>CM066033.1:909877025-910478093 GCA_033557465.1 Ichthyophis bannanicus
AGTTGCACATCTGATCTGTGAAAACATTGAAGGGTGTAGAAGAATAGTGGCAGGAATGTACTGTATATATATAGATAGACAGATATATGACTGTTGCCTCTTGGTTGGAATTCTTATCTGCACTAACGTACTTTGGTTCTTCCGTCCTCTCAGTGCCCCTCTTGTTTGCTTTTGAAGCTTTGCATATATGGACTGTACTCACATGAGTGATGATTCCCACCTTCCAGCATTCCTTTCCATTCATTTCTCCTGTCTCTCAGTACCTTTCCCACTGGGAAGATGTTCAGCCCCCACAGCTCTCCCCTGGAAAGTAAATCTTTCACTCAGAGGGGAGTGGAATTTCTCTTTGCAGGCAGAGACATTTAACTCCCTAGTGCAGAGTTTTAGGTAAGTCCTCAAGAGTATGGAATTTACAGTATGGGGTAATGTAGAAACCTGCATGGGTAGAGATTGTGCACGTACTTTTCACTTTGCAGACTGCCCTGGATTTCAAAAGTGAAAGTACACATATTTGGAAAATTATGCTTTGCGCTTGCTGTCTGGTTTGGATACTTTTTCTGAGTTAAAATGCATACACACTAGTGTCTAGTCCTAAATCCTGCCCCAAGTGTGCGCCCCCCTGAATATCTTCTGCTGCAGCAGGTTAAAGTATACATGAAATGAAACTATTTTTTCCTTTGTGCCATCAAGTCAGTGCTGTCTTCTGGCAACCCAGTTGCTTCTGGGTTTTTTTTAGCAATGCATCACCAGCAGGGCCGGATTTACCTTGAGTGAGGCCCTACGCCAACAAAAATTGTGGGCCCCCAGCAGGGGCGGCCCAAGGGGGGTGCGGGGCCTCATTTGCATAAGGGGCCTCATTTGCATAAATATTTGCATAATGTTACCATATACTAACTTTTAGTAAACGTGCCTCTTAATGAGTGTATGGATAAAGAAAGACTAAAAGATTTCTACATTACTATAATCCAGTGCCAACCCATAGCAAACCCGCCGTATCCTACAGCACTACCAGGACTCACAAAGCACCATACTCTACCAATCAAAAGGCAACACTGCAAATATTAAACCAATACATTTCAGAGAACAACAATACATGACCTACTGGGGAAAGAGAACAAGTGGCAATGTCAAATAGGAATTATATAAACAGAACACCTCAGCTCAGTTACACATGCAGAACATAGACCATCACCAAACAAGTAATCACAATTTAGAAACAGGAAGACAATAATTAAATTGGGAATCCCAAAAGCCAAACTTGGAATGTACAACACTGTAGAAATAAAACTATACATTAATTTGCTCTTGTACTAAACAAAGCGCAGACATTAATGATGCACATTTACCAGAGCTGACATATTCCAATTAATAAATTCAAAATAAAGAGATATTTTTCTACCTTTTGTGCATTTTTTTCAGCTGCAATTGCTCCAGCCACTTTCTTCTGGTTTCTTCGTGTCTTCTGCTAACTCTCCATCGTCTGCTGTCCATTTGTCCTTTCTTCTAGTTTTTTTCCATTCTCTCTCTACATCTGCTTTAACATACTAATCTTTCTCCTTTTGCTCTTTCCTCATTCCTATTTCATCCACTCAAATTTTACCCCTCCATCCTCAATCCCCACTTACTCTCCCAATACCCGGCCAATTGTAGATTTTTTATCCCTCCCACACAAAATATTTTTCCCTTCTCCATTTTACTCTTCCAGCCCCATCCCATTCTAATCCTCCCCCAACATCAGCTCCCTTCTAGTTCCAGCCTCACCCAGCATCCATTCCCTTCTAGTCCCTGCATCAGCCCATTTCCAGTCCTAGCCACCCATCAGCCCATTTCCAGTCCTAGCAACCCCCCAACCCAATACCAGTCCTAGCCCCCCATCAACCCACTTACAGTCCTAACCCCCCATCACCCCATTTTCAGTTTAAGCCCCCCTATAACCCATTACCAGTCCTAACCCCCCATCAGCCCACTTCCAGTCCTAACCCCATCAACCCATTTCCAGTCAGCCCCATAGCCCATTGCCAGTCCTAACCCCCCCCCATCAGCCCACAGCCCATTACCAGTCCTAACCCCATCAGCCCACCTCGTCTTAACCCCCCCAGCCCATTTCCAGTCCTAGCCCCCCCATAGCCCATTACCAGACAGCCCCCATCAGCCCACAGCCCATTACCAGTCTTAACCCCCCCAAAACCCATTACCAGTTCTAAACCCCCCCAACAGCCCATTACCAGTCCTAACCCCCCCCCCAACAGCCCATTACCAGTCCTAACCCCATCAGCCCACTTCCAGTCTTGACCCCCCCAGCCCCTTTCCAGTCCTAGCCCCCCCATAGCCCATTACCTGACAGCCCCCATCAGCCCACAGCACATTACCAGTCTTAACCCCCACAAAGCCCATTACCAGTTCTACCCCCCCAACAGCCCACAGCCAATTACCAGTCCTAACCCCATCAGCCCAACTCCAGTCTTAACCCCCCCAGCCCATTTCCAGTCCTAGCCCCCCATAGCCCATTACCAGACAGCCCCCATCAGCCCACAGCCCATTACCAGTCTTAACCCCCCCCAAAGCCCATTACCAGTTCTAAACCCCCCCCCAACAGCCCACAGCCCATTACCAGTCCTAACCCCATCAGCCCACCTCCAGCCTTAACCCCCCCAGCCTATTTCCAGTCCCAGCCCCAGCCCCCCCAATAGCCCATTACCAGTCCTCCCCCCCCCATCGGCCTAAAGTAAACTTTAATTTAAAAAAAAAACCTGCTGGCTGCCACCGCGGGGCCCCCTCTGCTGCCGCGGCACGGAGGGATCGACGGACCGACGGATTCAGCTTGCAGAGGGGGCCCCCGCGGGTCAGTCCATGCTGCCGCGGCAGCAGAGGGGGCCCCGCGGCGGTAGCCAGCAGTTTTTTTTTTTAATTTTATTTTTTAAAAAAAAGCTAATTTTTTCCAATTTTGTGGGCCCTTTCCAGCTGTGGGCCCTACGCCATGGCATACATGGCGTATAGGTAAATCTGGCCCTGATCACCAGAAGTAGATTGCCAGGTCTTTTCTTCCAAGGCAATGGAGGGTAAAGTGGCTTGCCCAAGGTCACAAGGAGTGCCAGTGAGAATTGAACACTTGATCTTCTGGGTATTAGGCAATTGGAAAGGTGCACTGCCCACTTTGCCTAACTCTGGCCCATACCACAATAGATCTGTGGGAGCCAGATCAAAGTCCTAAAAAAGTCTTATCCTGCTCAAGATTTAACCCTGCAGGGCTAACAGATTGTAAATTGAAAATCCATCTCTGTTCAAGCCATTGATGTCGGGCAACCCGATCACCTCTACGGAGGTCCAATGGGATATGATCAATAACCCGCTATTTAAAACTTTGAAATATATGATGAGAAACAGAGATCATATATTTAGTCCTGGTATCCCATGCTATTATATTATGTCATAGCTGTTGTCTATAGTTTCAGGGCATCTTTTTGGCAGAATTATGTTTTTGTGACAGAAAGTGAGAGTGTGTGTATGGTTTGAGAGGTACACAGGGGAACCTGGTGTGCTCATCTGCAATTCAGGGGGGACATGAAAGCCTGGCAAGTACCTGGACAATATGGAGTGCTCTGTGTGCTTTATATTGTTACAGTGTTCTAGTTCCTTGTACAACAGTGTACCCACCCTGACCCTGTTACACAGTTAACTATAAATTGCCTTGAATGGTAGAAAAGCAGTATAAAAGTAAGTTTAGTTAAAATAAATAAATGGATGACCACAGCGTTACCAGGTGCCAGTGTGATTGGGCAGTCAAACTCAGCGAGGGTTCACTATAGCTAAATGTCAAATCATATCCCCATCAATAATAAGGGATCCCTGACTGTACCATTCTCCTACAGTGTTTCTAGTTGTTGAATCCTCCTTTTTTCTTTTTTAGAATTGTGGACTATTAGCATAATATCATGTTTTTGCTCATGTAATTGTTTTTTGTTATTTTTTGTTTCTTGTAATTGTTGACACATAATGGAGTGTGATATTCTTTATCCACATTTTCTTGGTTTAATGTAAAATTCAATTAAATATAAAATAAAATAAAAATAAAAAATAATAATAGAAAAGTTCCCTCAGAATAAGGGCATGCAACAGTGCAGACAGTACTGTTGAGCATGTATTTGTGCTGTTTGCACTGCTGAATGCCTTTATTCTGAGGGTCCCTATTATTGACAGGAATATGTTTTGACATTTAGCCATAGGGTTCAGGGTTTTGTGCACTTGGTGAAGGTCCATCACTAGCAGTTTAAGGTGTGTTTGTAGAGGTGACTAGGGCAGGAATCACTGGGGCCAGTTCCTAATGCCACATAGCATTTGATACAAGATATGTCCTGACATACATGTTCATATTTACATTCTCTTATGCCATATTGGGGTGCACTGGGCTTACCTAGCACTTTTTAGGGCATGAGGGGGACTGGTATATGGTCTAGGTTGCAGCAGCTGTCATTTCTCATTGGTATTTATATCTAGTGTGCATCAGCAAACTACTGTCTGTGATGAGCAGCTTAGGAGATGCACATTTTTCCCGAGGGATATGGCAACCGTGGGTACATCACGGGGATGGGTAGAATCCAAAAGATGTATTGTTTCAGAATACGGTAGGCGCAGGGACATCCAAAATGTTTACCCACATCTGAGGCATGGGGACAGCTGCATAGTGCTAACATGTGCCCGCCAAACACATCTATCTCTCCAATTCCAGTCTGCGGGCATGTCCAGACCTGTGGCTGCAGAATTAGGTTCAAAGAGGGCCCATTTTTAATTTAGATGTGTCTGTGGGTCGGATGTGCACGTTATGGAATCACACTATAAATGGTTTCCAATTTTCTGAAAGGGTTTTAATTTCACTTGCCTATATAAACATTGAAATTTAATAAAAAGGAAAATTTGTCACTTGGGAGTGGTTTTCCTCCCTTGACACAGTCCGGACAAAAAAAAGAAATGTTAAAAAAAGGATATCAAAGAAAAAAAGAGAAAAGAAGAACATACCATATCTAGCTGATCTTTCATTGATCCAATCTTGACATATTGTGGTTAGTTATTATTGTGGCAGCTAATGTGCACTAACAGTTCGAGGCTGGTTTACTAAACCGTGTTAGCTGCTAATGAGGCAGAGAATGCATGCTATCTGGACATGGTAACAGTTAACACAGGGCAACTGCAGATAGCACAGCAAGTTTCTGCACTATTTGAAGAAAGTGCATTATCTGCAGGAGTGGGCAGGATTAGGGTGCAAAGTGGTGATGTCTGCAACACACAGTTACTAAGGACCTCAACAGCATGTGGTGCCCAGCAGAACTGCATACAGCACGGGTGCAGCTAATGCCACCTCACTGAGTGGCATTAGCTGCACCCCCCATGCTGCCTGACCGCATTCTCTGCACTTTCGGTGCAATATCTGCTGTGTAACTGCTGTGCACGCTCCCAACACATAATGCATGAGGTTTGCAATTAACATGGCACTAGCTGCACTTTTTCTGCCCATTAGCTGGAAAAGCCTAATGCAGTTTAGCAAACTGGCCACTAGTGGCATCTTTGCAGATAACACCTGCCTGTATTAACAGCTAACGCAGAATAGGGCAGAGAAAGGGCAGGGACTGCCCCTTATAGTGAACGTGGAGGTAATTATTGTGCATTAGCATGGCAAATAACGCGATGCAGTTTAACCTCACCTAGATAAGTGGAATGAACTGCATCACATTATCTGCTTGGCCAGTTAACACACTGTAAGGAAATTGTCTCTGTGCTAGCTGTATGGGGAGACTCAGGGAACACCCCTGAAGGTTTATGTAGAAGCTTTTCAGTTACTGCATGGTAACGGCAAATCCATACTACACTTTGGTAAATAGACTACAAAATGAAGAAATCTTTTACTACATGAAGCAAAAGGAGAAGGAATAATTTAGAAAAAAGTAAGTGGCATCAGATGCTGTGTGCCCCTCAAACATGCGAAGAAACTGCCTGCTGTCTGTCTCTCTGTTGTCACAGATCAGGCAGACATCTTCAGATTATAGCTAACCCTCAATTTTCTGAGGAGGTTTATTTCACAGTTTTTATAAAGAATAGTTTCCAACTATCAATCTAGTCTCTGGCCTGTATGGCCAATTGCGGACCTGTTTACCCTTCCTTCCCATAGAAAAAGCTCCATCTTTGCTGTTTTCAATTCTCCTCACTAAAGCAAAACACAAGGGGAAAGCAAAATGCTCTTGTCAAAGCATTTTGTTTTCTTCTTTTTGTATTTTGCTTTTATGATATTAATAGTGGGGTGTTTTGGACACTTTTGTATTTTCAGTTCTCAGACAGCCATCATTGGGGGCCATGCATATTCCCGCCTTTTCTTTCATACAAGAGGGCAGGATGAAACCCACTTGAGATTTACTTCCTAGGCTGGTTTTTTTGATTAGTTACTACGGTCATTTTTCAAACTGTCATGTGGAGACAAAGACCATGTGTACTTTCTACCCATGGGCTTGGCACCAGTTTTCAAAGCAGCAGTATCCACCTGCCTTGTCTGTGGGCAGATGTATGCAGAAAAATATGTAGAAATATTTGAGAATACTTCCTACATGCATACGTTTCCTCTTCTGACCTAAAGATGCCACCACAGATGCCTCTTTTCAATGCAGACGAAGTCTGCACATTGTAAAACAGTGTGCAGCATTAGACTGGCATCGAGGGAAGACAGTCTCCCGACAGCCCATTAACTTGGATTAAATGACTTTTACCTTCATAAATCGCTTTGAAAACCTATCCTTTAGGTATCATCAGGAAAGTATTAGTTTACTCAGTCTTCCACTTGGCATAAGACTGCAGCATTCTTAACAGTTCCACACTCTGTCTTGGAATTAAATTAGGGGGCCTGTTTACTAAAGGGTGGTAGGTTTTGCACTTACTGCACATTAGATGCAAACATTAATGCATGGTAAGTGCAAAGCTTGTGTAGTACATGTTGGGGGCGTGCCCAGCATCTGCCCTGCAGTTACCGCACAGAGCATATGCTTACCGCACAGTAAGTGCTTTGGTAGATAGCGCAGTGAGAGCATCTGTGCAATCTGCTGATGTATTTACGATTGGCTGGGTATTGCGAGACTAAGTGGGGATTGAGGATGGAAGGGTGAAATTTGAGTGAATGATAAAGGAATGCAGAAAGAAATGGAGGAAAGAGCAAAAAGGGAAAGATCAGAATGTTAAAGCAGATGTAGAGAGACAATGGAAAAAATCTAGAAGAGAGAAGAAAGGACAAATGGACAGCTAGCAGAAAACACAAAGAAACCAGAAGAAAGTGACTGAAGCAATTGCAACTGAAAAATAAAATGTCCAAACAAAAGGTAGACAAATACTTTTTTTTAAAATTTATTAACTGGAATATGTCAGCTCTGGGAAATGTGTATCGCTAATGTCTTTGCGTTTTTGTTTAGTACAACAGTAAATTAATTTATAGTTTTATTTCTCCAGTGTTGTTGTACATTCCACATTTGGCTTTTAGGGTTCCCAATTTAATTATTGTCTTTCTATTTCTAAATTGTGATCCCTTGTTCTTTGTTTGGTGACGGTCTATGTTTTGCATGTGTAACCAAGTTGAGGTAGTCTGTTCATGTAATTTCTATTTGACAGTGCCATTTGTTCTCTTTCTCCAGTAGGAGATGTACTGGTATTCTTTGAGATGTATTGGTTTAATATTTGCAGTGTTTGCTTTTAATACTTAGGGTTTGGTGCTTTGTGAGTCTTGGTAGTGCTGTTATGATTCTCATGGTCATTGTTTATAGTACTTCCTAATGTGCCTGGCAGTTGGCACTGGAGTATAGTAATGTAGAAATCTGGTAGTCTTTCTTTATCCAGAAACTCATTAAGAGGCATGTTTACTAAGGGGTATGTTTACAAAGCAGCGGTAGCGGCCTCCGTGCGATATTGGATCCATGGCCCCATTGACGTCAATGGGGCTGTGATTCCGATATTGCTTGGAGGCCGCTACCGCTGCTTTGTAAACATACCCCTAAAAGCACTAGTTAACATTATGCAAATATTTATGCAAATGATGGTACTTATGTAAATGAGACCCACAATGAGTCTCCGCACATGGCCCTACACTCCGCTTGGGCCGCCCCTATCAGGGGTATTTTTACACTGGTGCACTTAACGCCTCCATGGTGATAGCTAATGACAGTAATGTACAGCAAGGATTGTCCACAGCCATAACCTGCCCGTTCTCTATGCTTTCCCACCTCCTGTTGCAGCAAGCAGTTATGTGTGAATTAGCATGGTATGTGCTGAAGACATGTGATAGCTGTTACCACCAATTCCCAAAGTAACCGCTTACTATGCTTTGGTAAACAGGCCTCTAGATCTGCTACTTGGGACCACAGTGCAATAACCACCAGATTATAATCACGGGCCCAGATGGTCAGACGTTTACCTTCAACCCTAGCAAACATAAGAGTCAATCGAATGCATAGTGAACCAGATTTCATCTTGACTGTTGATGAAGTTGATGGATTAGAGCTGGCTGTGACTCACTGAATCAAAGTTGGAATGTGAACGAGGCCACATTTGACTCGCTAATTCACAGTCTCAAAAGGAATTCAGTATACTTGCAATAGAACATTTGATTTAGTATCATTCTCATTATGCTAATCCTAGGCTATTGAATACAAAACCCAGGAATAACCTCTGCCTAGGTTTCAGTGCACCTGCCTTCCAACTCCTACAGTAATGAATTATAGCTAACATGCTTACATTGGCCTGGGGCACATTTTACTGGCATGAGCTTAAATTAAGCACAAAAATATATTCATACGAGATCACTTTGTTTTGTATTAATTGACAGCTCTCCTTCTATTAACAGTCAGTCAAGCCTCCAGCAGTGCACCTCGATTGCCCACAGCAGTGACTGACTGGCAACGTTCTTCATTGATTCAGTGCCCTTTGTCTCTTTCCCCGAGCTCACTATATTTGGAGCTTTTCTTGGAAGATACTAGAACTAAACCTTAGTTGCACATAGCATCTCTGGTGTGCTGGTCCTATACACGGCAAATGTGAAGCTGGCAAGAAGGACATCTGTGGGACAAAGCGATGATTCCCAATATCTAACCAGAACGAGGGGAAATTTCTAGACGTAAGAAGAATAAAAATATTCTACAGTTTTTGGCATATTGAAGAGAAGTTGAAGCTGACTGGCTTATTTAACACACTGCTATGTAATCTTGGCAGTAAAATCCGAATTGCTGGGACATTTTCAAGCAAAGATAGTGAGCCTTCAGCAGCTCAAGTACCATAAGATGTCAAACATCTGAAACTGACAAAATGATGGATGCCATTGTTAGCAGAATTATATATATTTTCAATTTACACGTGCACCTCCTAAGGAACAGCAGAACTGTCCATAAAAAACAGTTTGGATACCTGTGCCATCAGTTGGATATACCAATTATCTTCAGGAGAAGCCAGTCATTCATATTTATTAAACTGCTTTTAATTGGTAGGATTGGAAATTGAACTTTCTAAGTAGTCTGACAGGCCTCACACACTCTGGTTATATTCTTGGCTTTGCAATTTATTCTTTGAGTGACTTTGGGCTATTCACTTTATCCTCTCTTCCTCCCTTTCCCTAAAAAGGTCATTCCAGACCATGAATAAGGCTGATGTATGTGCAGCTGAGACATGTTCCTGGCAATAGCGGCTATGAGCATATGCAGCTCACATTGTGGCCCTGCATGTACACGGCAGTTGTGTGGGGATTGCTGTATGTGGGCGGTAGGAGGTGGAGCGGGAGCAGAGCAGGGCATGGTGAGGTGCCGGGATATACCCAGCGTATGTCACCGGCGGATATTCAGGTTATTCCTGCTGGAACGGGAATTACTTAGAACATTTTTTGGTCTGATCCTCCATGCGTCCCATAGCGATGGCTGGCTATGGCACCTATGTAAAGAGGTAGCATGCTTGCAGTCTGGAGGCCCATGGGAACCATTCCAACAGAACAGAGTGCAGCGGCAAATGTTGGGAATGGAGCTGACTACACACTACCACTGAGATATGTAGCTAGGGAATACTGTGTCTTCAGGCCATGCAACAGTGCAGTGGATCTACTGATCCATCTGCTGCCATTTGTGGTTTACAAGTGCACAGTTTGCGCAGTAGATTGGGGGAGCACGTCCTATCATCGGAAGTGTGATTGTGTGGAGATGGTCAGGATCGGCTACGTCCAACTTTGCAGGATCTGGTAAGCACGTGTCTGTCTATGTCCTCGATTCCTCCATCAGTGGTGCATCTAGACCCACAGTTGTGGAATCAGGATCTAAATCGACCCTGTCTTCCATTTTTCCATGTATGCAGGCCACACGTATAGATTGTGAAATCACGCTCTACCTGTAATTGAGTGACAACATATCATTTTTCTTTCTTTTTTTTTTCAATTTAAAGAGACTGTTGTATAAGATCCGACAATAGACCTGCCCAGCAACCACCCTTTAGCTGATTGAACAGATGTGTCTTCAATGATATGATGGTATACTTCATTGGGACTGTTTGGTTGCACAAGTTCAACACTGCTAACTGCATCCAGTTTCTATAAGATTTTTATTTTTATTTATTCATGTATTTACGCCAAATTATATTCTGCTGATTTAGTGTCATTCTTAGCGGATTACAAAGGAAGATATGAAAACATGAGAAACATAAACTTGACAATAACATTTCAGTTTTGTTAGTCTTTCTTGTCATGATTTAAGACTGAAGATCATAAACTAAAGTAGTTTGAGATGAACTAAGAGCCTGATTAAATACAAAAAGCTTTCAATTTCTTTCTAAAATCCAGCACATCAGTCAGAAGCTGTTAAGGAGTAGGTCCTTGATTCCACAGTAGGGAAAAAGCCTGAATTAGCTCCAGATTGAAACCCGTGAGCAGTAGTGCCACTCATGAAAGCTTCAATATTAGCTGCTAACCATTAATGCAGCTTTCATGAACATTCATAATTCACTGGTTGTGTAGGGACGTTAATCAGGGGTGGGGAATGGGCGGCCCGGGGGTGGAGAGTGGGCTGTCCCTGGCCCTGGACGTACAGAGCCAATTCTAATGGTGTGCCCCGCGGGATCAGAATCATGATCCCCTCTGTGCATCCGGGACAGAATCGGGCCCTTAGCTTCTGAAAAAAAACCAACAGAGGCTGATATTCAAAGGGTTTATGCTCCCTCTTTGAAAATGTACTAGTGCTAAATGTCTACATTTATCCTGCTAAGTTTATTAGGCTCCTAAAATCAAAAGCCTAAAAGGTAGGTGGCAGCAGAGGTGGATTTAGGGAGGGGAAACTATCGGGGGTTAACACCAATATTCCCTCTAAATTTCTGTAGGCTGTCTGCGCATAAAATATCAGCTGTGCAGCTTTTGAAGGAAGGTTAAATTTTTGTGTGCCACATAACGACACTCGGAGTTATATACTTTAAAATTTGACTACACATCAGAATACAGTATATACACCACATTGATTGCACTAGAAAATATTGTAGAACTTGTGAAAACTGTAAATACACAACAACTTTTACATTTTAAGACGTCTGTGTTGTTTTCTATCAGAATCAGAACCGTAATTTTTGTGCGCTCTGTTGTAAAGTATGTGCACTCGCTTGGCAAGGTGTGTGCGCGCGCACATGCACACAGCTTAGAGGGAACAGTGGTTAACAATGATTTTCAGCACTAGACACCTAAATAAGGATCCTAAATCTAAGTAAAATGAATGGCAGGCCTAAATGTAGATGCATAACATTTAGGGGTATGTTTACTAAACTGCGGTAATGTTACATACCGCGCGTTATGTAACGTTAACGATCGTTAGGTAACGTTAACGTGCGGTATGTAACGTTAACACGCGTTAACGTTACTTAACGATCGTTAACATCCCCGACCGCGGTAAACACCGCAGAAGGTGGAGAGAGGGTGGAGAGAAGGGGTCAATGGGTGGAGAGTGGGCGGGGAGAGGCCCCTTTCACACTAACGCGCTGAACTGAAGGGCTGAATCCTACCACGAATGAAAACTTGCCGTTAGATGCACATTTGCAGGAGAGAGAAACCATTTAAGTGTCAGCAATGTACAGCCTAGGCAGGGAGCCCAAGAAATGTGATAGTAGTGCTCCATTTTCAGCAATACCATAGTGCCAAGGTATGAATGGCCACTATGGCGATGGTGCAAATGGGGCATAGGGGGCCGCAGGCGGGACATGTAGCATGGACAGCTGGGGCACAGGGTGGACCAGGCGGGCGCCTAGGTGGCACATAGGAACATAGAAACTGGAAATCAGCAAGACAGCAGCTGACCAAGGCCAAACACAATCCACCTATATCTACCTGGTTCACCCTAGCCAATAGTTGCTAGGGCACTGACCTGACAACCCACCAGCCATCCCGCCCCCTTGTGGAAGGGACATAATATTGATAGGCAGTGATGGGGGGGATGTGAGGATGTCCATGTATGCCCCCCCACCCCACCCCACCACACCCCAGGATCCGCTCCCTATGCGGGCGCCTACCTACACAGTGGATGGCCTGGGACTGCGCACTACCAGCACCGACAGCAGATGGCCATGTCAGCTTGGCAGGGGGGGTGTGCCCATGCTGGAGGGGGCAGTGCCACCTCCCTGCAGTGGACCTCGGCCATGCCCTGCATCAGTACGTGGTGTGCAGTGCAACATACAAAGGTTGGCTGAGGAAAAGTACAGGTAGCCCCAAGGACTATTGTGCATCTGTGGCAACAGTGTGGTGCAGTACACCCAGCCAGTGTGTCCAGAAGCAGAGGGTCACAGGTTCAAGCCCCAGCTGTGGTTCCTGCAGAGCATGTCCCTATGTTTTACCCTACAATGCAGATACAACAGCAACATGTGCAAAGCCCAAAGCAGTGGCGAACAGGGGTACAAACACCCACCCACACAGGCTCCACAATCCAAAGATGCATGGAGAGTCAGGCTGTTGGCCCCAGCATTGAGCTGAAGTTATCACCAGAGCACTACTACTACCCCCTGCACAGTTTAGCAATGTCGGCACTGTGATCAGGACCAGTGTGGCAGGCAGGGTTGTCAACCACCCCTATTTTTATACAATGCTGCAATAGGAGTGAGCGTGTGTGTATGTCTATCCATTGTTCTGTGGCTGCCCACCCTTCACTGGGCCCAAAATGTCCCACTGTTACCAGTGTTAGCCTGAATAGGTGCATAATGAGGAGCAAGGTATTTTGGGTATGGCCCGGACAGGGCAGATTGGCCAGGATGCATTTTCACAGGGTGTGAGGCAATGGATGGGACACTGTAGTGCCTGACCACCACCTGCATGGACAGGGTGGCCACAGCATGGCATGCTGGGAGGGCACTCACTCTGACCGAGCAGTGACCATGGCATGTCTAGGTTCCCACATAGCATTATACCCTATTTGCTTCCAGTGGTATATTTGTGTTCCCCAGTGCTGGGGTCCCAATCACTGAAATGCCTGCTTGCTGCACATAGTTCCTCTGTGAGCCTGCACTATGGACTGGCTGGTGGACTGTGTACAGCTAGACTGTGCATGGTCAGAACACCTATCAGGTACAGTCTGACTTTGCTGTCTGTTGGTGACTGGCAGACAATGGTGGGAGGCAGTTGGGATTTTCCAGACCTCACCCCAGCATTGCTGCTGGTCTGCCACTGCCCCAGTCCTAGGTATGGCTCTGGCCCACCAACCTTGAAGGGCTGTCTCATACAAAAAGGATGGAGGTTGCTTCCCTGGGGTGGGGGCACTTGTTCTTTACCTACAAAAAGGGTGATATGGGCCCTTTGGGGTATGTAGTGTATACCACTGTGACCTATAAAGGCACTGCTACACACACCTCATGCAAGTCTAGAAACTCCTCTGCCCTGATAACAGCTGCCCATGTCAGCCAGACCCTAACACAGGGTACACACCAATCTGGCTGGTGTCTAGTCCCACAGGGCCACATATGACTGCAGGATACAGATGGACACCAAATTACCTTCAGCTGCACTGCAAGGAACACCTGTCACACACTGGTAGTGATGGAGATGTACAGCAGGACTTATCTCTAGCACCACATGTACTGCAGACCTAGTGCTGGGCACCCATCCTATCCTTCAGGGTGAACACAGAACCTGCACAATGGCATGGTCGGTAGCTACTCTGTGCCAGTATCACGCACTGTCAGTTCATCTTTCCAAGCTGAGGTACCGGAGAGGTGCAGACCCCATTTGGTGATCAGCTGTAGACTGCTATTCAGCATGTGCATTGCATTATGGGTACTGGTGGGGTTACCCTATCCTGGCACCAAGAGCACACAGTTTGTGCGGTGACCTGCAGTCCTTCTGTACCCAGACATTGCTGTGACATACACCATGGAGGTATAGCCTACTGGTTAATACAATGCCATTCTTGGCAGTGTTCATGGGTTCCGTTCCTCATTGTTCCCTTCTCTCATGCCTGTCCTACTCAAATAGTGTGCATACCTGTAGAGGTCATATTTTTGCAGATCTGTGCTTCCAGCCCATAATACCCTCGCCACAATTGCCAACATTCCCTCGGTCCGTCTATCTGTGTCTGTCAGCTGTGTAGAGTCCTGTCTGCCAGCGCAGGCTGCCACCCCATGTCATGCACTGCTACCCTTTCCTGCATTGTGCCTCTTCATGCTTGCCTCACCTTTGCCTGATCTTCATGGCACCACCACTCATCTGTCCACCCATCATTGTAACTATCCTGCCACCTCTGCTTCCACTGGGGGCATGTATTCCCATCGTCTGCCACCAACTGTTTTTCGGGTACTTTACATTGTCAACACCCTGTGCTGTGGTACAGCTGCCCCACCATGTTTGTCATCAGTACTGGCAGGCACATGGGATGCCCACAGATATGGCATGTCCAGCGGCTCCCACCTCTCCCTCCTTCACTCACCTGTTCATTGCCTTTCCTGAGTGCTCTATCTAGTGTTAGGGCTACATCTGTCTCTGTTCCGCACAAGTCATGCATGTCATCCTGAGGCACCTTGCAGTCCCTAGGGCACACTAACCTAGGACACCATAACCTTGTTAGGCCCAGGGTGCCTTCTGCGGTGCCTTGTCCAAGGCTGCCTAATATGGCGCTTAGCCTAGGAGGCCCTATAGGGCGCCTTATGAGGCACCTTACTGGGCACCTTACAAGGCACCTTATAAGGCGCCTTACAAGGTGCCTTACAAGGCACCTTGTAACGCTCGTCAGTCTAAGACGTCTTGTAACATGCGTTAGCTGCTACATCTTGCCGTAACAATGCAACGCCCACGCCTTTATATGGGTATCTCTACCTTTACCACAGAACCTAACGCAAATGACATTACCGCAGTTTAGTAAACATACCCCTTAGATTTAAATTTTGTTGAATTTTCAGCTGAAGATATAGAATTCGAAGTTTAGCTGAAAATAGGGAACACATTTGGGAACTTAAGACCCGGATCTCTGCCTGCCTTTCTGACATTGCTGCTTGGATGTCTCACCGCCGCTTGAAATTGAACTTGGCCAAGACTGAGTTTCTTATCTTTCCCCCTAAAACCTCCTCTCCTCTTCCTTCCTTCTCAGTCTCTGTGGACAACTCTCTACTCCTTCCTGTTTCCTCGGCTTGCAACCTTGGGGTTGTCTTTGACTCCTCTCTCTCCTTCTCCACACACATTCATCTGATAGCTAAGACCTGCTGTTTCTTTCTCTGTAACATCAACAAAATCCACCCTTTCCTTTCTGAACACACTACTAAAATGCTTATCCACTCCTTAATCACCTCTCGTCTTGACTGCTGCAACCTACTCCTTGCTGGTCTCCCTTTGAATCATCTCTCTCCTCTTCAATCTGTTCAGCACTCTGCTGCACGGCTAATCTTCTGCCAGCCTCGTCATGCTCATATTACCCCTCTTCTCAAGTCACTTCATTGGCTCCCTATCTGTTTCTGCATCCAGTTCAAACTTCTCTTGCTGACCTATAAATGCCTGCACTCTGCAGCTCCTCACTACCTTTCTTCTCTTATCGCTCCTTACAGCCCCCCTCGGGAAATCGCTTCTATCTGTGCCCTTCTCTTCTATTGCTAACTCCAGACTTCGCTCCTTTCACCTTGCTGCACCTTATGCCTGGAACAAATTACCTGTGTCTGTATGCCACGAACCTTCTCTGACACTTTTCAAATTCAGGCTGAAAACTGGATTTCTTGACTCACCTGATCTCTTTGTCTCTTTACCACTCCCCCTTGTTTTATCCCTATCTGCACCTTCTGTGTTGTCTGTCTTGGCTAGATTGTAAGCTCAGACGAGCAGGGACTGTCTCTTACATGTCTGTGCAGTGCTGCGTATGACTTGTATCGCTATACAAATGCTCAGTAGTAGTAGTAGTAGTAGTAGCTTTTTGAAATATTGCCTCCCTGTATTACAGGGCTTCCCAAACCTTTCCTGGAGACCCCATGGCCAATTGAGCTTTCAGGATATTCACAGTGAATATGCATGAGAGAGATTTGCACATGTTGCATTTTACGTGTATGCAGGGTTATTTTATGCATATTCATTTTGCACAATTATGAAGGAGCATGGTCTGACTGAGGTTTGGGTGGGCCTGAAAAGTATGTGCGCATTTCCAATTTTACAACGGCAACACACGCATGTTTTAAAAAACATGCCTTTTGGCATTCACACCTGCCCCTGCGTCACGCAGCTCCTTAATTTACTGGGAAATCCAGCATTTGCGTGTGTAAATGGTAGCATTTTATAAGCGGAAGTTGTAAAATTGGCTGCTTCCATGTCTTAGTGCCACTATCAACATGATCAAAGCCCTGAGCGATGCCGCTCTTTTTCCTAACGTGCTTCTTTGTAAAATGATTGTTCTGCTATACATGCTGCGAGTATTTCCCATGTCCTTACAAAAGGCTCCGCATTTGGCACCCATACCATGTTCTGCACCTGCACCTGCATCCCTGCCACCTATAGCATCTCCACCTGACCCAGAACCATCTGTAGTGTCTCCACCTGCAACCCTACTAGCTGTAGCATCTCTGCTTGCATTTCCCAGCGCTCCCACCGGCTTCTAATGCTGCTTAGTGCCAGACATGCCAGGAAAAGGGAGCAGGGGGCTGTAGTACAGGACTCAGGCATCCACACAAGCACAAATGTGCTGCACTCTTATCACTGTAAATAAAAATGTGCACTTAATCACAGGAAGCGCTTTGAATCAGGTCTTTTCTGACAGCCTGGCCTCATTCCCTCCATTTCCTTCAGCTACTTATTCTGCTTTTTCTTCAGTCTCTGGCTGCTCTGCCGTCGGAAGAGGGCAGGCTGCGTATGAGGAGCATGCAGCAGGCTGCAAAAGGTCACACAATCAGGGGGGAAAGGGCTTTATGGGAGCTCTCCATGCACCTGAAGTGACTTTTAAGCAACTCCATGAAAGCCCTTGTTTATCAGTGGGCTCTATTATAGCGTTCCTCACACTGATTCTGGGTCCTGTGATGGGGTCATCATATAGGTTCTTTGAAGATAGCCTCTGTCACATTAGAGCACACCATTGATGACTGCATAATGTTCAAGTACCCTGATTAAGCAAAGTAATAAACCCTGGAAATCACCACACAGAACCATACAGACAGATATTCACAGTCCAAGACATTCATATAATATATCCCAGTATCTTCTCATAAAACCACCTCTGCATTGCACACATAGACACACACAATTTGCAGCCCAACAACGGCTCTGCACATCCTATGATTATACTAAAAAGCACACAAAATGCCTAGTTAACCAATAGAAAAGCACAAAAACAATACAAAAAGCAAAGAGTTCACCAACAATAGCCTGATAAAGGGTCCATCAGTCTGAGCAAGCATCTAGATACAGTAGGCAACCAAATGCAGAGGAACAAGTCCAGACACGTCAACCAAGCTGATTGTTCTAGTCATCCAACGGCAGAAGAGGCAGCCAGCATGATCCACAAAAAGCACACTCTGTGCCATTCTCTCATAAATGCTACCACTATGAGCATGCTATTTAGGAACACACTATGTTCACCATCTCTGCCTCAAACAAAATCTTATCCAAGTCCGTGGGCTCCAAAAGGTTCTTTGGGGAATTGTGGCAGGTAACTTTAAAGCACATTGGGGAGATCAATCCAAATCACATACCAAGGGTACAGTCATGGTCTCAGGGCTAGGCAGCTCTCCATTTGACCACCATCTCCTTAGCAAAATCCTAAAGATGGTAAGTTTCTTGTTTTCCCTTATCAATTGCTGGAGTTGGCATTTTTTAGCCAATACATCCATCCGAGAACCTCAAGATCCTCAACACAAGTGGTTGGGGCACTGGGCCACTTTGTTGGATTGGGTGGGGACCCAATGGGTTCTCTCCACAACTTAGGCATCATGTGCATCATGAACTGTGCCAGTTTGTCTCCTTTAGTTCTCTTAAGAAGACCCAGGATTCCGAGATTGTTTCCTCTGCTATGATTTGCAAGGTCCTCTACCCACACAAGTAGAGCAGACATCATTTTTGCAGAGCTCTTGATAACTAGAATACAATCTTTGACTGCTTCATCATAACTTCCAGCTGATCAGCAATAGTCAAGATTTTAGCATGTATCAGGTACAATTCTGACTTAATGTCCTGGATCACAGCATTGTTGTTCACCAGCATGCTTTTAATTTCACCAAATTTCCATCATGACTGCCATGGTTTCGTCCTCTGGGCCCAGCTTCTTAAGCTTAAATGGCGAAAGTGGGTCAGCTTCAGCTCATTTCACCTCAAACCCAGCCACAAACACAACATCAATCTTTTGAGATTTGATTGATGTCATGACACATCAGCACTGGTCAGTGTATATGATAGCAGGGATAGAAAAAAGGTTTATTTCAAAGATCTACTTGAGGAACTGCTTTCTCTCACATGACCATCTTGAAGGAGTTCAGGAGCACCCCTCCCTCCATTTTTGATTAATTTCTGAATTGTGGTTGATCATAATATGAATTTAAATATTGTAGTATAAAAAGATATGAATTGCATGGAACTGAATGGATAACAAATTGAAGTCGAATGAAATGAATTGTTAAGAATTTGTACTATTTAGGACATTCTATATAATTTCTTTTTAAAAGGAGATTACATTAATGATACAATTGGTGCAGTAATACTGTTCACAATGGGGGGTTTTTTTGGAAGCTCTATTTGTGCTTTGGACATCTGAAAATGGGCACAGAAATGTCCAAAGCGCAGAGAAGTCCTCCGGGGCCATTTTAGAAGCCGGGTCTGTGGATATCCAAGTCTGAACAGAGGCGTTGCCAGGGCATTCCCAAGATCTTGAAAGACACTGATGGATCTCAGAAACGTCATGTGTCACATCTAAGTTTAGACATGCTGCAGGCATGAAAAAGCATCTGCAAAGGGCTCTTTTTGGCTGAAAAATATCCAGAGAAGATAAAACTCCACTATCCCCAGTGCAATCACAATAACATCAGCAGTGAGATTTTAACCCTAGACTCCCTGGTCATAGCCCATGCATCTAACCATTAGGCTATTCCTAGATATCCAGGTTCTGGAATACTATTCTGTAGAAACTCCCGTAGACTTCTGCATCAGGCATGTTCACATCTGTGAAATTGTGTCTGCACACGGATGTGCCTGCTTTTTTTTTTTCAGATGTTCTGGCTTAGAAGTTCCAGATTGCACTTGGACGTCCTTCTAAAATGACCTCAGTATGTGTACTCCCATTTTGATTATGTGCTGAGCGAAAAAATATTTTCTCCTATTAAACTTAAATGTGCTATATTGTAGCTTCATTACGTGTCTCCTAGTCTTTCTATTTTTTGAAGGAGTAAACAACTAATCTACATTTACTTGTTCCACGCCACTCATTATTTTGTAGACCATAAACTTATCAAGAATAAGATTAACAAGAACAAATACAAGCGCTAAATTTGGGGCTTCCCTTTGTTCCTTCACTGAAATACGATCCCATCAAAATGAGGCAGGTATTGTATCGGTTTTTTTAGGAAATTGCAAGTGACTCATTTTTTTCAGAAATCCACTGTAATTAAACTGCGGGATGACTCAGTGTGTTACAATCCATTTAAATGGTTACCATCGGGTGCAGTATATGCAGTAATCTCCACTTATCAAGGATTGGTTATACAGGACCTGTCCAGATTAGAGCAATTACCATGTAGGTTGTTTTCCAATATCTCCTCTAAGCATTATTGGAATTAAGGGCTAGACAAGATATTACAATTTGGAGAGCTAATAAAGGAGGAGCAATCATTATTCAGGACACCAGAACATTTCATGAAGAGGTATTAGGTCATCTTAGCAATTTGAAATATTATCATAAATTACAAGGAGCTCCTACTAATGAATTGAAACTTGAAATAAAATAATACATGACAGTAGCTTTATTAAATAATTGTATTACTAAAAAATAACATGAATTCTTAAATACAAAGTTTCCTAGTATTCTCTTTTGTATATAGTACCCAAAATACATAAGCCATTAGATAGACCACCAGGTCGCCCGATAGTTTCCTGCAGAAATTCTATTTTAGAACCTCTTTCCAAGTTTTGTGAAAAGCTCCTGCAGCCCATGACTTTGGGCAGAAGGTCTTATATAAAAGATGTGTTTCATTTCATATTGCTCTTATATAAAGTAAACATTGATTTGGATTCAGTATTATTAGTAACGATGGATGTAGTGGCCTTATATACAAATATACTGTAGATCAATAAGGGGTATGTTTACTAAACCGTCTTAATGTTACCGGCACTAGTTGCAGCGATAATGTGAAGAATGCCATATAAGGAGTGGGCATTCCAGCGGCAAGGTAGCAAGAATCTGTATCGCGTGATAGTGGGCGCCATGGCACGATAACGCTCATTAACCCTAAGTTCACGCCAGCACAGTGTTAAAAGCAATAAAGATGTAGCCCACTGGTTACTGCAATGACTGTAGAGGCAGAGGTCATCAGTTTGATTCTGCAGTGGTGTTATCTAAGAAGGCTGTCTGAGGCATTTCCTTTTAATTTAAATCAGTGCTGTCTGAGGCATTTCCTTTTTTTAAATTTAAATCAGTGCTGCCAGCAAAAACACCCTCACAGTGCCGTAACCTAAGGTGCCGCATAAGGCGCCCTATAAGGCACTCCATAGGGCACATTATAAAGTGCCCTGTCCACCAAGGCACCTTATAATGTGCCCTATAGGGCGCCTGATGAGGCACCTTAGGCTACGGCACTGTGAGGGTGTTTTTGCTGGCAGCACTGATTTAAATTAAAAGGAAATGCCTCAGACAGCCTTATTAAATAACACCACTGTGGGATCAAACCCATAACCTCTGCCTCAACAGTCATTGAAGTAACCAGTGGGCTACATCTCTACAACATCTAATGCACTGCAGGCTGGCTACAGAAAGACTGCGGGTCACCACACAAACTGTCTGCTGTGGTTACCAGGATAGGGTAAACCCACCTGCACCCATGATGCACTGCACATGCAGATCAGCAGCCTACATCTGATCACAAGATGGGGTATGCACCTCTATAGCACCCTGGCCTGATAGGGGGAACTGACCATGTGTGTGTTACTGGCACAGAGTAGCTACAAACCGTGACACTGTGCGTTCCTGTGCTCACCCTGAGGGTGAGGTGGGGCACCCAGCACCAGGTCCACAGCACCTGGCTTAGCTGAGATAGGCTATGCTGCAGGTCTCCATCAGTGCCAGTGTATGATAGGTAGTACCTGCAGACACACCTAGGATACACATGTGTCTATCTGTATTTCCCAGTCACGTTTAGCCTTTGTGGACTGTGATGCACTCAGAATAGTGCATATCCTGTGTGGTTGCTCTGGTCACATGTTATAAGTGAAGGGTGGTATTTAGACCCAAAATCAGATTATGTAACACCACCCAACCCGCCCTCTGTGGGGGACAGGATCTCCCACCAACAGATCCACATTACACATCTCTGCAATGGTGCCAGTAGAGGGGACCTCTAACCCAGTCCTGCTGGGGAATAGGCACCCTACAGAGCAGTCAATGCAGATCTGTACACATCATATAGGGCACTAGCAGACAAGCAAAAGGCCTAGAAAAGCTCAGCTGCTGCCGCGCCGCGCCGCGCCCCCCACCCCCACCCCCACACATTCACCAGCAGAGGGCACAGCAGGTCGCCACCCACTGCACTCTGCTAGGTGTTCCAGCCATACACATGCTAACTGCAGACAGTCTGCTAGTTAGTACATAGTGCATGTTCCTGTAGGAACTGTGTGCACTCAAAAATAGGATGTGAGCATACACACCAAGCAGGTAGGTCAGTGACTGAGCCCCAAAAAAGGGAACGCATGGGAGAACCTAGCCATGCCACGGTCACTGCTCAGTCAGCGTGAGAGTGATTCCCCTCCCCCCCCCCCCAGCATGACGTGCTGTGGCCTCCCTGTCCATGCAGGTGGTGGTCGGGCACTACAATGTCCCAGCCATTGCCCTATGCCCTGTGCAGATGCATGCTGCCCAGGCCACCCTGTCTGGGCCATACCCACAGTACCTTGCTCCTCATTATGCACTTTGGCAGGATAACACTGGAAACAATGCAAGCAGTGTGGGCTCAGTAAGGTGTAGGCAGCCACAAAACACTGGATAGACATACACACACTCTCACACCTATGCCAGCATTGTGCAAATATAGAGGTTTTTGGCAGCCCTGGCCGCCATACCAGTCCTGGGCACAGGGTGGGCATTGCTATGGTACACAATACTGTTGGGGTCACTCCCCAGTGTGGTAAACACTGTCAGAAACAAAAACTGAAACACACTCCACAGATATCAGAAAGGTTGCTATGATGAATCTCTATCTACAAATTGTGTTTAACTTAGGATTTGTTAGCTGAAATTAATCATAGCAACCTTTTCATATATGTGGAACATGTTCCCAAGTTTAGGACGGCATTGCTAAGGTATGCAGGTACTAGTATTGGGAGATGCTGCTCCACTCAGGGCCCAACAGTCTGACTCTCCATGAGGCTTTGGATAGTGGAGTCTGTGGATGTGGGTGTTTGTGCCCCTGTTGGTCACTGCTCTAGGGCAGAGGTTCCCAACTCTGGTCCTGGTGGGCCAAATATGATTCAGGTTTTCATGCTGTCCCTAATGTATATGCATGGGATACATTTGCATACAATGGGGGCGGGGCATACAAATGCAGCAGAGGCATATTTATTAGTGACAGCATGAAACCTGAATGGTGTTTGGCCCTCCAGGACTGCAGTTGGGGAACTCTGCTCTAGGGATTGTAGATGTTTATGCTGTTTGTGCTCTGTAGGGTAAAATATAGGCGTTTATGGCATGTTTATTTTATCTGCAATAAAGGTTCCATCTTTATTACCATGGTTTAGTACTGGGTAAGATATAGGGACCTGGTTTGCAGGAGCCACAGCTGGAACTTGAACTTGTGACCTTCTGCCCCTGAACACACTGGCTGTGTGTATTGCACCAAACTGTTGCCACAGAGGCAGATCATTCCCTGGGGATACCATGACTGTTCATCAGACAGACCTTGTCTGTTGCAGTGCACGGCACCCACCTAAACGTGGCTTGGCCGTAGTCTGCTCTGGGCAGATGCCACTGCCCCCTCCACCACTAGCACCTCTCTGCCACCATGCTGACATGCCCTGCCAGTGGTGCTGGTGGTGCGCAGTCCCAGGCCATCCAGTGTGCCGGTAGGTGGCTGCCTATGGTGCGTGACAGGGGGTAGGGGTGCCTGCATAGACATCCATGCTTCCCCCCGGCACTGCCTGCCAATGTTATGTGCCCTTTGTGGTACTTGCTGGGTACTGTCCCCTGGGACACTGTGGGACACACACTCGTGGCCATGTTTGCCCTTGGTCAGTTGCTGTCTTGCTGGTTTTCTGCTTCTACATTCCTATGTGTCACCTAGGCATCTGCCTAGCCCACCCTGTGCCCCAACTGCCACCTTGCATGTCCCGCCTGCAGCCCCCTGTACCCCATTTGCAGCTCACCGTAGTGCCCTCTCGTACTTGGGCACTATGATGTTGCTGCACATGTATCACTACTATCACTTTTCTTGGTTTCCCTGCCTTTGCTGCACATTGCTGACTGAAATGGTCTCTCTCCCCTGCAAATGTGCCTCTAGTGCGAGGTTTTCACTGGCGCTAATTTTCAGACCTTCATTTAACGGCGTTAGTGTGCATGGGGCCTCTCCCCGCCCACTCTCCGCCCATTGACCCCTTATCTCCGCCCCTGTGGAGCCTTACTGCACCCTCTGCGCACCTTAATGCCGCCAGAGATGCTATCGCGCGATACGTGACGTTCTTGCACGGTAATGTGCCATTATCGCGTGATAACGTCACAGCTGCGACATTAGCGACGTTTAGTAAACATACCCCTAAGAGACATTAGACGTTATTGCAGAATTTCCATTACCATCTCCATCAAGGATCCCTGAACATTTTTTATTAGGGTTATTATAGATAGTGCTTAGGAGAAATTATTTTGTTTATGATTCTACATTTTACTTGCAGACCTTTGGGGTTGCTATTGGGGCAGCTGTGGCTCCTTCAGTCACCACATTGCATATGTCCCATTTTAAAGAATCATATATTGATACATCCCCATGGTTTTTCCATATTCCGTTTTGGACAAGATTCCTAGATGACATTTTCTTTCTGTGGACAGATACTGAAGTAGAGCTTAACAATTTTTGTGAATGGATAAATACCTTAAAATTAAATATTCAGTTTATACCAAAATATAATAAAACACATATAGAATTTTTAGATTTGTGGATATATAAAGATAAAACTAGGTTATGTGCAACTCTGTATTGGAAGGCAGTGCAAAGAAATACTTTATTGCAATACAAAAGTTATCATCCAGGACCATTACTTTGGGGTTTACCTTTGGGACAATTTTTGAGACTTCGATGGCTTTGCACTTGCATCACAGAATTTCACAAACATGCAAAGAACCTGATTCAACGATTAGTGGATAGGGGTTACCCTTATTCTTTAGTATATCAGACTTATAAAAGGGCACAAGTTAATCATCCAGAATAGTGGCAAGATCAGCATGCTCAATGGGAATTTTGCCCTATATGCCAAATTTGGCAGCAGTGACAGCTATCTTGAAAAAACATTGGCATATTTTAGTCCTTCATTCCTGCTTCCTAGTATCATTGATGACAACTTATCAACCAGGGTGTAACATTAATGATTTGGTCGTTCATACAGCTTTATTACAGAAAAAAGGCATAAAAAAGCACACTGAATCTTTGCCAAACCTCCCTTTGTTCTTTATAATGCTTTCTACCAATTTGCTAGGCACTGACATCAGGCTCACTGGTAATTTCCTGGATCACCTTGGAACCTGTTTTAAAAATTAGCATTACATTGGCCACTCTCCAATCTTCAGGTACCATAGATTATTTTAATGATAGTTCACAGATTAATAATAGTAGGTCTTCACTCTCATTTTTGAGTACTTTCAGCACCCAGGTATGTATACTATCTAGCCCAGGTGATTTGCTACTCTTTATCAAATTTCAGTATTAAATCTTCCAAGTTTATTGAAATTTGTTTCAATTCCTCCAATACATCATTTTTAAGTATCATTTCTGACATGGGTAACTTTCCTACAGCTTCTTCAGTAAAGAGTGAAGCAAAGAATTAATTTAGGGTATGTTTACTAAAGCACGGTAACGTAGCAGCGGCCACGATAACGCGTGTTAACGTCATCGGCCGCGGTAAGTCCCGCAGAGGGTGGAGAGAGGGCGGAGAGAAGGGGTCAATGTGCGGGGAAAGGCTCCTGCTACACTAACGTGGGGACATGAAGGGCCGAACATTACCGGGAGTGAAAACCTGTCTTTAGATGCACATTTGCAGGAGAGTGAAACGATTTCAGCATCAGTAATGTACAGCATAGGCAGGGAGCCCAAGAAAAGTGATAATAGTGCTCCATTTGCAGCAACAGCATAGTGCCCAAGTATGAAAGGCCACTATGGTGATGGTGCAAATGGGGCTGCAGGTGGGACATACAGTGGGAGCAGTTGGGGCACAGGGTTGGCTAGGCTGTCACCTAGGTGGCACATAGGAACATAGAAACTGGAAATCAGCAAAACAGCAGCTGACCAAGGCCAAACATGCCCAGTAGTTGGTGTTCCACAGTGTCCCATCCAGGCGACATTACCCAGAAAGTACCCCAAAGGTCCACACAGGCACATGCCCAGTAGTTGGTGTTCCACAGTATCCCATCCAGGGGACAGTATCCAGCAAGTACCCTAAAGTTAACACAGTGTACCACTATGCCTGTAATAGGGCAATCAGTGCACATCTGGGGACCACTCTAACAAGGGTCCACAGACCTTACCCAGCATGCATCCCAAACAGTTCGAAAACCCAGCTAACATTACTGCAGCCCCTAGTAAGGCCTTTACTGCAGCCCCTAGTAAGGCATTGCAGGGTGTGACCACACGTTGTCGGAAACATATATACACCCAATAGGCCAAACTGGGTAACTGTACCTGAGGTGCATGCCCTAACCTGTCCACAGGCGGCTGTCACAACACAATCCACCTACATCTACCTGGTCCACCCTAGCCAATAGTTGCTAGAGCACCAACCTGACATCCCCCCAGCCATCTTTCCCCCATGTGGAAGGGACATAACATTGGTAGGCGGTGATGGAGGGGATGTGTGGATGTCCATGTATGCCTCCCCATCCCAGAGCCCGCACCCTAGGCACCCGCCTACCTGCACAGTGGATGGCCTGGGACTGCACACTACCAGCACTGACAGCATATGGTCATGTCAGCATGGCGGGGGGGGGGGGGTGCTGGTGCTGGAGGGGGCAGTGGCACCTGCCTGCAGTGGACCTAGGCCATGCCCTGTACCAGTGCGTGGTGTGCAGTGCAACAGAAAAGGTCTGGCTGAGGAAAAGTAAAGGTAGCCCCAGGGACTGCTGTGCTTCTGTGGCAACAGTGTGGTGCGGTACACACAGCCATTGTGTCCTGCAGCAGTGGTTCACAGGTTCAGGTCCCAGCTCTGGATCCTGCAGAGCATGTCCCTATGTTTTACCCTACAATGCAGATACAACATCAAAATGTGCAATCCCCAAAGCAGCGGCCAACAGGGGTAAAAACCCCTACTCACACAGGCTCCACTATCCAAAGCTTCATGGAGACTTTAGAGAGTCAGGCTGTTGGCCCCAGCATGGAGCTGCAGTTATCACCAGAGCACTACTACTACTTCCTGCACAGTTTAGCAATGTCAGCACTATGATCAGGACCAGTGTGGCAGCCAGGGTTGACAACCACCCCTATCTTTGCACAATGCTGCAATAGGAGTGTGAGTGTGAGTGTGTGTGTGTATGTCTATCCATTGGTTTGTGACTGCCTACACCTCACAGGGCCCACATTGTCCCACTGCTACCAGCGTTAGCCTGCAAATGTACATAATGAGGAGCAAGGTATTGTGGGTATAGCCTGCACAGGGCTGATTGGCCAGGATGCATCTGAACAGGGTGTAGGGCAATGGCTGGGACACTGTAGTGCCCGACCACCACCTGCATGGACAGGGTGGCCACAGCATGTCATGCTGGAAGGTCACTCTCATTCTGACCGAGCAGTGACCATGGCATGTCTATGTTCCCACATAGTGCTCTACACTATCTGTTTCTAGTAATACCTGTGTGTTTGCAGTCCTGGGGCCCAAACACTGAGATACCTGCTTGGTGTCTGTGCTGTATATCCCACTTCTGGGTGCACATAGGTCCTCTGTGAGCATGCACTATGGACTGGCTAGTGGACTGTCTGCAGTTAGTCTTTGCATGGTTGGAACACCTTGTAGGGTGCTGCAGGTGCAGTCTGACTGTGCTGTCTGCTGGTAAATGGCAGAGCATGGTGTGGGGCAGTTGAGGTTTTCCAGGCCTACCCCCAGCATTACTGGTGGTCTGCCACTGCCCCAGTCACAGGTATGGCTCTGGTCCACCAACCCTGGAGGGCTGTCTTTTGCCAGCAGGACTGGGATTGCTGCTCCTACAGCTATTCGTCAGGGCTCAGGCACCTGTCTATCCACTCCTTCATCTACAATGAGGGTGATTGTGGGCCCTTTGGAGTATATAGTGTATACTACTTTGACCTGTTGAGGTAATGCTACATAAACCTTATGCAAGTCTAGGCACCCCTCTGCCCTGATAACAGGTGCCCATGGCAGCCAGACCTTAACACTGGGTACACACTAATCTGGCCACATGTGAATGCAGAATACCCTTCGGTTACACTGCAAGGAAAACCTGCCACACAATAGTAGTGATGGGGATGTACAGCAGGACCTATCTCTAGCACAACATGTACTGCGGACCTAGTACTGGGCGCCCATCCTATCTCTCAGGGTGAACACAGAACCTGCACAATGGCATGGTCTGTAGCTACTCTGTGCCAGTATCACGCACTGTCAGTTTGTCTTATCAAGCTGAGGTACCGGAGAGGTGCAGACCCCATTTGGTGATCAGCTGTAGACAGCTATTCAGAATGTGCATTGCATCTTATTTATTTATTTATTTATGCTTGTCTTCTATACCGCCCCTTCCAGAGATCAAGGGTGGTTTACAGAGAACAATTGGACAACTTGAACAACTTTTACATGGAACGTCAGTTATAACTATTTACAAACAACTTTTGTATGAAACTGTGGTACTGACTATTTACAAATAAACATATTGTACAAACAAACTTGTGTTAATCTTTGAGTTATATTGTTCATTTGGTTATGGTGGGGCGAAGCTCTGGGGTTGGGGGGTTAGTGGGTTCTGGAGGTTGGTAGGTTGTTTTTGCGATTGTTGGGAAGTAGTTCATGAGAGGTAAGGGATTTCGGTTGGGTTTTAGAAATATTCAGTGAATAGGTGTGTTTTAAGTCCTATTATGAATAGCTGAAGGTCTTTTGTAATGCGGAGGGTTAGTGGAAGTTCGTTCCAGAGGGTAGGGGCAGCAAATGAAAAGGCTCTTGAGCTTGTAGTTTTTTTTTGTCTTGCAGATGGTTTTGTATATTTATTTATTTATTTATCTATTTCTTCTATACCGCCCCTTCCAGAGATCAGGGGCGGTTTACATGGAACAAGTAAACAAATTTGTATACTAATGTATACATTACATGGAACAGAGATATATGTCGAGTGAGTGGGTTGCATTTTGCCTGCGTGTTCTGGATTGTGGTGGGGAGTGTAGGAGGGTGGATAGGTGTGAGGGGGAGATGTCATTGAGGAGTTTGAATGTTGTCAGGAGTATTTTATATTTTATCCGGCTGTTTATAGGGAGCCAGTGTAGTTCATGTAGAATGAGGGTTATGTGGTCAGTTAAACGTGCTTTTGTTATTACCCTGGTGCAGATGTTTTGGTCTCTTTGGAGTATACTTGTATTTTTAAGTGATAGGCCATTTAGTAGACTATTACAATAGTCAAAGTGGGGGTAATGAGTGAATTTATTTATTTACATTCTCTTATATACCACACTATTCTGCATCAGTGCAGTTTACATTGAACAAACTGAAATTACATTGAACAGGGCATTATAACTTGGAGATAACTATTTTACAGGGAACATGGGCTATGGAGGGTTAAGTGGCTTGCCCAAGACCACAAGGAGCACCTGTGGGACTAGAAACCCCAGTCCTTCCAGCCCAAGGTTGCTGTCCTCTAGTGGGATTCAAACCCCTGACCTTCCAGCCTGAAGTACCTTGCCCCAACCACTAGGCCACTCCTCCACTCCATATTAGCTACAGATCTAAAATCATGGGTGTTGAGGAGGGGTCTTAGGTGTTGTATGGTCTTTAGTTTGTAGAAAACAGTTTTTACTGTTTGTTTTATGTGAGTGAGCATACTGAGTGTGTGATCTAATATTATCCCTAGGTATTTTACCTCTTGTTTAACAGGGATAGTGGTGTTGTTGATTATGATGGTTTTTGGGTAGGTAGCATCGGGTTTTCTTGATACAAATATAGCTTCTGTTTTTTTAAGATTAATGCTGAGGTAGTTGGTTTCTAGCCAGGAATTAGCCTCTCTGATACATTCAGATAGGTTGTGGTATGAGGGGTTGTTAGTGTTTATGGGGATAACGAGCATGATGTCATCAGCATACATGTAATGGTTAATTTTGTATTTTTTAAATATGTTTGTAATGGGTTGTAGGTATAGATTAAAAAGGAGGGCCGAGAGGGCCGAGCCTTGAGGGATTCCCTGACCTTGTGAGAACATTTCTGAAGTGTTTTGGCCTAGTTGGACACGTATCAATCGATGAGTATTACATGAGATGAACCATTTGAGGACTGTGCCTCCTATTCCGAGGTTTTCTAGCCTAGTAATTAGAGTGTTATGATTGATATTGTCAAATGCGGCAGCTATATCTATGAATAGGAGGATGAAACCTTGTTTGTTGTCATCTGTTCCTCTAATGAGGTTATCCATCAGTGTTATTAGTAGGGTTTCAACGCCATGGAAGGGGCGAAATCCGAATTGGTGTGCATCATGGGTACTGGTGGGGTTACCCTATCCTGGCACACAGAGCAGACAGTTTGTGCGGTGACCTGCAGTCCTTCTGTACCCAGCCATTGTTGTGAGACAAGCCATGGAGGTATAGCCTACTGGTTAGTACAATGACATGCTAGGTGGTGGTCATGGGTTCAATTCCTCATTGTTCCTGCTTTTCATGTCTGTCCTACTCAAATAGTTTGCATGCCTGTAATAGTCATATTTTTGAGGATCTGTGCTGCCAGCCCATAATACCCTCACCACAGTTGCCAACAATCCTTCAGTCCATCTATCTGCATCTGTCAGCTGTGTAGAGTCCTGTCTTCCTGTGCAGGCTGCCACCCCATGTCCTGCACTGCTACCCTTTCCTGCATTGCACCTCTTCATGCTTGCCTCGCCTGTGCCTGATCTGCATGGCACCACCACTCCTCTGTCCACCCATCATTGTAACTATCCTGCCACCTCTGCCTCCACTGGGGGACACATATTCCCATCATCTGCCACCCACATTGCAGTACTTTACATTGCCAACACCCTGTGCTGTGGTACAGCTGCCCCCAACATGTTTGTCAACATTACTGGCAGCCACATAGGATGCCTGCAGATATGGCAGGTCCAGCAGCTCCCAGCTCTCCCTCCTTCAGTCACCTGTTCATTGCCTTTCCTCGATGCTCTATCCAGTGTTAGGGTTACATCTGTTTCTATGCCTAACAGGTCATGCATGTCAACCTGAAGCACCTTGCAGCCCTTAGAGCACACTAGCCTAGGGCACCGTAACATCGTTAGGGCACCTTAACCTATGATACCATAACCCAAGTTGTTTTCTAAGGTGCCTTAACCAAGGGTGCTTGATAAGGTGCCTAACCTAAGGAGACCTATAAGGTGCCTTAAGCTAAGGCACCTTATAGCCCTTAGGGCACCTTATATTAGAATGCCTTTTAAGGCACATCAACCGAATGTGCCTTATAAGGCGCCCCAGCCTAATGTGCCTTCTAGAGTGCCTTAGCCTAGGCACCATATAAGGCGTCTTAGCCTAAGGTGCTCTATAATGTGCCTTATACGGTGCCTTAGCCTAGGTGCCTTATAATGTGACGTTAACGCGCAGTAGATCCAGGGCGCACTGTACCACACGTTAGGCAACTTGTAACGCGCATTACCTGACAGGGCTTGCCATAATGCTGTCCCACCCACTCCTTTATATGGGCATCCGTAACATTACTGGGGAACTTAATGACGGTAACATTACCGCTCTTTAGTAAACATACCTCTTAGTCTCTTCATTATGGCTTTGTCCTCTTTTACCCCCTATCATCTAATGGTCTGACTGACTCTCACAAGCTTTTTGATACTAATTTATTTATTTATTTATTGAGTATATTTATATATATATATATATATATTTTATATTGCTTTATCATTTCAGTCAAAGCGGTTTACATTGTAACTTGAACTTCGCAAGGACATTGATAACATGGATTTTTCTGAGGCAATGGTGGGTTAAGTGGCTTGCCTAAGGCCACAAGGAGAGCTAGTGGGAATCAAATCCATTTTCTGAAAGATGCTTATTTGGCTGTAACAGTCTCTCTGACCTCACCTTTAAAACATGCTGGCACATTTGGCCTTCCTTCCAGCTTTCTTAAAGAGTAGAATACATTTGGTCTGGGCTTCCAATATGTTTTTATTATGAGCTTTTGCTTCCACGGTAAACTTCTTTTCATATTCTCACTTTGCCTTCCTTATCAGTGCCTTGTATCTAATTTGCCAGTGCTTATGTTGTTATCTGCTTTTGTCATTTAGCCTCCTTTTCTATTTTTCTGAAAGATGTTTATTTGGCTATAACAGCCTCTCTGACCTCACCTTTAAAACATGTTGGCATTATTTGGTTTTCCTTCTAGCTTTCTTAAAGAGTAGAATACATCTGGTCTGGGCTTCCAAGATAGTATTTTAAAACAATGCCAAGGCCTGATGTAAACTATTAACTTGTACAGTTGCTTTTTTTAGTTTTTTCTTAACCACTTTTCTCATTTTCTCATAGTCTCTCTTTTAAAAGTTACATACTAGCACAGTGGAATTCCTGGCTATCCTCCTTCCAATATATTTATTTATTTAACTGGTTTTGCTATACCATTTTTCTACCAGTCAATATTATATACAAACAACAATGTGCAAACAGTGGGGAGTAACAGCGGGTGTGTAAACAGGTTACATGAAACATCAGCATTCTAATAGTGGGGGTGCAAATCACCTCCTGTCTTGACTACTGTAACCTACTCCTTACTGGTCTCCCTTTGAATCATCTCTCTCCTCTTCAATCTGTACAACACTCTGCTGCGCGGCTAATCTTCCACCAGCCTCGTCATGCCCATATTACTCCTCTTCTCAAGTCACTTCATTGGCTCCCTATTCGTTTCCGCATCCAGTTCAAACTTCTCCTGCTAACCTATAAATGCATTCACTCTGCGGCTCCTCACTACCTTTCTTCTTTTATCTCTCCTTACAACCCCCCTCGGGAACTCCACTCTTCTAGCAAACTGCTTCTATCTGTGCCCTTCTCTTCTACTGCTATCTCCAGACTTCGCTCCTTTCACCTTGCTGCACCTTACGCCTAGAACAAACTACCTGTGTTTGTATGCCAGGCACCTTCTCTAACCCTCTTCAAATCCAGGCTGAAAACTCACCTCTTCGCTGCTGCTTTTGGATCTTGACTCACCTGATCTCCTTTTTCTTTCCCCTTGCTTTATCCCTGCCTACACCTTCTGTGTTTGTCTTGACTAGATTGTAAGCTCTGATGAGCAGGGACTGTCTCCTACATGTCTGTGCAGCGCTGCGTATGACTTGCAACGCTATATAAATGATCAGTAGTAGTAGTAGTAGTAGTAAAATAAACAGCAGTATTGAGAAAATTACATCAATCATTAACATAGTGAACATTTGTTTCTGGCAGAGCAATTAAGGTGGGATTTCCTAGATGGGAGAAGGACTTGTATCATGGCTAGGAGAGAGGGAGGAGGACTATTCTTAGGCGGGAACCTATGGTGGTAGGGTTGAAGGGATGTTGTGTGCTAAATGGAGGCTATCCTTCTGTGGGTGTATCTGCTGATCTATGCCAAAGTGTTCCTGAAAGAGGTTTGTCTTCAACTTTTGTTGGAAGACCTGATGACATTGGATGCTCCATAGTGTGGGGGATAAGGCATTCCAGAGGGTAGGGGCATATAGCTTAAAGGCTCTTAGGTGAGCATATTGGGTGCTCTTGCAGATCTGTGATGGCAGGTTAAGTAAGTTCTGGATGCTCTGTCTTCATGGTTTGTTGGCCTTGAGTCAGAGGTGATGTTGTGCCAGGCCTTGTGTATGATGGTATGGACTTTGTGTTTGATTCTGGAGGCAATTGGAAGCCAATAGAGAGTTTTTAGCATGGGTGAGATGTGGGTGTGTCTGGAGGCTCTGACGATGATGCATGCGGCAGTGTTTTGGGCAAGCTGCAGTGATAGGATGGTGGTTTTGGTGAGCTCCTGGTATATAGAGTTGCAGTAGTCAAGGATGGGGGTGATGGAGGCTTGGCATACTGAATGGAAGTGTCAGTGGACAGGAGGGGGCATAGGTTATGTAGGGTTCTGAGTTTGAAGTAGACTGACTTGGTGGTATTCCGGATGTGGGTTTGGAAGTTTAGTTACTGATCTAGAGTGATGCCAAGATATCTGACCTGGGCTTTGACTTGAAGATCCATGTTGTCATATCTGATGGATAAGGGGGTGTAAAGGTGGGGTCCTTTGTGACATGGAGGATCTCTCTCTTGCTGAAGTTGATTGCTAAGTTGTGGAGCTAGAGCCAGCTGACTGTTTCTTTGAAGCAGGCAGTGAGCTTTGAGTAGTCGGGAGCAGTTGTGGAAAAAGGAGTGAAGATCATTATGTCATCGGTGTAGATTTGATAACTGACGTTGAAGTTCTGGATGGTTGTGCACAGGGGCCAGATGTAAATAATGAAGTGTAGGGAAGAAAGTGCGGATCCTTGGGGTGCTCCTTGAGTCAGGGTGTAGGGGGCTGATGTGAGCTGACTGAATTTTATCTGTTGGGTACGCTGAGAGAGGTATGATTGAATCCATGTGAGAGGCTTGCCTTGTACTCCAATATGTGAAGTTGGTTGAATAGCATTTAGTGGGATACCATGTTGAATTCTGTGGAGATGTCTACAAATAGCAGTATGAAACTGATGAAGGTTCTTTCCATTCCAGTGATGAGAGTTGATAGCAAGGAGGTCAGCAAGGTTTCAGTGCTGTGATACTGGCAAAACCAATGTTGATGTTTGTCAAGGGGCGTGTGTAAGTCAATGTGTTCTTGCAGTTGGATTTGGGCAGCCTTTTCTATTATCTTTACGAGAAAGGGTATGTTGGCTATGGGTCTGTATGAGGCAGGTGAGCTGGGGTCTAAGTGGAGTTTCTTTAAGAGGGGTCTGACTGAGGCTTGCTTTGGGGGGGAAGCTGGATTGTGAGAGGGAGGTGTGAAGGAAAGATATGAGCAGTAGGAGGTATGCTCTTGTAACTTTCACCCATGAGACTGGGCATGGGTCTAATGGGGAGGTAGTTGTGTTGATATGCGAGATGATGTTGTCAAATTCTTCGGGTGGCACATTTCTGAAGGTGGTCCTTGTTGCGTGGTCCCAAGCGCATTGTCTGGTATAGGTATGTAGAGCATGGTGGGTATGGTGGAGTTGTGCTTGGCCTTTAAAAAGTCTTCCATGTCCTGAGGGTTCAGAGTGTTGTCCTCTTGTGAATGGGTAGGGTCCTTGGTGAGGGATTTCACCAGTTTGAAAAGCTTTCTTGGTTTGTTGAGTGCATGGAGGAGTGTATTGTTGTAGTATTCACATTTGGATTCAATGGTGCTGTTGCAGTATGCTCTGAGTTGGTCCAGGTACATGGTCTTCAGTTCGGGAGCCTTGGAATTTTTCCACTGGCAATCAATCCAGCAAAGTGCACACTTTTGATTTCCTAGTTCTGTGGAGTACCAGGGTGGGCGATGTCACTGTTATGAGGGCGGAGCTCGCAAGGGTGCCATGGCAGCAGTGGAGATCATGGCGTTCCATTTGACAATTATGGCATCCAAGTTTGTTTCGAGAGGGATGTCCTTAAGGGCTGGCAGTATTTTTTGGAGGAAGGAAGGCTGGTCGAGCGTGGCAAATCTTCTTGTTGCAGTGGCCTTGTTGCGCGAGGGTAGATGCTGTGTGGGTGGGGTATTGTGAACGTGATGCTATGATGGTTTGACCAGGGGATGGGGGTTTTAGGGGTTAGGATGTGTTTCTGTGTGTTGAGCAAGGAGGTGGGGAAGAAGACCTGGTCAAGGATTCCTCATTTTGTGTGAGTTGGGGTATTGATGAACTGCGTATAGTGCAAGTCGCTCATTGCTTGGAGGAAAGCTGTGCCTTGGCTGGTGGGGGCCGAGGGGAGGTTCACGTTGCCAAGGAGGATGAGGTACCTCTGGTGTGATGTGTGCGAGCAGACCTTGTCGAGCAGTGTGTCCAGTTCCTTGGCCTTGTTGTGCGGTGCCCTATATATAAGGCAGATTGAAAAATGCTTATTTGCCACTGTGAGAACATCCATGTCTGGTGAGGAGATGGAGCGGATTGTGTTAAATTTCAGGTTCTTGTTTGAGATGATGCAAACACCACCCCCTCTGCTATTGTTACTGAGTGGGCAGTTGTGGATGGTGTGTGTGTCAGTGTTGAGTTGGATGAGCAAGACGTTGTCATTGCCCATAAACCACGTCTCAGTGATGCACAGGATGTCTATTCTGTCATCGGCGATGTAATTGGAGAGAGTCTGAATCTTGTTACAGGCAGAACATGAATTTATGAGGTCGCATCTGATGGTACTGCTGTTGTGTGCGTGGGGAGGGGCCGACTGTTCTGTGGTGATAAGGAGAAAGCGTCTTGGGCTACTACCGTATTGGGTATTATGTGGGTGCCATGATTTGGGTGGTTTGAGTCTCGTGTTATGCATAATGGAATTTGGGCACCAGTCAGTCGGGTTCATCATAGTTCCGGGTAATATGAGGATGGAATGGCCCAGGAATGCGAGCCAGATCAGAGAGTATGGCATTCTTGTTGTCCTGCTTTGTGTACATTGGTTTGAGGTCCCAATAGGTGTTTTTTTGCTGGCGCTGTGGTATAGAAGGGGTGGGTCCTATGGTAGCTGCACTGCCTCCGTTGGTCTGCTAGCAGCTCCGGTCAGGTGGAGTTCAATGCTATTGTACTGGTCACCTCTAGTTCCTGAGGTGTTGTGTTAGTGGTGTTGGCTGTATCTTTGGGGATCAAGCTGTTTCACTATGGTGGCTTGGCTGGGTTCTTTCTTCCCATGTGCTGTTCCAGAAGGGGGAAGCTTGAGTGCAGTGATGGAGGTCCCTGGCCAAGGGCCATGCCAAAGGGCTCTTTGGTGAGGCCCACCTGGTGCAGGTACACCCTGGAGCAGTTCAGTTTAAGGGTTTGTGAGCTGGAAGGAAGGAGCATGTTGATGGTTGTGCACCGGCAGGGAGAGGGGCCTACCTCTGGTGAGCAAAGTATGCTGATGAGTCCTGGGTTTGGCTGCAATGATGTTATGGCAGTGCTGAGTGCAGCGGTAGCAAGGAGCTGTTCAGTGAGTGATCCATGTGTGTATGTGTGAGCTGGGAAGTGTCTTTCGCACCCTGGAGCAGTTCAGTTTAAGTGTCTGAACTGGAAGGAAGGAGCACATCAATGGTTGTGTGCTGGCAGCAAGAGGGGCCTACCTCTGGTGAGCAAAGCACACTTCTGAGTCTTGGGTTCAGCTGCAATGATGTTGAGGTGGCGTTGAGTGCAGCAGGAGCAAGATACAGTTCAGTGGGCGATCCATGTGTGTGTGTGTGTTTATGTGTGTGTGTGTGTGTGTGTGTGAGCTGGGAAGTGTCTTTTGCATCTTGAAGCAGTTCAGTTTAAGTGTCTGTGAGCCGGAAGGAAAGAGCACATGATTGAAAGTCCACCATCAGCGGAAGGGGCCTTCCTCTGGTGAGCAAAGCACGCTGCTGAGTCCTGGGTTCGGCTTTGATGATGTTGAAGCGGCACTGAGTGCAGCAGGAGCAAGGTGCTGTTCAGAGGTTGATCCATGCGTGTGTGTGTGAGCTGGGAAGTGTTATACAAGTATTAAATTAAATGTAATCATGTTGTGATCACAATTGCCAAGTGGCCCCAACACTATTACCTCTAGTACTAGATTCTGTATTCCACTAAAGACTAGAACTAAAATAGCTTTCCCTCATGTTGTTTCATTAACCAGCTGCTCCATGAAGCAATCATTTATTTCAGTATATCTTGATGCGACATTGACCCAGCCGATACTGGGGTAATTGAAATCACCCACTGTTACTGTGTTGTAAATTTTTCTTAGATTCCATAATTTCTGTTATCATTTTGTCATCTGTGTGTTTATTTTGGCCAGGCAGACAGTAGAACTCTAAATAAGCTCATGAATCACTTTTCCTGCTTCAACTTTATTCTGACCTACGATCAAGCACCCAGAATAACAAGGCTAATACTCTCTCCTGGGCAAAAGGGAATGAGGTGCTAGAGGCAAAGTATACTGCCATAATCCTCTTTCTTGAGAACCTCATCCTAGGCACCCATAAGATGGACGTCATGGAAAATGTAAAGGCAAGTTTGCTTAGAGATGTTTGCACAAGTTCCTCAGTGGGGAATGACCAGATTAGGGGAGGAGATGGGGTGGAGCTGGCAAGAGAAACAAACTTTATATCCCCAAAGGCAAATCATATCTTGAAGTGCTTCACAGCTGTCACAATGCCTACTAGCATGTCACCCTGGCATTTCTAGCTACAGAGAGTTAGTGGGCTGAGACTTCTTGTATAATATTCCGCAGTACAGCCCCCCCCCCCCACCCCCAGGACTGTTGTTGTTGTTGTTAAGTGCCGAGTCGGTGTCGACTCATGGCGATCCTCTGGATAGTTGTCCTAAATTGTGTTCGGTCTTCAGTCAGGCGGCTCATTGTTGACAGACTGGTACCCGTAGCTGCTGTATGGTATCGCTGCCATTGCTGGCCTTCCTCTTTTGCATTGACCTTCTATCTTGCCAAGGTCTTTCTCTAATGTTCTCTCTCTTCACATGATGTGTCCAAAGTAAGAAAGTCGAAGTCTTGTCATCTGAGCTTCTAAAGAAAGCTTAGGTTTGATCTCCTCTAGTACTGACTGGTTTGTTCTTTGGGCAGTCCATGGTATACACAGTATTCACCGCCAGCACCATAATTCAAAGGCATCAATTTTCTTCCTGTCTAAAAAATATGGGGATAAGACATTTTTCAGATATGTTAGTAAGAAGAGGAAGGGCAAAAGTGGTATTGTCAGACTCAAGGGTGAAGGGGAGGAATATGTAGAAACTGATGAGGATAAAGTGGAATTGCTTAACAAATATTTCTGTTCTGTGTTCACAGATGAAGAACCAGGAGCAGAACCTCAGAAAACACCCACAAACAAGAATAGAAGCGAGAGGCATCTTGAAAAATTTTCAGAAGACTGTGTTTGTGAGAAACTAGCTCAACTTAAAGTAAACAAAGCAATGGGACCGGATGGGATACACCCTAGAATACTGAAGGAACTTGGGGACCTTTTCAGTGCCTCACTGGAGTCAGGAGTGGTGCCAAAGGACTGGAGAGAGGCTCATGTGGTGCCTTTACACAAAAGCGGAAGTAAGAATGTGGTTGAAAACTACAGGCCGGTTAGTTTAACTTTGGTGGTGAGTAAATTATTGGAAACGCTGCTGAAAGAGAAAATAGTGAGGTTTCTGGAGTCCAGCGGATTACAGGATCCAAGGCAGCATGGATTCATCAGAGGCAGGTCTTGTCAGACAAATCTGATTGATTTCTTTGACTGGGTGACCAGGGAGTTGGACCGAGGGAGAGCCCTAGATGTGGTGTATTTAGATTTCAGTAAAGCCTTTGACACTGTTCCTCACAGGTGACTTATAAATAAACTGAGCACCCTAGGAATGGACCCTAAAGTTACTGCTTGGGTTAGAAATTGGTTGGGTGGGAGATGACAAAGAGTACAGGTAAATGGAGCTCACTCTGAGGAGAAGGATGTTACCAGAGGTGTACCCCAGGGATCTGTCCTTGGTCTGATTCTTTTTAACATCTTTGTTAGTGATATAGCGGAAGGGCTGTCTGGTAAGGTTTGCCTCTTTGCGGATGATACCAAAATCTGCAATAGAGTAGACACCCAGGAAGGTGTAGATAACATGAGGTGGGATCTAGCTAAGCTTGAAGAATGGTCTAGAATTTGGCAACTGGGATTTAATGTTAAAAAATGTAAAGTCATGCATTTGGGCTGTAGCAATCCAAGGGAGCAATATAGTATAGGGGGTGAAGTATTTTTGTCCACTAAAGAAGAGCGGGACCTAGGTGTGGTTGTGTCTGATGATCTTAAAGTAGGTAAATGTTAGGAAATAATAATAATGCTTAGTTTAAGTGCATATACAGGAGGCCTGCACAAGGAAAATCAGAATCCTATATATGTGCCCTTTGTACATTCTGGTGTGGGTATGGAAAAGGAATGTGCTGTGCTAAGCTAAACTGATTGTTCTACTCAGAGATGACTTGTATTTGCATAGTTACTGATAAGCTATAGTGGGCCCCAGAAGATGGGTGGATGATGTATGAATATGTTTCTGATAATGTATAAAATACGGACAATCCCTCCACCCTTTGGAATAAACTTGCATACTTTTCCTTCTGTGTGGTCTGTGAGTTTTATTCCCCTGGATTCCAGCCAGCCGGAGCAGCACACCGCAGATGAGGGTTCGGGACTTCCCTGGCCTGAAGTGACCAACAAGAAGCGGACCCTTTACACTAAACAGGTAGAAAAGGCAACGGCAAAAGCTAGAAGGATGCTTGGGTGCATACAGAGAGGAATGGCTAGCAGAAAAAAAGAGGTGATAGTGCCTCTGTATAAGTCTCTGGTGCAACCTCATTTGGAGTATAGTGTGCAATTCTGGAGACCACACCTTCAAAAGGATATAAACAGGATGGAGTCAGTACAGAGGGTGGCTACTAAAATGGTTAGTGGTCTTCATTATAAAGCATATGAGGACAGACTTAAGGATCTTAATATATACACCTTAGAGGAAAGGCGGGATAGAGGTGATATGATTCAGATGGGGGAAGAGGCCAATATTGACAGAAGCTGTAGACCCCCAGGTAGCTGCAACATGCAGGCACCCAGGGGACTTCCATAGCAGTGGCTGTCATCCTTACCCTGAGATGTATCATTGGCAGGCAGTGAGGGTCCCTGCAGAAACAAATGGTTGGGGAGGGGGCTATGTGGCCATCCATGCATGCCTCTACCCCCCATCTGGACCGTGTGCCCTAGGCATCTGTCAACTCGCATGCTGGATGGGCTGGGACTGCACACCACCAACTCGGACAGCACATGGGCATGTCAGCATGGTGTGGGGGTGTTGGCAGAGGGACAGTGGCACCCGCCTGCAGCATACCAAAGCCATGCCCTGGTTCTGTGCACAGTGCATATTGCAGCATGTGCCAAAGTCTGTCCGATGCAAAGTATGTCAGCCCCGGTTGGTGTGTGTATGAGTGGAGGGTCACAGGTTTGTGTCCGGGCTGTGGATTATGCATTGCATGTACCTGTGGCTGAACTTTAGCCCACAGTGCAGGTACAGCACCAGCATGTGCAATTCCCAATGAATTGACCAGCAAGGGTACAAACATCCATCAACCACACAGACAGGCTCCAGTATCCACAGCTGCATGGAGAGTCAGGCTGATAGTACTGGCACACTGAGCAGGTGTTAACATCAGAGCTTGCAACTAACTCCTGCACAAGGAACACACATTAACAATGCTCAAGCTGATCTCATGGCCAAGGTGGCAGGCAGGAGTGCCAACCATCCCCAGTTTTCCACAGCACGTCAATATATATATATGTGTATGTGTGTCGTGTGCATGCATGTGTGTGTATGTGTGTGTGTGTGCGTGTGTGTGTGTATCAATTTAGTTGCGACTTTCTACACCTCACTGAGCCTCGCAATGCCTAAGCTGTTTCCAGCATTAATCTGCAACTGTGCATGATGAGGAGCAAAATATTGTGGGTATGGCCTGAAACAAGGCAGATTGGCCAGGATGGGTCTGCACTGGAGGTAAGGTCAATTGCTGAGACGTCATAGTGCCCGTCTGCCACGTGCACAGCCTGAGTGGTCACAGCATGTCCTGCTGGTAGGGCACTCTGACCCTGACCATGGCACGGGTATGTATCCACATAGTGCTATATAGTATCTGGTTCCAGTGATGTGGGTGCACTTCCTGTCCTTGGGGCTTGATCACTGAACCAAATGCTGGTTGCTGTGTGCACATTCAAAGTGTGCTGACTAGCAGATTGTCTGTAGTTGGTATGTACATGACTGGAAAACCCAGTGGATGGCAGCAGGTGCAGTCTGATTGTGCAGGCTGAGAGTGAATGTTAGACCTAGGTGGTTGGGACATGAGGTGTTCCAGGCCTTTTCCCAGTGGTAAGACCAGCAGAGTCCTTGTTATAACCCCATGCACATATAGATGCATGCCTCCTTTCCCACCAGTAGTTAGCAGCCATGGTATTAGCAATGTAGCACTGGGTGTGGACATGCACTATTCTAGGTGGGTCACTGCCCAACAGGGCAAGATATGGTTGGCACATACAGCAATTCCACAGGAAGCAAGGTGATTAGTATCTTGCACTGCAAACAATAGCTATCATACACTAACAGTGATGTGGATCCACAGCACAGGCAGTAGAGACCATCTCTAGCACTGCAGGTATGGGGGACCTGGTGCTGGGTGCCCATCCTCACCCTCAGGGTGACAGCTGAAACTGCGCAGTAGCACACTTTGTAGCTGTTATATGATTGAAACACACACTGTCAGTGCATCGTACTGAACTGATGTCATGGATCTGTCCATTCTCTGTTTGCTGATCAGCTGCAGACTGCTGTGCTGTGTGTGCTGTGCATCATGGGTACTGGAGGGGTTAATCTATACCAGCACACACAGCAGATATTTTAGGCAGAGACCTGCAGGCTCTTCAACTCCAGACATTGCACTTTCAAGAGGTGTGGAGGTGTAGCATACTGGTTAGTGCACTGTTCCTATAGGCAGGGGATAGGGTCTGATTCCTACTTGCTCTTTTTGTGACTGTGTGCTACTCATGTCATATGCCTGTGATAGTCAGGGCTCTCCAGTGCCTGATCTTCACGTCACCAGTCCCACTCTGTGCTCCTGTGACTGCAAATATCCTGCTGCTTCTGGCTCAGCTAGGGGACACGTCTCCCACATCCTATGCCACACACTGACATTGCAATACTTTACATTGGCATCATCCAGTGTATCGGTACAGCTGCCTCCTACATGCTCGTCCACTTTACTGGGAGCCACATAGGGTACCCACCGCTATGGTAGGTCCATCCGCTCCCACCCATCCTTCCTTCCATCACCTTTACATTGACTTTCTGTGGTGCTCTATACAACATTAGAGTTACAATTGCTTTCATTCCTTTAGGTGCATGCTTGTCAACTTCATGCACCTTAATCCCCTTGGGGTGCCTTAACCTCCTTAGGGCACCTTATGTTTGGGCACCTTAAACCCCTTAGGGCACCTTAAAGTACATTTGTCTGCCTTAAGGTGCCTTAAAGTGCATGCTTGTCACCTTACCATGCACTGTTACCGTGTGCTACATGGCCAGGGCGCCCTATTACCGTGCGTTAAACATTCCGTAGCTCCCTTTATGCTGGACCGCCCCCTACCTGCCCAATGCCTTATATGGCTTAAGGCACCTTACCGCTGCCCTTAACGCTGGTGACTTTACCGCGGTTTAGTAAACATACCCCTAAGACTCAGCATCTTTGTGCACATTTAGTTCCTGGCAAATCTCTATGTAGTTAGTGCAGTGGAAAGCACTTCACCATGCTAAACCTGCAATTGTGATTTTCGGGTGGTGAGTGCATCCATGCTAACTACAACATTGATGATTAGCACATGCTAATGCTGCCCAGGCTAATTGCAATGTGAAAACAAAACCCACTCGCTGCCCCTAAGCCGCCCAAGCACTTAGCATGGGATTTTACCACATGGTAATGGTTACCACAATCCCACGCTAGCCATTCACTGCATGCTAAACCCCACAATAACCATTGGCATGCTTTAGTAAACATGCTCCTTTCTTGCTAAAAAACACAACTATTCATAAGGTGATAGCTTTCTATTGTTTGGGGTATTTCTTAAATTTGTATTTAATAATTTTAACTTCTGTGCATTCATGAACACCGCACTACTCTATCACAGATTTCTACAATCAAAGCATTATTTAATTTCAGGAAATGTAAGATAGGTTGGGATGCCTAGGATGTCTGATATCCACCTCCTATTTCTGCTATGAAAACTGTGTCTGAATAATAATTTATTTTGCCAGTGATGAGAAGGTTGATTTTGTAGAGAACATCTAGCCAGGAAAGCTCTGGATGTGGAGCTCTAGTGAAATGTGCAAATGGATGTCAGGAAATACGAGTACATGTGTAAGTGCCAGCATGCCAGATGGGTACAGCCTTTTTAGTAAGCACACATTTAAAAATTAAAAGCAGCATCACTTGGAGTTTGGAACGTGTAAATGGTGCATAAGTTCTGGATTTTACAAAACTTGACACCTAGGAAGATCCAGTTAAGGTGCTAAGTTATAAAAAACTCATTTTTGTTGATTTCTGAACTAGTTTAAAACATCGGAGACATAAGCACAGTGTCCCCCTCATACACTAGTGAAAAACCCAGGCTCAAATGAACAGCTAGCTTGCTTTGGCACATATGGCATGCCGCTTCTGAACCCCCTCCGACAGGAAGTTGCATCAGAGGGGGTCAGAATCAGCAGGCTATGTGTGTCAAAGCATATGGTCTGCATGGGCACCAAGCGGCAACACAAAGCTGCCATGCCACCCATCAAGGTCTGCCATCCTAGGTGGCCAACTAGCCTGTTTAGTGGATGGGCCAGGCCTGCTTGGAAAAGGTATAAATGCAGATGTCTTGATTTTTTTTTTTTATCATTGCCATTGCAAAAATCAGAAATACATGCATCCCTTGCTGGCCTGCCCAAACAATGTCCACAACACTTCCCCTTCTAAACTGTGTTTGGTTTCAAACATGTATATCGCTATTAACACATTTAAACCCTTTATGCTGTAAATGCCGCTATCTAGACACGTAAAGGCCGCATAAGTCTTTTGAAATGACCTCCAGTGTTTCTTAAAACTAGACAATAAGGGTTTCAGGAATAGAAGATTGTTTTTATCCCTACAATGCAATATTAAATATGATTCTCGTTTTTAGTGGAGCACTATTACTAAAAAAAACACTTTAGCGGGGCCAACCACACTAGAAGCCAAAATATTTGGGAGTGGGAAGCAAAAATGCTGAAGTAGAGCTGCTAGTAGATGGATTGCAGGAGGAGCTGCAGAGCCAAGCTGTATATGCCCAGGTCTTGCCAGTTGACGATATGGAGGAGGCAGCAATGGCAGGTGAGTGGAAGCCTCTGCTGCAGCTCCTCACAGAGAGAGCCCATAAACAGAGGCCCAGTGAGGAAAGGAATCCCCCAGAGATCGGAAAGGGGGACCTTGTCCCAGTTTTTGGGTGCTTTCAGAAGTTGATGCCCTAGGCATGTGCTTATAGTGCCTACGCTTAAATCCAGCTTTGTCCTCAGTGCCTACTCTGTGCATCACTTACTGGCGCTCCCTCTGCTGATCTTCTGCCTCATGACCGGGCATTCTCACAGTGCCAGCATAGAGTGGCGAGGAGCAGTAATGGAGGCTCCCATGCCTCATGCTCAGCTGACCGGCTGAAGAAAGGAGAGACCCTAACTGTAAATGCTGAGGGAGGGTCTAAGGAAGGAGTGGGACTGGGAATAGATGCTGAGAGTGGGGTGAGCACTGAAGGCACTTTCTGAAGGAAAGGAGGGAAGGTGCTGGGGTCAGTTGCTGAGAGAGGGTCTATAGCTCCTGGGCAGATGCTGAGGGAAAGAAGGAGGAGAGAAGCAGGAACCAAACAATTGGAGAACAGAAAGGGGAGAAGTAGAGGGAGGGTGGGTGGATGCTTGGGAAGCTGCTAAAGGAACAGGAGATGATGCTGTGAAAGGGAATAGATGAGGGAAGAAGGTAGGGGCAGATGCTGAGGATAGGGAAAAGGAAAGAGAAGGCTGGATGCAAGGAAAAAGTGGAGGATGCTGGCAGGGCCGGCCCGTCCATTGAGCGAGAATGTTTTTTGCACAGGGCCCCGCGTTTCAGGGGGCCCCGCGCAAAAAACATTCTTTTGTAAAAGTAAAATTGAAAAAAAAAAGAAAACCTGTCTCCTGCCGCTGTCGGGGCCGCCGCGGCAGAATCGAGCGTGCCGCGGGGCCCCCCTGTACCCGGCACAGCCTCTCCTCCCTGTAGCAACTCTCTCTTCTGAGCTGCAGTCAGACGCGCCGGCTTGCAGAGCGCGAAGGGAAGAGTTCCCTTTCGCGACTCTGTTAGGCCCGCGGGGGCTGATGGGAACTTCCCATCAGCCCCCGCGGGCTTAACAGAGCAGCGAGGGAAAAAACTCTTCCCTCGCGCTCTGCAAGCCGGCGCGTCTGACTTCAGCTCCAACGAGAGAGCTGCTACAGGGAGGAGAGGCTGTGCCGGGTACAGGGGGGCCCCGCGGCACGCTCGATTCTGCCGCGGCGGCCCCGACAGCGGCAGGAGACAGGTTTTCTTTTTTTAAAAAATTTCCCTGGGCTGGGCTGGGCGTTAGGAGTGGTGCTGGGCTGGGCTGGGCTGGCTGGGCTGGGGGGGGGGTGTTAGGAGTAGTGATGGGTTGGGCTGGGCTGGGCTGGGCTGGGCGGGGGGGGGGGTGTTAGGAGTAGTGATGGGCTGGGGGGGTTAGGAGTTGTGATGGGCTGGGCTGGGCTGGGGGGGGGAGGTGTTAGGAGTAGTGGGATGGGCTGGGCTGGGCTGGCTGGGGGGGGGGTTAGGAGTGGTGATGGACACTGGGCTGGTTGGGGGGGGGTTAGGAGTGGTGATGGGCACTGGGCTGGCTGGGGGGTAGGAGTGGTGATGGGCACTGGGCTGGCTGGGGGGGGTTAGGAGTGGTGATGGGTGCTGGGCTGGGGGGTTAGGAGTGGTGATGGGCGCTGGGGGGGTTAGGAGTTGTGATGGGCGCTGGGGAGGGGTTAGGAGTGGTGATGGGCGCTGGGGGGCTTAAACTAAAAATTGGGTGATGGGGGATTAGGACTGGAAATGGGCTGGTGGGATTAGGACTGGAAGTGGGTTGATGGGGGGGTTAGGACTGGTAATGGGCTATGGGAGGGCTTAAACTAAAAATTGAGTGATGGGGGATTAGGACTGGGAGTGGACTGATGGGGAGGTTAGGACTGGTAATGGGCTATGGGGGGGCTTAACTGAAAATTGGGTGATGGGGGATTAGGACTGGAAAGGGGCTGGTGGGATTAGGACTGGGAGTGGGCTATGGGGGGCTAGGACTGGTAATGGGTTCGGGGGGTTGATAGGACTGGAAATGGGCTGAGTGGAAGGGGGCTTGAACTGCAAATATCTGTTGGGGATGGGGCTTGGAATGGAACTGGGCTGAGGGGAAGTGGGGGGCTTTGAACTGCAAATAGCTGATGGGGACGGGGCTTGGAATGGAAATGGGCTGAGGGGAAGTGGGGGGCTTGAATGCTAATAGCTGATGGGAGGGGGACTTGGAATGGAAATGGGCTGAGTGGAAGGGGGCTTGTACGGCAAATAACTGTGGGGAAGGGGGGCTTGGAATGGCCTCTGAGGTGAGGGAGCTAGGACAGGAAATGGGCTGATGGATGGGCAAGAAAAGAACTGAGAATTGGGTGATGGGGGAGCTAAGAGTTGAAATGGGCTGTGGGGGGGGCTTGGATTGAAATGGACTCATGTAGGGGCTAGAACTGGAGTTAGGCTCATGGGGGGCTTGGTTTAGAAATGGGCTGAGTGGAGGGGAGCTAGGATTTAACATGGGCTGATGGTGGGGCTAGGAAAGGACTAGAAATGGGCTGATGGGAGGCTGGTATTGGAAATGAGCTGATGAAGGGACTCGGATAGGACTGGAAATGGATGGGGGAGCTAGGACTGGAAATGGGCTGATGTGGGGACTAGAAGGGAGCGGATACTGGGTGGGGCTGGAACTAAAAGGGAGCTGATGTTGGGGGAGATTAGAAGGGGATGGGGCTGGGAGAATGAAATGGAGAGGGGAAAAATATTTTGTGTGGGAGGGAAGAAAAATGTACAATTGGCCGGGTATTGGGAGACTAAGTAGGGATTGAGGATGGAGGGGTAAAATTTGAGTGGATGAAATAGGAATGAGGAAAGAGCAAAAGGAGAAAGATTATTATGTTAAAGCAGATGTAGAGAGAGAATGGAAAAAACTAGAAGAGAAGAAAGGACAAATGGACAGCAGACGATGGAGAGATAGCAGAAGACACAAATAAACCAGAAGAAAGTGGCTGGAACAATTGCAACTGAAAAAAAAATGCACAAAAGGTACAAAGATATCTCTTTATTTTGAATTTATTAACTGGAATATGTCAGCTCTGGGAAATGTGCATCATTAATGTCTGTGCTTTGTTTAGTACAAGAGGAAATTAATTTATAGTTTTATTTCTACATTGTTGTTGTACATTCCAAGTTTGGCTTTTAGGGTTCCCAGTTTAATTATTGTCTTCCTGTTTTTAAATTGTGATTCCTTGTTTGGTGATAGTCTATGTTCTGCATGTGTAACTGAGCTGAGGTATTCTGTTTATGTAATTCCTATTTGACATTGTCACTTGTTCTCTTTCCCCAGTAGGTCATGTATTGTTATTCTCTGAAATGTATTGGTTTAATATTTGCAGTGTTGCCTTTTGATAGGTAGTGTATGGTGCTTTATGAGTCCTGGTAGTGCTGTTGGGATACGGTGGGTTTGCTATGGGTTCTAAATGGGCAGTGTTTGTAGTAGTTCCTAATGTGCCTGGCGGTTGGCACTGGATTATAGTAATGTAGAAATCTTTGTCTTTTTTTATCCATACACTCATGAAGAGGCATGTTTACTAAAAGTTAGTGTATGGTAACATTATGCAAATATTTATGCAAATGAGGCCCCTTATGCAAATGAGGCCCCGCACCGAGTCTCCGCACATGGCCCCGCACCCCCCTTGGGCCGCCCCTGGATGCTGGGCTGGAGCCACTATTGCTATAAAAGGAAGGAATGCTGGGCTTGAGCTGTAACCAGTAGGTAAAGGGGTGGGGCAGAGGTGAAAAGCTGAAGATTAGCCTAGAGAACCTTTTCCAGCCCTGTGCTTCACTTCCACAAATTGTCACAATTTAGAGAGGGACAATGGGTAAACGCTGCATAGCATACACAGGGGCCATGAGAGCGTTGCAGCAATGAGAAGTCCAAGTTGTGCTAAACTAGGGGTTCTCAACCCGGTCTGATTTTAAGGATAACCACATCAAGTATGCATGAGAAAGATTTGCATATAATAGAGGTGGTGCATGCAGATCTCTCTCATGCATATTCATTGTGGTTATCCTGAAAACTTGAGTGGCTGGTGTGTCCCAAGGGCTGGGTTTAGAATCTCTGTGCTAACCTAAAAATGGTGTATGATTTTCCTTAGTAGATCTTAATAAAGAATAAGCGATTATTGTTTGAAAAAGATTATTGGTAAAATCCTCAAAGTTCCTTGGACCCCACTTGGCAGTAAAGAGGTTACAAAAACAATAGTTTAGGGGAGGGGGGTTGGATGTTGAACAAGACTTGTCAATAAGCAATAACTGAGATATTATTGAGCTGGTGCATGATTGCTGTTGGCAGTGCCACCTCCTTACTCCCCAAAAACTAGACACTGTTTACAACACTTTCTCTGCCATTTCCCCTTCTTAGAGGTTTCTGATAAATGTTTCCACCACAGGTTAAGAATTATGTAAATGTGGGAAGCAACAATCTCCCTTCGGTTATTTTAATTGACCCTCTAGGGACAAACCTCTTATCTGCCCTTTCTGAATTCACGGCCTACCTGATGAACGTGCGTAAATGATGCCTAAACAAGTAGAATCTCTACACACGGAATATGCAATGCTTCAGTAGAAACGTGTGGTCTGATGAACAGTCCTATCGTTTCCCCTTTCTGAGCTTCTCATTGCGCAGATGAGGAGGCACTGAAGAAGCAGCTGTGATGCATGCTCAAAGATCATTTTCTGTTTCTAATTGGATCCTTGATTCTGCTGTTTCCTTATTATACTAGTAGGTAGCAGTGATGTCTTTACCAATTAGGGCAACATGCTTTCCGTTCATATGGTAATATGGCATTCAATGCAGCATTTAACAACCCAGCCAGAATAAAGCAGCCTCTGATATATGACTCCATCATAATTCCTGTATTTGCAGAATAAAGAAAAATCCCCAAGTCTTTTTCCCAAACTGGGAATTTATGAAAATGAACAACCGATAGTATTTACTAGTACAAACTGCCAGTCCACATGAGTCCTGATTGTCACTACTGCTCCAGTGAGATCCAAGCAAGTCTCTGAATGTGATCCTCAGAGTTTCTTTTTGGTATTTCATGTACCAAGTTTTCTGTGGATGCATTTGGGAGTGCACAGTTTGTTTGCTGACTCTTGTTTCTGCTTCTTGGACTGAGTTTTATCACTGAGAGCAGAAAGAGACCAGTTCTGCTTTTACATCAGTGTCTCATGGCTGACAAAGAGCAGACAGGGAAGTAACTCAAGGGGGAGATGCACCATACGTTATCAGTCACAGAATATCACAGCAATACTCGTTCTATAAAATAGCATATGCAATAAGCAAAAGAGATTTAATAGATCCCATAATATTGCTGGTTGTGTGTGTGTGTGTGATTGGGAGTCTCCAAGGGTGCATGTGTGACATGGGGCTACTGGAAGATGTGTATGTGTGTGCGTGTCTCATGGGAAGTGTCGGGGGCTGCACGCATTCGTGTATGTGTCATGGGGAGTGTCTTGGACTGCGTGCGTACATGTGTGTGTCATAGAGAGTGTTACATAGTAACATAGTATATGATGGCAGATAAAGACCAATATGGTCCATCTAGTTTGCCCAGTAAAGTGGCTAGGATAGGTATACCCGCCGCTCAATGCAGGTCACCCCACTCTATACTTTTGTTTAGGATTCTACCTGCCACTATAGTTAAATTTATTTTGATTTTATCCTTTTGCTATAAAGGGTTCCACTGTGTCTGTCTGTTTAGCTCTTTGCAGCTTCATTTTATGTCCTATAGTTTTACAACTTCCCCTTCTTTGAAAAAGATTTGTGTGTTCATTAATACCCTTTAGGGGTCATTCCAAGGCGTGAATAGTGGGACATCCATCCCCGCTATTTGGCCCCTCTGCCATCCCCGACTAACTTTCCCACACGTTGTATGGGGAGGTTAGATGGAGCGGGAAAGGGGTGCTGCAGGGGCGGATTTAGGGCGGGCAGTGGGTGGTCTGCAGCCCTGGACATACAGGGCCGATTCCAATGTTGGCCCTGTATGTCTGGGGCCAGCTACCTGTACAAGGAACTTGGTCCATCTCTGAAGTGGAATAAGTTCCACTAGTCAGTGGGGGACTGCAGGCCCGGGGCGCAGCAAAGGCGGGAAGGGGCAGAAAAGATTCCCCACAGTCCAACCCTGGCCTTGGGAGGCTAGATTGGGAGTCGGACTGCAGGGAATAAAGATTTTTGTCTGGCGGCCGGGGATCACGGCTGCTGAATGGAGCCATGGTGTCATGGCAACCGGACGCCATGGCGCCACAGCTCCATTCAGGAGCCCTAACTGAGTCAGCCAGGCAAAGCCTGTACATGCAGGCCGACCAGAATCGGGTCCCAATCTGCACGCACAGGCATGGACTCGATTCTGATCCCGCAGGGTTAGACGTGCCCTGCAGGATCAGAATCCCGTCTAATATCTGTATCATATCACCCCTGTCCCTCCTCTTCTCTAGGGTATATATATTTAGATCTTCAAGTCTCTTCTCATGTCTTCTGGTGCAGGCTCCAAATCATTTTGGTCATAAGAACATAAGAACATAAGATATGCCATACTGGGTCAGACCAAGGTCCATCAAGCCCAGTATTCTGTTTCCAACAGTGGCCAATCTAGGTCATATGTACCTAGCAGTTTCCCCAAGAGACACAAGTTCCACAATGCTTGTACTGGGTCAAGCATTGATATCTTCAGTCACTTCTTAATAATGGTTTATGGACCTTTCCTCCAGGAACTTGTCCAAACCTTTTTTAAACCCAGCTACACTAACAGCCTTTACTACATCCTCCGGTAACAAATTCCAGAGTTTGATTACACGTTGAGTGAAAAATATTTTCTTTTATTAGTCTTAAATAGTTTACCTTGTAGCTTCATTGCATGTCCCCTAGTCTTTCTATATTCTGATAAGGTAAACAATCGATCTACGTTTACCCGTTCCACTCCGTTCATTAATTTATAGACTTCTATCATATCTCCCCTCAGCCGTCTCTTTTCCAGGTTAAAGAGCCCTAACCTTTTTAGCCTTTCTTCATAGGAGTATTCTTCCATCCCCTTTACCATTTTGGTGGCTCTTCTCTGTACCTTTTCTAAAATCACTATATCCTTTTTAAGATACGGCGACCAGAATTGCACACAATATTCAAGGTGCAGTCTCACCATGGAACGATATAGAGGCATTATAATATCTTTTGTTTTATTTTCCATTCCTTTCCTTATCATACCTAGCATTCTATTTGCTCTCTTGGCCGCCGCTGCACACTGGGCCGAGGGTTTTAACATGGTATCCACAATGACGCCTAAATCTTTTTCCTGGGTGGTGGTTCCTAATGTGGAACCTTGCATCGTGTAACCATAGTTTGGGTTGTTCTTCCCTAGGTGCATAACCTTGCACTTGTCCACATTAAATTTTATCTGCCATTTTGATGCCCAGTCTTCCAATTTATCAAGATCCTCTTGCAATTTTTCACAATCCTCTTGGGTTTTAACAACTTTAAATAGTTTTGTGTCATCTGAAAATTTGATAACCTTCCTTTGAACAGTTTCAAGTCTTTTTATATCCTTTGCGAGATATGGGGGTATGTTTACTAAACTGCGTTAGTGCAATTCGCGTTAGGAGCCGCGTTAGTGGAAGGAAAGCCAAAAAAGGACATGGGCGGGACATCGTATCTGATAACGCGAGGTTGCGCGCGGTATTACGCGCAGCACAGCAACGATCGTTACAGCGCGCGCAAGCGTAAGATAGCGCGCAGACAACCAAAATCAGAAACAAAGCTGTAGCACAATGGTTACCATACAGACTGATGGTACAAGAGTCATGGGTTCGAATCCCCAGTGTGCCTAATGAGCAAGGCTGGCTGAGGCATCCTGTGTAACCCTTTGAAAGCCGACTATAATATTTTAATCCGCAGTCTGCAGGCGGGTTACAGTTTGCATATGTCAGGAAAAGTGTACCCTTCCTATGAAATATGTGCCAACAGTGACGTTCGCTCTGACATGGTACTATATATTATGTATTATATATTATATACCTGTCGACAGGAATATGTAGGCGCTCCCTATAAGGTGAAGTGTAAGGCTCGCCCTATAGGGAGCGCCTAAATATTCCTTTCAAATGGCATATAATGCATATAATATAGGGCGAAGTGTAATGTGCGCCCCATAGGGCACCGCGTAAATCACGCCCTATGGTGCGCCCCTTGAGCTACCCTAAGGTGACAGTACCCTGAGGGTGGTTCTGCTGGCAGCACTAATATACAGTAAACATAGACAATGCCTAAGACAGCCCTATCAATGAACCCCATTGTGGGTTGTGAACCTATGACTACTGGCTCCGTGGGCAGTGAAGTAATCAGTGGGCCAGAGCTGCTAATAAACACATGGCTGGCTACAGGAGGACTGCACGGCCCCACACCCACCTTCAGCTGTGGTTACCAGGGAGATTACATACCACCACCCAACACACCCTCTAGGGCTCAGGGTGGGGGGACAGGATCGCCCGCCCACAGATCCACCTTCAACCCCCTGCAATGGTGGCAGTAGAGGGGACCATCACCCCAGTCCCACTCGGGATCAAACACCTTACAGGGCAGGCAATGCAGAGCAGTACATACCAATACAGCATGAGCAGACAGACGGCAGGTCCAGAAATGCTCAGCTGCCCCCCCACCATTATCTGACATTCTCCAGCAGCAAGCCTCCAGCTGCTGCACCCTGCATGGTGTTCCAGCAAGACACATACCAGCTGCAGACAGTCCACCAGCTAGTCCATAGTGCATGGTCCTGGAGGAAATGCATGTACCCAGAACGGGGATATCAGCATACACACCAAGCAGATAAGTCAGTGAGTGGGCCCCAAAAGGAAACCCATAAATATCACATAAGAGACATGCTATATAGCACTATGGTGGAACCTAGCCATGCCATGGTCACTGCTTAGTCAGGGTGAGAGTGACCTCCCAGCAGGACATGCTATGGCCACCCTGTCCATGCAGGTGGTACCGGGCACTACAATGTCCGGCCATTGCCCTATGCCCTGTGCAGATGCGGACGGGCCAGGCCACCCTATCCAGGCTATTCCCACAGTACCTTGCTCCTCATTATGCACATCGGCAGGCCAATACTGGCAACAGTGCTAGCAGTGTGGGCTGTGGAGGGTGTTGGAAGCCACCACACACTGGATAAACAGACACACACTCCCCACACCTATGCAAGCACTGTGCAACTATAGAGGTGTTGGGAAGCCCAGGCCACCACACCAGTCCTGGGCACAGTGCAGGCATGGCTATAGTACACCATACTGTAGGAGGCACTCCCCTGGTTGGTAAACACTGTTAGACACAGGACCTGTAGCACACCCCACAGACATCAGAAAGGTTGCTATGATGCAGCTCACTCAGGACATTGTACCTAACCTAGGCATTGCTATCTGCTAGTGCTCATAGCAGCCTTCTGATAGCTGTGTAACATATTCCCAGGTTTAGGGTGGCATTCCTACGGTATGCATGTGCTAGTATTGGAAGATGCACGCAGAGCCCAAAGTCCTGCCTCTCCAGGAGGCCTTGGATAATGGGGCCTGTGGGTGCGGGTGTGTCCGCCCCTGTTGGCTGCTGCTGTACGGCAGAGGTTCCCGACTCCAGTCCTGCGGTGCAAAACACTGTTCGGGTTTTCATGCTGTCCCTCATGAATATGCATGAGCTACATCTGCATAACATGGGGGTGGCGCTTAGAAATGCAGCATAGGCATCTTTATCAGAGGCAGCATGGAACCGGGATGGTGTTTGGCCCTCCAGGACTGCATTTGGGAGGCTCTGCTCTTGGTAATGTGCATGTTTATGGTGTCTGTGCTCTGTAGGGTAAAATGTGGGTGTGTTGGGCATGTTTACGTCATCTGCAAGACCGGTTCTGTCTGTATTAGCCCGTTATAGTAGTGGGTAAAATATGAGAACTGGTTTGGCGAACACCACAGCTGGGACTTGAACCTGTGACCCTCTGCATCTGAATACACTGGTTCTGTGCACTGCACCACCATGTTCTCACAGAGATGGTGCATTCCCTGGTGGTACCATGACTGTTGGTCAGCCAGGGCCTGTCTGTTGGAGCGCACTGCACCCACATGAGGGGGGCTAGGCCACGGTCTGCTCTGGGCAGCTGCCACTGCCCCCTCCACCACCAGTATCCCTCAGCCACCATGCTGACATGCCCTTCTGCTGGTGGAGCTGGTGGTGCGCAGTCTCAGGCCATCCAATGTGCAGGTAGGCGGCTGCCTATGGTGCGTGTTCTGGGGTGGGGGTGCCCACATAGCTGCCCACGCTTTCCCCCAGCACCGCCTGCCACAGTTCCGTGCCATTGGGGGTGCCTGCTGGGTACTATTCCCTGTGACACTGTGGGAAGCACACCTTGCACATGTTGGGTCCTCAGCAGTTGCTGTCTGGCTGCTCTACTGTCTCGGCATTCCTATGGGCCAGCTAGGCATCACCCTAGTCCCCACTGTGGCCCAGCTGCTGCCCTCTGTATCCCCTTCTCCAGTATCTGACCGGTTGCCCGTTCCGACATGTCCGCCCTGATGTTGCGGGACATGTGCACGCCATAGGAACTCTGTCCGATGGTGGGGAGGTCCCTGGGCAGTGCTATTTCACTGTGGGTGCATGCACCTTGTATGGGGACGGGGTATGGACCCTTCCGCGGTTTATACATACATAACTAAAATAGGGGAATACATAAATATCTGTTCAATGGAGTTTACTCGGGGGGGGGGGGGGTTGATGTTTCTCATTGATACCACTATTGGCCAGCTTGGTTGCTGTTTTTTTCCAGTTTGTTGGGGTCATTTTCAGTGTTTCTGTGCCCTTTTGTTCTGTGCACATGTATCACACTTATCACCTTATTTTGGTTTCCCTGCCTAGGCTGTACATTGCTGACATTTAAATGGTTTCTCTCCCCTTTAATATGCCTTTAACGGCAGGTTTTCATTCGCGTTGGAATTCAGCTCTGAAAATCAGTGCGTTAGCCTCTCCCCGCCCACTCTCCGCCCATTGACCCCTTCTCTCCGCCCTCTCTCCGCCTTCTGCGTTGTTTTACCGTGCCGCGGAGCATCACGCGTGTTAGCACGTGATACCGCGCGCTGTAGCGCGTTTACGATCGTTAATGCGCTACAGCGCGTGGTATCATGCGCTAACGATCGTTAACATCGTACAATGCGCGTTATTCACGTTTACCGCGGTTTAGTAAACAGACCCCATGGTCTCCAAAACTGAACACAATATTACAAGTGAGGTCTCACCAACAACTTGCACATGGGCATTAATACCTCCTCCTTTCTGCTGGTTATTTCTCTCTGTATGAAACCCAGCATCCTTCTGGCTTTGGCCACGGCCTTGTCACATTGTTTCACCACCTTGAGATCCTCAGAAACAATCACTCCGAGGACCTTTTCCTGGTTCGTGCACACCAACCTCTCGTCCCCTTCACTCAGTTGCAAATTTTCATGTCATCTGTAAAAAGGCAGACCTTTCTCTTAAGTCCTTCAGCAATATCATCACAAATACATTGAACAGTACTGGTTCCAGGACCAATCCCTGGAGCACTCCACTATCACCTTTCTTTCTTCCAAGTGAGTTCCTTTTACCACCACCTTCTGCCATCTATCAGTCAACCAATTTCTGATCCATTTCACCACCTTGGAACCCATCCCCAGGCTGCTCAGTTTATTAATAAGCCTCCTATGAGGAACAGTATCAAAGGCTTTGCTGGAATCTAGGTAGATCACATCTATCACATCGATCTAGTTCTCTGATCACCCAGTCAAAGAACTCAATCAAATTTAGCATGATCATATCTTTGTTTCTTTGTGTGATTAGGGGTGAACCCACCACTCCTCCCCTCATTGCTCCATGTAGGACACCCCTATTTGTTGAGAAATTAGATGGTTCAATTTATTTTGATTTAATCTTGTTGCTGTAAAGTGATCCACTGTGTCTGTCCCAGGCCACTTTGAATTCCGTCACTGTGTTTGCCCCACCACCTCCATCGGGAGGGCATTCCAAGCATCCACCACCCTTTCAGTAAAAAAGTATTTCCTGACATTGCCTTTCAATTTACCACCTTGCAGCTTCATTTCATGCCCTCTAGTTTTACAGAGACGGGGAAGCTGTAAAACTAGAGGGCATGACAAGCTACTAAAGTCAAGTCTTCATAAACACAGAAATGAAGTGGATTCAGATGACTTTGCTCCTCATCCTCCTAACAACTTTGATAGGACCATCCAGAGCAACACACACATGGAATTAATTCCAATCCTGTGCAGAGCCAGACGACAACAACAACTAGCGATGCTACCACTGCAACAATATCCAGAGGAGATCACACTGCCTTGTCCGTATAAACATAAGTGCACATAAAAGTCGAACAGCAAACACAAATAATCAAATGCTCTCTAATAAATGCCCACTCCATTCGCAACAAAATTCACACCCTATCAGACTACTTGCAGGATCAGAAAGTCAAAATTATGTGTATAACAAAATCATGGCTGACCGACGCAGAAAATGTTCTAATAAACCAACTCACCCCCTCAACCATGGACTCTCACCGTTACCCCAGAACACAAGGCAAGGGTGGAGGAACCTTCATCCTAACGAATAAGCAACTAAATTGTAAACTCGTTAGTAGCCTATCAACTCCTCATTAAACACCTTAATAAAAACAATAAGAACAAAAAAATGTCATTATATCTAATATACAGATCCCCACCTCTCAACCATAATCGAGCTCGCTTGCAATTACTCCAACAAAGGTAAACTACTAATCATCCTAGGTGACTTCAACTTAAACTCAGCCTCTCCAGCGCAAGCTATGGCATTCCTCAATGCTTTAAATTCATTGGACCTCACTCAAATCATCAAAACTCAGACTCACAGTAGGGGAAATACTCTCAACCTGGTATTTGTACCCTCCAGGCTCCACTCCATCAACTCTCGCATCTCCTACCAAGTAACTCCAGTACCCTGGTCAGATCATCATATTATCTCATTCGAATTTCCAGTAAAACACCCACAGCCCAGACAGCATTGCACAACTACCCACTGTCACTTCAAAGAATTTGACAAGGACATCCTACTCAAACAAATACTTCCCAAGTTTGACACCAACACTATGGACCTTGCATCCCTAATAATGAACTGGAATGACACCATAATACAACTGCTCTTGCCCCACTGAAACTAAAAATATCTGATTGAGCAGACAAGGCACCATGGTACTCCTCCGACATAAGACAAGCCAAGCTCACCTTAAGAAAGCTGGAGAGACGATGGCGAAAACTAAAAATCAAACACATCTCCAGGAATACATGACAAAACAAAGGGAATACAACAAACTCATTCTAAATCAAAAGAAACAATATCACACAAATACCATCATGAAATCTCTAAACCGCCCAAGAGAGCTCTTGGCAATAGTAAACGATCTCACTAAATCTCCACAAATCCAGGTCGCTGATACAATAACACTAGAGGAATTCGCAACTCATCTCCAGAACAAAATCGCCTGCACAAACCATGCACCAAACCAAACCCTTGCTCCAAAGATAAAGCATGACTACTCAAACAACTGGACCTCATTCTACTCAATCACTGATGAGCATTGCGTCAATCTACTAAAATCTTTGAACACAACCACATCACCACTCGACCCCTGCCAAATTCCTGGATAAAGATGACATCACAAGAGCTAGCACTGATGATCTGCAGAATAGTAAATTTATCCCTAACACAAGGATTCATGCCACCACTACTAAAGATCTCATCTATAAGATCACACTTAAAGAGCAACACAACAGATCCAAACTCTCCATCCTCATATCGGCCCATATCCAGCATACCACTATTAGCAAAAATAATTGAAAAAGAAGTCCTACATCAACTACAAGATCACATTGACTCAACCACCCCGCTGGATCCTCAACAGCATAGGTTCCGACAACACCATGGGGTAGAAACCTTATTAACCTCGCTAACGAAAACTGTTCTTAAAGGGATTGAAAATGTCAAGCAAGGCTTCATGCTCATCTTTACAGACATAACATCTATTTATTTACATTCTCTTATGTTCTGTGCTATTCTGCATCAGTGCAGTTTACATTGAACAAACTGAAATTACATTGAACGGGGCATTATAACTTGGAGATAACTATTTTACAGGGAACATGGGCTATGGAGGGTTAAGTGGCTTGCCCAAGACCACAAGGAGCACCTGTGGGACTAGAAACCCCAGTCCTTCCAGCCCAAGGTTGCTGTCCTCTAGTGGGATTTGAACCCCCGACCTTCCAGCCTGAAGTACCTTGCCCCAACCACTAGGCCACTCCTCCACTCTGCATTCAATTCATTCAACATCTGCATTTAATTCAACATTCTACCCCATACCTCTATGGAGATAGGAATCAGTGGCACCCCATTGACATGGTTTCGCTCATACCTATCTGATCGACAGACACAAATCAAAATAAAAAATAGAACATCCAGACCTTTCCCACTTCATCAAGGAATACCTCACCCTGCACTATTTGCCCTTCTATTCAACATATACAAACAACCAGTCTGCAAAATTTTCAAGGAACACAATATACAATACCACCTATACGCAGATACCTTTATGATAAATACCCCACTCGACCCCAGAAAACCCGATTACTCCACCATCATCTCTTCCATGACATCAGTTACAGAATGGCTAGCACAACGCAGCCTCATAATTAACTACAACAAATCTGAAGCCCTCATAATCACAAAAGACATCAGATTTAATCTACCAGATATTCTTCTTATAGGAAACCGACCTATCCCTGTGAAGAGCGAAGTGAAATATCTTGGGATACAGCTGGACCAAAGGCTCAATTTCCAATCACACATCAAAAAAACTACTTCCAAAGCCTACTACAAAATGAAGATCCTTCAAAACCTATGACCCATACTTGACCAAAACCACTTCCGCAATGTATGTCAGGCAATAATCACCCCTCAGCTTGATTATTGCAACCTGATTCTTCAAGGACTACCCACATGTGCAATTCAAACCCTACAAATTGCCCAAAATACGGCAGCCTGACTAATCACTGGAATAAAAAGACATGAACACATTACACCAATTTTAAAATCCCTTCACTGGCTTTCCATTCAATCACAAATAAAATACAAATCAATAATGATGGCTTTCAAGATCCTGCACAACTAGTCCACTGAATGCCTAAAAGAGCTTGTCCAGAGGATTCTAGATACTCAGTCAAGGAGGAAGCGACACCAAAACACACTCTCAACAGCTTCTATCATGACCAGCACCTTCATAGAGTGTTTGAATACCACAACCTATCACTATGGAACTCACTCCCACACCACCTAAGAGCAACAGATATCGCTGATTTCCAAAAACATCTAAAAACTCACCTCTTCACAGAGCAAACACCATAGCAAACACATAGCCTTAACACTCAAGATCTCCAACCAGTCACTCCACCCACAATGTGTACACTACACCAAACAAAGTTCTAAAGCTACACTGTAAGAAGTTATAGAAATGTTGCACAGTTAATTGTTGATAGACACAAGAGAATTGTCAATTGTTACATGTAAAATAGTTGTTGAATGTACCGTTCCATATAAAACTGTTGTTATGTTCATTGTAACCACTTTGACAAAACTGAAAGTCAGTATATAAAAAATACCAAATAAATAAATAAAGCAGTTTTAGCATAAGAAGAAAAAGTGGGCTTCCACCTAATTGGAGGACAAATGTCTATCTATATTATGAAGACTATATAGGCAATGGAACTCTGGGGTGGGTAGGGTGAGGAGTGAGGTGGCTGAGAATATAAGTGCCCAAGGCAGGTAGACCTTATGTGCCCGATTCTCTCCCAGACATAGATCCCCTCTGTATGTCCGGTCTGAACCGGACGTACCTAGGGGATCATGATTCTGATCCCGCGAGGCATGTCTAGCTCCACGGGATCAGAATCATGAACAGTCCTGCTTGTGCAGGCCAGGACTGCGATTCAGTCCGGCCTGCACATGCAGAACTGTCCCTGGCTAGCTCAGTCAAGGTTCTTCTATGGAGCCGCAGAGCTATGGCATCATGTTGCCATGGCACCGCAGCTCCATTGAAGAGCCACGATGCCGGCCGCCACAAAATAAAGTGAATTCCCCACAGCCTGACCCCCGATCTGGCCTCCTAAGGCCAGAGTTAGGCTGTGGGGAATATCCTCCAGCCTCCCTGCCCCATCCATGCCCCGGCAGTACCCTTAGGTAATGTCCAGGGAAATTATTCCACTTCGGAGGCTGAATAACTTCCCTGCACATGTCACCAGCCCTGGACATACAAGGCTGATATTAGAATCGGCCCTGTACATCCAGGGCCGGTGACCACCCAGACTCCGCCCCCGAGGCGCCCCCGTCTAACTTCCTCGCACAACTTCCTCGCCCCATCCATGCCCCGGCAGTACCCTTAGGTAATGTCCAGGGAAATTATTCCACTTCGGAGGCTGAATAACTTCCCTGCACATGTCACCAGCCCTGGACATACAAGGCTGATATTAGAATCGGCCCTGTACATCCAGGGCCGGTGACCACCCAGACTCCGCCCCCGAGCCGCCCCCGAGCCACCCCCGTCTAACTTCCTCGCACAACTGTCAAAGTGTATACTTGGACATATTAGCGATATTACACTGTACTTTGTGTGTCTTTCTGTGCGTACTCTTGCGGCATATCGTGCTGATGGCTCTTTGAATTTGTGTAGCTGTCAGGATCTCCTGTAGTGCTTTTTTATGCTGGTGCTCTTTGCTGTTACCCACACCCCCACCCTACAAACGCCTCACAACCAGACAACCACCTAGTCTTCTTTAATAGTTTCACTGGCCTTGCATATGATTGCTGCTTTCTCTCCCTGAAGAGCTACTCAGGTGGGAAGAGGAAGTTAAGTTGACTTGGCCAATTGCTAAGTGGGAACAACAGGGGCAATGGAATGCACAGCAGAGACACAGGGGTATCACTACACAGACTCATAGGTGGACACAGAAGGTAGGCAGGCCAATCTCTTTTTCCCAAGCTCTTCCAAACACAATCAAAAAACAAGGTCAGCATGGACAGCAAAGTCCTATATTTATTTATCATTTATAGCAGGTGTAGTGGGGAACATTTAGAAACTGCCTTGCACGTCCCCATGGATATGCAGAATACATCCTGGATGTGTGGCTGCATGCACCACCCTAACTGCACCCAAAAAATGCTCCCAGAAACCTCCCCTTTGAGGTGTTCAGAGATGGATGTGGCTACAATTTCTAAAATCACATTCTGCATGTCCTCGCTTTTTCCATATTCTTCCCTGGGAGAGTCCACTTGCCAAATAAGGCTTGTAAAATGACCCCCTTTATCAAAATTCAAAGTAGCATATCTGCCTGTTTGAAACTCTCAAACCAATCAAGTGTCATAGTAACCAACTCATAGTAACCAACTCATAGTACCAACTCATAGTAACTGATACTAAATATGATTATAACAGCACAATATAAAAATCAGCACAATGGGCCCAATATACTACAGTGTTTTAAAGATAACATGATATTAATGCATATTAAAGTATGTTAACATGTTTAATGCATGGTAATGTTGCAGAAGCCGTAATACATTTGTATGTTTGTCTAGGCTAGCACGCACAAGCTATTAATGAGCTCATTGCAAGCTCCCTAAAGTGTAATTAAGATTTTGTGATGATTCTGGGGCTAAATGTCAGATTTGAAGTGGGTGATACTCATACTGCCACCATTATTTCTCCAAACCCCCCAGGACACACAGCACATGCCTTATTGCATTCTTTTTACCAGGCCAGGGACCCTTTGCCTATTCCATCAAGAGCTATAGCGGGGAAAAAGAGCACTCATGCTCCACTAGCTCTGCTGGGTAAAAAGGCTCACATAAAGATAGTCCAGTGCATTGTACACAGAGGAGGGAGGAAAAAGAGCAAAAGCAAAACCAAAGTTAAGGCAGAGAAGGAGGAATAGTCCAGTGGTTAAAGCAGTGGACTCAAAGTCAGAGTTCAAATCCAATTTGTGCTCCATGTGACCTTGGACATGTCACTTAACTCTCCTTTACCTCTGGTGCAAGCTTAGATTGTAAGCCTGCTGGGGGCAATGATTCAACTCACCTTGAGCTAGAACTGCAAAAGTGAACTAAATCCAGAGAGAGGAAAAAACTACATTATAATCCTCCCATAAAGCACCTAAGAGTGAAGGAATAGCCTAGTGGTTAGAACACTGGCTTGGTAAGCAAGAGACCAGTCTTCAATTCCCTTTAGCACTCCTTGTGGCCTTGGGCAAGTTACTTAACCCTCCATTGCCTCAGAAGAAATACCTGGCAATCTCCTTCTGGTCACACTGCCAAGAAAACCCAGGAGCTGCTGGGTCACCAGGAGTCAGCATTGGCACAAAGGCAAACATTGCATTGCAAAACATCTATATTCCTGAAATATTAAACCCAGGACCTGCCAATGGAGGCACATGCACAAGGTTGGAATCTTAGGAATTGATTTCCCTTTATTTTAATAAAGAGTAAAGTTGCTGTAATGCAAAATAAAATCCCTGACTCTGCTTTTAAGGGAGAGTGAAAATGCTTTTTTCCTTTGTTCGAGCACCTTTGCTGATTTTCACTAGCTGAATTCAATCTCATTTTTTTTCGTTTTGAGTCGCAATCACATCATATAACTCCAAATGCCAAAGATGTCACATCAACAGATACAGCATATCTTGATAGGATGACTATAGCCTTTTCTGGTATCAACTGGAAAGGTGATGCAGAAAACAGACCAGATATTCTTACACCCCCCCCCCCCCCACCCCCTCCACCCGGCCTCAACAGCTACAGTACAACAACAATAACAGTTAAAACAACATCAAACGTTTTATAGACTTTGCAACTACAATTAAAGATTCAATCTCTTCCAGCATGCTCTGTATCTTTCCTTGATACAGAGCATGCTTAATTTCTGCTAAGACAAAATTTGCTGATTGAAGTTATCATATACTATATTTTATCTTTTTTTCTTTGTTACACATTTCTTTCTTAGGGCATGTTTACTAAACACCATTGCTGTGCGGGTTCCCGTTAGTGTGCTGGTGCCATATAAGGAGTGGGCGGGCCAGGCAGAAAAAAGGAAAAAACCGGACCGTACGTGTGTGCATCGCGCTAATGTGTGGGGCCCACATTATCGCATGGAAAGGCTAAGTGGGGCGCTGCTGCAGAACCAAACAACAGAGCCGTAGTACAACGGTGAAGACACTGACCTATGGTGCAGGGGCCAGGGGTTCAAACCCCTATTGCGCTCAACAAAAAAGACCAGCTGAGACATCAACTATTATGGGCAAAAGTGGTGTAGGAGGCATACTGCTTATGGGCGGCAGAAGGCGGCGCACTCTTTTTTTATACGGCATGAGGCGGCACACTGTTCATTGTGGGCGGCAGATGGCGGCGCGCTGTTAAGGTTGGGCGGCAGAGGGCGGCGCGCTGATAAAATCGGGCAACAGAAGGCGGCAAGTCGGTGGGCAGAAGGCAGCGCGCTGATGTGTGAGGGGGCAACCCAATAGTGGGAGGGATAAGTGGCGCGCTGATGTGCAAATAACAGCAATGGAGCCATAGCACAATGGTTAAGACACTGACCACTCGTGCAGGCATCATGGGTTCAATTCCCCACAGTGCCCATTGAAGACAGCTGGCTGAGGCATTATTTTAGGAGGCATGCCCATGTTGGGCGGCATAAGGCGGCACGCTGTTAATGTTACGCGGCAGAAGGCGGCGCGCTGTTACTTTTGTGCGCCACAAGACGGTGCGCCGATGGCTACAAGGCTGTGCGCTGCGGCTCAAACACAGGAGCAGAGCCACAGCACAATGGTGAAGACACTGACCAATGGTGCAGGTGTCAGGGGTTCGACCCCTCACAGTGCTCAGTGAACAAGGCTGGCTGGGGCAGTATGTATTATGGTGAGGAGTGCTGTAGGAGGCCTTCAAGGTTTATTTTATTTCCCACTACTAGTAAACCCGCTCTCACAGTGTGTTAACATACGGATGCCCGTAAGGCACATGTTACAGTGCACTGTCCGCCAAGGCACCCTAGAATGTCCCCTATAGGGCACCATGTATGTTGTGACACAGGACAATGTATAGTGCACCCAATATGGATGGCACCCATAAGGTGGCCTATAGGGCGCCCTAAGAGGCACCTTATGGGTACAGTATGCCAAGGGTGTGTTTGCTGTCATAAAAATATGTACAGTAAACAAAGATAATGCTCTGGACAACCCTATCACAGAACCCCACAGTGGGCTTGAACCCATGACCTCTGGCTGCAAAGGTAGTGATGTAACCATTGGGCTACAGCCGTCACCTCACAGACAGTCTGCTGTTGTAAACAAGATAGGGTTAGGCCACCCGTACCCATGATGCACTGCACATGCAAATCAGCTGTCCACAGATGCACACAAGATGGGGAATGCACCCCAACAGCTACCCGGCCTGGTAGGGGGAATTGTCCGTGTGCACCCACACAGCACCTCAGCCTGGTAGGGGGTCCTGAGCGGGTGGACTACCAGCAAAGAGTAGCTACACACCGTCACATTGTGCGGGTACTGTGCTCACCCTGAGGGTGTGATGTGGCGCCCAGGACCAGGTCCACAACACCAGCCATGACAGAGCTCCAAAACAGTACTAACCTGTGAGATAGGAAGGTGCTGCAGAAACATGTTGGATATCTCTGTCTGTCTCAGTTAGTGGAAACCCCCATGGACCCCTAGGTGGCCAAGGTACCACCACCCCCTCCCCCCATGGCAGCAGAGTGGACCATCAAACCCCAGTCCTGCTGGGGAACAGACACCCTACAGGGCAGTCCAAGCAGCTCCACACACATCCATAACACAATATCAGACAGACTTTAGGCCTGGACATCCAAAGATGCACCCCAGCACTATCTGATATTCTCATGTAACAAGCCATCAGCCACTGCACCCTGCAAGGCACACCATCAAGACACATACCAGCTGTGAACAGTCTGCTGGTTAGCCCTGATGGAAATGCATGCACCCAAAACTGGTTTGGCAGCACACACAAGCAGAGAGTTCTGTGTGGAGGCCCCAACAGGAAACCCATATAGATCACAAGAGAGAAACACAATACAGCACTATGGGGGTGCCTAGCCATGCTGTCATCACTGCACACTCAGGGTGAGAGTGCTCCCCCAGCAGCACATACGGAGGTCACCCTGTCTGTAGGTGGTGGCCGGACACTACAATGTCACAGCCAGTGCCCTATGCCCTGTGCAGATGCATCCTGGCCAGCCCACCATGTCTGACCTATACCCATGGTACCTTGCTGCTCATTATGCACATTGGCAGGCCAATACTGGCAGTAGTGCTGGCAGTGTGGGTTGTGGAAGGTGTTTGCAGCCAACACACACTGTATAGACCAGGGGTGGGCACCTCCGGTCCTGGAGGGCCGCAGACCAGTCAGGTTTTCGGGATATCTCTAATGAATATGCATGAGATATATATGCATTAGAGATATCCTGCCAACCTGACTGGTTTGTGGCCCTCCAGGGCTGGATCTGGAGACCCCTGCCTTACACCTCTGTCATTTGAGATCATGAGTGGGCAAGGTACAGATGTCCTAGACATCAAAAGGGTATATAGAATGTGTCACATTCCTCCTCGATTCTCACCACCACCATGACTGTGGATCCGGCAGGGCCTGTCTGTTGCTGTGGACTGTGCCAGCCTGCACATGGCTAGGCCTCTGTCTTCCGTGGCTAGCGGCCACTGCCCCCTGCACTACATGTACTCATCTGCCAACATGCTGGCATGAGCTTCTCTCAGAGAAAGCAGATGACCTTATTGCAATGTGTCAGTACGGGACTGCATTTGGGTGACGTGGCTGTAGGTATTGCCCATTGTTGTGGTGTGTGTGTGGTGTTGGGTAAAATATGGGTGATCTCCCCATGCCTATGTTCCCTGCAAGACAGGGGTGTGTGTGCTATCGTTGTTCAGTGGTGGGTAAAATATATGGCCAGGGCTGGAAGGTGCCCCAGCTGGGATTTGAACCTCTGACCCTAGAAGTACTGGCTCTGTCTGCTGCACCACACTGTGGCCACAGGGACAATGCAGTCCCTGGAGATAGTAACATGGCAGGATGGAGTCGCAAAGCCTGCTGTGTGCATTTCTACTGTGGGCTCCTTCACCCTGTCTGGTGACAAACGTGCAAGTAAAGCCCACAGATGACCACGGGAAAAGGGGGATAAAATATAACCAAGCTGGGCTACAGTGATATTAATGGGCAAACATGGAAAACACTCCCAGGACAGCTCCAGAAAAAGGGAAATGTTTTTTGGACGAGACTCCGCTCCGTACACCTTTCCATAAATCATTTTTTCTTGGAGCTTTCCTGGGTGTGTTTTCTAGTTTTGCCCATCACTATAACTGTTCCCCAACTGAATTACTGTTTTTAATATTTTTGTGGTGGGCATTTTCTAGTTTTAATTGCACTTTTGTGCTGTGCACATGTATCACACTGCTCACGTTTTGCAGGTTTCCCCGGTTGTGCTGTACATTGCTGACGGAGATGGTTTCTCTTCCCTTTAAATCCCCTCTACCGCGAGTGGTTCACTCGTGCTATTTTTGCAATGGAAATTCGGCCCCGCAACTGTGCGAGGGGCCTCTCCCCTCCCCTTCCCCGCCCATTAACCCCGTCTCTCCGCCCCTCCGGGGCCTTCCTCCGCCCTCCGTAGGCCTTTCCACGCCTCTATCGGACATTTACGGGCCCGTACTTGTGCGAGGCTCGTTAGAGTGACGCGCACGTGTGCGGGGGTTCGACGCATGTTTGCGGGGCACTTAAGAGCACTTAAGTGCTGCTTTTAGTGCGCTATTTTGCGCCGCGCAAAAAAGCGGTTTTTAGTAAACATGCCCCTTAGTTTTTATCAGAAAGCCACCATATGTGACCTGCCATTGACAAATAAATGCTTTAGTCTTGGAGATGGATCCATTTATGCCTAGGTAAATTCATAGTAACATAGTAAATGACAAACGGAAAAGACAACTTGCACCCAAACACACACGCACCACCGAAACAACAGCCCATCACCTAACACAACCGGGACAAGGTCTGCACAGGCCCCAGGCCACACAGAACCAAACCCTGTCCACCGAAGTGCGAAGAACTCCTGTATATAGTTAACCTGTACATAGTTACGTTCTTACAGTATTGCTCATAAACTTGTTCACAAGTCAAGTTATTTTGTAAAATATTTGTTCCTATTCTATGTAACGTGTTTTTAGGTTCCCTGTAAACCGCCCCTGATCTCTGGAAGGGGCGGTATAGAAAAATGTATAAAATAAATAAATAAAATAAATAATAAATAAATGATGGCAAAGCCCAGTCTGGGCTATCTAGTTGGTACTGTAAGATGGCTAGAGTGTTGCCTGCCACGTCATACAGGTTAGTTCCTCTATGCCTTTGTTTTGTTGAAGTGGAAAAGTTATTTAAGTTTGCTTTGATTCTATTCTCTTGCTATATAGGGATCCTCTGTTTTGCCAAGGCATAGTGCCTATTGTTGAGGGCTCAAGTGACAGGGAAATTGTCTATTCGTACACGTTTACACATGAATAAGCATGCACAAACAAACATATGTATGTGAGCCAATGTTATGGTTCAGGCTTCCCTCATCTCAATCGGTTGTCTGAATGGTGGAGCTGCATGGTGCAGATAATTTGGGATGATCTTGCAGTTTTAAGTCTCACAAGACTTGAAATCAGGAGATCAGCCTGCACTTCCTTTCCTGTGGGGTTCCACCATTCAGAGAGCTGATAATGGTGGGGGAAGCCTGAACCATAGCATTTTGAGGTGCTGCAGTCAGGGACAAGTATGGGTGAGTGAAGGAGGGATTGGATAAAGAAGGGGTTATGAATCGGAGAGAGAGAGAGAGTGGGTGAAGCCTGGGGGATGGGGGTTAGGAGAGAGAGAGAGAGACTGGGGGAAGGCTGGTAGAGTGGGGATTGAAAGACACACACACACACACAAACACACATGCACACAGCCCCCAAATTCCCCATGACATGTAGATACATACACACACGCAAGCAGCCCCTGACACTCTCCATGAAACACACATGCGCGCACAAACACACATATGCATGAATCCCCCAATACTACCTAGCCACTGTGGTGTGTTAGGGTAGCTGCACAAAAAACAAACAAACCCAAAAAACTACTTTGCTTTTCCTCTTTGTTCCTTTTGCAAAGGAGAAGAAAGGGGGTTCTTCTTATGAATTTCTATCTGTTCACAGTGGCCTTGATCTACAGCCTAGTGGCAAACAACCAAATTTTCGTAATAAGCATAGGAAATTTTAGCTTGCCTGTATTCCTTGCCTAGCCTTTTAAATTAGAAATGTTGGTGTATCCTCAGTTCATATAGGGGGTTATTTTGTGCAACGAATAGCGGGAATGGACTACCCAATGGGACGTCCTTCCCTGCTATTCATGCCTTTTCCTGGCCTCAACGAGTACCTGGCAGGTTCCCAAAAAGATACGCAGCTTCCACAATGCTTGTTCCGGGGTAAGCAGTAGATTTTCCAAGTCCTCTTTAATAATGATTTATGGATCTTTCCTCCAAGAACTTGTCCAAACCTTTTTTAAACCCAGCTACACTAAGGGGTATGTTTACTAAACCAAGCTAATGGTTAACCCGGGCTATCTGCCACTAGGTCCCATATTATTCAACGGGACCTAGCTGCTGATAGCCCGGGTTAACCGTTAGCCCGGTTTAGTAAACATGCCCCTAACAGCTTTTGCTACATCCTCCAGTGACGAATTCCAGAGTTTGATTACACACTGAATGAAAAGATATTTTCTCTTATTAGCCTTAAATGGGTTATATTGTAGCTTCATTGTATGTCCCCTAGTAAATTCTACTTTTTGATAGCATAAACAATCAATCTATGTTCACCCATTCCACTGTGGTCTATGCATCAGAATCAGCTCTTCAACACTCCTATGGCCCTCTCCACTACAGCCTGGGTCCTGTGGTGTGCTTCATTATACCACTCCTCCTGTGGTGTCTGTGGATTGTGCACTGGTGTCAATAGCCATGTCCACAGCAGGTATCCGCAATCACCTATGGGGCCAAGGGGACAGGCATGCATCAACTTTGCTTTGTGCATGGTCTGTCAGGGCTGGCAGGGACATCGTTCATCATGGGTTCTGTGGTGCACCAGCACCCAGATGCTCTGGAAACATCTCCCCACCAGTACTGCCTGGCAGACCAGATCTTACATGCATACATGCATTAACCTTTGGGGGTTGCACCACATGGTCACATACACAGCTCATATCACATCACATCAACTGCCAGCCCTGTCCACTTACCGAGCAGCCAGGCATCCCCAAGGCTTCCCCTGTCTGCAGCTTGTCCCAGTCCAGAATGCCCTAGTACCTAGTATGTATTGCATGTGATGGCCATATCTGCATTCATTACCACCTGCATGTTCATGGACTTGTAGTTGTGGTGATTCCGATATGCCCTCAGCTCATGTCACAGTGCCCTCAGTGCCACATAGGTCCCATCAATGACATCTAGGACTAATGGGAAGTCATCCAGGTCATAGAAGGACTGCATTGTGTCCTTTCACTCCTGAGGCATTCTGGCGAAGGCAATGAGGTATCCCAGCCTTTGGAGCAGGGCAGTGGTGAATGCATAGATGCAGTGGCACGCCACGGACTGCATTGGTGCCTCTCATTGCACCAATGGCATGCTGGAAGCTGCCTGTGGCTAGGAAGCCAAGGGCTGTGGTGACCCGTACTGCCACTGGCAATGCCTGGCTTCGGCTGGTGGCTGGCTCCAGGTCACAACTCAGGATGCCGCACAGCTCCATGATAGTAGCACTGTCCAAGCAGTATCATTGGGATATCTTTTCCCCTCTTCCTCTGTCAGCTGGAGGTAGCTTTTCCTAGGCCTGAACACCTTGGGTGTGCGGTACTGGTGTTGGTGACACTGGGATGCTGCCTGCTGCTGTCACTGAATATTTTGTTGTCTCCTCTGCTATGTATGACTGGGCATGTCGGCGGTGTCTCTGCCTTTGGACAAACATGTGGTATTCCCAAATTGCATATGTCTCTCCTAGTACTCGGCTCTGACTCTTAAATGGGTTCTTCACTTTCGTTCCCGGTGTGCTAGGCTTCCAACACCCTTGACTAGACTTGTGCAGTTTATGGGGGTTTGGGCCACTGCCCAATGCCATGGAATATCACTATTATCTGGGTACGCCGCATCTACACCCCCGGCATGCCCTGTACGCCCTCGCGGATATCCAGTTAGTGTTACCTGTGTTCGCGCCATTTTCAATGCTACCCATGTTGGTGAGGATTCGCATTGCACAGTTATCGTGCTCACACATGGGTAAGTCATCATTTACAGTGCCCATGCACCGCCTAAGGCTTCCAATATCAGGCCAGAGATGTCCAAGTCACCATATGTACAGTTCTGCTGGTATTTTAGAAACAGCTCTCCTAAACATAGAACCTTCTATAAATACACATTCAAGGACTGCAGAGTATGCGTAGGAAAAATTAATATGGGAAACCTGACAATCTATATATGAAAGTGCCAACATTTCACAATGAGCATTTGTAAATGCTGGTTCTTAAATAGGTATCTTGGCCATTGTGCAAACACATATATGACTATGCTCTTAATTAATTACAGAGGAAATTCTCTTGCCCCCTTTCAGTTTGGAGAGAGAAATAGATATTGGGGGATTAAGGGGGTAATTCCAAGAAGAGATGATGAGGGTGTGGTTTGGGCATGGTCTGTGTGAGCCAAAAATTTACATGGTATTCCCTATTTTACAATGGGAATCCATGTATATGGCCAATAATGTCCATGTCAGGATTTACACCTGCTCTGAAGCATGAATAGATTTTTCAAAAGTGCTTATTTCATCCAGGGCTTCATACAAGAGATTAGGGAAGCTATTTCCTTAATCCCCTCTTATTTCCTCTTCAAAAATCAAAATTAACCAAAATTTCAGACTTAGTATTTAATTGGTAGCACTTACATGTATAGATTTGCAAAATGGCCTGGCTAAACCTTGCTGGCACTTCCACATAGCAGCCGCCATGTTGGCTGGCTATGGTCATTTTTCCCACATAGATTTCTAAAATTGTTCATCCAGCTGTATGTGCTGGAAAATTCATGTGCTATGTAAAATGGGCCTATTTATTTTTAATAAGCCATTCTTGTGAAAACAAAATCCACTTTCTCTCCAGCACACATGCGCCCTTTTGCTCTGTTGTCGGATTCACCAATTTTTATATTGCTTGCTGCTGTCAATGGTTTTTGAACAGTAATAGATTAAATATTTCATATTGCTTTTCTTAAAAAACACATTTTGCTCTCAGCAGTTCCTTGTCAGAGTGAAGAGAAGAGATGGGGATTTTTTTATGTTTTTTGCCTCTGTCCTGACGGCACTCATTAATCATGGGAGGAGAAGCACTGAAGGAATGCTCACTCGCCTTGCTCGGGGCAGTGGGGGGAGGTGACAAGATGAGCCTCTGGCAGTTCAGAGGGGGCTGTCACACAATTGTAGAAGATCCAAGTTGTAAAAAATGTGATTATATTACACTTCTTGCATGATTTCTTCTGAGCTGTTCCTACCCTTTGTCTTGGCTTCAGAAGAGAAAACAGACAACCAAGGACTAGACATTGATATATACAAGCCTGCTCTTCACAGACCAAATCATATTTTCAGGCAGGTCTGTTGTACAAACCAAGTGATGAGACAAAGGAAGACATAGGACTGAATGAAAGGCATGGCCTTTAGGCCTGAGCTTTGATATTAATTATTACTCTTGCTATGCATTTTTCAATGTACTTATTGAAGTTATCAGTGCTTTGCAATACACCCATCTTAATTCATTATTCCTTTCTTTATCAAATCAGTGGTCTGCTACCTTATTTGATGCAGACTGCCTCCCTAGATATTAAAATGACGTCACTAAAGAGATGTGAACCTATTTACAGATCATCTGGAATGGAATGTGGCAGCAAGGATTTATTCACTAGAACACCAATCAAGTCGAGTGAATAAGAAAGATTAGAAGGTTTAAGGCAGTGAAAAGTTAAGTGGTGCACTTAGAAGGTAACTTTATAAACCATATTCATGCATAAATGGTTTCTTATAAATTAGTCATACACTAAAATATGCACAGAAGAGATCTTTGAGGTTCTCCCTTGCTTAGGCAGCAGAGATTTTATTTATTTATTTATTCTTTTATACGGCATTTCCTAGGATTAATGTGGTTTACAGAGAAACAAACTTGAACCATACATGGAACAATTTTACAAGAGCTGGGTTCCTTAAACATATTAGGTAGAAAAGAGAAGAAGGTAACTATATATACAATAGAGAGGTTGCACGAGGTAGCAATCTCTAGTGACTCTACTAACATACTGTAGTGTGGCCTTTTATGTCACCCCCAGTGTTTCCAGAACATGAGAGGGTTGTCCTAAACAGTGAGGTAATGGTAGGAGGAAACCTCAGAGGGAAACCTAACTAGTATAAAAATCAAGTCCAAAGGCAGTTTCCTGGGTTTTTTTTTGTTAGTATTCAATGCAATAACTGTGGTGCTTTCATTCTAAGAAGAATCACTTGGAACCTAAGAGCTTGCCCTATATGCCTCAGGTTAGCTGCATTGCATAAAGAATTAACTCTACTAAGGGAAGAATTAGCTGCAATTAAACACACTTCCTCTAGGGTACAAACTGAATAAAATCCACCACCGCTCACACAAAGAATCAAACAGCCCAGGAACAAATGAATCACAGTGCGCTCTGGTAGGTTGCAACCTGTAACATGGAAACACTCTCTACATCAAGAGATATCCCTGCATAATGCCTTCTCTGCCATGAATAATGAGGGTGCCCAATCCGTGGAAACTGAAGTGCCCTTAAATGAGAGAGTCAATGCCCAATCTACTGATAATTCACCAAATATAAAGAAAAAAATTACAAAACAGAAAACTACTATTACTTGGAGATTCCACCAACTTGGGAGCACAGTTCAAAGGAGAGCAGATGGTCAAATGCCTCCTAAGCTCTTCAGCCAGCAGGAATACAAACCAAATTGTTGGTATAGTTAGTGCAGAAAGTGAGCACTCCAAAATTGATGTTGTCATCCACTTAGGCACAAATAACCTGGCTAGAAACAGTGCCTCTGCAGTTCAAAGGGACTTGACTCTGGGAGAGAAACTCAAGCCCATTGTTAACACTATAGCATTCTCAGAAGTTCTACCTGTTCTTGGTAAGGGGGCAGAAAGACTGCATCGCATAAACAAACTTTAATACATGGTTCCAAACCTGGTACAAATAAGGATTTAGATATATAGGCAACTAGGGAAACAGATGGATCAACAAGCGACTACACTGTGCTGATGGACTATATCTTTCTGTTGCAGGGAAAAGGATCCTAAGTGAAAAATCAGGCAATATGTAGACAGGCATGTAAACTAGGGAAAAGGAGTGACGGATGGAGAAGGACAAGTTCAGGATGTCACTCCCAGCAAAAGCATAACATTGGAAACCGCCACACTTTTAAACCACAAATCAATGGAAGTGGGAAGAGGTGTGTAGTACAAAAGCCATGAAAAATACAGGCAAGCCAGCCAACAAATGCTGGAAAGCAATGAGCAGAAATGCTCGAAGCCTAGCCAACAAAGTTCCTGACTTGGAAGCCCTAATGGTGGAAATGGACTTGGACATTGTGGCCCTTACAGAAACATGGTTTAATGAGTCACATGAATGGGATATAGCCATAGCTGGCTATAATTTATTTAGAAGAGATAGAGAGGGTGCAAAAGGAGGAGGAGTAGCCTTATATGTCAAAAGCAATATTGAAGCTGTTAAAATGCAGGGAACATGTGGAAAAGAAGAAGCGCTCTGGATTGCGTTGGAAAGAGGAGATGGCACTATCATCCATACTGGTGTAGTCTACAGGCCTCCAACTCAAACCGAAGAAATGGATATTGAATTGATTATTGATATTGCAAAGACAGCAATGAAGGGGGAAGTGATCATATTGGGTGACTTTAACCTACCCAATGTGGATTGGAGTATTCCTTCTGCAAATCTGGAAAGAAGTAAAAAAATTGTGGATGCCTTCCAAGATGCATTACTTAGACAAATGGTAATGGAACCAACCAGGGAAAGTTCAATGCTGGATTTAGAACTTACCAACGGAGATAGCATGTCGAATATCCAAGTGGGTGCCCATGTAGACAGCAGTGATCATCACATAGTGTGATTTGAGATAAAAGCCAAGGCGGAGTCCAATCACAGCAAGCTCAAAGTCCTAGACTTCAAAAACATTGACTTCAGCAAAATGGCCAAGTACCTGAAGGAGGAGTTGGCAGGGTGGGAGGGGATAAGGGAAGTGGAATTGCAATGGACTAAACTAAAGGAGGCAATAAAAGGGGCAAAAGATACATATGTAAGGAACAAAAACAAGAGGAAAAGGAAACCTATTTGGTTCTCTAAAGAAGTAGCTGCACAAATAAAGGCAAAAAAACCAGCTTTCACAAAATTCAGAAGTTCGCAAACAGAGGAACAGAGAAAAGAATACAGGATAAAACTAAAAGAGAAAAAAAGAGAAATAAGGATAGCAAAATCAAAGGCACAAGAAAAGATGGCTAAAGATGTGAAGTGTGGCGACAAAACCTTTTTCAGGTATATTCAGGAGAGGAGGAAAATCAGAGGTGGAATTGCAGGACTCAATTGCCGGGAACAGATTTGTGGAAAGTGACATTGAAAAAGTCAAAATACTAAGCAAATACTTCTGTTTTTACTAAAGAAAATCCTGTAGAAGGACCACATGTGATTGACAAATATTCAAATGGGACTGGAGTAGATACCACACCATTCACAGAAGTTGATGTGTTAGAATAGCTTGCAAAACTGAAAGTGGACAAGGCCATGGGACTGGATGGGATGCATCCCAGGATATTGAAAGAGCTCAGAGAGCTTCTTGCAGGGCCGTTAAAGGATGTTTTTAATAGATCATTGGAGACAGGAGAAGTTCCACAGGACTGGAAAAGGGCTGATGTGGTACCTCTCCACAAAAGTGGTAATAGAGAAGAAGTGACAAACTACTTCAAGCCAGTAAGCCTCACCTCGAAGGCAGGAAAAGTAATGGAGTCACTCCTGAAAGAGCAAATAGTGGACTTTCTCGAAATCAGCAGGTTGCATAATAAGAGGCAAAATGTTTTACCAAAGGATGATCTTGCCAAATAAATCTGATTGAGTTCTTTGACTAGCTGACCAGAGAACTAGATCAAGGGCATGCGATGGATGTGATCTACCTAGATTTCAGCAAAGCCTTGATACTGTTCCTCATTGGAGGCTTATCAATAAACTCAACAGCTTGGGAATGGGTCCCAAGGTGATGAACTGGATCAGAAATTGGTTGACTGACATAGGACGGATGATGATGGTAAACAGAACTCATTTGGATGAAAGGAAGGTGATTAGCGGTGTGCCCCAGGGTTCGGTCCTGGGACTAGTACTGTTTAATGTATTTATGAGTGATATTGCTGAAGGACTGAACAGAAAAGTCTGTCTTTTTGCAGATGATATGAAAATTTGCAACAGAGTGGACTCCCCTGAGGGAGTGGATAACATGAGAAACATTCTTCCAGCTTTATACAAAAGCTGGAAGAATGGTCTAATGCTTGGCAGTTAAGATTTAATGTGAAGCAGCAATCCAAGGGAATTGTATGCGATAGGGGGAGAGAGGTTGGTGTGCATGGACCAGGAGAAGGACCTTGGAGTGATTGTTTCTGAGAATCTCAAGGTGGCAAAACAGTGTGATAACGCGGTGGCAAAAGCCAGAAGGATGCCGGATTCCAAACAAAGAGGAATTACCAGCAGAAAGGAAGAAGCACTAATTCCACTGTACAAGTTGTTGGTGAGGCCTCACTTGGAATATTATATTCAGTTTTGGATACCATATCTCGCAAAAGATATAAAAAGAAATGGTTCAGAGGAAGGCAACCAAAATGATTTGGAGTCTTCGTCAGAAGACTTATGAGAAGAGACTTGAAGACCTAAATATGTACACTCTGGAAGATAGAAGGGACAGGGAAGATATGTTTCAGACCTTTAAATACTTAAAGAGTATTAATGAACAAACAAACCTCTTCCAAATGCGGGGAAGCTAACTAGAGGGCATAACATGAAGCTGCAAGGGGTTAAACGGAAAGGCAATGTCAGGAAATACTTTTTCACTGAAAGGGTGGTGGATGCTTGGAATGCCCTCCCGATGGAAGTGGTGGGGGCAAATACAGTGTCAGAATTCAAAATGGACAGATACAGTGGATCCCTTTATAGCAATAGGATAAAATCAAAGTAAACATAACTATCTCTTATATCTCAACAAATAGAGGCGACCTACACGGAGCAGTGGGTACACCCCTAAATAAAGGCATGGGGAGGGGTGACCTGCATGGAGCGACTGGTTCACCTACTCTTGCCACCTTGCTGGGCAGATTAGATGGACAATACTGGTCTTTATCTGCTGTCATATACTATATTACTTTGTCAAGCCTGTACCATAGTGGCAGGTATCTTTCGCTCCACAACCATTGCATCACAAGGGAAAAGAAAGGATTACTGTCTAACTCAGCCATTGTACCAATCTAAGTGACAGGGGCAGCTTAGGCCACTGCACTATCTCTTACTCAAGGAATTTATTTTTATTTATTTATTTAGTGTACACTTGTATCCCGCTACTTCCAGCAATCAGCAGCGGTTTGCTAGGTGTTAGGTAGGTGCTCAGGAGTCAGCATTGACTCAAAGGCACACATTGCATTGCATTGCTATAGAAGGAAAGCCTTGGAATGTCCCAAAAGAAAGAAGTACCACCAAGATTTAATTTGTAGACAGAAAGGAAGTGGAACTGTGGAGCCAGAGAAGGGGACAGTTGGGCCAAGGACAAGAGCAACAGGAGAAAAAGAGCTAGATTAGACAGTACAGTGACTGTTCTCTCCTCTCCTCCTCTTCACTGCAGGCTTCCTGGAAGGGGGAGGAGGGAGGTTAGAGCAGAATATCCCTGCTGCTTTGGAGTCTGAAAAGAAATGGTGGAACTGTGTTCCAGGCCGTTACCCCAGAAATTAAGCCCTGGGTACCATTCATTCTGGAAAGGGAAGAAGAGGATACAGCTGATGACCCTTGGATCTGAGGCAAAGAGGGCCAGGTTCAGTAGAGATGCAGTGTCTTCAACCACATCTGAATCCAGCATTCAGCTCTTGAAGGTATTTGTGGGTTGAATGGGAGAGGGTCTCCTATTCAGGGAATGTCCCAGCAGAAGAAAGGAGTTGGTGTTCTACAGTATTTCTATATACTCTGCCATTACTTTATTTCTGTTTTGGACTCTTAAAGACTTTCAGTAAACTTTCTATTTATTATTTATTTATTTACTTATTTAACTGTTTTTGGTATACTGTTTTTCTACCAGTCAAAACGGTGCACAATTTAAGAACAGAATAGAAAAGTGGGTTCAAACATCTTGGGGATCATGGTAGAGGTAGCCTTTGGTTCAGAACAAACCCTGGCTTGTACTAAGTTATTAGAAGTGGTGCATGATGGAGTGTGTGGATTCAAGGAGCCAATGTCTCCCAGTTAAACTGGTCCTAACCTGGAATCCAGAAATCCCAGAGAGTTAAACTTGAAAAGAGAGTGTTATCTCCCTGAAGTAGTAGCTCCCATTTGCCACACAGCAGGAAGACAGTTGCTGTGAGTGATCCCAGACTGGTAAGGGCTACAATCCAGTGCATACTTACAGAGTAGACATGCTCAGGAGTGTAGCTTTAGCAGTCACAATTTACTATGAAGGGTGCTAGGAATCAAACCTATAACCTTGCCATCTGAAGACTGGTGATCTATGGTTGAGCCATGAAGTCAACACAGAATGAGCCTACCTCTAGAACCTTTCAGTAGATAAGTGGTGGATGGAGCTCACCGCCCATGGAGAAAGCCATTGAGCCAACAAGAGGTGTCCCTCATATTTAAGGAAGCCAGTTCAAGAATATCCTTGCTAATCTAACAAGTCATATGACGGGCCTGACCTGTGCCTGGCTTGTACCCAGCTGTACTCCACTACTCCATATCTGGGTTCTGCTCCACGCCAGACTATTGCCCCACACCAGACTACTGCTCCATGACAGAATACTACTCTATACCTGCTCCACACCTGCAATGTTCAACTCTGTCCTGGGCCTGGCCTCCCCATCTTGTTCTAGTCCAGGCCTTGAAAGTTTAGACCAACCCACATTCAAGGACTCGGTTGAGATGCAGGCAGTCAAAGAGACTGAGGGACTTTTCCAAGGCCTTGCAAGCTAAGTAGGGCCAACTCCACAATTTTCAGAAAAGGGTGGATGCTCCCCAAACTTCGGACCCTGATCAAGGATGATAGGCTATCCTGCCCTAGGAACTGCATATATGCTTGCTGGAGAAATTTGATGGCATCCAGGAGAACAGCAGGGTTTCATCCACCAGTGCAAGCTGTGGTTCCGACTTCATCCATACATGTACCAGACTCTCCCTCAAAGTCATCAGCTTACACAGTAGGAAAGCCCTAACATGAGCAACTCCCTTGTTGGAACAAAACAGTGTCATCCTGGACAATCCGGAACTCTTTCTGGCTACCCTTTCCAGTGCCTTCAGAGAAATGACTGAGAACAGTTAACAGAGAATAATCCAATGACCCTCTTCCAGGGCTGAAGGATTGCAATGGAATATACTACAGAGTTCTAGCATTGGGCCAGTGACTTTGACTGCTCCAATTAAAGATGAGTTTGCATGGCTGGATCTGCCAGCTCACGTGGAGGAGCTATTCGCTCTTTGTGTTTGTATAGAAAGGCACTTATCAGAATGCACCCTGGAGAGATGTGCTGAGTGGAATAAATCAAGTCTCAGAGTTGCTCCTTTAGAACTGCAACCGCCACCAGCGAAGTCCATGGTAATGAGCATCATGCTGCAATGTCTGACCACAGAGGAAAAAGAAATGAATGATTAAATAAATCAAAAATAAAAACATAAATAGTATCATAAAAGATATTAGAAACATTAGAGACATCAAGAACTTAGCATATATGACAAAAATAACTGTACTAAAATGATGATGTTAACACAATAAGAACAAACAAGGTGAAATAAAGCACTTAGAGCCCGATTCTAAGAGGGACACGTCCGGGCCATCCAGACAGCCCCGAGCAGGATGGGCCCATTAGGACCCAATTCTGTACCTCGGGAACAAAATGTTCTCGCGGCACACAGAATCAGGTCCGAGGATGGCCCGGTGTGCCCCTGTATGCCTGCGGGGGACACCCTTCCCGCAGGAGTCCCTGGTTCCCGTGGTTCAGACCCCCCCCCCCCTCTACCCAACCACCCAACCCATGTCTGGCCGGCCTGGGCCTGGATCGGGTGGCAGGGATCCCCATGCACCTGGTCCCGGCCCCAGGGGGGGGATCCTCAGCCTCGATCGCCCCACCAGTGCTGATTATTCCACTTTTGAGGTGGAATAATTAGCATGTCTCATCTGACCATGCAGGACATACAGGGCCGTGACCTGAATCAGCCCTGTACGCCCTGCCAGTTCAGCCCAATCCTGCTCTGCCCAGACCCAGCCCTCTCCCGCCCCCCTCCCCCTCCACCGGCTCTCCCTGTCCTGCTAATCTAACCATGCTTGGAGAGCCGGAGGGGGAATAGAGGCAGGATGACTTGTAGAACTGCACGGGAGGTACAGCCCCGCAAGCCGCGACTCAGAATTGGACCCTTAATAAACCAAACTAGTGAAGATAAAATTATCAACTTTTAGAAGGTGGAGATAATATCATACAATTAATAATGCAAACTTAGGATATGTAAGTGCCTATGTGTGTATGATATACCCATGGAGTAATCAATAGATCCAAGCAATGGCCATAGGACTTGCTAAGCAGCATTATATGAAAGCAAAGGTTGCCATCCACAGGTAAAGGCAGCAATCTCTGACAGAAGAAGAGAATGTAAAAAAGAGAATATAAACATCTATAAATTAAGAGCATAATTTAGACTGATATAAATATTAAAATCCAACCAAATGATAATATGCAGGACCACAGGAGAGCACATGGACAGAAACAGCACTAAATGTAAGGGATATGTTTACTAAACCATCTTAACGTAGCAGCAGCGATGTTATCATGCGATACGTGACATTATCGCGCAATAATGTAACATTATCGCGTGATAACAGCGGTGGCGGCGTTAAGGCACACTAACGCTGTGAAATTCCGGGTCTGAAGGGTGGAGTAAGGCCTCCCAGAGGTCGGAGATAGGGGGTCAATGGGCGGAGAGTGGGCGGGGAGAGGCTACAGGCACACTAATGCTGTGAAATCCGGGTCTGAACACTAACGCCAGTGAAACCCTCCCACATTTGCAGGAGAGAGAAACCATTTAAGTCAGCAATGTACAGCAAAGGCAGGGAAACCCAGAAAAGTGATAGTAGTGATACATGTGCAGGAACCAAAAAGGCAAATAAACATATAAAATGACCAGAACCACATTTGAAATCCTAATAACCAAGCTGGCCAATAGTGATATTAATGATAAACATAAAGCAACACTACTGACAAAGTGTAAAAAGGAAGATATCTTGTTTGGAAGGGTCAATTCTCTGTCTCCCTACAAAGTCCCCCTCCATAGCCCATGTTCCCTGTAAAATAGTTCTCTGTGTGCTGTGCTTTCCTGTCTAATCAATGTGTTTATACCTCAAAAATTTCCTGTCATGATTTGACAATTTCCAATCTGTAATCAAACCGCTTCTGATCGCTGGAAGTAGCGGTATACAAATGTATACTAACTAACTAACTAACTAAATAAATAAAAGTGAATGATCCCACATTGAAATAGCGCTGATCGGGGGTTTTTTTTGTTTATATTGGGTGGGTTTGTTATGGCGTGCACATGTGCAGCAACAGCAGAGTGGGCACGTAGGAAAGGGCAACTGTACTGATGCTGTAAATGGGATACAGGGGACTGCAGGCAGGACATGCTGTGGTCCAGCTGGGGTACAGTGCGGACTAGGCAGATGCCTAGGTGGCACATAGGAATGCTGAAACTGTAAAGCAGCAAGACAGCAACTGACGAGGGTCCAACATGGGCACGAGTGTGTGTCCCACAGTGTCCCAGAGGATATTACCCAGCAGGTACCCCCAAGGGCACCTAACATTGGCAGGCAGTGCCGGGGGGAAGCACGCATGTCCATTTAGGCACCCCTACCCAAGAACCCACACCATAGGCAGCTGCCTACCGGCACACTGGATGGCCTGGGACTGTGTACCACCAGCACCACTGGCATAAGGGCATGTCAGCATAGTGGCAGAGGGGTGCTGGTGGTGGAGGGGGCAGTGGCATCTGCCCACAGCAGACCAAGGCCAAGTACTGTTTAGGTAGGTGCCGTGCGATGCAACAGACAAGTTCTGTCTGACGAACACTAATGGTATCCCCAGGGAATGACCTGCTTCTGTGGCAACAGTTTGGTACAGTACACACAGCCAGTGTGTTCAGGAGCAGAAGGTCACAGGTTTGAGTCCAAAATGGGGCACCTGTAGACCATGTCCCGATATTTTACCCTGCAGATCACATACATCACAACCATGTCTACTTCCCAGAACAGAGGTTCCCAACACCAGTCCTGGAGGTCCAAACACCATTTAGGTTGTCAGGATGTCACTAATAAATATGAATGAGATTCATTTACATGCACTGCCCCCATCGTATGCAAATGTATTTCATGCATATTCATTAGGGGAATGCTGGAAACCGGGAATATGTTTGGGCCACCAGGACCGGATTCTGGAACCTCTGTCCCAGAGCCTCGGCCAACAGAGGCAGAAACACCAAAACACAGGGCCTCCACCAGCCAAAGCCTTATGGAGCGTCTGCCTGTTGGGACCTGTGTGGAGCAGCAGCTACCTCCACCATCACCTGTATATCCTAGCAATGACATCTTAAACATGGCAGCACATATCATATATGTATGAAAAGGTGACTATGCTTAATGTCAGATCACAAATCAAAAGTTAAGGCAACATTTTATCAGAGATGCATCTTAGCAACCTTTCAACTCTATTTGGAGTGTGCCTACGGATTGGCTTATGACAGGGGTTACCACCCCGGAGACTGACCCTAACAGTATTGCATGCCTTTACACTGCCTTCATTGTGCACATCACTTGTGTGGTGGCTACGGCTGGCCCCCACCTCTATCTTTGCGCAATGCAGAAATAGGTGTGGGAGTCTGTATATGTCTACCCAGTGGTTTTTGGCATCAAACACTGTACGGAGCCCACAATGCTTGCACAGTTATCAGCGTTAGTCTGGTAATGTGCATAATGAGTTGCAAGGTATTGTGGGTATGTCCCTGACAGAGGGGTCTGGGCAGGAGGCATCTGGGAAGGGCAGAGGGCAGTGGGTGGCATTTTGTAGTGCGCGACCACCACCTGCAAGTACAAAGTGGACACATCATGTCATGCTTTGAGGTCACTCTCACTCTGACTGAGCAGTGACCATGGGATGTGTAGGTTATCACATAGTGCTGAACAGTGCTTTTGTTAAGTGATATTTGTGGGTTGCCATTTCTGGGACCCAATCACTGACAAACCATCAATATATGAACACACTCAACAAATACAATAATGTAATTAACAAATCAAAAAGGGATTACCACTCCAAAGTAATAAATCTGGCTATCAACCGCCCTAGAGAACTATTTGCAATCGTAAAAACATTGACAAAAGCTAAAAACCTCGAGCCAAAACAATCAGCAATAAGCATACAAACTTTAGCAACCCACTTTGCAGAAAAACTAAAGTGCAAACTTAATACCATACCAGCGATACCACCTCCAAACACTGAATTTAATAACAATTGGACAACCTTTCACACGGTAGATCAAAAACACCTCCTTAGGATCATAACATTAATCAACACCACAACTTCTCCACTCGATCCATGCCCTGTGTCATGGATCAAATGTACAAAGGAAGAACTAGCTGAAAACATCCAACACATGGTGAATCAATCCCTTTCCCAAGGCATCATGCCCAACGCCCTAAAACTCACAACGCTTCGCCCAATAATAAAAAACAATAAACTTGACTCAAAAGACCCAAACTCATACAGACCGATAGCCAGCATTCCATTTTTAGCTAAAATAATAGAAAAAACGGTTCAATTACAATTACAAGACCATATTGATGAGCACAAACCCCTAGACTCACACCAGTTTGGTTTCCGGCCCTTCCACGGTGTAGAAACCCTTTTAATTACACTGATGGACTTCCTCATCAAAGGTACAGATGACAACAGTCAAGGCTTCCTACTCCTTTTCATAGACATTTCTGCCGCCTTTGACAACATCAACCACCTTACTCTGATCAATAGACTAGAAAACTTAGGAATAGGTGGGACTGTCCTCAAATGGTTCAAGTCTTACATCACACACAGACTAATACGTGTTCAAATAGACCAAGAAGCATCAGAAACCTTCCCTCAAGGACAAGGAATACCCCAAGGATCAGCCCTTTCTGCCCTCCTTTTCAACCTGTACCTATAACCCATTACAAAAATATTTAGAAAACACAGGATTAGTCACTTTATCTATGCTGACGACATCATGCTCGCTCTCCCCATAACCACCAAAAACCCTACTTACGACACCCTATCCAAATGCATGGCTGAGACCACCTCTCGGATGGAAACCAACTATCTCAGCATCAACCTCAAAAAAACGGAAGCAATGTTCGTAACAAGATCACCCGTGACCGAGGACACTTATCCAACATCAATCTCAATCAACAATACAACTATACCTGTTAAAAAAGAGGTAAAATACCTAGGTGTAATAATTGATCATACACTCACCATGCTACCACACATAAAGCAGACAGTAAAAACCATATTCTACAAACTCAAAACCATACAACACCTAAAGCCCCTTCTTGACACACATGACTTAAGATCAATTGTTAATACACTCATCACCCCCCACTTTGACTATTGTAATAGTCTCCTAATTGGCCTGCCACAAAAAAATACCTACCTATTACAAAGAGCCCAGAACATCTGTGCAAAAGTAGTTACTAAAGCCTGCCTAGTAGACCATGTAACCCCTATACTGCTAGAACTACATTGGCTTCCTATAAACAGCCGAATCAGATATAAAATTCTCCTAACAACTTTCAAGCTCCTAAACGACATCGCCCCCTCACATCTATCCACACTACTACACGCCCCATCTGAATCAAGAGCTCGCAGACTAAACGCAGCCCACTCACTTGAGATACCAAAAACATTCATGAAGACTAAAAAATCCACTAGCGCCAGGGCCTACACATTCACTGCCCCCATGCTCTGGAATGATCTCCCAATAGACCTTCGTATCATAAAAGACCTCTCCCAATTTAGGAAAGAACTCAAAACATACCTATTCTCCGAACACTTTAAAATCCCCTACCCCCCAAGTCCAGCCCCACAGCATCCACAGACACACAAACACAAAGCCCTTAAAATCACAATTAACTAACCATACACAGACCTACCACAGACACACCAAAAACTCACGATAAAAAATGGAAATAAATTCCACCACTCCCACACGACTAATGAATATTTTACCCTGTAATTCATTGTATATAACCTTTGGTAAATAACCATTGTAAATAGTTTTGGCAGTTCCTCGCCTCATTACCTGTAAAAGTTAGAAACTTCTGTTTAATATAATGATACAGAAGTATACAAAAGTATACAAAATGTAAATAGTTCCCACAGTTTATCGCACTATTATCTGTAAAAAGTTAGAAATTTCTGTTCTATGTAATGTATACAGAAGTATACAAAACTGTTAACTTGTTCCATGTAAACTGCCCCTGATCTCTGGAAGGGGCGGTATAGAAGAAATAGATAAATAAATAAATAAATAAATCATGGTGTTTGTGGAAAATCACATGTTTGATTGCACATTGTTCTGCTACAAACATGCAGTATGTATGTGCTAGCAGACTGTCTTCAGTTTGCATGTGTATGGCTGCAGCAGGTGCAAACTGACTGCCCTCTGCTGAAGGTCAGATCGTAGTGGGGGGTAGCTGAGCCGACCAGGCACAGTACCTGTCTGCCAGTGCCCTTGTTCTATGTGCTGTCGCGGGCACTACCCTGGCGGTAAGTAGCAGTCAGGGCAGGTCGGACATAACTATATAGGGAGGAGATTGGCCAGTAATCCAGAGGCCCAATTGGCTTTTGGTCCTGTTAGTTTCCTGGATCCTAATCTTCCAAAGAATTCAACTGCACAAGTGGTGGGAAAATAAAGGCTTTTATTTCCCCTTCTCGCAAGGGTTCAAAGGATTGGGCAATAACAACAACGCAAATGTCCTTACTTCAGGTAAGAAAAAGTAAAACAAAAGTTTAAAGCAAAACTGTTACTTTCACAGTAGCACTGGTATTCACACAACAGGAATGTTCTAGGCAGCAACACATACAGCTTACAAGCCTGGCAAAGATTCTAGGCTTCCCGTGGTACAGTACGTACAGTCCATTTCTGTATCTGAAACCTCATTTGCCAGTTCCATTGGCTCATAGGCGGAAGCCTCTGACTCTGAGTCCCTAGATTCAGGTAGGTTATAGTCAGGCTTCTTATATAGCTCTTCTAGCACAGCCCAATGTTCTGGGTAACTCGTAGGGCGTCGACTCTGTGCTGTTTTATATTGAGGAAACTCCTCTCTCCTTAGAGGTTTTATGGCAGCTTTATAAAAACATTTATTATTCAAACCTTTCTTATCAGATAAACTTTTCCTATAGCTTGTATCATAAAAAGCTTTACCTTGGGAATTTGGCTTCTCTGTTTCCAGTGAAGGTTGAGGCCTGCAACAGTTTCTCCGTTGGTTTGCCTGTACAGCACGGCTTAGGTCTTCAGGCTGTGACCCTGTTGGTTTTGGACAACAGCTGCAGCAATGCCTTTGCCACTCTGGGCAAACAGATTTTACTCCTCTGTGAGCTGAGACCTTCCCAGGTTCCTCCTTAGCTCTCATGCAATCACCTTTCACTCTGGGTGATCTTCTGGCAGTGGAATATTCAGGTTTGCACTCTAACCTCTTTTCCTCTGTCTTGCCTTCCTTCCTGCTGCCTCCTTTCCAGCCGTCTCTCCAGCTGCCTTCACTCGGGCTGCTTCTTTTCCAGCCTTCACTCCGGCTGCTTCTCCAGCTGCCTGCTTTCCAGCTGCCTTCACCGCTGCCTTTCCCTCTGCTCTGCTTCCAGTCTTCCACACCCTCCTTAAGAAGTCCTTCTGTGCTCGAGGATTGGAAGCTGGCTGGCATTACCTCATGATCAGTGGGGCGTGGTTCCTCAGTCACTCTGGAGTCCCTCTTGCTCCCTCTATCTGTGGAGGAGTGGAGGAGTAGCCTAGTGGTTGGGCCAAGGTACTTCAGGCCGGAAGGTCAGGGGTTCAAATCCCACTAGAGGACAGCAACCTTGGGCTGGAAGGACTGGGGTTTCTAGTCCCACAGGTGCTCCTTGTGGTCTTGGGCAAGCCACTTAACCCTCCATAGCCCATGTTCCCTGTAAAATAGTTATCTCCAAGTTATAATGCCCTGTTCAATGTAATTTCAGTTTGTTCAATGTAAACCGCACTGATGCAGAATAGCGCGGTATATAAGAGAATTAAATAAATATAAATAAATAAATCTGGTTCCTCCAGATATTGCAGCTTTTATGTATCTTTTTCTTTATTTAAAGCATTTTCCTTTCTCTCAACCAGGTCTGCTGGGTGACAGTGCAGATCTGCATCAGCTGTCCAGTCGCCATTAGGACTGTGGTTGCTGGTCCCACAGTCACTCATCGTGTACCCCCACTGCCCCTAATGCAAAAGGTGATATTGTGTGTTTGTTGTTGGCAAATCATGTAACTCACCCTGACCCCAAGAGGGCGGTTTTCTACATACATTGCCATCATGTGAGTCATGACACACACACCCCCTCCAGAAGGAGGTGTCCATGGCCACCTCACTGGATATGCCTTATGTTGTGTGCAGCATGGTCCACAAGGGCAACACATTAATGCCAATTAGACATATACACTTCCAAACCTGTCTGCAAAGAATACTTCACACACTATCATTGATGGTGACCTGCAGTAAAGCTCACTGTAATCAACCCGTGTAATGTGGACCTGGAGCTGGACACACTACCTCACCATCAGGGTGAGCACAGAACAAGGAAACTGTCATGGTCAGTAGGTACTCTGTGGCATCAACACGCACGGTCACTCACCCTTTCCCAGTTGACTTGCAGCAGATGTGCAAACCCCATCTTGTGAGCAGATGTAGACAGCTGTTCTGCATGTGAAGTGCATCATGGGTAATCCTGGTGCTATCCTAACCTGGTAGTCATACCAGTGTGTATGTTGACCTGCACCTGAGCAGTGGCTAGCCATAGTTACGTTTAGAAGAATATTGATGTAGCACAATGGTTCATACAATAATCTGAGTGGGAAAGGTCATGGGTTCATTCCCCCAGTGGACCAAATTATTTATTTTACTGGATGGATATAACAAGATCATGACTGCAAATCCTTTTAGCACATAAAACAAATTATGTATGTGTGGTCAGTCGCATGCAGTGTGTATGTTGAAAGAGTGCTGTGTGGGGCAGGTTGCAATATTAGCCATTGAGCGATATACAAACTGAGTTCTCTGGAAAACTGTCAGAGGCTATGGCCGTCTATGCCTGTAGCCGTCGCCCAGAGAGATTAAACCTCTGTTTACACCTAGCAACTCACTCACCCCAGTTGCCGAACCTAAGGTGGCCAGTAAAGTGCCTTAGCTGTGGCCGTACACTATCCCGGTAAGCACAGCTGAAAGCGTGTGCAGATGACCTGGTGTTGCTGTGTAGCCAACCATTGCTATGTTAAAAGGCATAGCACACTGGTTAATACAATGCCTTCCCAAACAGTGGTGATGGGTTTGATACCCCATTACTCCAAAATCAAAATAAGTGCCTAAGACAGCTGCATATCATGGCAACAGTAGTTTGACGCATCTCTGCAATGTGTGGCTGCAGCATAAAGTTTTTTAAAATGTAGACGTGTACTCCAAGGTACTGAAGAGCATCATGTGGCAGAATGTCTGGCATAAGGAGCCCCACAAAGCGGCATGGCTAAACGGCAAACAGCCTGCTATGCTATGTATGTTAGCGCCGCCACCGTTGGTCGCCATGTACCGGGAGTGGCGGCGGCATGAGCGGCATTGCGCATGCGCAGTGTGCGTGCATGTGTCAGCAGCCCAATCACTCCCGTGAATATGGAGAGGCACTCACATCAGCCAGCCTTCACCAGGCGTGACTTAAAACAGCTAGCAAACCTGATCTGCACCAAGCAGACCAGGTTATTTCCCGGATCATCTAGAAGGCAAGACCTCTACCGCATCAGGAGGGCATTGGGGCGCCTCACTAGGCGCTTTAATCGGACTGCTGACCACCCACATGAGGTAAGTGAATGGGGTCAGGTCACATGATGCAAGGTGTGCAACACAATATCCAGCAATCAATGCACATCTTACATGTACAACATGGGAGAGGCAACATTCTGTGGTGTAAACAGTGCTGAAAGTAGGTGTGTATGCTACTGTGTGCAAGTATGCCGTATCCACAGGAGACCATGACCTGCTCACAGCGGTCTGCCATAAATCCTGTTGGTATGGTAGCTGGTGCTGTACATGTGTTTACATCAACCCTACCTCCAGGACGCCCTGAACTGATCACACAGGTGAGGCATAATTCCTGTAGGTACGGTAGTTGCTGCTGTACATGTGTTTAAATACACCCTAACCCCAGGAGGCCTTGGCCTGCATACATAGGTCAGTGAGATACCCTGTTGGTACGGAAGTTGCTGCTGCACATGTGTTTAAATCTACACAACCCCCAAGAGGGCCAGACCTGATCACAGAGGTCTGTTATTAATCCTGTTGGTATGGTATGGTAGCTGATTACACAAGTCATATTTAACTCCTGTTGGTACGGTAGTTGCTGCTGTGCATGTGTTTTAAAGACACCTGAACCCCAGGAGCCCTTTGCCTGCATACAGAGGACAGTTAGAAATCCTGTTGGTACGGAGGTTGCTGCTGCACATGTGTTTAAATCTACACAACCCCCAAGAGGGCCAGACCTGATCACAGAGGTCTGTTATTAATCCTGTTGGTATGGTAGCTGCTACAGTTCATGTGCTTACATCCACCCTACCCCTAAGAGGCCGGGACCTGATTACGCATGTGTGTAAATCCACCCTACCCCCGGGAGTCCAGAGACCTGACTGAAGACATCTGTCACTCATCCTGGTGGTTTGGAAGTTGAGGCAGTTGCAGCCTCACACATCTGGCCTATCCCCAGGAGTCCACGAGCTGACTACAGAGGTCTGGCTGAAATCCTGTAGGTATGGTAGCTGCTGCTGTTCATGAGTGCATTTCCACCTTATCCCCAGGATGCCCAGAGATGATCTCAGAGGTCAGGCATAAATCCTGTTGGTACGGTAGCTACTGCTGTTCATGTGTTTAAAACCACCCTACCCCCAGGAGGCCCTGACCTGAGTACACAGGTGAGGCAGAAATCCTGTAGGTACGGTAGTTGTTGCTGTACATGTGGTTAAATACACCCTACCTCCAGGAGGCTGTGACATGATTGTACAGGTCAGTTACAAATACTGTTGATATGGAAGGTGCTGCTATGCATGTGTGTACATCCACCATACCCCCAGGAGTTCTGAGACCTGACTGAAGACGTCTGACAGTCCTCCTGGTGTTATGGACATTGAGGCAGTTGCAGCCTCACACATCTGCCCTATCCCCAGGAGTTCCAGGGCTGGTTACAGAGGTCAGCCATAAATCCTGTTGGTATGGTAGTTGCTGCTGTTTCTGTGTTTCCATCCACCACACCCCCCAGGAGGCCCTGACCTGATTACAGAGGTCAGGCATAAATCCTGTAGGTATGGAAGTTGCTGCTGTTCATGTGTTTGAATCACCCTACCCCCAGGAGGCCTTGACCTGATTACAGAGGTCAGTTATACATCCTGTTGGTACAGTAGTTGCTGCTGTTCATGTGTTTACATACACCCTACCCCAGGAGGACCTGACCTGATTACATAGGTGATACAGAAATCCTGTTGGTACGGAGGTTGCTGCTGTAGATCTGTATAAATCCACCCTACCCCCAAGAGGGCCAGACCTGATCACAGAGGGCAAGCATACATCCTGTAGGTATGGAAGTTGATGCTGTTCTTGTAATGAAATCCACCCTACCCTCAGTAGGCATTGACCTGATTACACAGGTCATATTTAAATTCTGTTGGTCCATTAGTTTCTGCTGTTTATGTGTTTAAACCACCCCACCCCCAGGAGGCCCTGACCTGATTACAGAGGTCTGGTATAACTCATGTTGGTATGGTAGGTGCTACAGTTCATGTGTTTACATCCACCCTACCCCCAGGAGGCCGTGACCTGATTACATAGATCATATTTCAAGCCTGTTGGTACGGTAGTTGCTGCTGTTTCTGTGTTTCAATCCACCACACCCCCAGGAGGCCCTGACCTGAATACAGAGATCAGGCATAAATCCTGTAGGTATGGAAGTTGCTGCTGTTCATATGTTTGAATCACCCTACCCCCAGGAGGCCTTGACCTGATTACAGAGGTCAGTTATACATCCTGTTGTTATGGTAGTTGCGGCTGTGCATGTGTTTAAATCCACCCTACCCCCAGGAGAGCCAGACCAGATTACTGTGGTATGTTCGAAATCCTGGTATCAGGGTACCTGCATCTGTTGGTGGTGCACTGCTGTGCCCAAACACCAGGAGGCCCACACCTGATCACAGAGGTCTGTTAAAGCTGCTGATGTCAGTGTACCTGCAGCTGTTGGGGTGTCACTGCTCTGTCCAACCCCCGGGAGGGCCTAGACCAGATAACATAGGTCTATAGCTCAGCCAGGTGGGTTTGTGCATGCTCCGGTTGCATTCGGCCACAACTGCCCTATTCACAGGAGGCCTAAGTCATGACCACAGAGGTAGAGTTGTAGGTCTGATGTCATGGTAGTTGCTCCTGCTGATGTGTTTGGCCCACCCAATCACCGGGCGAGGTCAGAACACATCACACATGTTCCTTAGAGAGCTCATGGTGCCATGGTGGGTGTGTCAGCTGATGTGTGTGGGTCAGCCAAATACACAGGTGTCTGCCGCAGCATACAGGGAGTTTGGAAATACCTCTTTTGGAGACCAATGTGACCACCACACACATGGCATGGTGCACCCATGTCATGCAAGGAGGGTGTGGGAACAGGGTAAGGGGGCCAGGGGGTAGCACACAGTACACATAGCTGGCACCCCACACATGGGCAGACCCACAGCCACACATGCATGCAGTGCTGCCAACATGTAGCAGAGAACCCACTGGCCAGAGCAGCAGCAACACCCTGCTGCGTGCAGTGATGTGTGATATGCATTGGCCACCCACCAGAGATATCCTCCCCCTGATGTTCCCACCCATTGCATTCCCCCCCAGGTGGAGGACCTTCGGAAGAAAGGACGGGAGTTGCGGCTGCAGTGCCAGGATTTCCTTGATCGCCTACAAAGGAAGGTGCAGCAGGAACGTGACGGTGAGTGTTGCGGCCACTGCAGGGATGTACAGCATGTCACAGTGGGCCAACAGCCTATGTGTGGCCACACAATTTTTATGTGGTGTGGGAATGGGATGATGATGTCCTAATGACTGTCTTCCCCAACAGAGGCCGCTGCTGCTGTGGAACAGGCATCTACATCTGGGACACACACCACAGGGCCCGCAGCTCCAGTCCATCCAATGGAGGAGGAGGAGGGGGCAGAGCCAGAGGACGACTCTGCGGAAATGGAGTGGGCGGAGGGTGGTGTGGGGCAGGAGGGAAGGGAAGGTGAGGGTCCTTCTGGTGTACCGGTGGGTGAGGGGAGGAGGAGGTGGAGGAGGAGGAGGAGGAGAGTGTGGGGGGGAGGGCAAGGGTGGGTGGGAGGTGTCAGGGGGGTTGGAGGGGGGAGAGGGTGGCCCAGTGGTTGGGAGGAGACACACAACACCACAGGGCACTATGGGTTCCTGTCAGCTGCCACATGTGTGTGGCAATGGTGACCGTGTGGGTGCAGTGAGACCACCATGTGCCACAGACAGGGCCCACACACATGCCACCACACAGACTCTGGGCACCTGGGGCGAATGTGGTGGCAGGTGTGTCCGGGACCTTTCTGTGGCAGTGCTTGGTGTGCTGCAACGCCAGCAGTCCCAGGCCTGCACCATGCGATGGCTGGCAAGCGCCATCCAGTGGCTGGCTGCCGAGATGCACATGCAGCATGCAGCTGGTATGGGAGCACTGTTCCCTCTAAGCTTTGCGCATGTGCGCGTGCACACACCTCGCCGAGCGAGCGCACATACTTTACAACAGAGCGCACAAAAATTACGGCTCTGATTCTGATAGAAAACAACACAGACGTCTTAAACTTTAAAAGTTATGATTGTAATTACTAGAAATTTCCCACTTCATTTAGTAATCGTCTATTTTCATTTAATTTGATTAAAATCCATGTGGTGTACATACTGTATTCTGAAGTGCAGTCAAATTTTAAAGTATATAACTCTGAGTGTCGTTATGTGGCGCACAAAAATTTAACTTTCCTTCAAAAGCTGCACACAGCTGATATTTTATGCGCACACAGCCTACAGAAAATTAGAGGGAACATTGTATGGGGGGTGCATCTCGGCAGCCATCCCCTGATGGGCGGCCCTGGAGTGTCTGAGGGGCAGAGTGGCGGCCACACACCACGTGCCCCGTGGTGTCTTGTCACTCGGGCCACAGCATGGGTCTGCCGAGACAGGTCGATGCAAGTCCTGAGGATGAGCGGTGGGGAACTACAAGTGGTGGGGAAGAGTGATAAGCTGACTGTAGCGAGCTACCTTTGTCTGCCTTTGCCGCATGCAAACCTATGTGGGTAGACAGCCACGTAGGCCCTGGTGTGGGCAGAGAGGATGGTCACACATGTGTGTATAATAATGGAGAGAATATGGGGTGGGAGAGAGTGACAGATCCTTACAACAGACATGTACCACCATGAACATCTTGCTGGGCAATGGGAGAGGTTGGGTATACCCCCACGCATAGGTAGGAGGGTGACCACCTGGCACAGTCCATGGCACACAGGGCATGGTATAACCTAAGTGTGTTGATTGGTGGCAGTGCAGGCACCACACCCCTGAGGGATATGGGTAGGTAAATGTGGGCAGGGTGACAAAATGGGGTGCAGGGTACTCAGGGGATTGCAGTGCCACACATTGGAGACAAACACATAGGTAGTAATAGATTGTGATGTCTTTATTTACAATGTTCACATCCTCCGTGGCCGGCCGCAGCCACAGCGACCACGGCCCAACCCACCACTCTGTGCCGGGACTACTGGTGATGCCTCTGGCGCCGGTGCTTGCTGCTGTGGACGAGCAGCCATGGCCTCCTGGGCATCCGCAATACGGAGTAGCGCCGTTGCCATTGTCTCCGCTGTGGCACGCAACTGGTGGATCTCCTGGAGAATGGCCAACAGAGCCTGATGAGTGCCTGTGGGTGAGATACAAGGTGATGTGTGAGACACCTGTTGCAATCCCCGCTGTGACACATGCACATGTCACGCATATCCCACCAGACCAGTCCGCAGAGCAATCATGCACACGATGACTAGCAACGCATTACCATGTTTACATCTGTGTGTCCCATGAGCCATTCTCATGCCAGGAAAGGGTCCTGATGAGGGGTCATGTGAATAACAGATCGCACACATGGTACAGTGTCACAGTTCAATGGGTCAATGCTTGATCTGCGCACTGGTCGTATGAGATAAGCCAGATGACGTGGGGAATCATGGCACACACATATATATATCTGGGGGGCCCTGGTTTCTCTAACGCTGGCGCACAGTATAGATTACGCGGACAATCTATGCTAGGTAGCAATAGCCATGGAGAAGGGTCAGTCAAGTAAGCTGTCTAGGTGACCTGGGATAGATGTTTACCACTGTGCACTTCCTTGGGGTATATGGCCGTAAACAGTGTGCGTATGTCTGAGCTCTTCAGTATGCTAACACTTGACAAGCCATGCTACAAGAGGGGGGAACGCACATGGCACAGACCCCCCCCCACACACACACAACATAAGAAACGATCTGCTATGTTGCCAACATATTGTGGTGCACATGGAATATCATTGTGGATGTTACATCAACCCCCATGGGGATTGTTGTGTATGCTGTTACCCACCTTCATCATCGTACCTTGCTGAGGCACTGTGGGCCCACAGCTTCGCCAGAATCGTAGCCATGCTGGTAGGAGGGGTGGCTGATGTCCCTGGCGCCTGCACGGTGTGGTGACTCCCCTCCACCTCCGTACCCTCTACAGCCTGTGAGTTGCTGCTAGTGGCCCCCACTGTAGCGTTGACATCCAGTGGCCTGTCCTCTGCCTCTGGCAGCACATTGTGTCCTGTTGTCCCCTTGCCATTGCTGGTGGTGTCCCCGTACATTGCAGCCTCTGGCCCCTCAGCATCCTGAGGCCCTGTCACATCTTCCTCCTCATATGCCTCCATGTGCCAGATGTCACCTAAGGGGTGGAAAAGGGTACACAGCACAGATGAGTTTGCACAGCGCACCTATGTATACCTGTGTAGTACATCCTTGCCAACAGCAATGTGTTGTCTTTATCTTTATCTTTATTTGCAAAATTTGATATACCGCCCTTGCCGAAGCGTCAGGGCGGTGTACAATACAATAAACCCATTGGCTACAGAAAATAAAAGGTGAGAAAGGAACGCCATTGATAGATAGGAAAGTAAGAGAGAAAAAGAAACGAAAAGTAGGAGAGAAGTGAGATGCAACATGGAAGAAACAGAAACACAGGGCAGGGGGGAGGGAACTGTCAGGTGATTAGGCAAGGGGGTCACTAAACTAGCAGTGGGGGGGGGGCCCAATGGGGAAGAGTCCAAGCCATCAGCAGGAGCAGGAAGGTCATAGGCCTGATAGAAAAGGTGAGATTTAAGGAGTGTCTTGAACCGAGGGAAAGAAGGTTCAGTGTGGAGGGAGTGCGGGAGAGAGTTCCAGAGGGCGGGGCTGAGGAAGAAAAAGGCAGAATGACAGGTGAGCTCAAGGTGGGCCTGGGAGGGAGAAGGAAGAAAGAGACGGTTGCCATGCGCAGAACGGAGGAGATGGGGGGCTGGTTGAAGGTGAATAATGTCAGCCAGGTATTGTGGAGTACTAGTATGCAGAACCTTGTGGGTGATGGTAAGAAGTTTATAGATGAATCTGACAGAGATTGGAAGCCAATGAAGAGAGAGAAGAGAGGGGGTGACGTGGGCGTTAACAGGGGAATGAGTGATTAGGCAGGCGGCAATATTTTGAACTAACTGGAGACGGCGGAGTTGATAACGGGGGAGGCCAGCAAGAACAGAATTATAGTAGTCTAAATGGGTGATCACAAGGGACAGAACGAGAGTAGTGATAGCAGAGGTGGAAAGGAATGGGCGGATGGATCTAATTCTGCGGAGGTGGAAAAAGGAGGCGCGCACCACAGAGGAGATGTGTTGGTGAAAAAAAAGGGAAGAGTCGAGGGTGACATCTAGGTATCGAAGAGTGGAGACAAGGGGAATAGAATGAGCAGACATAGTGGGTGATAGAGTGGGAGAGGGGGCACCAAAAGAGAACCAAATAGCGTAGGATTTGGACGGATTAACATGAAGTAAATTGTGGCTGAACCAGGAGGCAATGAGAGTAAGGCAGTCATTGAGAGGAGAAAGGTCAGGAGCAGAGGAGGAAGTATGATAGACTAAAAGAATATCATCGGCATATATATAAGAGAAAATGCCCGTTTGCTGAATGAGCAGAGCGAGAGGAGCGAGGAAGGCGTTAAAGAGTAGGGGAGCAAGGATAGAGCCCTGTGGTACCCCACATTGCAACGGGAGTGAGGGTGAAGCATTGGAATCCATGTGAACGGTGAAGGTACGAGAAGAGAGGAAAGACTGAAACCACTCCAAGACTGTACCATAGATACCCAAGTCAGACAGACGTGAGAGGAGGGTGCAGTGATCGACGACATCAAAGGCGGAGGAGAGGTCTAGTGAGACAACAAGAGAGAGGTCACCATGATCATGGGAGCGGTGGATTTTGGAAAAGAGTGCTAGGAGAATAGTTTCAGTGGTGTGGCCAGCGCGGAATCCTGATTGGCGTGGGTGGAGGGAAAGGGTGGAATCGAGATGAGTGGCAAGCTGAGAGAAAAAGAGTTTTTCACAAACTTTGGAGAGGAAAGAAAGGTTAGCTACTGGGTGCCAATTGGCGGGAATGACAGGGTCCAGGGTGGGCTTTTTACGAAGGGGTCGAACAATAGCGTGTTTCCTACTGGTGGGGAAGTGGCCAGAGGCGAGGCTGGAAGTGAGAATAGTCAAGGCGTATGGAATAAGAGTGAGAGAGGGGTTAAGAAGCCAAGAGGAGAGAAGGGGATTGAGAGGACAGGTGGGCTGATGAGAGGAGGAGATGGCTTTGATGAGCTCGGTGGAGGTAACAGGACCAAAGGTGCACCAGGTGTGGGAGAAGGTGCAAGTAGGTGGCGGAGAGTTTATTGCAGAGAGGGAAGAAGGGTGTTGTCCACCTGTACCTGCTGTTGCTGCACCTACAATGGGGACAGCACATGTGCCTACAATATGCTGTGCCTGGCAGGGGGTGGGGGGAGCGGCCTCATTCCCTGGTGTAGCTGTGCCACATGGGATGCAGTGTGTGGGGGATGGTGTGCTGAGTGCCACGCCCCCTATCTGCAGCACTAGGTATAGACTGGCTGCCTGACCTGGGATGTGGGCTCAGCAATAGATGTGGCCATGGTACATGTGGGAGCCCTGAGTGGGATTGTGTGCCGTCATTATGTGTGTGAGCGATGTGCTCACACTGCCCTGAGTGGTATGCACGTTAGGTGTTGCAGGATGTGTCCGTGTCAGCCAGACGTGTGTGGGGGGCCTTCTGCTTTGCAAGACATTGGCGGTGTGGGTGGACAGCTATCCCATACTCCATGGGTGTGGTGGGGTGTCTCGGGGATGGGTAGAGCACTGCTGGGCATGGGGTTGCACCGTGTATTGGGGTATGGGAATGTGTCTGTGGCACTGTGGGACGTGTATAAGGGCTGATCCCAGGTGGTGTGGGGGTTATGCTATGTGCAATTGGTACAGGTGTGGCAATGTGCACACCAATGTCTGGTGAGGGTGGGTGGGGAATCCCCACTGTATGTTGGCCACTTCCAGAGTGTTAAGTGTGTGACATGTGTGTGATGTGTTGGCTGGTGTTTGTTTGCGTCTACGTCATCATCCCTGTGTGTTAGGCCCTTCCCTGTCAGTGATCTGGGATATGTCTCTGAACAGGTAAGAGCATACGCACGTCATAGCTGTTTTTGTGGTGTGTGTGGGTACACCCAGGTCAATGTGTTCTGGGCTAGTTGTATGTCCCTCTTGTATGTTTCCCCCTGTCACAATGTGCTGCGTGACTGGCTGCAGATGTATGATGATTGGTTGTGACCTATATGCCAGCAACTAATTTAGAAAATAGACCTCAAGGGGACAGAGAAATCAAGCTGATAATACTGAACACACCCCAAAAAGAGTAGGCACAGATAAACAAATCAATATAAACCCTAGGACATCATAAGCCATATGTGAGGAAGGAACGCTAGACGAATCTGGGTAGGATAACTCCAGTAATAGAGGAAATAGACCTCAGTTAGTCCCCCAACCACAAATCCTTAGGAGGCTGTGTCCTTCGAAGTGGGGACAAGCCCTGTAATCGCATGAACTCTGCATACATCAGTGGACAAAATCACCTATATGAAAAGGCCAGAGGGTCCAGCAGCACAGCAACAATTCACAGCACTAGAGAGCAGCAGTGTAATAGTAATACAAAGAAGTTATCTGAATAGTGGCAAATAACATACCAATGGGGCTCTTTACTGTTACATTGCTGCACATGTATGCTGTGATCCCCTTGGATTACGGTGGGATATCATTAGCCACTCCTCAGATAGGTCTTTTAGATTACTATTACATTGCTGATCTGTAGTGCTGTGAATTGTTGCTGTGCAGCTGAACCCTCTGGGCTTTGCATAGAGGTTTTCTTGACCATAGAGGATCTTGATAAATTGGAAGATGGCGCATCAAAATGGCAGATGAAATTTAATGTGGACAAGTGCAAAGTTATGCACCTAGGGAAGAACAACCCAAACTATGGTTACACGATGCAAGGTTCCACATTAGGAACCACCACCCAGGAAAAAGATTTAGGCGTCATTGTGGATAGCATGTTAAAACCCTCGGCCCAGTGTGCAGCGGCAGCCAAGAGAGCAAATAGAATGCTAGGTATCATAAGGAAAGAAATGGAAAATAAAACAAAAAATATTATAATGCCTCTATATCGTTCCATGGTGAGACTAGGGGACATGCAATGAAGCTACAGGGTAAACTATTTAAAACTAATAAAAGAAAATATTTCTTCACTCAACGTATAATCAAACTCTGGAATTTGTTACTGGAGGATGTAGTAAAGACTGTTAGTGTAGCTGGGTTTAAAAAAGGTTTGGACAAGTTCCTGGAGGAAAGGTCCATAAACCATTATTAAGAAGGGACCCAGGATATCAATGCTTGACCCAGTACAAGCATTGCGGAACCTGTGTCTTTTGGGGAAACTGCTAGGTACGTATGATCTAGATTGGCCACTGTTGGAAACAGGATACTTGGCTTGATGGACCTTGGTCTGACCCAGTATGGCATATCTTATGTTCTTATATTATGTTCTTATTGATGTATGTGGTGTCCAATCGAATATGGGCCTTGTCCGCCACGCCCCCTGGTTCTCCATAGCTTTGCCGTCCTCGACTACGTTCAGGCCTGCATTTATCTTGCACACAGGCCCAGGTACCTGTCACACACACCCTGTACCTACCCTGCCATGTGCTGCTGAAAAGGAGACCGCTATGGTTTTCGAAAGAAGTAGCTGAAAAAGTGAAGAAAAAAAGGGAGGCCTTCATGAAATAAAAGAGATCACAGAGAGAGGAAGACAGGCATCTGTATTTGGAAAAACTTAGAGAAGCTAGCAAAGTAGTCAAGAAGGCAAAGATTCAAAAGAAGGAGGAAATAGCCAATGCAATAAAATGGGGGGATAAGACATTTTTCAGATATATTAGTGAGAAGAGGAAGGGCAAGAGTGGTATTTTCAGTCTTAAGGGTGCAGGGGAGGAATATGTAGAAGCTGATAAGGATAAAGCGGAATTGCTTAACAAATATTTTTGTTCTGTGTTCACAGATGAAGCACCAGGAGCAGGACCTCAGAGAACACCCACAAATAGGAACAGAAGCAAAGGACATCTTGAACAATTTTCAAAAGACTGTGTTTGTGAGAAACTATCTCAACTTAAAGTAGACAAAGTGATGGGACCAGATGGGATACACCCGAGAATACTGAGGGAACTTGGGGACGTTCTAGCAGCTCCACTCACTGACCTTTTCAATGCCTCGTTGGAGTCGGGAGTGGTGCCAAAGGACTGGAGAGAGGCTCATGTGCTGCCTTTACACAAAAGCGGAAGTAAGGATGTGGTTGAAAACTACAGGCCGGTTAGTTTAACTTTGGTGGTGAGTAAATTATTGGAAACGCAGCTGAAAGAGAAAATAGTGAGGTTTCTGGAGTCCAGCGGATTACAGGATCTGAGGCAGCATGGATTCACCAGAGGCAGGTCTTGTCAGACAAATCTGATTGATTTCTTTCACTGGGTGACCAGGGAGTTGGACCGAGGGAGAGCCCTAGATCTGGTGTATTTAGATTTCAGTAAAGCCTTTGACACTGTTCCTCACAGGCGACTTATAAACAAACTGAGCATCCTAGGGATGGACCCTAAAGTTACTGCTTGGGTTAGAAATTGGTTGGGTGGGAGGCGACAAAGAATACAAGTAAATGGAGCTCACTCTGAGGAGAAGGATGTTATCAGTGGTGTGCCCCAGGGATCTGTCCTTGGTCCGATTCTTTTTAACATCTTTGTTAGTGATATAGCGGAAGGGCTTTCAGGTAAGGTTTGCCTCTTTGCAGATGATACCAAAATCTGCAATAGAGTAGACACCCAGGAAGGGGTAGATAACATGAGGAGGGATCTAGCTAAGCTTGAAGAATGGTCTAGAATTTGGCAGCTTGGATTTAATGTTAAAAAATGTAAGGTCATGCATTTGGGCTGCAGCAATCCAAGGGAGCAATATAGTATAGGGGGTGAAGTATTTTTGTCCACTAAAGAAGAGCGGAACCTAGGCGTGTTTGTGTCTGATGATCTTAAAGTAGCTAAACAGGTAGAAAAGGCGACGGCAAAAGCTAGAAGGATGCTTGGGTGCATACGGAGAGGAATGGCTAGCAGAAAAAAGGAGGTGATAATGCCTCTGTATAAGTCTTTGGTGCGACCTCATTTGGAGCATAGAGTGCATTTCTGGAGACCGCACCTTCAAAAGGATGTGAACAGGATGGAGTCTGTGCAGTGGGTGACTACTAAAATGATTAGTGGGTCTTCATTATAAAGTATATGAGGACAGACTGAAGGATCTTAATATGTACACCTTAGAGGAAAGGCGGGATAGAGGTGATATGATTGAGATGTTTAAATACCCCCGTGGCATAAATGTTCAGGGAGAGAGCCTCTTTCAATTGAAGGCAAGTTCTGCTACGAGGGGACATGGGATGAGGGTGAAGGGAGATAGATTCAGGAGTGATATGCGGAAATATTTCTTTACGGAAAGAGTAGTGGATCCGTGGAATAGTCTCCCAGTGGAGGTGATAGAGATGAGGACAGTAACTGAATTCAAAAAAGCATGGGACAAACACAGAGGATCTCTAAAGGTAAAAAGGGGACTGTTGTAGTTAAGAACATAAGAACATAAGATATGCCATACTGGGTCAGACCAAGGTCCATCAAGCCCAGCATTCTGTTTCCAACAGTGGCCAATCTAGGTCATACGTACCTAGCAGTTTCCCCAAGGGACACAGGTTCCCCAATGCTTGTACTCGTTCAAGCATTGATATCCTGGGTCCCTTCTTAATAATGGTTTATGGACCTTTCCTCCAGGAACTTGTCCAAACCTTTTTTAAACCCAGCTACACTAACAGCCTTTACTACATCCTCTGGTAACAAATTCCAGAGTTTGATTACACGTTGAGTGAAAAAATATTTTCTTTTATTAGTCTTAAATAGTTTACCCTGTAGCTTCATTGCATGTCCCCTAGTCTTTCCATATTCTGATAAGGTAAACAATCGATCTACGTTTACCCGTTCCACTCCGTTCATTAATTTATAGACTTCTATCATATCTCCCCTCAGCCGTCTCTTCTCCAGGCTAAAGAGCCCCAACCTTTTTAGCCTTTCTTCATAGGAGTAGCCTTCCATCCCCTTTACCATTTTGGTGGCTCTTCTCTGAACCTTTTCTAAAATCGCTATATCCTTTTTAAGATACGGCGACCAGAATTGCACACAATATTCAAGGTGCGGTCTCACCATGGAACGATATAGAGGCATTATAATATCTTTTGTTTTATTTTCCATTCCTTTCCTTATCATACCTAGCATTCTATTTGCTCTCTTGGCCGCCGCTGCACACTGGGCCGAGGGTTTTAACAAGGTATCCACAATGACGCCTAAATCTTTTTCCTGGGTGGTGGTTCCTAATGTGGAACCTTGCATCGTGTAACCATAGTTTGGGTTGTTCTTCCCTAGGTGCATAACCTTGCACTTCTCCACATTAAATTTCATCTGCCATTTTGATGCCCAGTCTTCCAATTTATCAAGATCCTCTTGCAATTTTCCACAATCCTCCTGGGTTTTAACAACTTTAAACAGTTTTGTGTCATCTGCAAATTTGATAACCTCACTTGTTATTCCACTTTCCAGGTCATTTATGAATATGTCAAAAAGCAGCGGACCCAGCACAGATCCCTGGGGTACACCACTATTCACCTTTCTCCATTGGGAAAATTGGCCATTTAGCCCTACCCTCTGCTTTCTATCTTTTAACCAGTTCCTGATCCACAGTAGTACACTGCCTCCTATCCCATGACTCTTTAGTTTTGCCAAAAGTCTCTCATGAGGGACTTTGTCAAAGGCTTTCTGAAAGTCCAGATACACAATATCAACCGACTCACCTTTGTCCACCTGTTTATTCACTCCTTCAAAAAAACATAACAGATTAGTAAGACAAGATCTTCCTTGTCTAAAGCCATGTTGGCTGTCTCCCATTAGGTCGTGACTATCTACATGCTGAGTAATTTTATTCTTTATGATGGTTTCTACCATTTTTCCCGGTACTGATGTCAGGCTCACTGGTCTGTAGTTTCCCGGATCACCCCTCGAACCCTTTTTAAAAATTGGTGTTACATTGGCGATCCTCCAATCCTCAGGTATTAGAGATGATTTTAATGATAGTTCACAGATTACTGATAGCAGGTCTGCAATCTCAAATTTCAGTTCTTTCAACACCCTTGGATGTATACCATCCGGCCCAGGTGATTTGCTACTCTTCAGTTTATCTAATAGTTGTAAGACATCTTCCCGATGTATCGATATTTCCTTCAATTCTTCCACACCTTTAAATACCACTTCAGTCATGGGTAACATCCCTACATCTTCCTCAGTAAAGACCGAAGCAAAGAATTCATTCAGTCTCTCCGCTATCGCCTTGTCGCCTCTTAGTGCTCCTTTAACCCCTTTATCATCTAATGGACCAACTGACTCTCTCACAGGTTTTTTGCTACGAATGTACTTGAAAAGGTCTTTATTTCGCGTTTTTGCTTCCGCAGCAAGCTTCTTCTCAATTTCTCTCTTTGCCTGCCTTATCAATGCCTTGCATTTGACTTGCCAGTGCTTGTGCTGTTTCCAGGTTTCATCGTTTGGCTCTTTTTTCCATTTCCTGAAAGATGCTTTTTTGGCAACAACAGCCTCTCTGACCTCACCTTTAAACCATGCTGGCAGTTTTTTGGACTTCCTTCCACTTTTCTTAAAGCGTGGAATACAGCTGGTCTGGGCTTCCAAGATAGTATTTTTCAACAACACCCAAGCTTGATGTACGTCTTTAACCTTTGCAACTGATCCTTTTAGTTTTTTCTTAACTGTTTAACTCATTTTATCATAGTCTCCCTTTCGAAAGTTAAAGGGTAGTACTGTGGATTTCCTTACTATCCCTCCTCCACTAATTAAATCAAAGGTGATCATGCTATGATCACTATTGCCAAGTGGCCCAACACCCTTATCTCTTGCACTACATCTGGTGTTCCACTAAGGACTAGGTCTAATATTGCTTCCCCTCTGGTTGGTTCATGAACCAGCTGCTCCAAGAAGCAGTCATTTATTTCATCTAGGAACTTTATCTCCCTAGCATGTCCTGTTGTGACACTGACCCAGTCGATGCCGGGGTAATTGAAATCACCCATTATTATTACTGCACTGTAACTTTTGCTAGCTTCCTTGATTTCTTTGAGCATTTCATCATCCATTTGTTCATTCTGGCCAGGCGGACGATAGTACACCCCCACTGCCATCGCCTTCCCCTTTTTACATGGAATTTCAATCCATAGAGATTCTACAGCAAATTTTGTTTCTTGCAAAACTTTAATCCTTTCTGACTCAATGCCCTCTCTAACATAGAGCGCAACCCCTCCACCAATTTGGTCAGCTCTATCATTACGATATAGTTTGTACCCAGATATCACAATGTCCCACTGGTTGTCCTCCTTCCACCATGTCTCTGATATTCCAATCATATCTAACCTCTCGTTTAGTGCTATATATTCTAACTCTCCCATCTTGTTTTGTAGACTTCTAGCATTTGCATACAAGCATTTTAGAGACTGTATTTTATTCATATTAATTTGGCTATTGGTAGACATGGGTAATTTGGGATCTTTAAGTTCTGTCTGCTCCATACTCGAGGGCATTTGGGCTACTTTACTCTTTTTTGGAACCTCTCTGCTTTTGTAGTATCCTTCAAGGATACATTCTTCCGAACCATGCGCTCTTGGGCGACTGTCGGCTTTCCCCTATTATCTAGTTTAAAAGCTGCTCTATCTCCTTTTTAAAGGTTAATGCCAGCAGCCAGGTTCCATCCCGGTTAAGGTGAAGCCCATCCCTTCGGAAGAGCCCCTCCTTTCCCCAGAATGTTCCCCAGTTCCTAACAAATCCGAACCCCTCATCTCTGCACCATTGTCTCATCCACGCATTGAGACTCCGGAGCTCTGCCTGCCTTTTGGGTCCTGCGCGTGGAACGGGAAGCATTTCGGAGAACGCTACCCTGGAAGTTCTGGATTTCAACTTCCTACCTAAAAGCCTAAATTTAGCTTCCAGAACCTCCCTACCACATTTTCCTATGTCATTGGTACCGACATGTACCAAGACAGCAGACTCCTCTCCAGCACTATCTAAGACCTTATCTAGGTGGCGTGTGAGGTCCGCTACCTTCGCACCAGGCAGGCATGTTACCAGGCGATCCTCACGTCCACCAGCCACCCAGCTATCTACATGCCTAATGATCGAATCACCAACTATAACTGCTGTCCTAACCCTTCCCTCATGGGCACTTGGCCCTGGAGAAACCTCCTCGGTGCGAGAGGGGTTTACATCACCTGGAGGACAGGTCCTAGTTACAGGATCACTTCCTGCCACACCAGGGTGATGCTCTCCTATCACGTGACCTCTCTCCTCCCTGGCAACAGGGATGCTGCCAGACTGGAGGTGGGACTTCAGAATTATATCCCTGTAGGTCTCGTCTATGTACCTCTCTGTCTGTCTTATGTTTTCCAAGTCTGCTACTCTAGCCTCTAGAGAACGGACTCGTTCCCTGACAGCAGAGAGCTCCTTGCACCTAGTGCACACGTAAGACCTCTCACCAGCTGGGAGAAAATCATACATGTGACACTCAATGCAAAAGACTGGTTGTTATGGAAGGACAGACTAGATAGGCCATGTGGTCTTTTTCTGTCGTCATATTTCTATGTTTTTATGTTTCATCACCCCACAATTGCCTGTGTTAGGGCACACATGCTCTCAGGACATGGGCCCCCACCAATCCCCTCCATGGGCCGCATGTGCTTGGGCGTGCCCTGTACGTATGCTGCATATCTCTGACATATCTGCCTGTGGATGGGCGGTGTCCAGCGCTTCCGGCAGTCCACACAAGTAAATGGGGCCAAGCCGGTCTGCAAGCTCCTGCTCCAGGGTGTGAGGGTTGGGGCAAATGAGCCACCCCCACCGGTGCCCATGACATGTTGCCTCTCCGCAACCATGTGTGCACGGACACCACGCTTAATGTCATTAAACCTCTTCCGCAGGCTGTCCAGGTCCCTGGTTGGTCCCCCTGCCTGGGCTACGGCCTCCTGTACCTCCTCTCACACGTATATACGTGAGGCCACAGTGGTGCTGGTGCTCAGCCGGCCATAGAGCACCTCATACCGCTCCAACACACTGGTCAGCGGGATGTGGTTTTCCTGCTGGCTGAATCTCACAGCCCTCCTCCGTTCCTCAGCTGGCACCGGTATACGCCTCCGTTTGACACTGGGTGGCCCCTGGGTGGGCTGCGACACACCAAATGAGCCTGCAGCCACCACCACAGGCCCAACACTCCCTGCCGGCTCTGGGTCCTGCTGAACAGGTGCCCCCCCACCCTCGCCTCCTGCCATGTCCTGTCACTCCTTCTCCCTGCCCTCTGTGCCCTCTCCCTCCCTGTCACACATCCCTACCCCTCGGCTCCTCTGCTCCACCTCACACCTGCTCCTCGCCTCCCCTCCTCTCCCTGCCACCTGCTCCTCAACTCAGCTCCAGTCTCTCTCGCCTGCTCTTCGCCTCCCCTCCTGTCTCTCTCGCCTGCTTGGCAACACATCTCTCCACACCAAACCTGCCTCTGACACTCTCCACTACCACTCACCAACCCAGCCACTATCCACACCAGACCTGCCTCTGACACTCTCCACTACAACTCACCAACCCAGCCACTCTCCACACCAAACCTGCCTCTGACACTCTCCTTGCTTCACCAACAACCAACAGCGCACACCTTGCCTCCCTCTCCTACACAAACCCCTTAGCGTGTACCAGGTATGAATGTGTATTTATGGGTTTTTTTACTCTGCGCGCATTGCGCATGCGCAGTGGTGCAAGTGCATCAGCTGCACATATTGCGCAAGTGCCGCAGAGACGTGGAAGGTGTGTGTGCGGTACACCAAGTTGCACATGCGCTGTGCATGTGCTGCATGCCGTTATGCGCATGCGCCAAGCCTCACATCATATGCGCGGAACGGCACTCATCACATGCACACATGGACACATGTACAGCGCATGTGCAACGTGCTTACCATGTCTCCCCGGCGCATGCGCAACACATGCAGCCGACGCGTTCGCGCCACTGCGCATGCACAACGCGTGCAAAGACGGGCAGAGTAAAAAACAAACCTATAAATACACATGCACACCTGGTACACGCTGAGGAGTTTGTGTAGGTGAGGGGGACAAGGCGTGCTCTGTTGGTTGTTGGTGAAGCAAGGAGAGTGTCAGAGGCAGGTTTCGTGTGGAGAGTGGCTGGGTTGGTGAGTGGTGGTGGAGTTGTGTGGCTGAGTGGTGGGGGAGGTGAGTGTCTGGGTTTGTGTGAGTTAGAGGAGCTGAGGGGGTGGAGTTTATGGCAGGCTTTGTGATTGCTGCATGTGCAGTGGGAGGTGTGCAGGGGCTGCGGTTGCCTGACGGGGGAGATGGTATCCATGGGGCTGAGGCACAGGGCATGGGTTTAGTCCCGCTGCAACACAGACCTGCAGTTGTGGGGGCAGGCCAGGCAGGGGCTGTGCCGGCATGGCGCAGGAGGAGTGCGGAGTTGCAGGCTCACCAGCCTCACCTCTACAGGCCCAGGGCCCAGTTCCAGGACATGCGTGAGGACCAGGTCATCTCCCTCTACCGCCTGAGCACGGGGGCTATTAGGGAGCTCTATGAGGATCTAAGACCTGACCTCGAGCCCCTGACTGGTCAGTCACATGCCATACAAGGTTTGGTCAAGCTCCTTGGTGCCCTACATTTCTTTGCCTCTGGCTGTTTCCAGTCATCTGTGGCCGCAGTGGGTGGCATGAGCCGCCCCACCTTCTCACGCTGTCTCCACCAGGTACTGCGCGCCATGATCAGCCGGGTGGAGAATTACATTGTCATTCCCAACACTAGGCAACAGTGGGGGACCCTGAACCAGGCCTTTGAGGCGGTTGCTGGGACACCACACGTGATGGGAGCTATTGATTGCACACATGTTGCCCTAGTCCAGCCCAGAGACAGGGAGGTAGTGTTCCGCAACCACAAACACTACCATTCCCTGAATGTTCAGGTTGTATGTGATACAAATATGCATATCCTGAATGTGGTCCCTAGGTTTGCAGGGTTCACCCATGGCTCCTACTGTATATCCTGCATCACTCGGCACTATTCAGACAATTTGAGGCAGGACAGTATGAGGACTGTATACTGCTGGGTGGGTATTTCGCATCTCTGACATACACATGGTGATCCTCTGACTAATTGTATGTGTACAGGCCTGTCTTTGAGGAGTATCCCTAGATGTGTGTGTGTCTCATCTGTCTGTGTGTGATCTAACGTTGGGGGGGGAGTGCCCTCCAGCCCTTCCTTGCTACGGTGCTGTGTGTTGCTGGTAGAATGGATGCTAGCATTTGTGTCGTGGTTACAGATTATGTTGATTGCAATCCTTACACCTACCCCTTGTTTTGTGTGTCAGACCTTCAAACGCTGCTGCATAGTTGTGGTGTCCCATCATGTGATGTCATATGTTTGTGTCAGGATGTTTTGTGCGTTTGGTTTGCCCGTACATAAGTTTGTCCATTTGGGTGGACATGAGCTCCTGCTTTAATGTTCCACATTTCTTTCTGCAGGTGATGCAGGATATGGGTGTCGCCCCTGGTTGCTGACCCCTGTGCGTCAACCACGGACACGTGCAGAGAGGAGTTACAATGAGGCCCATGCCTCCAGCCGCTCCATCATAGAGTGCACCTTTGGTGTTTTAAAGAGTCGTTTCAGGTGTCTGGATAGGACCGGCGGGGCCTTACAATACAAAGCACAGACTATGGCAGAGATCATTATAGCCTGTTCCATCCTGCACAACATTGCTCTCAGGCACCATATCCTTGTCCAAATTAATGAGGATCTGGAAGATGATCCTACGTGCCCTCCTGTATGTTGCCGTGGTGACACACATGAGGGCACAGCAGTCAGGCGGCAGGTGATTGAGGAGGTCGTCTCATGTAAGTACGGCATATGTTGGAACATACATTTATTTAGATATGTGTGTACTACTACTATTAGTGAACATTTGTATCGCAATAGGAGTAAGACGCAACACTGTACTGACATATAACAGACACTGCCTGGCCATCAGAGCTTACAATCTAGTCATGACTGAAACACAGAAGATGTGAGCAGGGCACAACAGCGGGTGGAGATGGATTATGTGTGTCAGGATTAGTAGGCTTGGGGGAGGTGGTAAGCTGTCACACACGATTTGTGGCTGATTGGGAAAGGGGCTGCTGTACAGCTACAGGTAGTTAGTTCGAGGCTTTGGGTGTAGCAAGGTGAAAGGTGTGTAGTCTGGGGTCAACAGTAGGAGAGCGGGCCATAGATGGGACCAGTTGCCTAGACGTGTGTACTTCACATTTTGGAATATGAGTTGATTGATTGGATTGTATGCTCTGATGAGCAGGGACTGTGTGTTACTTGTTTCTGTATAACGCTACATATGACAGGTAACACTATATACATGCTCAGTAGTAGTTGTATTAGTGGTAGTTGAGATCAGTAAGGGAAGTTACTGCAACACCACAGTGTGACTGCATGTATAGGTCAGCAGGAGAGCCTTGACATAGATGCGGAGACGGATAGGGAACCTGTGAGGTGTCCTGACAGGGGGAGTATTATTGCCATTATGCGTGTGGCTCTGGATTGGCCATGCAGTGCAGTGTTGCTTATTTTAAGGCAGACAGAGATGATTCAAAGGCAGATCAGCAAGGTGTAGGTTACAGTAGGCAAGCCGAGAGCTGATTAGGGGGTGGATTGGGGTTTTAGTTGTGTGTTCAGGGAGGACTGGGGAAATATAGCTGATGTCATCTAGAAAGAAAACACACACCTCAGCTACAAGCTGGGTATGTGTTGTCGTGGGGAGCCCCGTCTACGCCATTAGAATTATGGGCATGCTCCACAGCAAAGATTATTTTAGGTAGCCAAAGGGAATGTAAGGTTCATTTGATGTAGAAAACGTTCTTACTTATTCCAGCTTCCTAAGAGAACTCATTAACGAAACCAAGTGTAGGGAAACAAGGCTTTTATTCCCCGTCAGTGCAAGGGTTCAAAATAAGACATAAAGGATAAAACCGAAAGTCCTTTGTTTCAAAAGGTACCAGCATTTAAATCAGCTGCTTAATTGTTAAACTTCACAATTAATGCAAGGCTTGATCAGAGGAATTCAGTTCATTCAAATAGCATAAGAATTCTACAAGCTTCTTCTAGGTTACACAGTGGCTACAGACTCCTGGCACAATGCCATACACAAATCACAATCCATCTGTTCAGGTTGAGGAGTGGGAACAGTATTTATGCATTCTATTTCCATGGATTCATCACTATATTCATCATGGGAATAATCACTGTCCCTGTCTGGTACAGGTCTGTGTGAAATGTCTCTAGGGTCTTGTCTCCAATACCACTGTGTTCTAAGTGCTTTAGGGATTTTCTGAAACCACTCTGGTTTCTTCTTCTTTACAGAGTGAGCATTTGTTTTAACAGGGCCTTTAGGACTCAAGCATTTAGTATCATCAATAAAGCTCTCATACCTGGAGTCTGGCTGGTTTGAATCCCTGGAGTTTTCTCTTTCAGAAACTTTCCTCCTGTAGCAGGTTCTCTGCCTGTAAGCTTTAGGCAAGGCTGTGCTTTCTGGCAGTTTGGTAAAACCTGACATGGATTCCCTTTTCTCCTTTGGTAAGAACTTAGCTTTGTCAGACAGTGCTTTTCCTTTCTTGCCTGGTAAAACTTGGTTAATATTTCCCAGAGACTGCAGGCTTTCCTCAAAACCTTTCTCTCTGGTTCTTGGCTTATGTCTCTCTGCTCTTGAGTCAGGAACACTATGAGAAAATGGAGTGGCACACACTCTAGCTTCAGTGCTGACTCTAACAAACTCCCGTTGAAGAGCTGCACGCTTAGCCTGGCCCTTCTGAACTTCACCCTTGTGAACTCTGTTCCTTTGGGCTTGCTCACATAGGATTCTTTCACTTACTCCTTCTCTTGGAGCTGATCCTCTTAATAGAGCTGTTCCTCCTTGTGAAGACGTTCCTCTGTCTCTGTTCCTTCTCAGGTCCTTCTCTGCTCCTTTCTCTGCTCCTTGCTCTGCTTGCTCTCTCGCCTTCTCCTTCTCCTTCTTGCTGGCATTCAGCTCTGGCTTATAAAGGAATCTTTCCTTCAAGAGTTCCGGGGTCATTCCCAGGTGCAAATCATTAGCCCTCTTAGGCTCATTAGCTCCTGTATTGTCATTCCTGCTCCCTCTAGCTGTGCCTGGAGGTAACTGCACATCTAGATTCCTAAAAGAAACAGGATTTCTTTTCAAGTTCTCATCTGACAGTGTGGAGAGGAGGAGAGTGGAGTCCACGACAACCCCTACATTGAGGACCCTGGAGAAAGGAAAGTGTGGCCACACACACACAGAAGCTATGATGGGAGGGGAGGGTTTAGGTGCACATATGGGATGCTTTGCCATTGTCAATTTCACACAGTGGGATGACATGCAGCCAGCAATGTCAGGTGGCAAGCAGACATCGGGGTGTGGTTTGGCAGACATAGCTCAGGCGTGGATATATTTGCAACTCATCAGCACACAGCTGGTAATGTAAGTCAGGGGATGAGATAGCCACACCAAGGAAATGGATATCGACAGAGGGTAAGGAAGAAGCCCCTGGATATTTCTCTGTGGTACAGGAACTGACAGCAGGGTAGCAGAGGACATGGAGACACCAGAACACACACTGAAGGGGCAGTGGGAGTGATATGGAGGGTGCAGGATAGTACTGCGGCCTAAGAGCCAAGCAGGGACAGGGTAGCAAGGAGATGGTTCTGTTCAACAGTTTTGGAGGCAGCAGAGAGGTCAGGAAGGGGACAGACAGAGTACGGGCCCTTGTATTCTGCCACACACACTTCAATGATAACTTTAGCAGAAAGCGAGTCTGTACAGTGCGATGGGGAACAGCCAGTTTGTAAAGGATCTTGGGGGGTCTGCAAGCTGAGGACGTGAAGGTGCAGTGTGTGTTGCACAGCTCCAACATGACATATGTATGTTTCTCTTGTGTTTCTCAATCTACTTGGTGACCCTTATGGTGCTGTGGTGCAGTGGCAGCTGACTGTACGTCATCCAACATGCAGTAGTCTGGGGAGGGTGGACCTACAACTACTTTGTCTGTGACTACAATCAGGGGGAGCACATGTCTGCAGTGATCTGTCATATTGTACTTAAGTTGTTGTTCACCTCTTTGCCCTGCACCCCCATACCCCATATGTTGCTGTTGGCACACATATCCACATGTGTTCCTGGCCAGTTTGTGTTCTCCAGCACTGTCTCTGGGACACATCCAACAGAGCTGCATGTGTCTGCAGGTCCTAGGTATTCTGGTGGTGGCCTGCTTGTACACCCTTCCCTGACATTGTAGCATCAGCCAACAGCAGTGTATCATTGCATTTGACAAGCCTTTATCTCCACTAATCTCCAATTGTGCACATACAGACCGTATGCTACTGCTAGCACGCTCACCTTAGCATACTGTGTGGGTGGGTGTTTTTGGGTTGGCTGTGTGATGATACAGCGTGCAGGCATTTTGCATTATCATGTGATGTGAGGGGTCTGTAAACCCGGGGAGCGGTGGTGACTGTGCTATCTCTACCTTACTGCTGTTTGCCTTGTGAACATTGTGGCCATGTGTTGTGTGTTGTGAGCTGACCTATCTCTTGTGTGCTGACAGACCATTGCGCAACAGCATTTATGTATCACAGATATCGCCATAATGTGGACATGCATCAACAGTGGCTGGACATGGGGACATGGTGATTCTACACATTTCGATGACATCTTCTCCCTTCACTGTGATGTGTTGTGGCCTTTGACAACCTCAGAGGATCCTGAGCTGACACTTGCTGCAAACACACGGTAGGTTGCACCTTGGGTCTTTTGGGAATGACATCAGCCCTTACATGTTAATGATTTGCTGTTTGTTTCATGGACCTTTCATGTTGAGTCTCTGTACACCAACGCTGATGCACATGTGGTGGAGCTGTGAAACCCCTGTGTAACATGGGCATGGACATGACCATATCCATGTGACACCCTCGTCTGTGGTTCCAATTCCAAATGTCCACAACATGCACTGTGTTCTGTGTTGTGATCATGTTATGTTTGCCTGTGTGACGTTTCATTACGTGCATATTGATGTTTGACTCTCTGCAATTTGGCCTGATGTTGCAAGCAGCATACCAATACATTGTTTCTCCTCTTCTGACACAGGGAAGAGGACACACATAGCACATCTACTACAGGGCATCTGCCGTCACAATCACCCACCTGTTGGTGGACACAACAACACCATGGAACTATCCCTGGGATATGAGGCCATAGAATGTTTTACCTCTGTGAGTGGGACACAAGCCTAGGATGGACATTATTGTTGGACTGCTACTTTGAGCATGACAGACCTCTCCAACACACCATTGCTGCCATGCTCTGGCTGGGTGTCGTGTTCATCGCAGGAGACACACATGACCTTTCCAGTACTGTGGCATATTGAGATGTCACACTTGACTATGCATGCACAGGGTTTCAAGGACAGTCTTAACGGAACTTGATGGGTTTCAGACACCCTTTGCACTGTGGACACTGTGTACTGGCCCCTACATGTGCAGCAGGGACTGACATTGTCACTGTATGTTGTACATCCATCTGACATTGTGTTGTTGTGTTTTGCCCATGTGTGTGACTTGGAACACAGAATACGCTCACCTGTTTAGTTCAGCCATGCGTATGGCCATGCGTGTGGCACAGTGGGAACATTGGAGAGGTCCTCTTGTCCATGTCTGCCTACCCCCCACTTGGACATGACACAGTATTTGCCACCACACCACTTTACTGCACACCAACATCTTGGATTGATGTTTGCACTCACCAAGGGTGTTACAATGCATGTGTGGCATCACTGTATCATGTTTCAACGTACACGGTGCATGTGCATGTGACTATGTTGGTGCACCACAGCATGTGGCAATATGGCTTCTGTGTGGGTTACTGTAACATGTTTGACCTTTCTTTCACTCTCTATATACAGGTTATTGTGTTTGTTTACTGTATAGATGTGTCGCTCTACATTGATTTACAAACCTTGCATTGCATGTCTGCACAGTCCTATTTATCCCCTGATGTTCTGGCACTCACATTGCCCCGTTATATTTGGAGTGTGGCAGTATGGGTGCCCATTTTCTTCCTTCATTTGTGCATTCCATGTACCATGATATATGTGTACAGACACTGTATCCACAAACAGTGCAGGGGACCTTCTTCATAGTGCTATCTCTGCATGTTTCTGCGGGTTGTTTCATTTGAATTCTCTGTGTTCATGTGCCTCTGCTACCTGTTAGCATATCCTCATTTTGCATTTGACCATTGTTTTGGGTTACATTGGTGCTGCTTTAATTCCTGTATCAGGCATTATGTGACAGCTGTAACATATATTTCGATATCTGTGTTTACACTTGCTTACTTTTAACAACATATGCTGTTTCATTTTTGTGCCTCCTGTGTTGGCGGACAGATATGTTTTTAGGAACAGATCATGACTAATGTGTGTTGGGCCCTCATCATGCACCGCCTACTGTCTACATGCACACATATGTGACTAATGCATTTGGGGCATGCAGCAGCATGTGGGGGGTGGGGAGCTAATGCATACCATGCACCTAATGCACATTATCTCTCCTGCCCATCATCTGTAGACGGGCCAGTGACTTTTCTGTGACATGTGGGTTGCTGCCCTGCAAAATGTGTTTTCACTTTTTTCCCTGTTATCCAATTACCTTGATATTATGAAAGGCGGTATCTACGCTATCTCTGATGATTAACCAAAATAAAAATATGTGTTGGACATACATTTGTCTCTGCTGCTGCTTGACCACACTGACACACGTATTTAGTGATTTCCTGGTCATGTACATGGCCCACCTGTTCTCACATCCTTGTACAGTGCCAGCTGTCTATCTGCCAGCCGTCTGCCACATCACTGGGTATTACTGGTTCCCATACACACATTCCCTTTGAGGTAATATCTTTGCATTGTGCTTGCTGTTGTTGTTTGGGATAGTGGTTATCGACATGTGTTGGAACACCATAGGTTGCAGGTTTGATTCCCACATGTGGTTTTATTTTTTTTTTTTTTGGGTTGTGCTAACCTGATCATGAGCTGCCTGCAGGTTCGTCACCTATCCACACACCCTTCCATCTCTTCACTGTACACCAAAGTGTGCCCTCTGTGCTGCCTATCCAGCACATATTAGCTGTTACATATGTCTCTTTATTTGTAGTGCTCACATAGGCAGTCTGCTTGGGGGATTGGCATTGCTGTGGTTCAGCTGGTCTAGACCACACCTGTTTTCAGGTTCAATTCTCACATGTTCCTTTTCTGTTCTGTTCCCTATTTTGCCCTGCTCCACAGAGCATCCCCTGATGCCCTTTGGGTTTAGGATCTTTCCTCTTTTGCATGCTGTATCCACTGCATAACATTTCATTGTGTGTGTTAATGTGGTTATATGTGGCTCTCGTCCCAATTACAGACAGTGATCTGAGTTGTACATACCAGTTCTGCATGTGCATTCCATCATGGTTACTGTTGGAGGTTGCCCTATCCTGGCAGATAGCAGGCTTTTTGTGTGATGCCCTGCAGTGTTCTTGTATGCAGCCTTTGCTAATGACCTCATGTTGGTGGTGTAGCCTTCCGGTTTGTGCATTGATATTTGTGCTAATGGTCATGGGTTTGTTTCCTCTCTGTTCTCTTTCATTCGTATGCCTGTCCTGCACAGCTACTTTTCATTCCTGTAACAGTCATATCTGTGCAGATCTGTGTTGTTAGCACATTGTACCCTTATCACAGTTGTAAACTATCCTTCTGTCCGTCTATGTGTGTCTGCCAGCTGTGTGCCATCCTACCCTGCTGTGCATGCTGCTACCCCACATCCTGCACTGGTACACATTTCTGCATTGCATATCTCCCTGGTTGCCTCTCCTGTGTGTGCTGTGCATGGCACTACTCTCCTCTGTCCTCCTGTCATTGCACCCATCCTGCCACCTCTACCTCCTCTGCTGGACACATCTTCCCATCCTCTGTCACACACTGTCATTGTTGCACGGTGCATTACCATCACCCTGTGCATCGGTACAGCTGCCCCCGATATGTTTGTCAACTTTACCAGCTGCCACATGGGCTGGATGCAGATTTGTCTGGTCCATCAGCTCTGATCTACTTCCTTCCATCACTTGTGCATTGTCTTTCCTTGGTGCTCTGTGAAGTGTTAGGGTTACATCTGTGTTTGGACCATACCTTTCTTGCTTTTCAACTTGGGGCACCTTAATGCCCTTGGGCACCATTTCTTGAGTCACCTATACATCCTTGGGGCATCTTTAGCCGCACCTTAGATTCAGCCAGCTTATGGGGCACCTGATATGGTGCCTTGGGATTTGCCAACCTTTAGTCACACCCTCTGGGGCACATTATGACCCACCTTGGCTGACATGGTGGTTTATGATGTGCCTTCTGGTGCACCCTAAAAGGTGCATTAGGTTACGGCACTGGGGTGCGGTTATTTTTAGCTGGCAGCACAGATTGTTGGAATGTTTCAAGCAGGAAAAGGAATTGCCTTGGCCACCCTTATTCATTAAGCACTCTGAGGGATTGAACTCATGACCCCTGTCTCAGCAGTCACTGCATTAACCAGTGTGCTACACCTCAACACATGAAGTTAAGGTTAACACGTGGTAACATGCCACAGCTCCCTCTATCACATGTTAATGGACACGTGCACTTTATCACGCGATAACCCACGATTGCTACCTTAAGACCGGAACGCCCACTACCTTATATGGCATTCCTCACAGTAACGCTGGAACTAGCACCGGTAACATTAGGATGATTTAGTAAACATACCCCTAAGAGTCTACAAGTAATAAGCTACAACTGGCAGTACACTAAAAAACGATTGCTGGCAAACCCTATCCCTCATGACCTGAATTAAGATACATATCGATGACACAAATGACTGAGGAAAATAGAATGATCTTCGGCAGCCAAGTCAAACCACTTCTGTGTGCGTCACAGCCCATAATAAAAGCATGATTCTCTTTTTAGAGCCATTTGCATTGCATCCAAAGACTTGACAAGGAGTGAATAGCATTCCATTTCTAAAACATTAACATGCATATTGATGTTTCATTGCCGAAGGAATGAAAAATGCCTACTGAGTGAATATAATGTCAGAGTCTTATGTGGAGATGAAATCAAGAAGGATATCTAATGTATAGCCTCTGCAAACACGTACATCATGTTAAATAAACTACGTTAAAGAAGAAAGGCCATTTCAACATATAAAAACATTTAAAGGGGATATAAAACAAAGTAAAACCACACCCAATGTGCAGCAAGGGCATCAGAACATTCGGCATAACAACTAAAAATGCATAGAAGAGAGCAGTGCGCCGACTCGGCATTTAGAAGAACCATTTCACGCCAATGGCAGTTGTCATGGAGATATATAAACAGCAAAAGACAGTTTACTGCATGCCATAATAAATTGCTTAAAACAAAGTGTTGCACAGTGTCGGTGTACAAAAAATCTATCCAAAAGGGAAAATTTCATCAGCCCACTTTGAGGATAAAATGAGTATACCTGTCATCTGTTGTGCGGCACAACCATTAATACGTTTAAGAACATAAGAACGAGGTGGGACAAGATGGCGGACGCATGCTAGCTGCCGCCGGTTCGTGCGTTTGCCTTTCGTTTTCCTCATACCTTGCTATATTTATAATGCCTCGGAAGAGGAAGGCCAAACACTGGGAGCTTCCCAAGTGTCCGACAATGGCAGCGGTGGGGCCAATCGACGCCTTCGTGCAGCCCAGTGGTGCTCATTTGCGTCCGGAGCGAAGTTCGCTGGGGGCTATGGAGGCGGAAGGAGACCGATTAGGCTTGACTCCAATGGTCTACCGCCGTCTTTTTCGGGCTTGTAAATTGAGGCCAGATGAGACGCCTCGTGCTTTGTGTCAGCGCCTCAAAGCATTAATGTATAAGTGGTTGTTGCCTGAAGGGAAAACAGTTGACACCATTTTGGATGTGATTGCTTTAGAACAGTTTATAGAGGCTGTGCCACGGGAAATGCGATCTTTCCTGGTTTTACAGGATTGCAAAAGCACCCAAGCTGCAACTTCTTTGGCAGAGCGGTTCTTAGAAGCTCGAGTGGTAGGCCAAATGAAGGGTGCAGGGTTGAGCCAAGCAAGTGTAAGGGAACCGGAAAGAATGAGCAGGACCATGCTAGGAGAGGTTACCCGAGGTAAATCCCTAGGAAGGTCAGGGTATGAGCAACGAAAGTGTTATGGTTGTGGAACTAAGGGCCATCTCAGAAAAGATTGTCATGCCAAGACAGTATTAATGACTAACCCATCCAAGGAAAGAGGAGAGGGATTTTTGCTGTCAGTGGAGGTGGAGGACATCCCAGTAAAGGCACTCTTAGATTCAGGCGCCGACCAGTCGATGGTTTCCCAACAGCTGTGGGTGGAGATACAAGCCAGGGGAGGTCACACAGGAAAACATTCAGAGGGGAACATAAGAATTAGATGTGTGCATGGTGCAGCGTCAGCCTACCCCATACAGAAGGTAAAGGTGAAAGGCCTAGGCTTGAAGAAAACCATCACTGTAGCCATAGTCCCAAAACTTCAATATTCAATAGTTTTAGGGAGAGACTGGCCACAATTTAAACGTGGGCTAGCCAAGGGTTTGGAGTCTAAGACAGGGTTAGTGTCTACGAGGGCCAAAACCAAGGCTAGGGAGGAAGAAGAGGACTCGAGTGGAGGTCCTATGTGTAGTTTGCCCACGCACGAAGAGTTAATAACACCCTCTAGGGAAGGGAAAAGAAAAAGTAAGGGAGATAAACGCCGTGGAAGGCAGGCCAGGGCTCAGAATCGGGCAGACTTAGCCAATGGAGAGGGATTACCTTGGGCTCCTGCGGAGCTGGTAGGAAAGTTCCCTTCTTTCCCTAATGAGCAAAGGGAGGATGCTGCCCTAAGGCGAGCGTTTGAATATGCCAACACAAGCTCGGAGACATTGCCCCGATTTGTGCTAGATAGGGAAATACTTTACCGCGAAAGTTTAGACCCTCATTTAGGAACCATAAGGAAGCAATTAGTAGTCCCTACTACTTTTAAAAATTTGATCCTAAGGTTAGCCCATGACCACCCGGTGGGGGGCATAAGGGTTTCCATAGCACCTTAGATCAAATCATGGCCCGCTTCTATTGGCCGGGCGTATTCAAAGAGACTGCAAAGTTTTGTGAAGCTTGCCCAGCGTGCCAGAAGGTCACCATGGTTCATCCAAAAAAGGTGCCATTAATTCCCTTGCCCCTGATAACAAAACCCATGGACAGGTTGGCTATGGACATAGTGGGGCCCCTAACCGAGACCCCTAGGGGATATCAATATATACTGGTCATTGTGGATCAGGCGACGCGCTTTCTGTGGGCCATTCCCCTACGCAATGTGTCAGCCCGAACCATGGCCACGGAGATCATAAAGCTCTTTTGCGAAGTTGGTTTTCCGAGAGAAGTTTTGACTGACAGGGGCAGTAACTTTCTCTCACGTTATCTTGCCCAAGTCTGGGATGCCTTTAGCATCAGACACATAAAAACTGCTGCCTATCACCCGCAGACTAACGGCCTTGTAGAAAGACAGAACCAGACCCTTAAACGAATGTTGAGGAGAAGTCTGGAAGGCAATATGGTGGAATGGGATATAATGTTACCATTCACCTTATATGCCTGTAGGGAGCGCCGGCAGACTTCAATGGGCGTCTCTCCATATGAACTGATGTACGGGAGAGCTCCCAGAGGGGTACTGGATATCTTAAGAGAGCAGTGGGTTGAACCCCAGCTAGAGGAGATAGAAGTACCAAAATTTCTAAGGGATTTAAGGGGACGTTTAGAGCGGGCATCCCAAGTGGTAGTAGACAATATGACGGCGAGCCAAGCCCGCCAGAAGGGTTACTATGACCGGCACATCCAACCACGTCAATTGGAGGTGGGTGAAAAGGTACTGGTAACTGTGACAGGACCCACTTCAAAATTCGAGAGCAGGTGGAAAGGACCCTATAGAGTCCTCAGACGGGTAGGACCAGTCTCCTATGCCGTAGGGACTGGGAGAGGGAAGGAACAAATCTTCCACATTAATGTACTGCAGCCATGGCATGAAAGAGTGGCACTTGCCCGGCTGGCTGCAAGAGACGACAGGTTAGATAGGTATCCCGCAGGCCCACAGACCCAAAGAAGGATTCCGTGCTGTGCGCTAGAAATGCCAGCCCGGAATATCTTAAGGGGGGGTTATGTGGTGGAGAAGCAGGCTCAGAGTGCAGGAAAAGAAAAGGAAAACAGTCTTTTTTTTCTAAACCCAAAGAAACTGCAGGCACAGGAAGGGTTAACATCAAAAGTAAAGCCAAAGATCTCCTGCAGAGGAGTGCAGGGCCAGAGACACACCCAGTTCCCATGGAGACCGAGGGAGGAGATGGGAGTAGTTTGGGGGCGGAGTCAAGAGCCATAGGACAGCCCCAAACATTTAGGCAGGGAAGTTTCACTCACAAACGGCTTGCACAGAAGGGAAAGGAGACCCAGGAAAGGATTGCACAGAAGTGGAAGGAGACACAGGAAGGGAATGCACAGAGAGGGGCATGGAAGGAGAAACAGACACGAGCTGAGAAGGAGGATGAGATTGAAAGCAGACACAGAGGCACTGAAACAAGCAGAGTTGTGGCAGCGCCACTGGGACGAAGGAAGCTGACCAAGGACAGGAACAGAGAGGTGAGAAGGCCAGAGGAGAGCTCAGGGGAAGATTCGTCCAAGGAGGAGATATTTTCCAGAAGCTCCTGGTCTGGCCCTTCTCAGTATAAGGGGCCTACAGGAGGACAACACACTACTGGCAAGGTGAGCCCTTTACAAGCCTTAAAGAAGCTTTTAAATAGGGAAACCTTTTCCTGCCCTTCCCCCACTAGCTCACGTACTGAGAAGCATAATTGGGAACAAGTGTTGAAAACTTTACAGCGTGTAAAGGCTCCTCAGGCAGACGCTGAGGAGAACAAATATCTAAAAGAGCCCAGTGAGGAAGAAATGGAGCTAGGTGACACTTTTTATGAAAGTGGGGTTTCAGATATGGAAATTGAATGTGCTATCTGTGCCAAAGAAGAATAAGGAATTGAATAGGGTTTTAGTAACTGGAGGAAAAAACCCAGGAGTTCTTAATAAGGACATTCTGTGCAAAAGCCCATAACTTTTAGCTAGGCTGATCAATGACTGCTTGGCTGATAAAGCTGCCTGGTTCACGAAGCCAGAAAGGAGCTAAAAGTATAAATTGTATCTTGAAGAAATACTATTGAATTTTAAAGTCTGTTCGTGGACCAGGAAATGTTATGCTATACCAGCTGTGAAACGAACAGTGAAGTATTGTACTGCCTCCTGGGGACCGGAGAACAGACTGCTGTTGTAAAGGATTTTTACTTGTGGAAAAGGTGTATTTAAACTAAGCCAAGCCAAAGACTGTTTAACCAGGCTTACGTTTATGACTGGAGAAGTATCCTGAACTTTATGTTTGGTAGTCTTCAACATTCTTGCCAAAGAATTTAAGTTGGTTAGGAAAACCTTATTTCTTAAATAAAAGAAATTTCCTGCGACCTTTGAACTTGGCTCTAATCTATTTAAGACACAGCTACATGCTATTGGGCTAACTTTTCATACAAAGGACGATCGGAGCCCTCTCACACTACTAGGCAACTGCCTGGCCACACGGGGGAGCTCCGACAATATGTACCTGAAATGATCTTTATTATGGGTTTTTGCTTCTACAGCAAGCTTCTTCTCAAATTCTCTCTTTGCCTGGCTTATCAATGCCTTGCATCTAACTTGCCAGTGTTTATGTTGTTTCTAGTTTTTGTCATTTGGCTCCTTTTTCCATTTCCTGAAAGATGCTTTTTTTTTGGCTAAAACAGCCTTTCTGACCATTTAATCCTGTGTGACTCAATGACCTCTCTAATATAAAGTGCAACCCCTCCACCAACTTGATATACTCTATCATTGTGATATAATTTGTACGCAGGTATCACAGTGTCCCACTGGTTATCCTCCTTCTACCATGTCTCTGAGATACCAATCATATCTAACCTCTCATTTAGTGCTATATATTCTAACTCTCCCATCTTAATTTTTAGACTTCTAACATTTGCATACAAGCATTTTAGAGGTCATATATTATTCATATTAATCTGGTTATTGGTAGGCAGGGGTAATTTTGAATGTTTAAGCTCTTTCTGTTCTCTACTTAAGGGCATTTGGGTTACTTTTGTTTTTATTGGAACCTCTCAGTCGATATGCCCTAACTTCAGTCTTTTACTAGTATCCTTTCATTTATTTATTTATTTATTTACTTCTCTTATATACCGCGCTATTAAAATCAGTGCGGTTTACAATTGAACAAAAAACATACTGCAATGTCACACGACAATTGAGTTTTTACATTGAACATGGACGAGATAACCTGGAGGTAACAGGGGTAACTAATTACAGAGTAATTATTCATGGAGTATGGTGAGGAATTATACATATAGTATGGTGAGAAATTATACATATAGTATAGCTTGGTTTCAACATATTTATAAGAGGTTTAATCAATAAGATGTGTGATCAGTACCAATAATAAATAAGAGAGGGAATATGGTGGTAGAGCTAGTCATTTTCTTTATGGTGTTGGATTTTGGGTGGGGTGGAGTAGGGTGTAGGATGTGAGGATGGGTGGTTGTTCTGGGATTGGATTCTGGGTAATGGATGAGGAAAAGGTGTTGTTTGAGGGCTTTTCTAAATGACAATAGGTCTGGGGTGGAACGGAGCTCAGTGGGGAGGGCATTCCAGGTCATGGGTGCAAATAGGGAGAAGGCTCTATTGGCAGTAGCCTTTTTGCACTTAGTTAGAATGTTGGGGATCTCTAGAGTGTTTGCTTGATTAGATCTCCTGATCCTGTTGAACGACCGTCTTTGAATGAGTTTGCTGATGGGTGAGGTGATCTGGTTCCTTAGGGCTTTGAATGTTAGTACTAGGGACTTATACTGGATTCTAGCCTGAAGTGGAAGCCAGTGGAGATCCATCATGACTGGGGTTATATGTTTAGCTCTTGATGTACCTGCAAGTACCCTTGCTGCAGCATTCATTGCAAGGCGAAGAGGTCCTAGTGTTGACTGAGGGAGGCCATGAAGGATAATATTTGCAAAGTCTAGATGTGGGAGCACCAAGGCTTGGAAGATAGTTCGGTAGTCATTAAAGTCCAATAGGGGGCGCAGGTGACGTAGTATCCGGACCTTATGGTAAATTGCTTTTGTGATGTTCTTCACATGTGTAAACATGTCGAGTCGTTGGTCAAGCGTGATGCCGAGATAGCGGATAGTTGATTTTGCTATCAACTCAATATTGTTTACTTTTAATGTGGGGGGTGGGGAGAACATCTGGTTCTTGGTGAGGAATAAGACATCTGTTTTACTATGGTTGATCCTTAAATTTTGTGTTGTAAGCCATTGTGATACAGCTTTGAAGCAGCTTGATATAGGTGAAAAGTCAGGTTGATCAATCAGGAATGGTGAGTAGATTAGGACGTCGTCTGCGTAGACTAGGCACTGGATGTTGAAGGAGCGGATTAGGGTACAAATTGGTTGCATATATATTGTCATCCCTCATCAGCCCCAGCGGTGACGACTGGTATTGTTGGGCTTTCTGAGAGTGGTAGTTGTGCCTTACTTATATAGATCACACAGAAAACTTCTTTTCTTTTTAGGGTTTTATTCCCCGTCCCTTGAGGTTTCGTCTTCCAAAGATAACAGAAATTAACAGCCCATTTTGGCTTATAACAAAAGATAAATGAACAACAAAAACAGCTTCCTTCAGCTTATAACTTTGAACAAAACAAAATAACAAACAGCCTAACTGTCTGCTTGGCTGGAGAGAGAGAGTAAGCTGCAGCCTTGCAACTCATACACTGGAGTTAAGGTCACACAATCACGTTTACCTCAGTGAGAATTCTGGCTCTGTTACAGTGAGAGAACACTCCATCAATTCTGGATTTTCTAATACTTCTGAGTTTTCATACTCCATTAATTCCTGTTCATTAACTTCTCCATTATCAGCTTCAGACGTGGGGTAAAAGTATGGCAGGCTTGCCTCGTCCACTAGGAAGTTTCTTTTCCCTTCTGAAGCACTGCCTCTCTGGGAAGTATCGTATAACCCTGAGCTGTGCCTTCCAGAGCTCTGCCCCCGCTGGTGTCTTAATAGATAGCTCCGGTCCTTGTTTGACCTGCTAGCTGGGTAATTACGGCAGGCTCCTTGCCGGGTCTGCACTAGCTTCCTAGACTCAGCTGGGCTAGATTGGAAAGCTTGTAACGGTGTTTCCCTAGAAGCTGGGAGCTCACAGTGATAAGGGAAATCTTCAACTTTTCTGGGTGAGTGAAACCCTCTTCTCTTAGTATTTTTATAACCAGGAGAAAAGCTATTGTCAGCCTCTAAATATCTGGGCTTTATGTGGCTATTTCTATGCTTCCAGGGCTCCTCCCTCTCAGATAGCAAATAGCCCTTGTATTCACTCCTTGCCCCTGTACCTGCTGTTGCAGTCTTCTTATATTTCTTTCGTCCTTCAAGCACAAACACGCTGTCAGGGTGTTGCTTTCTCACCGAGCCACACAGGTCTCTGGATTCTTTCCAACTTTCACACCGGCTCCCTTGTTGCCTCACTGACTCACTCTCACTGTCTTCATCTCTGTCACACCAGCTCCAGGCTTTCCATGGCTTCAACCGTATCTGCTGTTGCCTTTCAGCTTGTGACCTCTGTTGCCTCAACTCCTCTCTCAAGGATTCCCTCTCTCTCAAGGATTCCCTCTCTCTCGAGGATTCCCTATCTCTAATTGTTTGGGAGTCTATTTTATCTGCGTGTCTCCTGACTCCACCTTCACTCAGCTGCACTCTATTGGGCAAAACAAATTCCCTTGCTTTGCTCTCTGGGTGTGTCTTTCTGGGCTCTGTGCATGTGTGCCTAGGTTGTCCCTGGCAACCATCAAACATTCCTCTGTTTACCTTGTCACTTTTACTGTGATCATTCACACTGATCTGCACTTTCTCGGGTTGCCTTAGGTCTACCCTGTGACAATATGTTGAACATTAATGCAGATAGGGATGAACCCTGAGGTACACCTTGATTGAGAGGGAATGGGTCAGAAGTCATGGGACCTGTTCTGACTTGTTGCCATCTGTTAGATAGGTAGGACTTGCACCATGCTATAGCTGAGCCTTGTATTCCTTTCTCCACAAGACGGAGTATCAGAGTTTCATGGTTGACTGAATCAAAGGCTGCAGCAATATCCATGAAAATGAGGACAAATCCCTGGCGGATGTTATCAAGTCCTGTAACTAGATCATTGAAGAGAGTTGTGAGGATGGTGTCGACACCATGAGCTTCTCTGAAGCCATGTTGAGATGGATCCAGTGGAGCTACATCATCAATATGTTGTTGGATTTGTCATTGAACTACCTTTTCAATGATTTTGGCGAGTAGGGGGATGCTTGATATTTGGCGAAAGGATTCAACTTTGGAGGAATCAAGTTTGTTGTTTTTTAATAATGGGCGGATTGAAGTAAATTTCAGGCTTTGTGGGAAAGATCCTATGGAGAGGGATTGGTTTGTGATTCTGCTTATAGCGGGACTAAGTTCTTGGCGTAATTCTTTGATCCAACTAGCTGGACATGGGTCACTAGGGGCAGTGGTAAGATTAATGGATGTGATAATATCTTGTATTTCTTTGTTGGATACTTCGCAAAATTTGAATAGAGGGGTTTTACATGTAGTAGAGGAGATTGTGCAGGTTGATAACTTGTTGGCTTGGATTATCTTTGATTGTAGGTAGTTTGCATAATCTTGTGGGTGAGGCATAGTTGTTTGGGCGGGAGCTGGGTCACCTGTTAGGGGCTTAACTATGCTGAACAGATCATGGGGTTTGTTAAGCGATCGCTTTAGAATATCTGCATGGTATTGTTTTCTTTTTTGCATCGTCATTGCTCGATGAGATTGTAGATAAGAGGTGTATGTACATAGAGATTCAGGGGACCGGGCGTGGCGCCAGTGTCTCTCTAGTTTACGTAAGTGAAGGAGCGACGCTCTAAGGTCATTGGTGTACCATGGAGCATGTTCTCGCTTCTTGATGTTTATTCTTGTGGTTGGAAGGTAGGCAGCTGATTTAAGGGCGTGGTCCCAGTTGGAAACTAGTTTATCTGGATCAGATAGTGTGATAATAAGGCAAGGTAAGATTTCCTCAAGGGCTTTATCCTTAACAAAAGGCTTAAAACGTGTAGATAGAGAGCTCGGTGGGGCTTGTGCCTTGATAGTGCTGTTAGTCTGATGGATGGTGGGTATCTGAAATGTGATAAGATCATGATCAGACCAGGGTACTGAAGTTATTGATGTGGCGAAGTGGTGAGCTATATTTGTTGCTATCTGTGGGGCGAAGATCAGGTCAAGTGTGCTTCCCTTGATGTGGGTAGGTGATTCAATAATCTGATTGTATCCCAGATCTTTCATAGCATCAATGAAGGCTGTTGCATGTGCAGTTGTTAGAGAAGGCAGGTTAAAATCTCCCATTATCCAGCTTGGGATACTGGAATTGCAAGCAAGATTGATTATTGTTGGTAATTCGTCTGGTGAGGGTGTTGGAGCTCGATATAAAAGGTTGATAGAGCAGAGTTCATTTGTTATAGTAATCATATCAAGGTGAGTGGTGCTGGATGCATTGCTTGTTTTGAACTGGAGATTGGATTTTGTGAGGATGAGTGTACCTCCTCCTTTTTTATTAGATCTGTGGCAAGTGTGGATGGTGAAGCCAGGTGGTGACATCTGGTGGATGAGAGCATTATCGCAGTCTGATAGCCAAGTTTCATGGATGCATAGTTCCAAACCATGTGCTCTTGGGCGACTGTCGGTTTTCCCCTATTATCTAGTTTAAATGCTGCTCTATCTCCTTTGCACCATCATCTCATCTTTGCATTGAGACTCCGGAGCTCTGCCTGCCTTTTGGGTCCTGCGCGTGGAACGGGAAGCATGTCAGGAAATGCTACCCTGGACGTTCTGGATTTCAACTTCCTACCTAAAAGCTAAATTTGGCCTCCAGAACCTCCTTCCACACTTTCCTATGTCATTGGTACCAACATGTACAAAGACTGCATACTCCTCCCAAGCTCTATATAACACCTTATCTAGGTGGCAGGTGAGGTCCGCTACCTTCGCACCAGGTAGGCAAGTTACCAGGTAATCCTCACATCTACCAGCCACCCAGCTATCTACATTCCTAATGATTGAATCACCAACTATAATGACTGACCTAACCCTCCCCTCATGGGCATATGGCCCTGGAGAAACCTCCTCGGTGCAAGATAGGTCCTAGCTACAGGATCACTACCTGCCACACTAGGGTGATGCTCTCCTGTCACATGACCTCTCTCCTCCATGGTAACAGGGAGGCTGCCAGACTGGAGCCGAGACTGCAGTACTATATCCCTGTAGGTCTTATCTATATACTTCTCTGTCTTCCTTATGTCCTCCAAGTCTTCTACTCTAGCCCCCAGAGATTGCACCTAGTGCACATGTAAGACCCCTCACCAACTGGGAGAAAATCATGCATGTGACACTCAATACAACAGACTGGAAAACCTCCCATCTTGCTGTTGGACTGCTGTATGCATATTAGTTTAAAGGTTTTATTCAGATATTAAAGGTGTTTACTTCCTTAGGTTTGCAGGAGATACTTATACCAATACAATTATACCTTATATGGAATGGAATTTGTTCATTAATCTCAGGTTCTTAATAAATGTCTTCCTATTGAGCATAACCAGCCACACCTGATAGCGATTATGGGCACCCCCTCCCCCCTTTAATAGGTTTAAGAGCCTATAAAGCTAGGATTATCCCAGGGGTGGGTGGAAGTCAGGATAGGCTGTAAGGGAGGTAAAGAAGACGTACAGGCTGATTTGCTACACAGTGCCCTGTGCTTCTAAGGTAAGGTCTCACCAATTTCCTGGGTGATTCACATATCCCTTGGTTTGATAGAGGGGTCATTTCAAATTGCCCCTTTGAACTGTCACTTGCCTTTAAAGCTTATTTAAGACAACATCATAGATCTTTTGCTTCCTAACTGGAAGGCCTCTTTGTAAAGGTCATTAGAAACTAGTTTAGTTCTTTGCACTCAGAGACTATTTATTCTACTTGTATGCTAAGCTATACTCTGATTTGATTTAAAAAAAAGCTCTCTAGAAACAAAGTTATTTCAGTAACTATTTACTCTATTTTTCTTTCTTTGCTAAGCTATGCTCTGATTTAATTTAAATGAAAAGCTCTCTAGTGGTACTAAGACATGACTGACTCAGCAAACACACTGAATTCTAAAATACACAGATTTATCTGCTTTAACCCAAAGATTACCATTTTCCCCCAAGATTTAGAATATATCCCAGAAGATAAATACTTATATTTCCAGTTGTAGTAGTCCCTGTGGGTAGTCCTTCATTTGACATTAACTTCTCCATTATCAGCTTCAGACGTGGGGTAAAAGTATGGCAGGCTTGCCTCGTCCCCTAGGAAGTTTCTTTTCCCTTCTGAAGCACTGCCTCAATTTAATAAAACAGGAGAGGGCAGATAACTCTGGGACAGAGGGTGAAGTAGAAAGGTACACAGGTGGTGTTCCCTTCAATCCTCCCTGTTGAGGGTAAAGGCGAGGCAGAGAGGCTCGCATTCTCATGATCAGTACATGGCTGTGTGGATGGTGTCATTGTGAGTGTATTGGTTTTCTCAACCATGGGATGATTTTCCGAGAACTGCAGAGCAGAGAGGGCATTCATCTATCCAAATAGAGTCAACGTGTCTTCAGCAGCAGACTGGCTAACCTAGTCAGGAGAGCTTTAAACTAGATTCATTGGGAATGAGTGAAGAAAGCCCCTAGGTAAGTGAAAGCTCCCAGGTAAGTAAAACATTAAATACCTCTGTAGAAATGGTTAAGAGGGGCAACATCTGGCAAGCGGTGTGTATAAATGCCCGTAGCATGGGAAATAAGATCCCAGATGTTGAAGCTTTAATGGAAGAGGCTGACTTGCATTTAGTAGCTGTTACAGAGACATGGTTCATAGACAGACATGACTTGGATGTAAATATACCGGGCTATACTTTATTCAGGAAGGACAGGATAGGAAGAAGGGGAGGAGAAGTGGCACTATATGTAAAAAATAATAATACAGCTATAGAATTACAGGGCTTAAAAGGCACTGAGGAGGCACTGTGGGTTAAACTAGAAATAGGGAAAGGGAAGTCCATTTGCATTGGTGTGATATACAGATCTCCCTCACAGGAAGAAGTAGAAGGCATACGCAGTATCATCATGAAAGGAGAAATGCTACTGATAGGTGACTTCAATATGCAGGACATTGATTGGCACATCCCTGCTGCATTGTCATCTAGAAGTAAGGAGATCCTATATTATCTACAGGGAGAACTATTCCGGAAACTGGTAACAGAACTCACATGTGAAGGAGCCATACTGGACTTGGTGCTCACCAATGAGGAAAGTGTTTCTGATGTCATAGTGGGAGATCATCTCGCATTCAGTAATCACCAGATGATGTGGTTCAGTATCAGGACTAGGGCTGATAGAATCCATTCAAAAGCGAGAGTCCTAGACATTAGGAAAACTAACTTTGCCGAGATGGGGCATTACCTCAAGGAGTCATTAGAGGGATCGGAACATCTGGGGTATATAGAAAAGCAATGGGCAAAACTAAAAGGGGATATTTTAAGGGCAACAAACCTTTTTGTTAGAAAGGTAAATAAATGTAAAAGGAAAAGGAGGCCCCTATAGTTCTCAAAAGAAGTAGCTTAAAAGGTGATGTAAAAGAGAGTGGCCTTCATTAAATACAAGAGATCACAGAGAAAGGAAGACAAGTATCTATATTTGGAAAAACTTAAAGAAGCTAACAAAGTAGTCAGGAAAGCAAAGATATAAAAAGAAGAAGAAATAGCCAATGCAATAAAAAGGGGCGATAAGACATTTTTCAGAAATGTTAGTGAGAGGAGGAAGGGCAAAAGTGGTATTGTCAGACTCAAAGGTGAAGGGGAGGAATGTAGAAGCTGATGAGGATAAAGCTGGATTGCTTAACAAATATTTCTGTTCTGTATTCACAGATGAAGGGCCATGTGCAGGATTTCAGAAAACACCCACAAGGATGAATAGGAGTGACAGGGATCTCAAATGGTTTTCAGAAGATTGTGTTTGTGAGGAACTAGCTAAACTATAAGTAGACAAGCAATGGGCCCAGATGGGATATATCCCAGAATATTAAAAGAACTTGGGGATGTTCTAGCAGTTCCACCCACTGACCTTTACAATGCTTCTTTAGAGTTGGGAGTGTTCCGGAGGACTGGAGAAGGGCACCTGTAGTCCCAATTCACAAAAGCGGAAAAAAGGCTGAGGTTGAGAACTAGCTGCAGAAGCCCAAGAGAGCATCAGTGGGATTCAGACCTGGTTGGTATATAGACAGGGGTTCAAAATTGTGACTTAGTTGGTATAAGCCAGGCCAGAGTTATGATCCAGCTAAGATGCTTTGTCAATTGCATGGATTTCATAGAGTGTATTTATGGGCTGAGGGTTTTTTGTTTCTGCCTTAGGAAACATTGTACCCAGGAAATCCAGATCAGAGTTAAACCATCTTTCATTTAAGAAAGAGTTAAAAACATGGGGCCCAGTATGCTATTGGGGTAGCCGCTGTATAAAGGTAAGCACCTGCCATGATTCCTTTTTAACTACACTTAGGGGCATGTTTACTAAACTGCGGTAATGTCATTTGTGTTAGGTTCCACGGTAAAGGTACAGATGCCCATATAAAGGCGTGGGTGGGGAATCATTATGGCAAGCCATGTCAGGTAACGCGCGTTATAAGGCACAGTACAAGGCACGTGCCTTAACATGCCTTGTACTGTGCCTAATAAGGTGCCTTGTAACGTGCCTTATAACGTGCCTTGTACTGTCAGGGGCAGCCCAAGGGGGGTGCGGGGCCATGTGCGGAGACTCGGTGCGGGGCCTCATTTGCATAAGGGGCCTCATTTGCATAAATATTTGCATAATGTTACCATACACTAACTTTTAGTAAACATGCCTCTTAATGAGTGTATGGATAAAGAAAGACTAAAAGATTTCTACATTACTATAATCCAGTGCCAACCGCCAGGCACATTAGGAACTACTACAAACACTGCCCATTTAGAACACATAGCAAACCTGCCGTATCCTAACAGCACTACCAGGACTCACAAAGCACCGTACCCTACCTATCAAAAGGCAACACTGCAAGTATTAAACCAATACATTTCAGAGAATAACGATACATGACCTACTGGGGAAAGGGAACAAGTGGCAATGTCCAATAGGAATTACATAAACAGAATACCTCAGCTCAGTTACGCATGCAGAACACAGACCATCACCATACAAGGAATCACAATTTAGAAACAGGAAGACAATTAAACTGGGAACCCCAAAAGCCAAACTTGGAATGTACAACAACACTGTAGAAATAAAACTATAAATTAATTTCCTCTTGTACTAAACAAAGCGCAGACGTTAATGATTTTATTTATTTATTTTATTTAACAATTATTTCTATACCGCTCTTTCACAAGTATCAAGTGCGGTTTACAATGAACATTATGTTATATGGTATGGGTAGTATCATACCAAGTCATTTTACATAGAACATAGAACAGGTGAACTAGGTACAGGTAACAGTATAATATTTAAACAGTAAATTATTAGAACGTTAAACTATTAGAACATATGTACATAGTAGATATTTACAATTATCTTATATCGCTTGTAGGTGTAAACATTAATTTAATCTTGAAGGCACGTAGTTATATAATGGTTGTATTTGCTAGTTAACCTGTGTCTCTTTGTGTAGTCTGGCTAGTTTCTGCTCCTTTGTTGTAGTGTAATGAGAATAAATGGGTTTTCAGTTTTTTTCTAAATTCCTTTATGTCCGATAGTAGGCGAATGTTGTCAGGAAGGTTATTCCAGAGGATAGGTGCTGAATGAGAGAAGGCTCTCATGTTGGTTTGTTTTCTAGCTTTTGTGTAATCTTTTGGTACTGCGATAGTGTTTGTGTTTCTACTCCTTTGTGATCTTTTATCTATTTCTACATTGATGAGTGTATTGAGTACTGATGGCGCTAAGTTATTTATTAGTTTAAATGTAGTTAGTAGAATCTTGTATTTGTAGTTAGTAGAATCTTGTATGATGCACATATTCCAGTTAATAAATTCAAAATAAAGAGATATCTTTCTACCTTTTGTGCATTTTTTTTAGTTGCAATTGCTCCAACCACTTTCTTCTGGTTTCTTTGTGTCTTCTGCTAACTCTCCATCGTCTGCTGTCCATTTGTCCTTTCTTCTCTCTTCTAATTTTTTTCCATTCTCTATCTACACCTGCTTTAACATACTAATCTTTCTCCTTTTGCTCTTTCCTCATTCCTATTTCATCCACTCAAATTTTACCCCTCCATCCTCAATCCCCACTTACTCTCCCAATACCCAGCCAATTGTAGATTTTTCTTCCGTCCCACACAAAATATTTTTCCCTCTCCATTTCACTCCCCCAGCTCCATCCCATTCTAATGTCCCCCAACATCAGCTCCCTTCTAGTTCCAGCCCCACCCAGTATCCGCTCCCTTATAGTCCCCGCATCAGCCCATTTCCAGTCTTAGCCCCCCATCAGCCCATTTCCAGTCCTAGCTCCCCCATCCATTTCCAGTCCTACCCAAGTCCCTCCATCAGCTCATTTCCAATACCAGCCTCCCATCAGCCCATTTCTAGTCCTTTCCTAGCCCCACCATCAGCCCATGTCAAATCCTAGTTCCCCTCCACTCAACCCATTTCCAATCCAAGCCCCCCATGAGCCTACTTCCAGTTCTAGCCCCTCCATGAGTCCATTTCAATCCAAGCCCCCACCACAGCCCATTTCCATTCTTAGCTCCCCCAACACCCAATTCCCAGTCCTATCCTAGCCCCCTCCATCAGCCCATTTCCTGTCCTAGCTCCCTCCCCTCACAACCCATTTCCATTCCAAGCCCCCCGCCCCATCAGCTATTTGCAGTTCAAGCCCCCCTTCCACTCAGCCCATTTCCATTCCAACCCCCCTCCCCATCAGCTATTTGCAGTTCAAGCCTTCCCTTCCACTCAGCCCATTTCCAGTCCTAGGAACCCCCCCAACCCATTACCAGTCCTGCCCCCCATAGCCTATTACAAGTCCTAAGTCCCCATCGGCCCACTCTCAGTCCTAATCCCATCAGCCTATTTCCAGTCCTAACCCCCCATCACCCAATTTTCAGTTTAAGCCCCCCATAGCCCATTACCAGTCCTAACCCCCCATCAGCTCACTTCCAGTCCTAACCTCATCAGCCCATTTCCAGTCTTAGCCCCCCCCCCATAGCCCATTACCAGTCCTAACCCCCCATCACCCCATTTCCAGATTTAGCTCCCCATAGCCCATTACCAGTCCTAACCCCCTATCAGCCCTCTTCCAGTCCTAACCTGATTAGCCCATTTCCAGTCCTAACTCCCACCCCAACAGCCCAGGGAAATTTTAAAATAAAAAAAATTTAAAATAAAAAAAAAAGCTGTCTGCTGCCACTGCCACGGCAGCAACGGCAGAATCGAATATCCCGCGGGCCCCCCCCCCTGCCCGATAGAGCCTGCCCTCCCTGCATCAACTCCGTCTCCGCAGTCACACCAGCTTTCAGAGTGCGAAAGGAGAGTTTCTCCCTCGCGGCTCTGTTAAGCCTGCGGGGGCTGATGGGAAAGTCCCATCAGCCCTTGTGGGCTTAACAGAGCCACGAAAGGTAAAATGGTCTTCCTTCGTGCTCTGAAAGCCGGTGCGACTGTGGAGACCAAGCTGATGCAGGGAGGGCAGGCTCTGTCGGGCAGGGGGGGCCTCGTGGGATATTCGATTCTGCCGTTGCCGCAGCGGTGGCGGCGGCAGAAGCAGCAGCGGACAGCTTTTATTTTGTTGTTTTTAAATTTACTTTTAAAGCAGAATGTTCTTTGCGCGAGGCCCCCTGAAACGTGGGGCCCTGTGCAGCTGTGTTCTGTTGCAGCTGTGTTCTGCAGTCACATATGGCCCTAGGGGACCAGACACCACCCAGATTAGTGTGCACCCAGTGTTAATATCTAGCTGCCATGGGTACCTGTTATCAGGGCAGTGGGGTGTCTAGACTCACATGAGGGCCATGTAGCACTGCCACTATGGGTCTTAGTGGTATGCACTATATACCCCAAGGGGTCTCAATCACCCCTTTTGTAGATGAGGGTGTGGTGGGATAGGTGCCTGCACAATGGCTGTAGTACCAACAACCACAGTCCTGCTGGCAGATGACAGCCTTCCAGGGCTGCTGGGCCAGTGCCATCCCTGTGACCATTGCAGACCAGCAATGATGCTTGGGGTAGGCAGGGGAAGGCTCAACTGCCACACGCCACCATCTGCCATTCATCAACAGACAGCACAGTCAGACTGCACCTGCAGCATTCTACAAGGTGTTCCCACCATGCACAGGTGAACTGCAAACAGCCCACTAACCAGTCCATAATGCATGCTCACAGTGGAACCCTGTGTACCCAGAGGTGGGATACACAACACAGACACCAAACAGGTATCCCTGTGATTGGGCCCCAGAACTGGGAACACATAGGTAGCACTACAAACAAACAATATGTGGCACTATGTGGGAACATAGACATGTCATGGTCACTGCTCGGTCAGTGTGAGAGTGACACCCCCCCCCCCCCCCACAGCGTGACATGCTGTGGCCACCCTGTCCAGCAGGTGGTGGTCGAGCACTACAGTGTCTCAGCCATTACCCTCCACCCTGTGCAGATGCATCCTGGCTAATCCGCCCTGTCTGGGCCATACCCACAATACCTTGCTCCTCATTATGCACATTTGCAGGCTAATGCTGGAAGCAGTTTGAGCAATGTGGGCTCAGTGAGGTGTTGGCAGACACAAAACAATGGAGAGACATACGCACACTCCCATACCTATCTCAGCATTGTACAGAGATGGAGGTGGTTGACAACCCTACCCGCCGCACAGGTCCTGATCCCAGAGCCGACATTGCTAATCTGTGCAGGGGGTGGTAGTAGTAGTGCTGCTCTGGTGATAACTGCAGCTCTGTGCTGGGGCTAACAGCCTGACACTCCATGAAGCTGTGGATAGTGGAGCCCTTGTGAGTGGGTGTCCGTACCCCTGTGCACCACTGCATTGGGGTTTGCCCATGTTGTTGTTATGGCTGCATTGTGGGCTAAAACTATGGGGAGATGCTCTGCAGGATCCACAGATGGGACCTGAACCTCTGACCCTCTGCTTTTGGACATGCTAGCTGGGTGTACTGCACCACACTGTTGCCACAGCAGCATAGTTGTCCCTTGGGCTACCCTTACGTTCCTCAGCCAGACCTCATCTGTTGCACTACACACCACGTACTGGTATAGGGCATGGCCTAGGTCCACTGCAGGCGGGTGCCACTGCTCCCTCCAGCACAATCACCCACAATCACCCACAATCATGCCACCATGACCATATGCTGTCAGTGCCGGTGGTGCGCCATCCCAGGCCATCCAGGGGGCAGGTAGGCGGCTGCCTAAGGTGTGGGTTCTGGGGTAGGGGTGCCTACATAGATGTCCACGCTTCCCCTGGCACCGCCTGTCAATGTAATGTGCCCCTTGGGATACCTGCTGGGTAATGTCTCCTGGATGGGACACTGTGGGACGCAGATTCATGGGCATGTCTGACCCTGGTCAGTTGCTGTCTTGCTGGTTTCCATTGTCTGCATTCCTATGTGCCACCTCGGCAACCGCCTAGTCCACCTTGTGCCCCAGTAGCCCCCACTGCATGTCCCGCCTTCAGCCCCCATGCCCCATTTGCACCATCAGCATAGTGGCCTTTCATACCAGGGCACTAAGCTGTTGCTGCAAATGGAGCACTACTATCACCTTTCTTGGGCTCCCTGCCTATGCTGTACATTGCTGACACTGAAATGGTTTCTCTCTCTTGCAAATGTGTGCTAATGCCAGGTTTTCAGTTGCGTTAGGATTCAGCCCTTAATTTCTCCGAGTTAGTGTGAAGGGGCCTCTCCCCGCCCACTCCCCACCCATTGACCCCTTCTCTCCGCCCTCTCTCCACCCTTTTCTGGCCTTAACGCGGCCGGGAACGTTAAGGCGCGTTATGTGCCATTAAGGCGTCTTAACGGCACATAACGCGCCTTAACGTAGCTGCTGCTACGTTAACGCAGTTTAGTAAACATGCCCCTTAGAGTATTAAGAACAAACCAACCTCTTCCAAAGACCAGGAAACTGTAAAACTAGAGGGCATAACATGAAGCTGCAAGGGGATAAACCGAAAGGCAATGTCAGGAAATACTTTTTCACTGAAAGGGTGGTGGATGCTTGGAATGCCCTCCAAATGGAAGTGGTGGGGGCAAATACAGTGACAAAATTCAAAATGGCATGGGACAGACACAGTGGATCCCTTTATAGCAACAGGGATAAAATCAAAATAAACATAACTCTCTCTTATCTCTCATCAAATAGGGGTGACCTACACGGAGCGGTGGGTACACCCCTAAACAAAGGTATAGGGAGGGGTAACCTGCACAGAGTGGCAGGAGCATCTACTCTTGTCGTCTTGCTGGGCAGACTAGATGGATCATACTGGTCTTTATCTGCCATGATATACCATGTTACTATGATAATTCCATTTTGTATAAATAGAAGAAATTGCATCCCCACTTGATTCTTTGTACAGTCACATTAATGTGCTATATAACTTGCACATGGAATTTAATAAGGCAGAATTTGGGGATGCCCGTATTTTAAAAAGACATGCTTTCCGAGGTTCAGAATATTGTGCATACCAAACATTCAAAGAAAGTATTTGGTGGGAAGTCATCCACAATCCCCTTTAATAAATTCCTGCTTAAAAATCTTAGGGCAAGCAAAAACACAAACTTTCCCAATTACAAACATAATCCCCTGGCAAGTTTACCATGGTAATGGTACTCAGTGTGTCTGGGGTGTCTAAAAATAGGTCTATACCTGTCCAGATTAATAAAGTTAATTCCAAGAGACTGCATTCTATTATCTTTTTATTTACAGTAGCATGGAAGATACTTTGGAGCCCTGATCGTACTTTGGTGATTAAGAGGAAGGAAGGTTTCATTTTCATGAAGCAGTGAAGCGATACTGCAGCAGTGTGTACACCTGGGAAATCTCCTGGAACACTCAGCACTGCTTCGTTTCCTAGTGGGACACTAGATTGTTGTGATTGTGCTAGCAAGAATCTGGCATACTGGATCCCAGCTTGCGCCCAATAAGATTTAGAATGCATATCCTGGGCAGCATCCACTCCGGTTCCTGTGATAACGCTCGCTTGTGATCATGTGTCAACGAGTCCTTTTCAGCAGCTGAAGGGGCTCTTCAGACACTGCCTCCCAGCTGGCAGCCTAACAAGATGTGTCTGATCTGATTAATGTTTTTTAGATAACATTTCACCAGCACATTGTTGCTGCTGTACTGGACAAGGTTTTTTTCTCATTCCCTCCCATTATGATAATGTACAACTTAATATCTCTCACCATTCCAGCTGTGATGCAACTGACAGGAAGCTGAAAGTATACTTTCGATGTTTGCTGCGGCAAAAATTACCCCACTCGAGTTGAATTAAAAGCTCTCTGGGGGCCTTTCTATAGTAATTACCTTCTGCTCTGTGGACATTTAATGGCAGAAAATGTCCATTTTCTTCTACTGGAACTAAAAGCCATCAAAAATTGAACTCTAAACAATTACTGTTATCTATTTCCTAGCATCCACTATGAGCTAATGAAGAGTACTGCTGTGCAGCCCTCACTGTAGCTTTCATAGAGAGAATCAATGACATTGTGAAATCCTAGTCACACAGAGCACTACTGAAAGGGATGATGGTGGGGCTGCTGTTGGAGGTGCCCTATTAACCACCATGTAGTGACCCTTTGTGTAAAATCAGAGACCTTCATGTTGCCAACAGTATTTGCAGAACCTCCTGTTTCCCATGATGCTATGGCCAAGGCCTCAAAATCTGGTCCTTTCTGTTGAATGCCCAAGGAATTGTAATAAACAATAGTGAGGAAAGGGTCTTCCCTTTTTCTGTTTTCTCTCCCCCCCCCCCCCCAGCCCCGCACTAATTCCATTGGCAGCAAGCGGCAGTAGCAGAAGAACAGCAATTTCTCGAGCTGCATTCACTTCCATTCCCACCAATGGCCTAATAAATGGTGCCCTCCATGGTTCAAACTGCAAGTCCAGTTATGGTCAATAGTGGAGGAGGATGACACAACCTGAAGCATCGTTGCTCTCCTCCTCCTCCTGCCAACCATTTTGATTTTAGGACAAATCAGAATCAGGAAGAGAAGATGTACGGGTTAAGAAGAGATTGGCTGGACGGGAAATTGGCAGAGATGAGAGAAACAGTCTGTGGATGTTATTGGTTGGGGTGGCAGTAGCAGTGGCAGAGGAGGATGATTGGCTGGGGAGACGAGTAAGGGTCAGCTAGGGAAAAGGTGAATAGAGAGTATTGACTGGAGGGAGGGAATCATCACCAGGAAGCTGGAAATGGAGAAGGGATCAGTGCAGGGGGGTAGCTGAGAGAAGAAATAATGATTGGGTGGAAGTAAGAGAGAATGGATTGGTGTTCAAGTGTGTGTGGATATTTGAAAAAGAAAGGGAATTGTTGTTGAGGGAAGGGGGGAAGGTGCATATAGAAAGAGAAAGAAAGAGATGGGGAAAGGATCCTCCATTCTTCTCACTTCTTTCCCCAGGTTCTGAATCCCCCTATATCCTTCCCTTTATCTTTTCTTTCCCAGTGTCAGATCTCCCCACCCTCCATATTCCCTTCTCATTCTCCAACATTTCCCTATTTACAATTTTCCCTCCCTCCATGCCCTCATCCAGCAGTGGCGGAAGGCCTTTTATTTTGGATGTGGGGACCCAAGCACCACCCCAGCTCTGCCCTATGGGCAGAGACCCTTCCTGTTCTGCCTACAGGAGAACATAAGAACATAAGATATGCCATACTGGGTCAGACCAAGGTCCATCAAGTCCAGTACCCTATTTCCAACAGTGGCCAATCTAGGTCATAAGTACTGTCAGACGGCTGCCTAGGGTGAGAACTTACACAATCTTGACGATGCATATATTCATATGATTCTTGCAAGGTATTGTGGGTATTGTAGTTCATTCACTCCCAAACACAGCTGAAGACAATAATTGAGTTGTGAAACCAGTGGTAAGGCCAATAAAATACTTCTTTTATTGATGGGGTTTAATTCACCCAGCACAAATATGCTTGGTAGCAATATAAATGAGGTTACTTGCTTGCAGTGTTTAAATGGATAACATAAAGTCACAAAGCAAATCAGAAAAACAACCTTCAGCTTGTCAGGCAATTAGCTAATGTTTTCTTAGCAAATAATTACCAAATGAAAAAGGCACAAAGAAATAAATGAACTTTGCTTGTTAGGTTAACTTCTGCTTATTTTCCACGCAGATCCCAGCAGTGATTCTCCCTTGCTCACACACAATCAGGTGCAGCTTTAATTACTATCAATTGACCAGCTGAAAGCCTTTAGCTGGCTGGCTGCTACTGTGTGAACCCAAATCCTGCTTTAAGAGCTGTTTGCAGTGGAAAGTAAAGAACAAAGTTAGGTTTCTTTGTGATGGCTGATGTGTTTGCTCACAGAAAGCTAGCAATAGCATTTAGATAGAGAACAGTCCATGTAATTAATAGTTTCATCTGCTGTATCTCCCCCTTCATCAATCAGCATAGGGTCACTATCATACATTGGCACAGACGAGTCTTTCCATAAGGCACTATCATGAGAATGCTTATTCCCTTGCTGCCATTCACTATTATAGATAGGGTCTGGATCAGTGTTCATACCTGAGCCTCTCCTGCTATCATAATTCCTCTCTGTATAGCCTGGCCAGTATGTAATCCAATTCTGATGTCCAGCCTTCCAATCTTGATCCCTGGACACTGGATCTCCTCTCACATACCTTCTGGCATAGGTCTGAAAGTCCTTTCCACGTGCAGTCTTCTCTCTTCCAGGTAGCCACTGGTGATTCCTATCTCTGCCAATCCATTCCTCTGGCTGACTCCAGTCCAATGGACTCTGCTGGCACTTGGAATACCTCCCAGTATAGGTACTGCCTTGGAATCTCCCAGACCTTCCAATGGCCTTTCTTCTCTTCCTTCCAGAGAGTTTCCTTCTCTCTCTATCCGCTTGGCTTGGCTTCTGCTTCTCGAGATGATGTTGGTGCTTGAGCTTGGAGCTGTTGCTGTATCTGTGTCTGAAGCTGTTATCTGTAGAATAAGCTCTATTCTTATTCTGTTCTAATGTGTGCTCCTCCCTAACACAGCGCAGCTGTGTTGAATCAGGCCCTGCCCTTTGAGATGAGTGCTTAGGGATTACCTCATAGCTCTCTTGATTGCACACACATTTTCTCACTTCAGCCCCTCTCATGGCTGCTGGAAACCTGGTGCATTCTAGGACTGGTAGTCTTTTATGTGAAAACTCTGTTTTCTTACTTCTACCAGAACTGACAGGTTGCTTGTTCAGAGTCACATCATCTTTTCTATAGCTCCTACCTGAGCTATGATAAGCTTCCTTATCACAGTACCTAGCAGATTCCCCAAAAGACATAGGTTCCACAATGCTTGTACTGGGTCAAGCAGTGGACATCCCGGGTCCCCTTTAATAATGATTTATGGAACTTTTCTCCAGGAACTTATCCAAACCTTTTTTAAGCCCAGCTACACTAATAACTTTTACTACATCCTCCAGTAACAAATTCCAGAGTTTGATTAAGCATTGAGTGAAAAAATATTTTCTCTTATTAGTGTTAAATAGGTTACCCTGTAGCTTCATTGCATGTCCCCTAATCTTTCTATATTTTGATGGCATAAACAATCAATCTATGTTTACCTGTTCCACTCCATTCATTAATTTATAGACCTCTATCATATTTATTTATTTATTTTATTTAAAGTTTCTTATAAATAAATATGATAGAGGTCTATAAATTAATGAATGGAAAGACTCGTCTGTGCCAATGTATGATAGTGACCCTATGCTGATTGATGAAGGGGGAGATACAGCAGATGAAACTATTTGGGGTAGGTCTGAACCTTCCCTTTTCTCTTCCCCATAGAGTCCAAGCACCACTATACAAAAGGAAAACAAGAAAAGAAGAGCAGCAAAGCTCAACACAAGCAAACAATTGGAGCGGGCTAACACGCGGCAGCCATCTTGGATTCCCCAGGACCTTGAAAATTGGAAGACTGGGCATCCAATTGGCAGAAGAACTTTAATGTGGACAAGTGCAAAGTTATGCACCTAGAAAAGAACAACCTAAACTATGGTTACACGATGCAAGATTCCACATTGGGAACCACTACCCAGGAGAAAAGATTTGGGCGTCATCGTGGATAACATATTGAAACCCTCCACCCAATGTGCAGTGGCAGCCAAGAGAGCAAATAGAATGCTAGGTATCATAAGGAAAGGAATGGAGAATAAAACAAATGATATTATAATGCCTCTGTACTGTTCCATGGTGCTACCACACTTTGAATATTGTGTGTAATTCTGGTCATTGTATTTTAAAAAGGATATAGCGTTATTTGAAAAGGTACAGAGAAGAGCCACCAAAATGGTAAAGGGGATGGAAGGATACCTCTATGAAGAGAGTCTAAAAAGGTTAGGGCTCTCCAACCTGGAAAAGAGACAGCTTAGGGGAGATATGATATATATTGAATATGATATATTAAATCGTTACTGTAGATAGTTACCCTTGTTCTCCCAAGTTTATTGCCCTGTTATATGTAACTCATACGTGTTTTCAAATGTACTGAGAATGTTTAGTTCCATGTAAACCGCGCTGATGCTAAAGCTGTTCCTTCCCCCGTGTAAGTGCATATAACGAAGTTTGTTACACTCGGAGCTTCTTCAGAGTCTGCTGGGGTATGTGCTGGAGCTGACGAGAAGGTGGTCCTTTCAGCCTCAGATGTTAGTCTGAATCCAGAGCAGCGCATCCCACCGATGAAGTTTGGTTCACCAGCTGGTGTTGAATCGTCTCAGCACTCTCTTCCTTCGTTTGGAGCGGTGGAAGTGGGATTGCTATCGGGGAAGCAGAGGAATCCAGGAGTGCAGGAAACTTTGTCTGGTGGGGCTGGGGAGTCTCCATACACCGTGACAGTGATAGTTTGGGTGTTTGCAATTTTCCACAATCCTCTTGGGTTTTAACAACTTTGAATAGTTTTGTGTCATCAGCAAATTTGATTACCTCACTCATTATTCCAATTTCCAGGTCATTTACGAATATGTTAAAAAGCAGCGAACCCAGAACAGATCCCTGGGATACTCCACTATTCACCTTTCTCCATTGGGAAAATTGTCCATTTAGCCCTACCCTCTGCTTTCTATTTTTTAACCAGTTCCTGATCCACAATTCACTGCCTCCTATCCCATGACATTTTAATTTCACCAAGAGTCTCTCATGAGGGAACTTATCAAAGACTTTCTGAAAATCTAGATATACTATGTCAACTGACTCACCTTTTTCTACCTGTTTATTCACACCTTCAAAAAAACATAACAGATTAGTAAGACAAGACCTTCCTTCACTAAAGCCATGTTGACTGTCTCCCACTAAGCCATGACTATTTACATGTTCAGTAATTTTGTTCTTTATAATAGTTTCTACCATTTTCCCCAGTATTGACATCAGGCTCACCGGTCTGTAGTTTCCCGGATCGCCCCTGGAACCCTTTCAAAAATTGGTGTTACATTGGCCATCCTCCAATCTTCAGGTATTACAGATGATTTTAATGATAGTTCACAGATTATTAATAGTAGGTCTGCAAATCTCATATTTCAGTTCTTTCAATACCTTTGGATGTATACCATCTGGTCCAGGTGATTTTCTACTCTTCAGTTTATCAAATAGTTGCAATACATCTTCCCAGTGTATTGATATTTCTTTCAATTCTTCTGCGGCATCACCTTTAAATACTATTTCAGTCATGGGTAACATCCCTACATCTTCCTCAGTAAAGACCAAAGCAAAGAATTCATTCAGTCTCTCCACTATGGCCTTGTCCCCTCTTAGTGCCCCTTTTACCCCTCTATCATCTAATGGTCCAACCGACTCTGTCACAGGTTTTTTGCTACGAATGTACTTGAGAAAGTCTTTATTACGTGTTTTTGCTTCCACAGCAAGCTTCTTCTCAAATTCTCACTTTGCCTGGCTTATCTATACCTTGCATCTAACTTGCCAGTGTATATGTTGTTTCCTATTTTCATCATTTGGCAGGAGATCGGATGCCCGCAGGCAGAACAGGAAGGGTCTTTGTCATGATCATGGCCAGCAGGTGGCAGGCTGCCAGCAGGGATTCCATCCCTCAAAGGCAGAAGAAGAGAAGCTGCAGTCATGGTAAAGACTCTTCCTATTCTGCCAGCAGGAATCTGATCACCTGCGGGCAGACAGGAAGGATCTTTGCTGCGATTGTGGCTTCTCTTTAAGTAGATTCTCTTTAAACTAGATTCATTGGGGATGGGTGAAGAGAGCCCCCAGGTAAGTGAAGAAAGCCTCTAGGTAAGAGAAACATTAAATATCTCAGTAAAAATGGGTAAAGGGGGCAACATTTGGAAAGTGCTATGCATAAATTCAAGTAGCATGGGAAATAAGATCTTAGATGTTGAGACTTTAATGAAAGAGGCTGACTTGGATTTAGTGGCAGTTACAGAGACATAGGGGTATATTTACTAAACCGTCCTGAACACAAGATGGGGTATGCGCCTCTACAGCACCCCGGCCTGGTAGGGGGAACTGACCGTGTGTGTTACTGGCACAGAGTAGCTACAGACCGTGACATTGTGCAGTTCCTGTGCTCACCTGAGGGTGAGGTGGGGCACCCAGCACCAGGTCCGCACCCAGCTCCAGGCTTGGCTGAGATAGGCTGTGCTGCAGGTCCCCATCAGTGCCTGTGTGTGACAGGTAGTCCTTGCAGACACACCTAGGATACACCTGTGTCCATCTGTATTTCCCAGTCACGTCTAGCCCTTGTGGACTATGATGCACCCAGAATAGTTCATATCCTGTGTGGTTGCCATGGTCACTTGTTATAAGAGAATGGTGGTGTTTGGACCCAAAAGCCGATTATGTAGCACCACCCAACCCACCCTCCCTCCCTCTATGGGTCAGGGTGAGGGACAGGATCTTCCACCAACAGATCCACATTCTACATCTCTGCAATGAAGGCAGTAGAGGGGACTATCAACCCCAGTCCTGCTGGGGAATAGGCACCCCCCAGGGCAGTCAATGCAGATCTGTATGTATCACATAGGATAATGGCAGTAGGCCTGGAAAAGCTCAGCTGCCCCCCCCCCATCTAACATTCACCAGCAGAAGGCACAGTCAGTCTCCACCCACTGCACCCTACAAGGTGTTCCAGCCACACACATGCTAACTGCAGACAGTCTGCTAGCTAGTACATAGTGCATGTTCCTGGAGGAACTGTGTGCACCCAAAAGTGGGATGTAAGCACACATACCAAGCAAATATATCAGTGATTGGGCCCCAGAAAAGGGAACTCAGAGATATCACTTGAGAGAAGCACTGTATAGCACTATGTGGAAACCTAGCCATGCCATGGTCACTGCTCAGTCAGGGTGAGAGTGACCTCTCAGCATGACATGCTGTGGCCACCCTGTCCATGCAGGTGGTGGTCTGGCACTACAATGTCCCAGCCATTGCCCTATGCCCTGTGCAGATGCATCCTGCCCAGACTGTCGTGTCCGGGCCATACCCACAATACGTTGCTCCTCATTACGCACATTGGCAGGCTAACACTGGAAACAGTGCAAGCATTGGGGGCTCAGTAAAGTGTAGGCAGCCACACAACACTGGATAGACATACACACACTCCCACACCTATTTCAGCATTGTGCAAAGACAGAGGTGGTTGGCAGCCCTGGCCGCCACAGCAGTTCTGGGCACAGTGCAGGCATTGCTAAGGTATGCAGGTGCTAGTATTGGTAGCTGCTGCTCCGCGCAGGGCCCAACAGCGTGACTCTTTATGAGGCTTTGGATAGTGGAGCCTGTGGGTTTGGGTGTTTGTGCCCCTGTTGGCCGATGCTTTAGTGCAGAGGTTCCCAACTCCACTCCTGGTGGGCCAAACACGATTCAGGTTTTCAGGCTGTCCCTAATGAATATGCATGAGATACATTTGCATACAATGGGGGCACTGCAAACCAATGCATCTCATGCATATTTATTAGGGGCAGCATGAAATCCTGAATGGTGTTTGGCCCTCCAGGACTGCAGTTGGGAACCTCTGCTCTAGGGACTGCACATGTTTATGGTGTATGTGTGCTGTAGGGTAAAATATAGGAAGAACCAGTACAAAACCATGGAGATGAAGGAAGAATGGTCTTTATTATGCAATCAAAAGCCACCGGGCCTTCATCTCCACTGTTTTGGACTGGTTCGTATTATAGTACGTGGTGATTGTGCCTGTGACCTTCTGCCCCTGAACACACTGGCTGTGTGTACTGCACCAAACTGTTGCCATGGAGGTGGGTCATTCCCTGGGGATACCATTACTGTTCATTAGACAGACCTTGTCTGTTGCACTGCACGCCACCCACCTGAACAGGGCTTGGCCTTGGTGTGCTGTGGGCAGATGCCACTGCCCCCTCCACCACCAGCACCCCTCCGCCACCAAGCTGACATGCCCTTCTGCCGGTGGTGCTGGTGGTGCGCAGTTCCAGGCCATCCAGTGTGCGGGTAGGTGGCTGCCTATGTGTGGGATCTGGGGTAGGGGTGCCTACATAGACATCCGCGCTTCCCGCCGGCACCGCCTGTCAATTGTATGTGCCCTTTGGGGTCCCTGCTGGGTACTGTCCCCTGGGACACTGTGGGACACACACTCGTGGGCATATTTGACCTTGGTCAGTTGCTGGTTTGCTGATTTGCAGTTTCTGTGTTCCTATGTGCCACCTATGCATCTGCCTAGTCCACTCTGTGCCCCAGCTGCCCCACTGCATATCCCGCCTGCATCCCCCTGCACCCCATTTGCAACCTCACCATAGTGCCCTTTCGTACTTGGGCACTATGTTATTGCTGCACATGTATCACTACTATCACTTTTCTTGGTTTCCCTGCCTTTGCTGTACATTGCTGACTGAACTGGTTTCTCTCTCCTGCAAATGTGCCTCTAACGCAAGGTTTTCACTGGCATTAGTTTTCAGACCTTCATTTCACAGCCTTAGTGTACCTGGAGCCTCTCCCCACCCACTCCTCTCCCATTGACCCCTTCTCTCAGCCCTCTGGGGAGTCTTACTCCACCCTCTGTGTGCCTTAACACCACCAGAGACGTTATCAGGCGAAACTGCACGCTATCGCGCGATAATGTTATTTTATCACATGATAACGTTACATATCATGCAATAACATTACATATCGTGCGCTAATAGCACCGCTGCGACATTATCGCTGTTTAGTAAACATATCCCATAGTTCACGGAAAACCATGACTGGGATGTAATTATACCAGGCTATACTTTATTCAGGAAGGATAGGGTAGGAAGAAGGGGAGGAGGAGCAGCACTATATGTAAAAAATAATAATACATCTATAGAATTACAGGGCTTAAAAGGCACTGAGAAGGCACTGTGGGTTAAACTAGAAATAAGGAAAGGGAAGTCCATTTGCATTGGTGTGATATACAGATCTTCCTCACAGGAAGAAGTAGATAGGGATTTAATATAAGGCATACACAGTATCATCGTGAAAGGAGAAGTGCTACTGGTAGGTGACTTCAATATGCCAGACGTTGATTGGCACATCCCTGCTGCAGTGTCATCTAGAAGTAGGGAGATACTAGATTCTCCACAGGGAGAACTATTCAGGCAACTGGTAATAGAACCCACATGTGATGGGGCCATACTGGACTTACTGCTTACTGTGACACCTCACCGCCTAGCCCTGGGCATATTAGGTAGTTGGTAAGTGAGACACGGGTTTTTAAAGTCCTTGGTGGTGCGGTAGCCCTGTGTCCTAGTGTAGTTGTGGACCGAAGTGACGACAGCCAAGGTTGGGTTTCAAGTTAAAGAATACTTTTATTGTTGCACAAAGTATAGCACAAAGTATTGCATAAAGAACCACACAGGATTTACTCCCCCCACACAGAAAGTAAAGTGGTAACTTTTTGTACCAAATGAAAGTCCAAGTATAAAGTCAGTTCTCCTGATTCTTCTCAGGGACAGGTAACAAACTTAAATGCTTTTAGGCTTCTTCCAGCTTTATCAATACAACAACATTTCCAGAACGCTAGCAATGCTTTCCAAGTATCAGCTCTCCATAAAGGAACTTCTAGCTGTTGTATTTTCTTTCTAATATTCCTATCTTGCTTTAACAGCTTTCAATAAAATGGCAATCTCCACACTCTCTTGGCCTCTTGATAACAGGCTTCTTGTGCAGGAACACTTCCTTACGTTGCCTTTCATACACAGCTGCAAGGTATGAAGCTTTGAGTCATTGCACCCAGCAGAACGCTGCTGTCTCTTGTGCAAACTCTAAGAATCTCGATTTGGGCTTCACAGCACTCAGTCATAGAACCTGGATAAATTCTAGATCTTTACTCTTTCATACACATTCCACATTCCATCTCAGAATCACTGTTACTGGATAAGGGAGCCCCTAACTCCATTGGTTCTTCCAGCCTCTCTGAAATCCCTTTGTCCTGGGGAACATATAAGCCTTCAGACTTTAATTCCTTAATTATAGTCTGAAGCTGTTTCCATTTACTCTCTCTCTGTCTTCTGGGCACTTGCAAGGCTTTGGGTTTATCAGCACCTCTTAACACCTCATAAAAGGGGTTTATTTCCTCCTTACCTTGCCTAGGTAGTTGCCTCTGGTTGGGAGGGATATGTCTCTTCTGGTACTGCCTTATGAGATCCCTCAGCACAGCCTGGTCCTCAGGGTCTGTTCCTAGTTCTCTGCCCAGTAGCTGCCAATTAGTCTTTTGCTGATAGGCAGGTGTGCTATCTTCTGAGCTAGTGCTCTGGTCACGCTGTCTGTATAAGGGAAATGCTTGCAGTTTCTCAACAGGGACTTTCCTACAACCCAACTTCCCTCTGGTAATTCCAGATTTCCTTTCAAAACTTGGTTCAGGCATGTTCCTCCTAGAAAGCACTCTATTACCACTCTCTCGAGACTGGCTTACTTCAGAGCTATCTACTTTACAAGGTTCAAAAGGTTTTGCTCTGACCTGGTTCTGGCAGCTTTTAACTCTGGGGAACTCCACTGACTCCAAGTCTATGTCCAAGGATCCTGAGTCTGGCTCGGGGTCTCTTCCAGGGTCCACTCTCCCCTCCTGATCTCCCCCTGGATATGGATCAGCCAAGTCTCTCTCTTGGAGCTGAGCTCTGCCTGGGTCTCTTCCTGGACCACCCACAGGAACTCTCCTTTCAACTCCACCTCCGGTCCTTGTAACTCCTTTCCTCCTCCTTTCTCCGGTTCTCTCCTTGGTTCCCCTTTCGCTTCTTTCACTAACTGCTGCTTCCTGGTTATAAGTGCAGGGAGGCCCAATCCAGTCTGACTCCTCCCACCTCCCTGTTTGGCTAGGTCTCTGGGTTAGCCTAGAGCTAGGGTGTGGTTCTTTCCCTGCTCTTCTTTGCAGAGAAGGTTCATATGCTGACATCTTAACCCCTTCCTGTCCTGTATCCCTAAACATATGAGGTGATAGAAGGTGTTTTAAACCCTTTTTCTTCTGTTTCTGAGCCTCTGCATTGTCACATTACCAATAGGGAAAGTGTTTCTGATGTTACAGTGGGAGATGATCTCACATCCAGTGATCACCAGATGGTGTGGTTCAGTATTAGGACTAGGGCTGATAAAATCCATTCAAAAGCAAGGTTGTTAGACTTTAGGAAAACCAACTTTGCCAAGATGGGACAATATCTCAAAGAGTCGTTAGTGGGATGGGAACAGCTGAGGAATGTAGAAAAACAGTGAGCAAAACTGAAAGGGGATATTGTAAGGGCAAAAAACCTTTTTGTTAGAAAGATAAATAAATGTAAAAGGAAAAGGAGACTACTATGGTTCTCAAAAGAAGTAGCTGAAAAGGTGAAGAAAAAGAGGGAGGCCTTCATTAAATACAAGAGATCATAGAGAGAGAAAGACAGCCATCTATATTTGGAAAAACTTTGAGAAGCTAGCAAAGTAGTCAGGAAAGCAAAGGTAGAAAAGTAGTCAATGCAATAAAATGCAGGGATAAGACATTTTTCAAATATGTTAGTGCGAGGAGGAAGGGCAAAAGTGGTATTGTCAGACTCAAGGGTGCAGGGGAAGAATATGCAGAAACTGATGAGGATAAAACAGAATTGCTTAACAAATATTTCTGTTCTGTGTTCACAGATAAAGAGCCAGGAGCAGGACCTCAGAAAACACCCAAAAATAAGAAGAGAAGGGACAGGGATCTCAAATGATTTTCAGAAGACTGTTCGTGAGGAACTAATTAAACTAAAAGTAGGCAACGCCATGGGTCCAGATGGGATATATCCAAGAATAGTAAGGGAACTTGGGAACATTCTAGTGCTCCACTGTCTGACCTTTTCAATGCCTCTTTGGAGTTGGGAGTGGTGTCAGAGGACTGGAGAAAGGCACATGTGGTCCCTTTACACAAAAACGGACATAAGGATGACATTGAGAACTACAGGCCGGTTAGTCTAACCTCTGTGGTTAGTAAATTTATTTATTTATTTATTTATTTATTTATTTAAAGTTTTTTTTCTATACCGCGCTCTTTAAAATCAGCTCGGTTTCCATTAGTAAATTAACCTAATACAAGAAGAAAATTGACATACACTCTAAACTTGAAGCCTAAATCTATGAGCCTGAGGGCCTCTCCTGACCTTTAGCATTGATGGCTAGAGAGAACAGGCAATTTTCTTTGTATGTTAATGATGATTTCTCTTATGGTATCCCGGTCTATTGGGATGATTTCTGTTTGCCTTTCTATTTCTTCAAGAAGTGGTGTTGTACCTTTCTTGTTATGTTTTGAAAATTGCATAAATAAAATTTAAAAAAAAAAAAAAATCAGCTCGGTTTACATTCAACAGTAAATATGTACAGTGCCGGCACACCAGCACTGTACTTACAAAGAACAGGTTATGTAACTTGGACTAACAGGGGGTAACTATGTACAGGCTGGCTACTCCGTAGGTAGCTATATACAGGCTAAACAGGCTATATACAAGCTGAGTGGTGGCTGTTTACAAGCGCATCCCAGGGAGTCTGGTTGTGCTAATATATAGGGTTTTGGCTGTGGGTAGGGAGAGTCTTGGAGCAGCTGTCTTGGTGGGTGCATGTGGCTGGATGTTGTGTGTCATCATTGGGTGAGAAGTGCTGAATGAAAAGATGGTGTTTCAGGGCCTTCCTGAATTGGAGTAGGTCCGTAATGGCTCGTATGTCGGGCGGGAGGGCATTCCAACATGTGGGTGCATAGTACATGAATGCTCTACTTCTGGTTGCTTGAGAGCATTTCGTGATCTTGCTAGGGATGCTCAGTGTGTTGGCGGCAGCTGACCTTCTGACTCTGTTTGAGGGAGTGGGGAGGATGAGGTCCTTGATGGAGGAGGAGGTGAGGTTGTTTATGGCTTTGAAAGTCAACAGAAGAATTTTGAAAGCGAGTCTACAGTGAACCGGCAGCCAATGGAGGTGTTTCAGAATTGGGGTTATATGGTCCCTCCTGGTGGCTCCATGTAGTATTCTGGCAGCAGCGTTCATTGCAAGCTGAAGTGGGTTAAGCGTGTTTTTTGGGAGGTCCTGTAAGATTGAGTTGGCGTAGTCAAAGTGTGGGATTACCAAGGCTTGATAGATTATTCGGAAGTCTTCGGGTTCTAGTAGGGGTCGTAAATGGCAGATTGTCCGTATCTTGTGGTATACTGCCCTGACGGTGTTGTTTATGTGAGCTTTCATGTCCAGCTGTTGTTCTAGTGTGACCCCTAGGTAGCGGATCATGGACTTGCTTTGGAGCGCTGCGCCTCTTACTTTTAGTGATGCAGGGGGGAAGAAGGTTTGGTTCTTGGTGATGAATAGCGCCTCAGTTTTCTTGAAGTTTATTCTGAGGTTTTGAGTGTGGAGCCAGTCAGTAATGGGATTGAAGCAGGAAGTTAGTGGAGAGAAGTCCGGCTGGTCGGTTGAGAATGGCATGTAGAATAATATGTCATCAGCGTATACAAGGCATGAGATGTCGAAAGAGCGGGTGAGTGCACAGATGGGCTGCATGTATATGTTGAAGAACAGTGCCGAGAGGGAGGATACCTGTGGCACGCCCTGTTTTTGTTGGAATGGTTTGGATGTCATGAGGCCAGTACGTACATGTTGCCATCTGTCTGACAGGTATGATTTGCACCAGCTTAATGCTTTGTCCTGGATCCCTTTCTCTGTGAGGCGCCCTAGTAGCAGTTCATGATCGACAGAGTTGAATGCTGCAGCAATGTCCAGGAAGATGAGGGCATATCCTTGTCTGCTGTTGTCCATACCAGAGATTAGTGTATTGAATAGGATGGTTAAAAGCGTCTCAACTCCGTGCGACTCGCTGAATCCATGCTGGCATGGGTCGAGGGGAGCGGTGGACTCAATGTGTTGTTGGATTTGTTGTTGTACGACCTTTTTGATTACTTTGGCCAATAGTGTGGAGAAATTACTTGGAAAGGCTACTAAAAGAGAGAATAGTGAGGTTTCTGGAGTCCAATGGATTGCAGGATCTGAAGCAGCATGGATTCACCAGAGGCAGGTCTTGTCAGACAAATCTGGCTGATTTCTTTGACTGGGTGACCAGGGAGTTGGGCTGAGGGAGAACCCTAGATGTGGTGTATTTAGATTTCAGTAAAATCTTTGACATTGTTCCACACAGGAGACTTATAAACAAACTGAGCACCCTAGGGATGGACCCTAAAGTTACTGATTGGTTTAGAAATTGGTTGAGTAGGAGGCGACAAAGGGTACAAGTAAATGGAGCTCACTCTGAGGAGAAGGAGGTTACCAGTGGTGTGCTCCAGGGATCCATCCTTGGTATGATTCTTTTTAACATCGTTTTTAGTGATATTGTGGAAGGGCTGTTGGGTAAGGTTTGCTTGTTTGTGGATGATACCAAAATCTGCAATAGAGTAGACACCCAGAAAGGAGTAGATAACATGAGGAGGGGTCTAGCTAAGCTTGAAGAATGGTCTAAATAAATTCATCTATGATCTACTTTCCAGTCACCAATTGGATCCCCCTTGTCACAGCTTCCCTCTTAGTAGGTCTATGGTGTGGCAGGACTAGGTGGGTTTTGTAACAAAATTTCTAATACTCTTTTGCCTCAGATGCTGGACCAGTTCTTCATATACCTGTCTCTTCAGAGAGGCTCACATCCTGGAGATGAATGCATGGCTGCGTGGATGGTGTTATCGAGAGTGTTTTGGTTTCCTAGACCATGGGATGTTGTTCCAAGGGTTGCAGGGGTTGCAAGGGTTGCAAGGGTTGCAGAGCAGAGATGGCATCCATCGGTCCAAGAAAGGTCAACGCGTCTTCGGTAGTAGACTGGCTAATCTACTGAAGAGGGCTTTAAACTAGATTCGTTGGGGATGGGTGAAGAAAGCCCCCAGGTAGGTGAAAGCCCCCAGGTAGGTGATACATTAAATACCTTTATGGAAATGGGTAACAGGGGTAACATATGGAAAGCAGTGTGTATAAATGCCCATAGCATGGGAAATAAGATCCCTAATGTTGAAGCTTTGGTGGGAGTGGCTGACTTGGATTTAGGGCAGTTACAGAAACATGGTTCATAGAAAACCATGATTGGGATGTAACTATACCTGGCTATACTTTATTCAGAAAGGACAGGGTAGGAAGAAGGGGAGGAGGAGTGGCACTATATGTAAAAACTACTATTAAAGCTTTGGAATTACAGAGCTTAAAAGGGAGAGAGGAGGCATTGTGGGTTAAACTAGAAAGAGGCAAAGAGAAATCTATTTGCATTGGTGTGATATACAGACCTCCCTCACAAGAGGAAGAGGTGGACAGAGAGTTAATTGAAGACATATGCAGCATTGCTAGGGAAGGGGAAGTGCTACTGATAGGAGATTTCAATATGCCAGATGTTGACTGGCACATTCCTGCTGCAGTATCATCTAGAAGTAAGGACATCCGGGATTCTCTACTGAGAGAACTATTCAGGCAATTGTTAACAGACCCCACTCGTGAAGGGGCCATACTGGACTTGGTGTTAACCAATGGTGAAAGTGTTTCTGATGTTGTAGTGGGAGATCATTTTGCATCCAGTGATCACCAGATGGTGTGGTTCAGTATTAGGACTAGGGCCGTTAGAATCCATTCAAAGGTGAGGATCTTAGACTTTAGGAAGACTAACTTTGCGAAGATGGGCCAATACCTCAGGGAATCGTTAGCGGGATGGGAACAGCTGGGGGATGTAGAAAAACAGTGGGCAAAACTGAAAGGGGATATTTTAAGGGCAACCAACCTTTTTGTTAAAATGGTAAATAAAGGTAAAAGGAAAAGGAGACCGCTATGGTTTTCGAAAGAAGTAGCTGAAAAAGTGAAGAAAAAGAGGGAGGCCTTCATGAAATACAAGAGATCACGGAGAGAGGAAGACAAGCACCTGTATTTGGAAAAACTTAGAGAAGCTAGCAAAGTAGTCAAGAAGGCAAAGATTCAAAAGGAGGAGGAAATAGCCAATGCAATAAAATGGGGGGATAAGACATTTTTCAGATATATTAGTGAGAAGAAGGGCAAAAGTGGTATTGTCAGACTCAAGGGTGCAGGGGAGGAAAATGTAGAAGGTGATAAGGATAAAGCGGAATTGCTTAACAAATATTTTTGTTCTATGTTCACAGATGAAGAACCAGGAGCAGGACCTCAGAAAACACCCACAAATAGGAACAGAAGCGAGAGACATCTTGAACAATTTTCAGAAGACTGTGTTCGTGAGAAACTAGCTCAACTTAAAGTAGACAAAGCGATGGGACCGGATGGGATACACCCTAGAATACTGAGGGAACTTGGGGATGTTCTAGCAGCTCCACTGACTGACCTTTTCAATGCCTCGTTGGAATCGGGAGTGGTGCCAAAGGACTGGAGAGAAGCTCATGTGGTGCCTTTACACAAAAGCGGAAGTAAGGATGTGGTTGAAAACTTCAGGCCGGTTAGTTTAACTTCGGTGGTGAGTAAATTATTGGAAACGCTGCTGAAAGAGAAAATAGTGAGGTTTCTGGAGTCCAGCGGATTACAGGATCCGAGGCAGCATGGATTCACCAGAGGCAGGTCTTGTCAGACAAATCTGATTGATTTCTTTGACTGGGTGACAAGGGAGTTGGACCGAGGGAGAGCCCTAGATGTGCTGTATTTAGATTTCAGTAAAGCCTTTGACACTGTTCCTCACAGGCGACTTATAAACAAACTGAGCACCCTAGGGATGGACCCTAAAGTTACTGCTTGGGTTAGAAATTGGTTGGGTGGGAGGCGACAAAGAGTACAGGTAAATGGAGCTCACTCTGAGGAGAGGGATGTTACCAGTGGTGTGCCCCAGGGAGCTGTCCTTGGTCCGATTCTTTTTAACATCTTTGTTAGTCATATAGCGGAAGGGCTGTCGGGTAAGGTTTGCCTCTTTGCGGATGATACCAAAATCTGCAATAGAGTAGACATCCAGGAAGGTGTGGATAACATGAGGAGGGATCTAGCTAAGCTTGAAGAATGGTCTAGAATTTGGCAGCTGGGATTTAATGTTAAAAAATGTAAGGTCATGCATTTGGGCTGCAGCAATCCAAGGGAACAATATAGTATAAGGGGTGAAGTACCTTTGTCCACTAAAGAAGAGCGTCTGATGATCTTAACGTAGCTAAACAGGTAGAAAAGGCGACGGCAAAAACTAGAGGGATGCTTGGGTGTATACGGAGGAGAATGGCTAACAGAAAAAAGGAGGTGATAATGCCTCTGTATAAGTCTTTGGTGCGACCTCATTTGGAGTATAGTGTGCAATTCTGGAGACCGCACCTTCAAAAGGATGTGAACAGGATGGAGTCGGTGCAGAGGGTGGCTACTAAAATGATTAGTGGTCTTCATTATAAAGCATATGAGGACAGACTGAAGGATCTTAATATGTACACCTTAGAGGAAAGGCGGGATAGAGGTGATATGATTGAGATGTTTAAATACCTCCGTGGCATAAATGTTCAGGGAGAGAGCCTCTTTCAATTGAAAGCAAGTTCCTGCTACGAGGGGACATGGGATGAGGGTGAGGGAAGATAGATTCAGGAGTGATATGCAGAAATATTTCTTTACGGAAAGAGTAGTGGATCTGTGGAATAGTCTCCCAGTGGAGGTGGTAGAGATGAGGACAGTAACTGAATTCAAAAAAGCATGGGACAAACACAGAGGATCTCTAAAGGTAAAAAGGGGACTGTTGTAGTTGTTGATATGGAAGGACAGACTAGATAGGCCATGTGGTCTTTTTCTATCATCATATTTCTATGTTTCTATGTTTCACACTCAGCCATTTTTTCTAGTCTGTCTGAGTCTGCCTGAACACTACTTGCCTTTCAGGTGCCTTTTTCTGCCTCTTTTATTGGTTCTTTAATGCTATTTGTATAACTACAAAGGTGTCAGGTTATTAAAATAGTCTGTTAGCAGAGCTTTCTAATGGCTGTAGGCTATCTCTCTTCCCTGAGATCCCATCTCCGTGTCGATCCTCCTCCTCCCATCTCTTTTGTGTATTCCCAGGCACAAAGATCCTCTTAATCCAACCCTAAAACACTAACGAAAGAACAAAACAGACATGTAAGAAAGGTCAGAAAATGATTTGGGGATACATTTCAGTTGTCAAACTGCTATTTTTAGCTGGCTACCTGGAGATACATTTTCAGCCACAACATTGTCTAATAGATTGTGATTGTTATGAACCTAAATTAACTAAACCAGCTAGCCATTGAGTGGCTTACCAAAAATTTACTTGAGGTGATCTCACAGTAATTCGTTAAAATAGATTGGTAGATCCTTTAAATAAAGTCCCCCTTCCCTACCACCTGATGTCAAAATAAATACATTTCTCCGAATACACTCTGGATCCCTTCTTCTCCCTCCCCCCCCCCCCCCCCTAAATCTGAGAAATAAAGGTGACCCCTGGCAGCGCCTTCTATTCCCCACTATCCCACCAAATGTCAAAATAAGCAACTTCAATCAACAACTCACTCTCAGATCCCCTTCCTGGTTTCTGAAGTGGCCATCAGGTTTGGCCCATTCTCCCACTAACTACCCCTCCAGAATGTATGCTTACAATTAAAGAGAGTCCCTGTCTTCACTGTGAGAATGATGCCACCTACTGGTATGTTACTGAATTATGCTGAAAAACACACCTGAAAATGAATAAATGAATGAAGAGGGACAACATACGGTATTATATCAGTTGTATTAAGGCAACTTGAGCTCTTGAGCTATAGTTACAACAGAACCTATAGCTGAAGTGATTGCAGAGAAAGACAGAAAATAAGAACTCAGTTTTGTTTCAAAGGGGGGCGGAGCCTGCGACGGTGCAAGATGGCCGCTTGATCCTTTCTCTCCCCAGAATCCTGATAACTATCCTGCCCCTCCGCGGAGAATTATTGCCATCGGAGCTCCAGTGGCTGTAAAAATACGGCTATGACATCCAGCAAACCCTCCAGACTTGATTTTAGTTCGCCCGTGACCATGGGAACTAAGCAGCTGAAAGCTGATCCTCCCTCGCCGCAGAAGGCCTCGGGCGCGAAGGACAACACAGACGGTCTGCAAGAGCTCTTGGCCGAAATTAGGGCTGTGCGAGAGCTGGTCACTGCCAATGGAGAAACTCTGAGCGGGGTGCAAGCTGATGTGGCGGAGCTCAAGGACTTGAAGGCACAGCTCAATACACTCTTGGAGAAGATGGAAGGGCTTTCCGTAAGAGTAGAGGTACATGAGGAGTGTCTGAAGGAGGTGGCAGTTAATACTAAGTGCATCTCTGCCCTGGAGCGGAACCTGGAAGACCTTAACAACCGGGCAGGTCGGAACAACATCAGGCTAGTGGGGATGCCTGAAGGGGTGGAAGGTCGTGACATGCTGGGATTTCTTGGCAAAATTGTTCCGGATCTACTACAGATCGTTTTTGATCGGCCTTTTGAGATCGAGAGGGCCCACCGCGTACCTACGCATCAGAGTCCCCATTCATCGCGGCCTCGCCCGATCATCATGAAGCTGTTAAGATTTCAGCAAGTGGCTCAAGTTATGTCGGCAGCCCGAGCTTTGGCGCCGTTGAAGTTCGAAGGATCGAACATAGCTTTTTTCCCGGACTTTAACAAGACCACGGTGGCCCGTCGGAAGCAGATGCTCGCATTAAGGCTGCGACTGCAAAGCCTTCAAGCTTGTTATGGGCTATTTGCTCCTGCCAGACTCACAGTCACGTTGCACAATCAGACTCGGTCTTTTGAAGATCCAAAGGTCCTTTTGGCTTTTATTGAAGAGAAGGAAGCTACAGTAATGCGCTGAGAGCGCTTATGGAGAACGTTTATGGTGACTATTCTGCCTATAGCCGAGTTCTGGCCAGCTGTGGCGAGGACAATAGTGGTTGCTTTGGCCTTAGTCTTCAGAGTTTGATTGTGGTTGTGTAAGTGGGCTGTGTATTTGAGTGAGTGTTCGTAGGACGTTCGTAGGCGCTGGGGCATCTGTTTGGGGGGAGTGGAATACTTGTGGGTGGATGTCTGGGATGGGAGCGAATTGTACAATGTTAACTTTATAAGAGGGAGGGAGGGGGTTGTGTATGAGGAGCTCATAAGGTGGGGGCGGGGTTCAGAGGACAATCTTGTGGGATCGATGGTTCACCCAGGGTGGAGGGTTTGGTTGGGAGGGATGTTGTCTCCATTGGTAACTGTTGGGGGTAATACTCAGAGTTGGAGGATGATGCTAATTACTAAAGGCCCTGCTGTTGATGTACATTCATTTCTTAAGCTTTATGGGGTCCCTTAAGGTTCTCTCGCTGAATGTGAAAGGGATCAATAATCCAATCAAGCGAAAGAAAATCTTACTATATTGTGCTAAGCAGAGTGCCGACGTAGTCCTACTCCAGGAGACCCATTTGTCTTCAACAGAAGCAATGAAACTGGGTAAGGGGCAGTATGTGGTTGCCGTGCATGCCGCAGCAGCAGGCTAAATGAACGGGGTAATAACTTTGGTACGGAAAGCCCTTCAGCTGAAGATTGAGTTGGGGTCGGCGGACCCGCAAGGGAGGTGGGCGAAGGTTGTAATGCATATTAATGGTGAGAAACTAGCCATATTGAATATTTACGGGCCAAACTGTGATGATGTACCCTTCTTTCAGAAGGTGGCGGAGGAAGCTCATGAATTGCGGTCCCTCCCCATGATTTTGGGCGGAGACTTCAATTTGGTTTTGGACCCATTGTTAACATAAGAACATAAGATATGCCATACTGAGTCAGATCAAGATATGCCATACTGAGTCAGATCAAGATATGCCATACTGAGTCAGATCAAGGTCCATCAAGCCCAGTATTCTGTTTCCAACAGTGGCCAATCTAGGTCATATGTACCTAGCAGTTTCCCCAAGAGATACAAGTTCCACAATGCTTTTACTGGGTCAAGCATTGATATCTTCGGTCACTTCTTAATAATGGTTTATGGACCTTTCCTCCAGGAACTTGTCCAAACCTTTTTTAAACCCAGCTACACTAACAGCCTTTACTACATCCTCCGGTAACAAATTCCAGAGTTTGATTACACGTTGAGTGAAAAAATATTTTCTTTTATTAGTCTTAAATAGTTTACCCTGTAGCTTCATTGTATGTCCCCTAGTCTTTCTATATTCTGATAACGTAAACAATCGATCTACATTTACCCGTTCCACTCCGTTCATTAATTTATAGACTTCTATCATATCTCCCCTCAGCCTTCTCTTTTCCAGGTTAAAGAGCCCTAACCTTTTTAGCCTTTCTTCATAGGAGTATCCTTCTATCCCCTTTACCATTTTGGTGGCTCTTCTCTGAACCTTTTCTAAAATCGCTATATCCTTTTTAAGATACGGCGACCAGAATTGCACACAATATTCAAGGTGCGGTCTCACCATGGAACGATATAGAGGCATTATAATATCTTTTGTTTTATTTTCCATTCCTTTCCTTATCATACCTAGCATTCTATTTGCTCTCTTGGCCGCCGCTGCACACTGGGCCGAGGGTTTTAACATGGTATCCACAATGACGCCTAAATCTTTTTCCTGGGTGGTGGTTCCTAATGTGGAACCTTGCATCGTGTAACCATAGTTTGGGTTGTTCTTCCCTAGGTGCATAACCTTGCACTTGTCCACATTAAATTTCATCTGCCATTTTGATGCCCAGTCTTCCAATTTATCAAGATCCTCTTGCAATTTTTCACAATCCTCTTGGGTTTTAACAACTTTAAATAGTTTTGTGTCATCTGCAAATCTGATCACCTCACTCGTTATTCCACTTTCCAGGTCATTTATGAATATGTCAAAAAGCAGCAGACCCAGCACAGATCCCTGGGGTACACCACTATTCACCTTTCTCCATTGGGAAAATTGGCCATTTAGCCCTACCCTCTGCTTTCTATCTTTTAACCAGTTCCTGATCCACAATAGTACACTGCCTCCTATCCCATGACTCTTTAGTTTTGCCAAAAGTCTCTGATGAGGGACCTTGTCAAAGGCTTTCTGAAAGTCCAGATACACAATATCAACCGACTCACCTTTGTCCACCTGTTTATTCACTCCTTCAAAAAACATAACAGATTAGTAAGACAAGATCTTCCTTGTCTAAAGCCATGTTGGCTGTCTCCCATTAGGTTGTGACTATCTACATGCTGAGTAATTTTATTCTTTATGATGGTTTCTACCATTTTTCCTGGTACTGACGTCAGGCTCACCGGTCTGTAGTTTCCCGGATCACCCCTGGAACCCTTTTTAAAAATTGGTGTTACATTGGCGATCCTCCAATCTTCAGGTATTAGAGATGATTTTAATGATAGTTCACAGATTACTGATAGCAGGTCTGCAATCTCATATTTCAGTTCTTTCAACACCCTTGGATGTATACCATCCGGCCCAGGTGATTTGCTACTCTTCAGTTTATCTAATAGTTGTAAGACATCTTCCCGATGTATCGATATTTCCTTCAATTCTTCCGCACCTTTAAATACCACTTCAGTCATGGGTAACATCCCTACATCTTCCTCAGTAAAGACCGAAGCAAAGAATTCATTCAGTCTCTCCGCTATCGCCTTGTCGCCTCTTAGTGCTCCTTTAACCCCTTTATCATCTAATGGACCAACTGACTCTCTCACAGTTTTTTTGCTACGAATGTACTTGAAAAGGTCTTTATTTCGCGTTTTTGCTTCCGCAGCAAGCTTCTTCTCAAATTCTCTCTTTGCCTGCCTTATCAATGCCTTGCATTTGACTTGCCAGTGCTTGTGCTGTTTCCAGGTTTCGTCGTTTGGCTCTTTTTTCCATTTCCTGAAAGATGCTTTTTTGACAACAACAGCCTCTCTGACCTCACCTTTAAACCATGCTGGCAGTTTTTTGGACTTCCTTCCACTTTTCTTAAAGCGTGGAATACAGCTGGTCTGGGCTTCCAAGATAGTATTTTTCAACAACACCCAAGCTTGATGTACGTCTTTAACCTTTGCAACTGATCCTTTTAGTTTTTTCTTAACTGTTTTCCTCATTTTATCATAGTCTCCATTTCGAAAGTTAAAAGGTAGTACTGTGGATTTCCTTACTATCCCTCCTCCACTAATTAAATCAAAGTCGATCATGCTATGATCACTATTGCCAAGTGGCCCCAACACCCTTATCTCTTGCACTAGATCTGGTGTTCCACTAAGGACTAGGTCTAATATGGCTTCCCCTCTGGTCGGTTCATGAACCAGCTGCTCCAAGAAGCAGTCATTTATTTCATCTAGGAACTTTATCTCCCTAGCATGTCCTGACGTGACACTGACCCAGTCGATACCGGGGTAATTGAAATCACCCATTATTATTACTGCGCTGTAACCTTTGTTAGCTTCCTTGATTTCTTTGAGCATTTCATCATCCATTTGGTCATTCTGGCCAGGTGCTCGATAGTACACCCCCACTGCCATTGCCTTCCCCCTTTTATATGGAATTTCAATCCATATAGATTCTACAGCAGATTTTGTTTCCTGCAAAACTTTAATCCTTTCTGAGTCAATGCCCTCTCTAACATAGAGCACAACCCCTCCACCAATTTGATCAGCTCTATCATTACGATATAGTTTGTACCCAGGTATCACAGTGTCCCACTGGTTGTCCTCCTTCCACCATGTCTCTGATATTCCAATCATATCTAACCTTTCATTTAGTGCTATATATTCTAACTCTCCCATCTTATTCTTTAGACTTCTAGCATTTGCATACAAGCATTTTAGAGAATGTATTTTATTCATGTTAATTTGGCTATTGTTAGACATGGGTAAATTGGGATCTTTAAGCTCTGTCTGCTCCATACTTGAGGGCATTTGGGCTACTTTACTCTTTTGTTAGACCGGCAGCCGATTAGATCATCCAAGCCTGGCAGGGCAGTGTCTGTTCTTTTATCTCTGATGCAAGACCTGGGTTTGTATGATGTTTGGCGGACCTTACACCCTGTAGATAAGGAATTTACTTTCTACTCCCTCCCGCACAAGTCGCACTCGCGCATTGATTTCCTCTTAATATCTAGATCTTTAGTGGAGTTAACATCGGAGGCTGGCATCTGTGCTACTACGGTGTCGGATCATGCGGCAGTCTTTCTGCTTGTGGCGCTTGGGCATGCGGCCCCTCGGCAGACAGGTTGGTTTTTTCCTAGGGAGTTGTTGGGAGATCCGGCCTTCTGTGATTTAATTCGGTTTTAGATCAAAGAATATTTTGCAAAGAACCTCCCTTCAGAGACAGCAGGTTGGGCTTGGTGGGAGGGCTTTAAGGCCATTATCCGTGCTCAGATAACTAGCTATGTTATCCTCCGGTCCAAACAGAGGAAAGCTGAGTTGGCTGAGCTTGAAACACAAATCTCCGCCGGTGAGAGGCTTTTGAGGGCAAAGATGGAGCCTTGTGTGCTCTTGCGCCTGCAGAAACTAAGATATCAGTATAATATGCTCTTGAGTGCGGAAGTCCGAAAGGTTCAACACGCGCAAGATGCGAGATATCATGTTGAGCAAAACAAAGCCGGCGGGCTGCTGGCGTCTGTGCTCAGCCCCCATAAGGGAAAAACCAGCATTGCGGCCTTAGCGTCGGAGAACCATGGGCTGCTCACGAGGAGTAGTGAGATAGGGGAAAGTTTTCGGTCTTTCTATCAGGACCTGTATTCTTCAATGGGTGAGTGTCCTGACTCTGTCTATCTAAAATTCTTAGAGGACCTGCCTCATCCTGTTCTTAGTGCCCAGCAGGTGGAGGGATTAGGCCTCCAAATAGAGGGGGTAGAAGTCCAAGCGGTCCTTAGAGATGCAAAAAAAGGTAAGGCGGTAGGTCCCGATGGACTCCCTGCAGAATTTTATCAAGTATTCCAGGAGGAGTTAGCCCCCCAGATGGCCTGCTTTTTTCAACTGCTAGTGGAACAATCCCCACAAATAGGGAGTTTCAACGCAGCGACTATAGTTGTACTAGCTAAAGAGGGTAGGGACCCCCTTGAGGTGGGAAGCTATAGGCCGATCTCTCTTCTAAACGCGGATTACAAGATCTTTGCGGGGGTCTTAGCCAGACGACTTTCAAAGATGGTTTCCGGGTTAGTTCACCCGGATCAATGCGGGTTCCTCCCGGGGAGGTCGACCGCGGACAATGCCCGTCTTCTCATCGATCTCTTTGCTTTTACACGCTCGCAAGACTACCCCATGGTCAGGCTTTCTTTGGATGCCGAAAAGGCCTTTGATCGGTTGGAATGGGCCTTCATGTACCGAGTGTTGCAATGGTTTGGTTTTGGAGACTCGTTTATAAATCTGATCAAGGTGTTATACTCTAACCCTCAGGCAAGAATTTTAGTGAATGGAACATTGTCTCCTCCCTTCGCCTTACAATGAGGGACTAGGCAGGGCTGCCCCCTTTCCCCGATTTTGTTTAATCTAGCTCTAGAACCCTTGGCCATTGCCATTCGACACTCTTGAGGGGATTCGGGGCATCCAAGTGGGGGATTTGCAGGTAAAACTGTCAGCATATGCGGATAATTTGCTGCTTTTTGTTCAGCCGGATCAGGTGGGTGAGGTTCTAAAGGTTATGGGTGCCTACTCGGAAATCTCTGGATATAAGATAAACTGGGGGAAATCCGTCGCATTTCCCATGAACAGTGCGACTTTCTCTTCCGCCCTAGGGGATCATCCTTTTGTGTGGGAATCTAAGCCCATTAAATATCTGGGAGTTAAATATTGTTTCTCTGCCGAAGAGACGATCTCAATCAATTGTCAGACTATTGAGGAATTGCTTCGAGCTTTCTCAGTAAAGTGGTCCCCTTTGTATCTAACATGGTGGGGCAGGATGGAAGCCATTAAGATGGTCCTGTCTCCTAAGATAAATTATATTTTGGAGATGCTTCCGATGGAACTGCCCACTAGGGTGTATAAAGGTTGGGAGAGAAAACTGATTTGGTTTCTCTGGTCAGGGAAACCCCCCAGAATTGCGACCGCCAAGCTCAAAGCGAGCAGGGAACAGGGGGGCGTTAATTTTCCTGATTTTAGGGCTTACCACCAGGCCTTCTTGCTGAAACAGGGAGCATTTTGGTGTTCTGTGGAGGCCAAAGAGATAAGCCCGGGATGGCTAGAAGTAGAGAAGAGGATAGTCTCGCGAGTCCCTCTTCAGTTGTTGCTCGTAATGAAGTTCCCTGCAACTTATATGGTCTCTCCCACTATTCTAGCCACTCAGCGGGCTTCCTTTGGTTTAGCCGAGGTATTAGCAGAGGAGAATCTCGTATCCAGAGCATTTCCTATATGGTATAATCCTAGATTTAAGATTGGAGGCAAAACGATTTCATGGAGGAGCTGGCAAGATAAGGGCATTTGGACGCTGGGTCACCTAGCCCATCTCCAAGGTTGGAAAACCTGGGAGGCACTCGTTAGGGAGTTTGATTTACCTGATCGGTGTCGGTTTCAATGGGTCCAGTTAAAAAGCTGTCTAACGCAGGCAAAGCTCTCTGCAGCTAGCTTGTTGGAGGAATGGGGTTTGCAGCAGGTGCTGCTTGCCTGTTCAGAGGGTAAGGGGACAGTCTCAAAACTTTATGCGACTCTCAGAAATGCATGGTCCGCCTCGCTAACTGGTCCAAAAAAGAGCTGGGAGGATGAGATAGAGTTCTCTATCCCGCCTCAACTTTGGTCCACTCTCTGGTCCAGGGCAAATAGAGTCTCCAGTGCCGCAGCAATTACCCAGTCCTTATATTTTTTTTCTCATAGGGCGTTTTTGACGCCCAGCCGACTCTCCCGTTGGGCTCCTGGAGTAGATGCTCGCTGTTGGACGTGCTCGGCTTCCTTGGGTACTCTGCAGCATATGATGTATGGTTGCCCTAGTGTGCAAAAGTTCTGGTGGGAGGTATGGGGTACTATCCAGAAGATACTTTCCTTTCGGGCACCTCTGTCGTGGGATTTGGTTTTCCTTCGGTCTGCAAGCCCGACGATGCCTGTACAGAAAGAGAAACATTTTCTGTTTAATTTTTTGATTGCAGTTGCTCTGAAGCTGATCCTGATTTGTTGGAAAAATGCGGACAAGCTGGAGAGCAACTACTGGTGGAATTTAGTTTCTCTGTATGCTAGTTACAAAAAGGCATGGGCTTGCAGTCAGGAGCGGAGGTGCCGGAAGGGACGCTGTACCCCACAGTTGGACTTGGAGAGTAAGTGGAAGTGCTTGGATGCCTATGCGGCGTCGGCCGGAGTGTCTTCCAGAGCCTAGGCTACTGCTGGGAATTTTTCTTTGTGCTTGGTTTGGATTGTGTTAGATAATCGGCATTTATGTCACTGAAGTAGGGGTTTTGCTTTACATATTTGCTCTGTATAACTGTTGTTACTGTGGATGGCCATTGGAGACTGGGTGGGTGGGTGGGCTGGGTTTGTTATGTGTTGCAGAATGCTATGTTGTTTGTTGTGTTGTTGGAAATTATAAATAAGATTTTCAAAGTAATCCTCAAAAACATTTCCAAATTACCCAATCTCTCCAACTTTGATTTGCTGACTCCCCCCCCCCCCCCTCCGTCTCCAGTGTTTACTAGGTATTCTTGTCAGCAGAGAGCACCACCTCCTTCTTACTCACACCCCTTTGGTCTCCTCATATCTGGCCCATAGACAGGCCCATTCATTATAGTTTGCTGAGCTACTTTACCTGATGCCATGTGGCAATCTTGTCAGAGATTTGGTTAGCAGCAGTGCTCCTTATGCTAACTTCTCAGACCCAGCTCTCCTTGGACTTCCTGCAAGCTTCCCAGATCTTTCCTCAGTCTGGACCAAACCACATGAGATCTCAATTCGCTGGAGTTCCTGCGATACACCTGTGATGAAAAGGGGTATTCTGCATGTGACTAGTGTACTTTGTTTGCTCTGTAGTGTGTTTTCTCCTTTAATAATCCATTTTCCTTATAGACATTAAGAGGCATTTTAGAAAGGGCATCCAAGTGCAATCCGGGATTTTCAGAGAAGAATGTTCAGAAAAATGCTGGGGACTTTTGTATGGGCCCAATTTTAGAAACTTAAACACCCCTGACATGAGCATCCATGCCTGCATCCATATGAATGCCCCCTCTATGAAACCGTGGGGCGAGGATGTTCATCTGAAGCAAGGTTGCATACAAGGATGTCCAGGAGCATGGCAAAATGGAAACATGAGCCCCCCCATTTCCTGTCAGTGTTTATTGTCAAACTGTAAATTAATGGGGATATGAGTGTACCTCCTTCTCTACACCCTTCAGATGTTTGCCTGACACAACAAGCACTTTTCAGATGCCATTCATGCCTTGAGCAGGCATAACCTTTGACGTGGCTTGGGATGGCCAGGACATTTCTGAAATCAGACAAGGACATCAAAGTTCTTGGAAAAGCCCTGGCTCTGCTTACATCATGCCCCCATTCTAACTTGGATGTCCTCATATTATGGACATCCACAGACCCAGCTTCAAAAATGGCTCCGGGGATGTCTCTTTGATTTGGATGCCTCTATGCCTATTTTCAGACATCCAAAGCACAAAGAGGGCTTCTAAAGTAACCCCCATTACGTTAACCATCAGGTAGCAATATAAAAGTACAACATTCTGCTGTCATGAGCAATTGAACTGAAAGGGTTAATTCTCAGCTGTTCTGAGCCAGTGATATGGGGCTAAGAGACATTTGCAGCTAACAGGGACAGGAGAGACTGTTACAGCTGTAAAAAAAAAAAAAAAAAAAAGCTTTGAGATACAATTTTACAGACACCATGCCTGAGAGCTTTAAATATATTTCTAGCAGGAAACCTATGGCTAGATTTACTAAAGGCACTCTAACACCATTAATAAGCAATATTAGTAAATAGCCTCATTGCATTAAATGGGCCCTGTGGTAAATAACATGCATTAATGAGTTATAGCATGCAGTAAAGTGGTAACACACTTTAAACCCAGCTCTTAATGATGATCTGCATTTGTTTCTCATCTGAGTCCTATCAATACCGCCCAGAAAGAGTGGCTAGAAAATTGCAAGGATGTTTGGATCTGACTGAGAAAGACGTGGTGTTAGCTCTGCAGGATTAGAAAAGGCAAATTCAGGAGATTGTTTTAGAAGGTTTGTGTGGCATTTGCATGTGCAAATAGCAGGTTTCCATGAGTAAGCAGTGATTTTAGAAAAGCCACTGCAAATACAAGTGTCTATCCATCTTATACCCAATACTGAAGAGGGCATGTGCTGGGTGCCGTTCAGATAGGCCGAAATGTATACATTTATTTCCTATTTTGCAACAACAACACATGCATATGTTAAAATATTTGCCTATTGGCATTTAGACCTACTCCAAGTCACTCCTAAATCTAAGCTAACTGCTTATTCCAAATTAGGATTTAGACGTGATGGGGCAGGCAATGATGCTTACCCCTGTAGTCTATAAAACCACCTCAAAAGGCTGAAGATTAGAAGTATGGAGTTCAGTTCCTTAGATGGCTCCTACTGGGTGTCCAGATTTATAAAATCTGGCATTTATATATGTAGATAGTGACCACTACATGCGTAGGTTACAAAATCAGCTGCCTACACATATAGATATCGCTACTTAAATGTTCATAGCTCTTTAAGAATAAACCACAAAATTACTGATTTCATGTTAACATGGATTTAGCTAAGGGAAGTCTTGTCTCACCAACCTGCCACATTTCTTTGAAGGTGTGAATAAACATGTGGATAAAGGCAAACTAATTGCTGTGAAGGCTTATTTTAGAAAAGATATGGAAGTCAGAACTGAGACATTGAGATGGCAACATTTACCATTCCAGTGGTATTGTAGAAAAAGGCTCTGCTAAACCTGGAACCTTCTGTAAAATACAGGATAAGGAATTGGAGAAATGCATGTATGCCCTGATATTTGGAGCTGCAGGAGCACATTTATGTGCTGATACATGGAGCTTGTGATAAGGAAGCTTATCATAGCTCAGGAAGGAGCTATAGAAAAGGTGAAGTGACTCTGAACAAGCAACCTGTCAGTTCTGGTAGAAATAAGAAAACAGAATTTTCCCATAAAAGACTACCAGTCCCAGAATGCACCAGGTTTCCTACAGCCATTAGAGGAGCTGAAGTGGGGAAACGTGTGTTCAATCAGGAGGGCTATGAGGTAATCCCTAAGCACTCATCTCAAAGGGCAGGGCCTGATTCAGCACAGCTGCGCTGTGTTAGGGAGGAGCACTCATCTAAGCAGAATAAGAGTAGAGTTTATTCTATAGATGACCATCTTCATGATCACCTTGGATATCCAGAGAATTGTCCTCAGTATCCTGAGAATCAGCTTGAGTTTGATCATCAGTTTCATCTGAAGGATCATCAGAAGCAGAATCCAAACCAGACGGACAGAGAGGGAAAAAGACCCTTTGGAAGAAGGAAGAGAAAAGCCTTTGAGAGGTCTAGAAGAGTCCAAAGCAGTACGTATACTGGGAGGTATTCCAAGGGCCAGCATACACCATTGGACTGGGGAAAGCCAGAGGAATGGTGCTGCAGAGCTAGGAATCACCAGAGGCTACCTGTGAGGGAGACGGCTACACGTGGAAGGGACCCTAAGACCTGTGCCAGAAGGTATGTGAAGAGAGATCCAGTGTCCAGGGATCTGGATTGGAAGGCTGGACATAAGAACTGGACTACATACTGGCCAGGCTATATAGAGAGGAACTCTAGCAGCAATGGAAGCTCAGGTATGAACACTGATCTATGTCCTAGCTATAACCTTGAAAGACAGCAGGGAAACAAGTATTCTCCTGAAAATGCTCCATTGAGAGATTCGTCTGTGCCAATCCATGATATTGAACCCATGCTTGTTGAACAAGGGGGAATAATAGCAGATGAGGATCCTGTTTATATGGACTGCTCTCTATCTAAACTCTGTTGGTAACTTTCTGTTATAAAGTACAGCAACCATCACAAAGAAATACAAATTTGTTCTTTAATCTACTCAGAAAAGCTCCTGAAGCAGGATTTGACCCACACAGTGGAAGGCAAGCCAGCTAAGGGGTTTCAGCTGGATAACTGCTAGCAATTAAGCCTTACCTAATTGCTTGTGAGCTAGGAGAGAATCACTTCTGTATCTATGTGGGAAGTAATCAGAAGTTAACCTGAAAAGAACAGTTTGTTTCTTGCTTTGTGGCTTTTCATTTGTTGTTTTCCTGATTTTGACTTTGTTTTTCCAAGTTAACACTGAAAGCAAGTAACCTAATTTATGTGCTACCAAGCATATCTGTGTTGGGAGAAATAACCCCATAAATAAATATCTTATTGGCTTTACCCAAGAGCACAACTAAATTATTGTCAGCAGCTGTGTCTGGTGTGAATGAACTACATTGCCCACAATACCTTGCAAATCATATAGAAATATGCACTTGCCAAGAGTATGAAGATTCTCACCCAGGCAGCCGTCTGACAAATGGCATAGTTGGCAGGATTGCTTTTGCACAAAAGGGATTTACTTGCTGAGGATTACAACTAAAGTTCAAGTTTAAAGCTGGAAAAAAAAGATTTTCCCTCAACTACACTTTGGAGGAAAAGGGGTTGTTCCAGGAAGCTGTCCCAGGAGGAAAAGACCCTGTGCAGAGCTGGATTCATCACTGAGACAAGGTAATAAGTACCTGGGCATGTCTAGTGGTGGATGGGAGTAAGCATAGGGGTAATTGAAAAAAAAAGAGTGTAGAAAAAAACAGCTGTTTGGAAGGTGGTGCACTGTGTTTTTTTCTTTGTATTTTCTTACAGGGTTCAAGATGGATTCAAAGGAACTAGCTCAGTGGATGGCAGCCCAGTTCAGCAGGCAGCAGGAGCTAGCACAGCAGGCTCAGGACACTGCTATGAGAGCCTTAATGGACCAGCAGAGGCCAGTGCTTGATCTGGTGCAAGCCCTAGTTGAGCTGAAGAACCAAAGTGGAACAGATGCAAGACCAGCAGTGAATACTGGTACACCACATGTGGACAGTGTGGGACTCAATCAAGGGATTGGGGCATTTAGTTTTGGGAAGCTAACTCCAGATGATAATGTTGATGATTTTCTAGAGTCTTTTGAAAGAGTGGCACAAGCATTAGCATGGCCAGAGACCCAGTGGGCAATAAGGCTGGCAGCCTCATTAACTGGAGAGGCGCTTGCAGCTTACAGAGCAATGCCAGCAGCCCAGGCTTTGAATTATAAGGATGTAAAGGCTGCTATTAGAGATCGCCTAGGGTTGTCCATTTCAGAGTATAGGCGAATGTTTAGAGCTACTACATTGAGAGTGGGTGAAACACCCAGGGCTCTGAGTCAGAGAATCAGAGGTTTAGCTGTAAAATGGTTGGAGCCTGAGCAAAAGACGGTAGAAATGTTTTTAGATATTATAATGCTGGAACAATTTATGTCTGCGGTCTCTAAAGATTTGCACACTTTCCTTATACAGCAAAATTGCCAAAATCTTGGAGAGGCAACCATGCTAGCAGAGAGATTCTTGGAAGCCACGCAGGCTTGCCATAGAATGGGTGGCCCTCTAAAGATTGGTGCTGAGGCAAGATGTGCTGTATCAGAAAAGAAAATAATTAAAAATGTTTCTGAAAATGAATGTACTGTATCAAACCAGATGACACAGTGGAATAGAAAGAAATGTTTCAAGTGTGGAAAATGGGGACATTTAAAAAAGGGATGCCAGACACACACTAGCTTAATGGGTGTGGATTTAAAACAGCCCAAAGAAGGATTTCTTTTGATGGTTGATGTGCAAGGAGTTACCACAAATGCTTTGTTAGACTCTGGGGCAGACCAGAGTATGATGTCAAAAAGGCTTTGGAAGAGGATAGAGGCCCAAGAAGGATTTGTGCCTAGAACCCCTGAAAGCCAAGTTCACATCAGATGCATTCATGGTGCTGCAACATCATATCCCACCTATAAGCTAAAGGTTAAGTGCCTGGGGGAACAAGAGGAAATCCTGTTAGCAGTGGTGCCTAGGCTACCCTTTGATTTGGTTCTAGGAAGAGACTGGCCAAGATTTAAGCAGGGTCTAGTGGAAGGACTAGGAAAGAAGGAGGGAGAAGGTTTAATGGTAATAGCTCCCGGGCCTTTATTTGGAAAGTCCTCAGACCCCAGCTAAAAAGATGGTTAAGCGTCCAGAAGACCAAGCTACCCCAAAGCAGACATTCGTCCTAAAGTACCATAGGGTCACAGAGAAGGCCCAAGCTCCTAAGCGGGCAACCCCTCAAGCTGCTGGGTTTGACCTGTGCAGCATAGAAAATGTGACTGTACCTAGCCAAGGGAGAGCCCTGGTTGACACCGGTCTCCAAGTGGAAATACCTATTGGATGCTATGGGAGAGTAGCCCCAAGGTCCGGATTAGCCCTTAAATATTTCATCGATGTGGGTGTGGGAGTAATTGATCCCGATTACAGGGGCAATATTAAAGTTCTGTTGTTTAATTTTGGACAGAATGATTATCACGTGAAGACAGGAGACAGAATTGCCCAATTGATCTGTGAGAGGCTGGGTTTTCCACCTGTGGAGGAGGTCACATCCCTGGAGAATTCTGAACGTGGAACCAAAGGCTTTGGTTCTACTGATGTCAAAGGGGTTAAAAGCCTAGCTGCCACCTGTGCCCGAGAGAGGGAGGTGAATGAAGAGGAAGATTTGGGACCCCAGGTATCTGATTGTAAAGAAAAATCAGAGCCCCAAATAGGTGAGGACCTGACAGTGGTACAACAGGAAGAAATTAGGAAATTGCTTAAAGAATTCCCAGATGTGTTGACACCCATACCTGGGGAGACACATTTGATTGCCCATGAAATAATAACTCCACCTGGGAAATTAGTTTGTCAAAGGCCATACCGCTTGCCTGAAGCCAAGAGACAGGAAGTAGTGGCACAAGTCCAGGAGATGTTGGACATGGGAGTAATAGAGGAGTCAAAGAGTCCCTGGAATAGCCCCATAGTCCTGGTGCCGAAGCCTGATGGATCTTTAAGATTTTGTATTGACTTCCGGCAGGTAAACGCCATATCAGTTTTGATGCATATCCAATGCCAAGAATTGAAGAGCTGTTGGACCAGCTGGGACAGGCTCAATACTTAACCACCCTTGATATGACAAAAGGATATTGGCAAATCCCTCTCACCAGGGAGTCGAAGCCGAAGACTGCGTTCAGCACCCCCGTTGGCCTTTTCCAGTTCAAGAGGATGCCTTTCGGACTGCATGGAGCAGCGGCTACCTGCCAAAGGTTAGTGGATCAGGTACTTCGACCCCACCAAAATTATGCTTTTGCATATATGGATGATGTCATAATCCATAGTAACACCTGGGCGGAGCATCTAAAGAGGATCAGGGCAGTCTTGTGCTCCATGAAGCAAGCGGGAATCACTTTAAACCCGAAGAAGTGTGCCTTTGCAAATAGGGAGGTAAAATACCTGGGCCACCTAGTGGGAAGAGGAAAAATTAAACCTCTAATGAGTAAAGTAGATAGCATCAGGAATTTTCCTCCTCCAACAACAAAGAAACAACTAAGAAGTTTCTTAGGACTTATTGGATACTACCGCAGGTTTATACCGCAATTCGCAGAGAAAAGTGCAATTTTCACTGATATGCTGCGGAAGAATTGTCCAAACCAGCTAAAGTGGACACCTGAAGCTGAAAAAGCATTCTCAGTCTTAAAAGGAAAATTGTGTACAGGACCGGTACTGAAAGGGGTGGACTTCAAGAAACCCTTTCTGGTTCAAACGGATGCATCGGACATAGGGCTAGGAGCGGTTCTATCCCAGTGTCACGAAGGGGAGGAGCATCCTGTGATGTACCTGAGCAGGAAGTTGTCACCGGCTGAACAAAAGTATTCCACAATAGAAAAATAATGTTTAGCTATCAAGTGGTCAGTGGAGGCGTTAAGGTTTTACCTTACAGGGAGAAAGTTCCAGTTGGTCACGGACCATGCCCCACTTAAGTGGTTGCAGCAAATGAAGAACCACAATGCCAGGTTGACACGCTGGTACATGGCCTTACAGGCATTTGATTTTCAAGTTGAACATCGTGCTGGGAAGTTACACAAGAATGCGGATGCCCTTTCCCGTATTACGGACTGTAGAGAAGAAGTTTCACCAGTGACACCAGTCCATAATAACTTAAGCAGGGGGGTATGTGATAAGGAAGCTTAACATAGCTCAGGAAGGAGCTATAGAAAAGGTGAAGTGACTCTGAACAAGCAACCTGTCAGTTCTGGTAGAAATAAGAAAACAGAATTTTCCCATAAAAGACTACCAGTCCCAGAATGCACCAGGTTTCCTACAGCCATTAGAGGAGCTGAAGTGGGGAAACGTGTGTTCAATCAGGAGGGCTATGAGGTAATCCCTAAGCAAACATCTCAAAGGGCAGGGCCTGATTCAGCACAGCTGCGCTGTGTTAAGGAGGAGCACTCATCTAAGCAGAATAAGAGTAGAGTTTATTCTATAGATGACCATCTTCATGATCACCTTGGATATCCAGAGAATTGTCCTCAGTATCCTGAGAATCAGCTTGAGTTTGATCATCAGTTTCATCTGAAGGATCATCAGAAGCAGAATCCAAACCGGACGGACAGAGAGGGAAAGAGACCCTTTGGAAGAAGGAAGAGAAAAGCCTTTGAGAGGTCTAGAAGAGTCCAAAGCAGTACGTATACTGGGAGGTATTCCAAGGGCCAGCATACACCATTGGACTGGGGAAAGCCAGAGGAATGGTGCTGCAGAGCTAGGAATCACCAGAGGCTACCTGTGAGGGAGACGGCTGCACGTGGAAGGGACCCTAAGACCTGTGCCAGAAGGTATGTGAAGAGAGATCCAGTGTCCAGGGATCTGGATTGGATGGCTGGACATAAGAACTGGACTACATACTGGCCAGGCTATATAGAGAGGAACTCTAGCAGCAATGGAATCTCAGGTATGAACACTGATCTATGTCCTAGCTATAACCTTGAAAGACAGCAGGGAAACAAGTATTCTCCTGAAAATGCTCCATTGAGAGATTCATCTGTGCCAATCCATGATATTGAACCCATGCTTGTTGAACAAGGGGGAATAATAGCAGATGAGGATCCTGTTTATATGGACTGCTCTCTATCTAAACTCTGTTGGTAACTTTCTGTTATAAAGTACAGCAACCATCACAAAGAAATACAAATTTGTTCTTTAATCTACTCAGAAAAGCTCCTGAAGCAGGATTTGACCCACACAGTGGAAGGCAAGCCAGCTAAGGGGTTTCAGCTGGATAACTGCTAGCAATTAAGCCTTACCTAATTGCTTGTGAGCTAGGAGAGAATCACTTCTGTATCTATGTGGGAAGTAATCAGAAGTTAACCTGAAAAGAACAGTTTGTTTCTTGCTTTGTGGCTTTTCATTTGTTGTTTTCCTGATTTTGACTTTGTTTTTCCAAGTTAACACTGAAAGCAAGTAACCTAATTTATGTGCTACCAAGCATATCTGTGTTGAGAGAAATAACCCCATAAATAAATATCTTATTGGCTTTACCCAAGAGCACAACTAAATTATTGTCAGCAGCTGTGTCTGGTGTGAATGAACTACATTGCCCACAATACCTTGCAAATCATATAGAAATATGCACTTGCCAAGAGTGTGAAGATTCTCACCCAGGCAGCCATCTGACAAGCTGCAGGAGTACATGCGTGTACTGATATGTGGAGATGCAAGAGCACAGGTATGTGTTGATATGTGGAACAGCAGGAGTGCATGTATGTGCTGATACGTGGAGCTGCAGGAGTACATGTATGGGCTGATATGTGGAGCTGCAGGAGTGCATGTATGTGCTGATACATGGAGCTGCAGGAGTACATGCGTGTACTGATATGTGGAGATGCAAGAGCACAGGTATATGTTGATATGTTGAACAGCAGGAGTTCATGTATGTGCTGATACGTGGAGCTGCAGGAGTGCATGTATGTGCTCATATGTGGAGCTGCATGAGTGTATGTATGGGCTGATATGTGGAGCTGCAGGAGTGCATGCATGTGCTGATACATGGAGCTGCAGGAGTACATGTGTGTACTGATATGTGGAGATGCAAGAGCACAGGTATATGTTGATATGTTGAACAGCAGGAGTGCATGTATGTGCTGATACATGGAGCTGCAGGAGTGCATGTATGTGCTCATACGTGGAGCTGCATGAGTGTATGTATGGGCTGATATGTGGAGCTGCAGGAGTGCATGCATGTGCTGATACATGGAACTGCAGGAGTACATGTGTGTACTGATATGTGGAGATGCAAGAGTGCAGGTATGTGCTGATACGTGGAGCTGCAGGAGTGCATGTATGTGCTGATACATGGAGCTGCAGGAGTGCATGTATGTGCTGATAGGTGGAGCTGCAGGAGTGCATGTATGTGCTGATAGGTGGAACTGGAAGAACCATTTTACAAACCTACATATTGGAAAAATCGACAGTGGCAACTCAATACTTCCCATGTGCATGTTTTCGGCACTTGCACGTCTAGCTTGCGCATTTGTGCAAGCCTACATATATAAATGCTGCCAATTAATTACAGAGGTACTTTTTAAAATATAATTTAAATTTGGAGTGAGAAATAAACTAAGGGGGATTATGGAAGATAACTCTCTGAATCCCTCTTGCAAAGCGCTGGCTGAAACACACACTTTTTTTTTTAATTTACATATCCCATTTGTTTGCAAAAAGAAAACAAATCCAGATTGAGAAAGGAATGAAACATATACATAAGCTGCTACAGAAAATAAGCCCTCAAAGTCCACATCAAGGGAAGTAGACTGGTGCATACTACAAAACAGAAAAGAAATATCAAAACCTGATTACGTTCTGGAAAGATTTTTTTATACTCAAATTTATACTAAGCTATCCAGCAAATAATCATCAGGTAGCAGCAGATACTAAGGTGTTCTTGCGAGCCTTCAGAAAATCCTCTAACTGTAAAACTTCAAAAAACACAAAATTATCTGTCCCCAACATCACCAGGCATTTACACAGAAATTTAAGGAAAAAAGGAGCACCCTCTTCCAGGACCTGTGGGCACAAGGCTTTTTTTTTAAAGTAAAGCTTCAATATCGCATTCTTATCTAATTCTGAATTGAAGGCAACCAGCAGAGTTGCCCATGTAGAAATCTCATCTAGAGTTCAATAAACTCAGAAATATTCAGGCTTTCCATAGGTGACAGGATATCACATCCCTCCCCTCCATCATCAGCTACCCTCGCTGCCTAGGAAAGATAATGATGTTGTTATGTGCCGTTGAGTTGGTGTCGACTCATGGTGACCCTCTGGATAGTTGTCCTAAATTGTGTTTGGCCTTCAGTCAGGCAGCTCATTGTTTACAGAGTGACACCCATAGCTGCTGTTATTGTATCAATCCATCTTATTGCTGGCCTTCCTCTTTAGCATTGACCTTCTACCTTGCCAAGTATGATGTCTTTCTATAATGATCTCTCTCTTTGCAAGATGTGTCCAAAGTATGAAAGTCAAAGTCTTATCATCTGAGCTTCTAAGGAAAGCTTAGGTTTGATCTCCTCTAGTACTGACTGGTTTGTTCTTCGGGCAGTCCATGGAATACACAGTATTCGTTGCCAACAACATAATGCAAAGGCATCATTTTTCTTCTTGTCTATCTTTTTCACTGTCCAACTTTTGTATCCATATGATGTTATTGAAAATACCATGGCTTGCAGAAGTCGAATCTTTGTATGGAGAGAGACATCTCTGCTCTTGCAAATCTTAAGAACATAAGATATGCCATACTGGGTCAGACCAAGGTCCATCAAGCCCAGTATCCTGTTTCCAACAGTGGTCAATCTAGGTCATATGTACCTAGCAGTTTCTCCAAAAGACAAAGGTTCCACAATGCTTGTACTGGGTCAAGCATTGATATCCTGGGTCCCTTCTTAATAATGGTTTATGGACCTTTCCTCCAGGAACTTGTCCAAACCTTTTTTAAACCCAGCTACACTAACAGACTTTACTACATCCTCCGGTAATAAATTCCAGAGTTTGATTACACATTGAGTGAAAAAATATTTTCTTTTATTAGTCTTAAATAGTTTACCCTGTAGCTTCATTGCATATCCCCTAGTCTTTCTATATTCTGATAACGTAAACAATCGAGCTACGTTTACCCGTTCCACTCCGTTCATTAATTTATAGATTTCTATCATATCTCCCCTCAGTCATCTCTTTTCCAGGTTAAAGAGCCCTAACCTTTTTAGCCTTTCTTCATAGGAGTATCCTTCCATCCCCTTTACTATTTTGGTGGCTCTCCTCTGAACCTTTTCTTATAACGCTATATCCATTTTAAGATGCGGCGACCAGAATTGCACACAATATTCAAGGTGCGGTCTCACCATGGAACGATATAGAGAGCTTTCTGGTTAAATTTAGAACCCAGCAGAGAGCTTGTAGTTTAAATTTCATAGTAAGTCAGAGCCTAGCAGCAGCAAAGATCTGTAATTTAAATCAAATCAGAATATAACTTAGCATAAAAGGCAAAACAGGGTCAGTACTTTTTGAGCAACAAATAAAGTCTTCTAGAGACCTTTACAAAGAGGCCTTCTACCTAGGAGGCAAGAGACCTGTACAACTTTTTCAATAGGTGTTAACACCAGGTGGCAGGACAAAAGGCCATTTTGAAAGACTCCTTCTATTGTGATGAAGAAGCCCCATTCTCCACCTTAAAAGCACAAGATTCACGGCATTTTAGTCCTGAAGCTGACAGGAAAGCAGGCCATGTGAGCAGCTGTTGTCAGGGACAACAGAAACAAACTCAGCCACGAGGTCTGAAAAAACACTCAGCTGAGAAACATTCCCCAGTTCCTAATAACGTACACCTGGAAAGGGGAAGAGCTTACAGCCATTATAAGGGCTGTGCAGGGAACTCAGAGGGAGGAATAGGAGGAATACACGGACTACAAGGACTACAAGGACTAGTAGAGCTGACGAAGCAAAGAGAACAGGCTGTCTTACCTGAAGCAGCTGGCCAAGAGGAAGCAGGTGGAGTTTCCTACTTTGACCCAGGAAGTGAGTCAGAGTTAGAGCCAGGAAGAGCTCACCAGAGAAACTATTCAGAGTCCTACGGGAAGAAGCAGCTAGCAAGGGCAGAGAACAGGTGTGAATGTTCTGCTGATTGCAAACACTTTGGAGCACGGAGGCAACGTTCCCGACGGAGTGAGTGGAAGCCTAAAGCCAAATTGCATGTATCAGGAAGCTGTGACCTGAGGAATGAGTATGGTGAGAAGTTAAAGTTTGTGAATGATAGAAATTCCTACAGTGTGAATGCAGAGAAGCCTCATGCAGGAAGTCCTAGGTGGGGGCAGGGCTGTAACTCCCAACCGAGGGATTTGAGCAGAGAGCTGAGCAAAGAGCATTCAATACCTTCAGAGAAAGAAAGATATTACCCAGAGGATGTGTGCATGTCTGAAGATGACCTTATAGAAGTTCCTAAACCTCAAAGGAAACCCCGCAGGCTGAAACCTGATATTAAGAGGGGAGAAGGACATTATCTTTCCCAACCGGAGGATAGAAGCAGTAAGCTCACCAGGGGTGGAACCTCCTACAGGAAGGGAGTTTATAATAACCCTGAATGGTGGCTTCCCTCTCTCCCAGACACGAAAGAATACAAGAGCAGTTATTCTAGCCCTAGAGGGAGTGCTGCCGAGAGACACTGTGACGGCACGGCACAGGGGAACTTGCAAGCAGATTTTAATAAGGAAAGTTCTGAATGCATACAAGAACCAATGATTATTGACACACTCAGTGAGTGTTCTTCCAACAGTGACCCAATGGACTGCACACTGATTTTGTCAGATAAAATAATGTCTTTGTGCTAGTCAGGGCTGTGCATAGTGTGAAGGGAAAACACTATAACAACTGAATGCTGGTTTCCGCACAGTGAAACTGTGTGCTGAATTTGAATGCCTGACTTTATACTTTACTTTGAAGCAAGAGGAAGTTGTCCTATTTTTCTCCTTTATGTTTTTGCCAGAAAGCATGGCTCATTTCTTTTGAAGTATTGTGTTCTGTTTATTTGAATGATCCGACCCCGGGATGGGAATAAATCCTTATTTGCCTTCAACTACTCGTGTCGTGCAACTACATTCTTTGCCATCAGACGCAGGCCTGCTAGCCAGGAGGCAGTCTGCCCACCTGGTGGTGACATAACCTGGCGTAGTCTATCGGATTTTTTTCAAGCAAAGAAAAAAAACAACACAGTACCGAAGATACATAAAGGATTACTTGCTGAAAAGAGGAAAAAGTTTGCTGTCTGGACGGAGGAAAAAGAAAAACCGGAGCGGATTTTTCCAAGTTCCTGACCTGGAGGGCAGCAGAGACACAGCTTTCTCAACGCACGATCCTGCACCGTGCTAAGGTAAAGGTAGGAAGGCACGGGGGTGACTAGGATCAGAGAAAGGGGGAGCTGTGGTGCTAAAGGGAAGCAAGAAAAAGGAAAAAAAAAAAAAAAAGAAGAAACACATAGTCTGTGCCGCACTTGGTGGGCCCTGTCTTTCTTTTTCCTTTGCAGGTGCGGGACGCAGTGGAGGAATGGATCCACAGCAGATGAAAGACTGGATGGAGGCCCAATGGAAAGCCCAAGGGGAGCTGGCCAGACTAAGCCAAGAAAGGATGATCGCCCCGATGACCGAGCAGCAGCCGCTGTTGGAGTTGCTTGGGACTCTCATCAAGAGGACTGGTACCGCAGGAGAAGTTAATCCCGCAGTGTCTAAGATGGTAGGACTTAACGATTGCAGTGCTTTGTCCTTGGGACAGCTAAAGTCATACGATAACTTTGATGACTTTACAGACGCTTTTGAACGGATCGCAGAAGCGGCTAAATGGCCGAACGATCAATGGGCGGTAAGGTTCGCTATGACCTTGTCTGGTGAAGCGCTAGCGGCCTACAAAACTATGCCTGTCGGTCTTTCGTCCAGTTACCCTGAAGTAAAGTCAGCCATCAGGGATAGGCTGGGTTTAACACCCATGCACTATAAAAGGCTCTTTAGAGAAGCTAGGCTGATGCATAGAGAAACACCTAAAGCATTGTTACAAAGGTTGAGAGGGCTAGCAACCAAATGGCTTGCTCCAGAGAGGGCGACGGTAGAGTCATTGTTAGACACCGTCATCCTAGAGCAATATTTGGAGGCTATACCACCCGAGATAAAAGCTTTTATAATGTTGCAAAAGTATAATTCTACCCAAGATGCAGCCAACCTCACGGAGAATTATTTTGAGGCTGAATTAGCCAGCACCTCCGGAGGTAGTGTTTTAAAAGTGGCCGGTCTTGATAGAATGAGTGGTATAAGAAAGTCCTTAAAGGGAAATGCATATAGTGAGAGTGTATATAAGGGAAAGATGTCTGGTAAAAATGTGGAAAAGAATGTTCATATGAAATGCTTTAACTGTGGCCAGCCTGGGCATGCATACAGGCAATGTAATGTGCGCACTGCTCTAGTGTCGGGAGGAGAGGACCACCTAGAGAAAGGCATTCTGTTAAAAGTCCAGATAGATGGGGTAGAAGCTTTGGCGCTCCTAGATTCCGGAGCCGACCAAAGCATGGTCTCCCAAGAGGTATGGCAGACCATCACCGCCCATGACCCCTCTGCACTAGGAAAAAATTGACGGAAGAGTGAGTGTAAGATGCGTGCATGGCACCTCGTCCCATTACCCGCTGTATAGAGTGTGTGTGGAAGGAGCAGGTACTAAGGAAGATGTACAAGTAGCAGTAGTTCCCCGACTCCCTTATGAGGTAGTGTTAGGACGCGATTGGCCCCCATTTGCCAGACAGATGAAGAAAGGCCTTAGCGAAGAACCTGAGATACCAAAAACAGAGGCCATAGCACAAAAAGTTCCCAAACCCTTGTTTGAAAGGATACAAAAGCCTAAGGGCCACGAAAAACCACAGGTAGTGGAGGGAACTTCTTTAAAGAAAAAGTTTGTTTTGCGTTTCTCCAAGCTGTCTCCGCTGGCTCAAAGTCCCAAGAGGGCTTCTGAAGCCGCGGCGGGTTACGACCTGTTTAGCATAAGCGATACAGTGGTCCCGAGGGAAGGAAAAGCCCTTATTGATACAGGATTGCAGATCCAAATACCTGACGGCTGCTACGGCCGAATAGCCCCGCGGTCTGGATTGGCTGTTAAAAATTTTCTGAACGTAGGAGCGGGAGTAGTGGACCCTGACTATCGGGGCAAAGTAAAGGTCCTGCTTTTCAATTTCAGTAAAGAGAATTATACAGTAAGGAAAGGGGACAGAATCGCCCAATTAATATGCGAACGGGTAGGTTTTCCCCTAGTTGAGGAAGTCCCTTCGTTAACGGCTACAACCCGAGGTACGGGCGGGTTTGGTTCAACGGGGGTGGGGGAGGTGAAAAGTCTGATGGCCATGGCCGATGGTAAAAGAGAGGAGGACTTAGGCCCCCAACCTGCTGATTGGAGGGAGCGCCCAGAGCCGCGCATAGGCACGGACTTATCAGTACCACAGCAAAAGGAACTGATTCACATGCTGGGTAAATTCAATGATGTTCTCACGACGATGCCGGGAGAAACCCGCATCGTCGCTCATGAAATTATTACAACCCCGGGGAAAATAGTGCGACAGCGTCCCTACAGGCTACCTGAGGCGAAAAAGACAGAAGTGATAGCCCAGGTAAAAGAGATGGCTAAAATGGGCATCATTGAGGAGTCCAGAAGCCCGTGGTCGAGCCCAATCATGCTGGTCCCAAAACCAGATGGGACACTTCGATTTTGTATCGACTTTAGACAAGTCAACAGCATATCGCAATTTGACGCCTATCCGATGCCACGGATAGACGACTTACTAGACAAGTTAGGCCAAGCCCGATTCTTGACGACACTCGATTTAACAAAGGGATATTGGCAAATCCCGTTAACCAGAGACTCCAAGCCAAAAACCGCTTTTAGCACGCCGGTGGGGCTCTATCAGTTTAGGCGTATGCCATTTGGCCTTCATGGCGCAGCAGCCACGTGCCAAAGGCTCATTGATCAAGTCTTGCGGCCTCACCAAAATTACGCGCTCGCGTATATGGATGATGTAGTCATCCACAGCAACACATGGGCGGAGCATTTAGTCAGGGTGGAGGCAGTATTACAGGCTATTAGAAAGGCTGGTCTAACTTTAAATCCGGCGAAGTGCCTATTTGCCACTAGGGAGGCCAGGTATCTGGGACATATAGTGGGGAATGGGTTGGTAAAGCCACTCACGGGCAAAATTGACAGTGTCCGAAATTTTCCCAGGCCCCTAGATAAAAAACACATCCGCAGCTTTTTAGGCCTCGTGGGATATTACAGGAGGTTTATCCCTAGGTTCGCGGAAATAAGCATGGTATTCACGGAGATGCTCAAAAAGAACGCGCCGAACATTGTACGGTGGACTCCGGACGCGGAGGAGGCTTTTGTTTCTCTGAAAGAAAAACTTTGTAAAGCCCCAGTCCTAAGAGGGGTCGATTTTCGGTTGCCTTTCATCGTGCAGACCGACGCCTCCGAGACAGGTCTAGGTGCTGTTATGTCACAGACATTCGAAGGGATAGAGCATCCCGTTATGTATCTCAGCCGGAAACTGTCCGATGCTGAGAGAAAATATTCTACTGTAGAACGCGAGTGCCTCGCGATCAAGTGGGCCGTGGAGGCATTGCGCTTCTACCTGTCTGGGCGCAAGTTTGTCCTAGTCACGGACCATGCACCGCTGAAATGGCTCAGCCATATGAAAAATGATAGCGCTCGTTTGACCAGGTGGCACTTAGCCTTACAGGCCTTTGACTTTGAGATACAGCACAGGGCGGGCAAGTTGCATGGCAACGCAGATGCGTTATCAAGGCTTACGTGCTATCAGACGAGGGAGTCAGCAGCCCGTAAGGTTTTAAGGGGGGGGGATATGTGATGAAGAAGCCCCATTCTCCACCTTAAAAGCACAAGATTCACGGCATTTTAGTCCTGAAGCTGACAGGCAAGCAGGCCATGTGAGCAGCTGTTGTCAGGGACAACAGAAACAAACTCAGCCACGAGGTCTGAAAAAACACTCAGCTGAGAAACATTCCCCAGTTCCTAATAACGTACACCTGGAAAGGGGAAGAGCTTACAGCCGTTATAAGGGCTGTGCAGGGAACTCAGAGGGAGGAATAGGAGGAATACACGGACTACAAGGACTAGTAGAGCTGACGAAGCAAAGAGAACAGGCTGTCTTACCTGAAGCAGCTGGCCAAGAGGAAGCAGGTGGAGTTTCCTACTTTGACCCAGGAAGTGAGTCAGAGTTAGAGCCAGGAAGAGCTCACCAGAGAAACTATTCAGAGTCCTATGGGAGGAAGCAGCTAGCAAGGGCAGAGAACAGGTGTGAATGTTCTGCTGATTGCAAACACTTTGGAGCACAGAGGCAACGTTCCCGACGGAGTGAGTGGAAGCCTAAAGCCAAATTGCATGTATCAGGAAGCTGTGACCTGAGGAATGAGTATGGTGAGAAGTTAAAGTTTGTGAATGATAGAAATTCCTACAGTGTGAATGCAGAGAAGCCTCATGCAGGAAGTCCTAGGTGGGGGCAGGGCTGTAACTCCCAACCGAGGGATTTGAGCAGAGAGCTGAGCAAAGAGCATTCAATACCTTCAGAGAAAGAAAGATATTACCCAGAGGATGTGTGAATGTCTGAAGATGACCTTATAGAAGTTCCTAAACCTCAAAGGAAACCCCGCAGGCTGAAACCTGATATTAAGAGGGGAGAAGGACATTATCTTTCCCAACCGGAGGATAGAAGCAGTAAGCTCACCAGGGGTGGAACCTCCTACAGGAAGGGAGTTTATAATAACCCTGAATGGTGGCTTCCCTCTCTCCCAGACACGAAAGAATACAAGAGCAGTTATTCTAGCCCTAGAGGGAGTTCTGCCGAGAGAGATTGTGACGGCACGGCACAGGGGAACTTGCAAGCAGATTTTAATAAGGAAAGTTCTGAATGCATACAAGAACCAATGATTATTGACACACTCAGTGAGTGTTCTTCCAATGGTGACCCAATGGACTGCACACTGATTTTGTCAGATAAAATAATGTCTTTGTGCTAGTCAGGGCTGTGCATAGTGTGAAGGGAAAACACTATAACAACTGAATGCTGGTTTCCACACAGTGAAACTGTGTGCTGAATTTGAATGCCTGACTTTATACTTTACTTTGAAGCAAGAGGAAGTTGTCATATTTTTCTCCTTTATGTTTTTGCCAGAAAGCATGGCTCATTTCTTTTGAAGTATTGTGTTCTGTTTATTTGAATGATCCTACCCCGGGAGGGGAATAAATCCTTATTTGCCTTCAACCACTCGTGTCGTGCAACTACATTCTTTGCCATCAGACGCAGGCCTGCTAGCCAGGAGGCAGTCTGCCCACCTGGTGGTGACACTATCCAAGCAAGGACTGTTAATCACCCAGGAAGTTGGTCACAGCTTACCTCAGCAGCATAGGCATAAATAGCTCAACCAGAGCTCTGTGATCCTCAGTCTTGAAGGACTAGAAAAAGGAACTGCTACTTCTGGAGAGAGATCTGCAATTGTGAGTATATACTTCTGGGATTTTTCTGGAAGGACCTCTTTGTATTAAAGCTAATTAATCTGTGAACCCAGTGTTTTTTGTTAAATCAGTCAAGGCCTAGTAGCAGCAGTTTAAGTTTAAATTTAAAACACAGAAGAGAACTTTCTGGTTACATTTCATACTCAGCAGAGAGCTTGTAGTTTAAATTTAATAGTCACTCAGGGCCTAGTATCAGCAAAGTACTTTTAGTTTAAATTTAAAACACAGAAGAGAGCTTCCTGGTTAAATTTGGAACCCAGCAGAGAGCTTGTAGTTTAAATTTCATAATAAGGACTAGTTTAAATTTAAAACACAGAAGAGAGCTTTCTGGTTAAATTTAGAACCCAGCAGAGAGCTTGTAGTTTAAATTTCATAATAAGTCAGAGCCTAGCAGCAGCAAAGAGTTGTAATTTAAATGAAATCAGAATATAACTTAGCATAAAAGGCAAAACAGGGTCAGTACTCTTTGAGCAACAAATAGAGTCTTCTAGAGCCCTTTACAAAGAGGCCTTCTACCTAGGGGGTAAGAGACCTGTAAAACATTTTCAATAGGTGTTAACACCAGGTGGTAGGTCAAAAGGCCATTTTGAAAGAATCCTTCTATCCAAGCAAGGACTGTTAATCACCCAGGAAGTTGGTCACAGCTTACCTCAGCAGCACAGGACAGGGTACTGTGTAGCAGCCTTCTTTTAATACCTGAAGATTGGAGGATTGCCAATGTAACGCCAATTTTTAAAAAGAGTTCCATAGGTGATCATGGAAACTACAGACCAGTGAGCCTGACGTCAGTACCGGGAAAAATGGTAGAAACCATCATAACAAAATTACTCAGCATGTAGATAGTCATGGCCTAATGGGAGACAGCCAACATGGCTTTAGACAAGGAAGATCTTGTCTTACTAATCTGTTATGGTTTTTTGAAGGTGTGAACAAACAGGTGGACAAAGGTGAGTCTGTTGATATAGTGTATCTGGACTTTCAGAAGCCTTTGACAAGGTCCCTCATCAGAGACTTTTGGCAAAACATGGGATAGGAGGCAGTGTACTATTGTGGATCAGGAACTGGTTAAAAGATAGAAAGCAGAGGGTAGGGCTAAATGGCCAATTTTCCCAATGGAGAAAGGTGAATAGTGGTGTACCCCAGGGATCTGTGCTGGGTCCGCTGCTTTTTGACATATTCATAAATGACCTGGAAAAGGGAATAACGAGTGAAGTTATCAGATTTGAAGATGACACAAAACTATTTAAAGTTGTCAAAACCCAAGAGGATTGTGTAAAACTGCAAGAGGATCTTGATAAATTGGAAGACTGGACATCAAAATGGCAGATGAAATTTAATGTGGACAAGTGCAAAGTGATGCACCTAGGGAAGAACAACCCAAATTATGGTTACACGATGCAGGTTCCACATTAGGAACCACCACCCAGGAAAAAGATTTAGGCGTCATTGTGGATAACATGTTAAAACTCTCGGCCCAGTGGGCAGCGGCGGCCAAGAGAGCAAATAGAATGCTAGGTATCATAAGGAAAGGAATGGAAAATAAAACAAAATATATTATAATGCCTCTATCTTGTCTAGGTCCTTCATAGCTACTTTTCGAAGAGCAATGCATCGTCTGATTCTTTGACTGCTTATTGTTTCTTTATTGATAGTTGAGCCAAGTTCTCCACTATTTCAATTTCTTCTCCATCAATGATGAACTTATTGCTTTTGCCAGTTTACAGGATCTTTGGCTTCTTTACATTAAGGTGCAGGCCCATCTTAAGACTATGCTCCTTGATCTTGAAAAGCAAATGTTTCATATTGTCTTTGCTTTCATCCAGTAATGTGGTATCATCAACATAGTGAAGGTTGTTGATGAGTCTTCTACCAATCTTCACACCTCGGTTGTCTTCATACAGCCCTGCTTCTCTGATGATTTGTTTTGCATATAAATTAAACAAGTAAGGGGAAAGTATGCTGCCTTGTTGTACACCTTTGCTGATTTGAAACCATTCTGTTTCTCCTTGCTCCATACGAACTGCTGCTTCTTGATCAATGTAAAGGTTGTGCAAGAGAATGATCAGCTGTTCTAGTATACCCATGCTTCTTAATGTGGCCCAGAGTTTCTCTTTCTCATGGTTTACAGAGTCAAAAGCCTTGCTGTAGTCGATAAAACACATATAGATATCCTTTTGGTATTCTTTTGTCTTTTCAAGGATCCATCTCACATCCACAATGATGTCTCTTGTTCCTCACCCTTCCTGAACCTTGCATGCACTTCAGGCACTTCCAGATATGGTTATAGTCTCTGCTGAATGATCTTGTGTAGAATTTTGCTGACATGCGGGATCAGAGCGATTGTGTGATAATTTTCACAGTCAGTCGGGTCACCTTTCTTCAGTATTGGCATAAATACAGATCTTTTCCAGTCAATTGACCTTGATGTTGTCTTCCAAATTTCCTGGCAGAGTCTTGTAAGCATGTTAGCTGCACCCAATTGCTGTAATACTTCAATAGGAAAATAATCAATGCTTGGTGCTTTGTTCTTTGATAAAGTTTTCAATGCTGCTTTGACTTCTTCTTTCATCACCAATTGTTCCTGATAATAATGTACAGGTTGAAATGGCTGTTGGTCCACTTGATCTTTATCATATATTCTTTCTACCTTTTCTTGATCTTATCAGCATCATTCAACATGGATCCTTGAGCAACCTACCAGCTTAAGAGCCTTCTATGTTGCCCCAGTATTATGGAACACTTCCTGATAATTTAAGAGCAATAAAAGATTTACAACAGTTCGGAAAAGAACTAAAGACTCATCTATTCATTGAGTATTTACATTATGATATCCCTTCTGAGATACCCCAAGCTCAACCTAATTAATTACTTCCAGTGCAATTTTGCTCCCAAAGTTTATACCTACTGCAACATAGTATATAGTTGGTGCAACATTATATATAGTTGGTGCAATTTAGTTCTTGCAAGTTAAATGTACATAAGTTATTGACGTTTCAATATAAAGTTCCTTTTATGTTCCCTGTAAACCTCCCCTGATCTCTGGAAGGGACTGTATATAAAAGCATGTTAAATCAATAAATACATCTTGTAACATTCCAATTAAAGGCTGGGATTTTTACTTTAACACTCATAGATTTAGGAAAGCCGATCATGTTCTTCCTTTAATAGTTTCTGCTTCTATTTACTTGCATGCGTAATTGTAGTACTTCTACTTGTCTTGTCTTGCTGTATGTTTGAAATCCCTGTTGAGTTCTGCAGTCGCCTCTCTTTCTCCTCTGGATTTAGCTTCTCTGCGTTTCTGGGAAATTTTCAGAGTTTCTTCGGTCATCCATTTTAGCCATTTTTGCTTTTTCATCTTTTGTAGAGACTTCTCACTTTCTTCCAACACAACCTTCTTGATGTCATCCTATAACTCTTCTTGAGCTCTGTCATTTGTATCTACAGCAGCAAATTGATTTTGCAGGCAGTCTTTAAATTCTGATGGTATATTCTAAAGGTCATATTCTGCTACATTTATGAGGGACTTGCTCTTTTTCAACTTTAGCTTGAGTTTGCATACTATACAACAGTCAGCTACAGGTCTATACAACAGTCAGCTACAGGTTTTATCTTCGTTGATGTTATAGAGCTTTTCCATCGTTGATTTCCACAGATGTAGTCAATTTGATTTTTCTACAATCCATTGGGTGAAGTCCAAGATGTAGTCAATTTGATTTTTCTACAATCCATTGGGTGAAGTCCATGTGTACAATCACCTCTTCTGTTGCTAGAAGGTGTTTGAAATGAATAGATCATTGGTCTTGCAGAATTCTATCAGTCTTTCTCCAGCTTCATTTTTGTTGCCAAGTCCATATTTTCCAATGACTTTGTCTTCTTTGTTGCAACTTTTGCATTCCAATCACCTATGACTATCAGGATATTCTGTTTGCATGTTCTCTCAGTTTCAGCTTGTACTTGTTCATAGAAATCAACTTCATCCTCTTCTGCAGCCATTGTTGGGGCATATACTTGAATTATAGTTGTGTTGATGGGCATTCCTCATAGACGAACAGAAAGTAAGCGTTCACTGATTGCATCATATTTCATTACAGTTCTTGCAAGTTTTTTCTTAATTATAAATTCAACACCATTCTTCTTTGTCTTTCATTTCCAGCATAGTAGACCATGTGATCATCAAATGCAAAGTGCCCGATGGCAGTCCATTTCAGTTCACTGACACGCAACAGATTGAGTTGTACATGTTCCATTTCATTCTTGACCACCTCCAACTTCCCTTAGTTCATGCTTCATATATTCCATGTCCCAATGTGTAAGACATCTTTGCAACTTCTGACTCTCATTTCATGTGCAGCTGCATCAGCAGTCAAACATCCCAAGGGCTTTGATCCAACCACATCATAAATGCTGGCTTTACTCTGAAAAGTCTTCAGCTCCTCCCCAGTAGCCAATTGAGTGCCTTCTGACCTGTAGGTCTCATCTTCTAGCACTATAGTGCAATTTGCTTTGTTATGACTATCCACTTTGTTTTCATAGCAAGATATGGAAGTAGATTGCCAGGCCTTTCTTCTGCGCAGTTAATTCTAGTGTTGCTGCCATTTTCACAGAAAGGTTATCTGCCCCTGCCAACACTATCCCATTCTGCTGCTGCCCAGATGGGTGGCTCGTCTTAGTCTGGCACCTCAGCTGAGACCTGTCCATCTTGGGAAACCATGCCAGTACTTAAGTTACTGATAGCTTAGCCCTCAGCATCACTGATGCACACAAGCTGTCACAGTACGACAAGTTGCAAACCAAGTGGAGGGGGGGAGATAATACAAGTTGTTTATTATTATAGTGGTAGGATCCTGAAGTACCAACACTTCTTTTAAGAACTTATGAAAAGGAATCATTGGGGATAAGTAATGCGTACAAGAAAAGTTAAGACATCTAAGATTCTTAAACAGGAAAGCATTCTCCAAAATCTCATGCTGCCTATACAGAATGAGATTATCTTTAATGGAGGAGGAGGAAGCTCCCTGCAGAGTAGATACCTGAGACTCAACCTTTTGTAGACGAGAAATACATGAGGAAAAATAAGTATCATGTTGAGAAAATTTCTCCATGGTGTCCTTTGTAAAATCAGCAAACTGTGATACAGTATTATTTAAAGATGATTCCATCTGAGTAAGCAGAGACCATATATCAGGCAAAGAAGCACCATGAGGCTGTTTACCTGAAACAGAAACAGCAACAATTGTACTCAGGGATTTAGAAACCTTGGGAAACTGGACAGCCCGCAATAGCAGAACCACTGCACCTAGTCCCCAGGCTCCTGAGGTGTCTGATCCTTAGACGAAATACTGGGCCATGACTGTCCTACCATATTAGGAGAGGACATCGCCAGCCCCAAAACATCATTGCTAGATAGGAGGAGAGGAGAAATATCAGAAGAAGAGTCCAAACTTGCAGATATGGGAACCAAACTTTCACCCTGGTCTTTCACTGGGACCACAATATGTTTATCCATTGGGCCCATGGCTTTCACAGTCTTAAAGGGATCCAATGTACTCACAGTAAACACTTTCTTCTTTCATTTTGCCATTCCACGCGGATGTATATCCTCAGTACTCTGAAGGAGCTCCAAAGGGGCCAAACATGCCCCTTTGTCCATGCCCCTTTGAACACGCTCACGGCCATGTCCCTCGGCATGTAAGCATGTTTTAAACCCCCAATGACATAAGGGAAGGTGAGAAGATGATCCAATCGGCAGCAGGTAGCACTCCATCCAAACTGCCAGTTCCCTCCTCAGTGCATTGCACTGGAACACAGGTCAGCTCACCCACCAAGTCTCCCCAAAACTCACACTTTTTAAAACCTTTATGTGCCAGAAGTAGGTTTAAATCCTGGCATAAAGAATTTGGGGTTTACACCTGCATGACCTATATGAAATGAGGCATACTTGTGTCAATTTTTGTCCTGTCCAGGCTATCCCCAGATCACACCCCAACATGCCTCCTCAAAACTTCCATGTAGCAAGGACATCCACGTATAAACTGAACCTTTGTAAAAATGGCTGTGATTTACATGTATATATGCCATGGGATAGGAGGCAATATCCTATTGTGGATTGGGAATTGGTTAACCCTCGGATACACTACCCCTGGGTCAGGGGTGACCCGGGTGTCGGTCTTTGTGTTTTTTCTTCAAAATGGTAAGGAATTGTATTTTGGTACTCTAGGTATTTTATTTATTTATCTATTTTCTTCTATACCGCCCCTTCCAGCAATCAAGGGCGGTTTACATGAAACATCTTAACAGTTGTACACAGTTGTATACATTTACATTGAACAATCGGATTCAACTATTTACATTGGGTATTCCTCAACGAACCATTTTTAAGTATTTTCATACATATGGTTTGCAAAAATAATGTTTTTATACAGTACTGCATGCTGCTGAACAAACAAGGGGTGATTTTCGACACTCGCACAATAACACTCTCCTTTGTTTTATAGCAGCAAAGAAAGTCACCACTCCAAGTCCACATTACAATCCTGTGTTTTCTAACGTCTTGCTTACATTTATGATGTCACCTGACGTCAGTTCCTTGTTTGTTTCTGTGGATTAAAATTTTTTACGACAAAGGTAAACAATGCCACTCCCGAAACGCTTCAGCAGCTGTGCAGCAACTGAAAAAATTAGACGTTGGTTGAATGAAGAAAGTGACAGTAATGATAGTTTGAGTAATGATACTGAAGGTGCTGATACGGATAGTGCAGTCGTTCCTGCCCAGTCCGATCAGCTTGATCTTGATGATAGCGGCAGTGAAGCGGAAGATGCTGTCGAAGAAAATAAAACAAGTGATGACGATAGCAGTTCATACAGCAATTCTGAAACTTCTGAATCACATTCTGAAAATGAGGAAGTTACTGACAGTCATTACACAGCTCGTTCTGGCAGGCATTGGAATAAAACTGTACCGCCAACATCAAGAACAAGGGAAGCAAATATAGTCAGAGAATCTTCTGGACCAATTGCTCTGATCAGAGGTATAACTAATGCTAAGGATATTTTTGACATGTTTGTAACTCCAGATATATTGTCAGCAGTGTTAGATTTCACAAATTCTGAAGGCATACGTAGAGCTGAAACAATGCAGCCACCATGTACTGACTGGAAGCAGGTAACAATGGAAGAGCTCCAAGCAATATTGTGTCTTCTGTACATGAGTGGTGTTTTCAGGCTGAACAAAGTATCTGTACGCAGAACTTGGGCTAAAAGTCCTATCCAGAATCCTATATTTCCAGCTGTTATGTCAGGTAAAAGGTTTGCAGAAATATTGAGTTTACTTCGATTTGATGACAAACAAACCCGTGAATCACGAAGGGCCAATGACAAATTTACTCCAGTCAGAGATGTTTGGAATTTATTCATTTCTCAGTGCATGAAAATGTACACACCATCTGCATACTTGACTGTTGATGAACAATTGTTGGGGTTCAGAGGCAAGTGTCCGTTTCGTCAATACATCAAGTCTAAACCAGACCGATACGGTATAAAGTTATGGGTGTGTGCAGAAGCCGAAACGTATTATGTATTCAACATGAAGCCATACCTAGGGCGTGAAGAGTCAGTTACTCGTGACAAAACAGTATCTCTAGGAGCTGATGTTGTTTTGAAGCTTATTGAACCTCTGGAACGGTCTGGAAGGAACATTACTTGTGACAATTTCTTTACTAACGCACAACTGGCTGATGTTCTTCTTAGCAAGAATTTGACACTACTGGGCACTGTAAGACGTTGCAACCGTGACATACCTTCAGAATTCCAGGCAAATCGCTCAAGAATTGTGGGATCCTCAATATTTGGCTTCAGTGGAGACAAGACTTTGGTGTCATTCGTCCCAAAACGAAACAAATCAGTTATGCTGCTGTCAACACTTCACCATGATAATAAAATTGATGAAACATCAAAGAAGCCAGAAATAATACTTGACTACAACAGAACGAAAGGGGGTGTTGACACAGTAGATCAGTTGTGCCACACATACAGTGTGAAAAGATCAACTCGTCGATGGCCACTTTGCATGTTTTATGGACTGCTTGATATCGCGGCTGTAAATTCATTCATAATATTTATGTACAACAATCCTATGTTTCATCACAAGGAAAACTGCAAGAGAAGGTTTTTCCTGGAGGAACTCGCTTTGAATCTCATGAAGCTTCAGCTACAAAATCGTCAAAGCCATCCAGAAGGTCTGACAAGCCATACACGTCAATCCATGGCCAATGTTGGCTATCCTTGCCTTGAAATGCCTAAGCCACCAAGACCGTTGACCACACGGGCATCAGCAAAGAAAAGAAAAAGATGCTCCTTTTGTCCAAGTGACAGAGATCGAAAAGTATTTACCAAATGTGAAATCTGTCTGAAGTGTGTCCTGAACATTCAAGAACAACTACTAGCACATTGTGCATAAACTGTTGTTGAAAAAAACAGTCAATGTACTTCATGTATTGCTTACTAGTTTTCTGTTGTTTACAATGCACCGTTGTCAATTTGTTATAACACTGTAATTTTTTTGTCACAATCTGCATCATGCCATTACTTGACATAATGGCACCATACTTTGACTGTTGCTGTCCACCTAGCGAATAAATATAGAACTATTGTAGTTTGCAAAGCGTGCAGTGCTGCACACCATTTTTAAGCTTGCAACTGAATAGTTAACAGGTATTGACATTATGCAGCATATATCTGACCTTGTACAACTTGTCCTGCCTGATCTTGGCTAGCATTGCACATTATTCACTTGAAAGGGTGAATTAATAACAAGTATTATAAAAAATAAATAAAAGTATGTCTTTTTCTTCACAATTTAACCATGTTTTACAAACAAAAGTAGATGTTTTACCATATTTCTACATATGGGTCAGGGGTGACCCGGGGGTAGTGTATACGTGTCAGTCGATTTACCGAGTGTATCCGAGGGTTAAAAGATAGAAAACAGAGAGTAGGGTTGAATGATCAATTTTCTCAATGGAAAATGGTAAACAGTGGAGTTCACCAGGAACTGTACTGGGACCGGTGCTTTTTAAAATATTTATAACTGATCTGGAAATGGAAACAATGAGTGAGGTGATAAGATTTTCAGATGATACCAAATTATTAAATCACATGTAGACTGTGACAACTTGCAAGTGGACCTTTGGAGAATGGGAGACTGGGCGTCCAAATGGCAGATGGAATTTAATGTGGACAAATGCAAAGTGATGTACATAGGGAAGAACAACCCAAATTATAGTTACATGATGATAGGTTCTACCTTAGTGTCACCACCAAGGAATGAAACCTAGGTATTTTCATGGATAATACATTGAAATCTTCTGCTTATTGTGTGACAAAAGGCAAATGGAATTTTAAGAATTATTATGAAGGGAATAGAGAATAAAACAAAAAATATCATAATGCCTCTACATTGTTCCATAATGTGACCACGTCATGAAAACTGTGTGCATTTCTGACCATCACATCTCAAAAAAATATATAATGGGATTAGAAAAGGTATCAGGAAGGGCAACCAAAATAATAAGGAGGATGAACCGATGCTCCTATGAGGAAAGGCTAAAGAGGTTAGGTCTCTTCAGCATGGAGAAGAGACCTAACCTCAGAAGGCTGAGAGGAGATATGATAGAGATCTACAAAATCCTAGGTGGAATACAAAAGGCAAATGCGAATCAATGATTTACTCTTTCAAAAAAAAAACAAAGACAGAGAGCTACAACATAAAATTACAAAGTAGTACATTTCAAACAAACAGGGGAAAATATTTTTCACTCCATTAACAGTTAAGCTTTGTAACTCGTTTCTGGAAGATGTGATAAATGCAGTGAGCATAGCTGGGCACCTAGTTCAATCGTGTTTTAGGCACCTATGTTAAGCTTACTTTGTAACTACAAATAGGCGCCTACTTGTCTTTATAAAATACTAGTATTAGAGGCTTAAAGCACCCTTAAGTTGCAGAAACGGGATTTACGCCAGTCCTAGAACTAATGGAAATATCCATGCGTAAATTATAGTATTTTATTCTATGCACATACTTGTGTACTCTGCCTATGCTCTGCCCAAACTTCGCTCATGTGCGCGCTCACTGGCAAAGTAGATGCCTTGATGTCAAAATGTGTTCTGTTACACTGGTTGGCCATTTACGGCTATATGTGGCTATATACCTCCTAATTGCTCAAAACAATGGTGCTTAAGTAAACTGACCTGTAGCCTTAACACACTTGAAGAATGACCGTGACAATAGCATCCCGTTACAGAGGAACAGAATATACTTACATGGGCTACTCTAAAGGGCGGGCAGCTCGCCCCTCTTCCACTTCCAGGGTGTTCTTATGCTTACTTTATATCGTGTTTTATGAAATGCGTTATCATGAAATATATTCATGTATTTTATGATATGTACTATTTTCAGGTGTATTTACATGATTTTCTTAATTGTTGTAAGCTGCTTAGGGCAAGCCTTATAAACTAGGCAGCTTATAAACAGAACAGAACATAGAATATTGAACCCTGCTGCCCCAGCTGGAGAAGCAAAGTTCACAGATTCCTAGAGGGAGGGCCAGCAGACCGACCCCTGCTGGTTGGCTTTAGAAAGCTCTGGAATGATTCACAATCAGTGGGCCTCAGCTGATGTCTGCTGCTGTACCCCACTCTCCAAATAGCCATGAAAAAATGTCCATGGTACTTCAAACTCAGATACCTCCATCATAAGGCAGTGAATGGAACTGAGAGTATACGCTAAATAAGCAGGAAGGCTAAGAGGCTGGAATAATTACTAGAGCCAAATAGTAAATAACTATTTCAGTAGAAATATTTCTCCAAACATTTCTTCTTCTGCTTGCTTGATACAATCTGTTGGTAAAGTCACTGGAAAATGGCAATAGAAAATGATCCCTTAGGAGCTATGTTACTAAAGTGAGCTAAGCCATTAATGCATGATTTATAATCTATCCACCTATTGAGTGAAACCTGAGTAACTGAACCCCTAATTTTTTTGTTTTTTTGTCGGAAGTTTTTGCCGTGAGAGATTGCTCCCTCTTGAAGCTTAACTTCCCTTTTAATTACTCATGTGGTAACACTAACCACTGTATAAAAAGTTGTGAGATAATCGCATTCAGAAAGTATTAATGCTACATCACAAATATTTTTCCTTTAAAAGATCACCATATCAAGTCACAAGATGTATACACAGAAGCGATCTTTACAGTCATCTAAGGATTCTCCGATTGGGCATTTTGCCTGTTCTAATGATACATCTTGTGACTTGTGTACACAAACCATTGAAGGTACTGAATGGCTGGTTCCTAATTCGGGGTTGAAACAAACATCTAAATGGTTTACCACTTGTTCCACGACTTATGTAGTCTATGTTTTAATATGCCCATGTATGAAATTATACATTGGACGGACTATAAGGAAAGTGAAAACTCGACTGCGTGAACATGCCTCACGAATTGCAAACAGGGTAAATTCAGCCCCTTTAGTTCAGCATTGTATTGATTTCAATCATACTTTTTCAGAATTTCATTGGCGTATAATTGATCACGTTCCTGCTAACCCTAGAGGAGGAGACAGGGAGCAGAGTCTTCAGAGATTGGAACAAAGCTGGATATTTCAAATTGGTTCTTTAGAACCGAAGGGACTCAATTTGGAATTGGATTGGTTGAGTCTGATTTGACGTCAGAAGAGGGGAGGGCTATCGATGGTTTAAAACTATCTGTTATTCTTGAGCGTTTGATCAGCAAGTGTGACTGTGTGTGAAGAAATGTCCAGTTTCAAAGAGAGTTAAAGCATGCTGTGGTCTCGTTAAAACGTTGAAAAGAAGAGAGGTTTATAACGAAGACCTAAAATCATGGATCTCTTTGGCTGGTCATCATTATAAGATAAGTAAATGGATAGCAGATTAGAAGCGTTGAAGCAGAGCCGAGAATAGATGTGCGGCTCTAAACGCAGTACTGTGTCCGTAGTGATCTGCTTGGAGCGTTGAGATCTGCATGGTGATCTTTTAAAGGAAAAATATTTGTGATGTAGCATTAATACATTCTGAATGCGATTATCTCACAACTTTTTATACAGTGGTTAGTATTACCACATGAGTAATTAAAAGGGAAGTTAAGCTTCAAGAGGGAGCAATCTCTCACGGCAAAAACCTCCGACAAAAAAACAAAAAAATTAGGGGTTCAGTTACTCAGGTTTCACTCAATAGGTGGATCGATTATAGTTTAATGAGTTGGGTGAAGGGTTGGTAATATTATTTAGATTAATGCATGATTTAGCATGCGCAGGCTGGCGGTAACAGTTACCACAGGGGTATGATAGTTAGGGCACCGATTTTCGTGCTAACGGCCCACCGAACGTTAGGGAGCTGAATGGGCAGATTAGGGACAGAAAGTGCGTGTGCTGAGCACATTGCAGTTAGCACAGGGGTACATATCACATGCTCATTGCCAATGTTGCTATTAATATGGGTTCACCTAATGCCACCTCAAGATGTGGAGGTCAGTGCACCCACAGGAATAGTGACATGCGTTAGGGCACTTAACACACATTGGTTTTTGTGTTAAACACATTAAAAGTGCAAAAATCTAATGCACATTAGTAAAAGGTCTCCATAAACTTGCCCTTGGACTTGTTTTGTTATCAGCCCCTACCTTTCTTTACATTTGATAGTCTGTATATCACATCTACCTTCTCTCGATTAGAATTATCAAAGAATCATCTACATGAAAAATTCACTATATCAGGCTTCATTTACCCACCATTAAGAAGTACATAGAGAACACTATTGAAGAAGCTCCACATGTCAGTTCCTCCCTCTATTTGATTTCATAGACACCTGCCATCACTTTTGCTACACTCAGCCAGGAGATGAAGAAAGTAAATTCAATTTTGCTCTCGTTAATTTTAGATTAGAAGAGTTTTAGTAGCCCCCCCCCCAAAGATCAGAAACATAACCAAACAAAAGATATATTAATTTCCCATGGAGGAGAATTATCATATGCAGCATATTGATTTCCCAGAGGGGAAAATTACCATTGCATCCACTCCAGCCTGATCCTTCTGTCAAAGAAGCTTGGTTAATATGCACATAGAAAAGAAAAATGCAGCAAATATTAGGAGCTCTTTCTTTATGGTGAGAACAACTTTAAAAAGCATGACTGAACAGAGTATGCAGTAGACAACGGGCAAAACTACAGACGAGATAGCCATCAATGTAAGGGAAATAGAAGAGCACCAAAGGATATGTAGAGCAGGCAAAGGGAGGAGCCATAGATGCCAATGTGCGAAGTCATGTAAACAAAATCAACGAGGCAGACTTGGATACAACTGTCATTGCCAAATCTTGATGCAGTGGAAATCAGAATTGGGATATGAGTCGCCTAAACTATAATCTCTTCAGTAGAGACACAGTAGAGAAAAATGGGGAAAGAGAAGCTCTTTCTATAAGAAACATAATAGCCAGCCCCAAAAAAAGTTTAAGAAATTCTATGTCATGGATTTATTCTTCAGACCTCCAGCATAGGGGTGAATTCAGACGTTACAGGGGATGGCATGTAAAGGGGAAGATGTATTGATCCTTCCTGATGAATATCACCTAGGCCAAGAGTGTACAAACTGAGAGGCGTGAACAATTCTGTCAGAAGCAAGCAGCAGCAGGCCTGAAGAGAAGCGAATGACCCAGAAGATAAGGTAGAAGCCAGAGAAGAGAAATGGACCGAAACACGAAGGCCATAGGCAGCAGGCATGAAAGTGCGCTACACTGCTGCAGTGCAGTTTAGAAAAGAATTACTTCCACTGTAGCAGATCTAGGCACTAAAGGAGTCAGTGTAGTCTGCCACAGGCCAGGAATAGCCATCATCCTTAGTCTCCGGCCTGACAGGAGTTTCTGCTACCACAGGGCCTGGTCCAGAAAGTAAGATTGTTCACAGAGTCAGCCCTACCATCAGGCAAACTAGCCAGTTGCCTAGGGCAGTAGCTACTGGGAGGGGGGGGGGGAGGCAGCCAAAAGCACGCCTTCAAAGCTAAACAATAGATTGTTAAATATCGAAGATCAAAACGTCACTTCGCAGAACTAGATGCTGTATAGCTCCAAAATAATATAACTAGCTCTACTTTCTCACCATTGACCAATTCTATTATATAAGTGTTATATTTCTTCTATAGCGAACAGATCTCAGAATCGAATTGGCTATAGACTGCTGACACTGTCGTGGTACAGCCAGATGCCTTCAATACATCAATGATCTGTGTTTTCGCTATTATTTTAATTTATTTACTCTTTTTTTCTTTATTTCCAATTTCTTATTTTTAATAAAATATACTGCAATGAAAGCCTATTGTTTCTTCTTTTTGTAAGTAGATTTTTAAAGGTTTTTGAAGCAGCTAATGCTGCGAATTAAATCGAAAACTTCTCTAAACGGTTAATCCACTTCTGTCTGCTGTAAAGCACGGAGCAAACACTGAATAAGTTTGAAGATTCGGCTGAACCAGCACAGTCTTCGATATGAGTTTATAAGAAACATGCTGTGCGACGTCTCTTGTTAACCTTCTGATTCATGGACTTTGGTTAATCTCACGATTCATGGACTTTGATTACAGTAGACAGAAGTGGATTAACCGTTTAGAGAAGTTTTCGATTTAATTCGCAGCATTAGCTGTTTCAAAAATCTACTTACAAAAAGAAGAAACAATAGGCTTTCATTGCAGTATATTTTATTAAAAATAAGAAATTGGAAATAAAGAAAAAAAGAGTAAATAAATTAAAATAATAGCGAAAACACAGATCATTGATGTATTGAAGGCATCTGGCTGTACCACGACAGTGTCAGCAGTCTATAGCCAATTCGATTCTGATATCTGTTCGCTATAGAAGAAATATAACACTTATATAATAGAATTGGTCAATGGTGAGAAAGTAGAGCTAGTTATATTATTTTGAAACAATAGATTGTGACAGCCAGGGAGTCATAAGGCTTAAGGTTTGCCTAGGGTGCCAACTCCTTGAACCAACTCTGAAGCTGGCCCTCATTGTTGATGTTTCTTGCCCAAATGGAAAGAAACAGTGTGAGTGAGGCTGCTATGAGAAGAAAGCGGCCAGAAAGAGGGAGGATTTGGAGACAATTTTTTTTTTTTTTTTAGTGCCATCAAGTCAGTGTTGACTCATAGTGACCCAGCTACCTCTGGGTTTTCTTGGCAATGTATCACTGGAAGTAGATTGCCAGCCTTTTCTTCTGAGGCAATGGAGGGTAAAGTGACTTGCCCAAAGTCACAAGGAGTGCCAGTGGAAATTGAACCCTTGATCTTCTGGGTAATAGGCAGTTGCTCTAACCACTAGGCTACTCCTCCACTCTGTGGAGACAAATATGGGAGGGAAAATAAAAGCAAAAATGAAAAATGTAAAGTAAAACATTGACAAAATAAAAAAGATGAGCAAGCTAAGAAATCATCCAAAAACCCTCTTATTCCTTGAACACTTTGGACCATCCACCTAAATCCACCCCCCCCCCACGACACCTCAAAAAAGATTCTGCACATGTAAATAGTTAAGAATATACCACTGTATATAACTTGCTAATTGTATATAGTTCAATGATTGCAAATAGTTGCTGTTATACAGACTATGGGGGTCATTCTGAGGCACGTGCCATTTCCCGAGCCCCACTACCTTCCCCGCGTGTTGTACAGGGAAGGTAGACAGGGAAAGTAGACAGGGGCAAGAAAGGGGCAGATCAGGGGAGGCATTGAGGACCTGTATGCCTGGGGCGGTCATTGGCCCTAGACGTACAGGACCAATTCCAATGCCCTGTACATCTGGGTCCGGCAACTTACACGGGGAACTTATTCCACCTCAGAGGTGGAATAAGTTCCCCTAGTCATAGGGGTACGGCGGGTCTGAGGCATGGATGGGGCAGGGGGAGGCCAAGGACATTCCCCACAGCCCGACCCTGGCCTTAGGAGGCCAGATCAGGGGTCGGGCTGCAGGGAATTCACTTTTTAAGCCGGCAGCTGGGGATCACGGCTCTTCAATGGTAACCGAACACCATGACGCCACGGCTCCATTGATGAGCACTGACTGAGTTAGCTAGGGAAGGTCTGTACATGCAGGCCAGACAGAATTGGGGTCCCAGCTTGCACGTCCAGGCCTGTTAGCGATTCTGATCCTGCGGGGCTAGACGTGCCCCGCGGGATCAGAATCGCAACTCCCTCTGTGCGTCCAGTTCTGGCTGAATGCACGTATGGAATGGAATCGGGCCCTATATAACTAAGATGTTATTTGTTTCCATGTAACTTTGTTAACTTTGTTAATTGTTATCTAAAATGATATTTGTTCTATGTAACTGATGCTCTGTTTCACTGTAAACCGCTTAGACCTGGTGAAAAGCGGTATATAAGCATAGCTAAATAAATAAATAAGAAAACCTAAAAAAAAATAAAGAGAAGCACACAAAAAACAGTGAAAATAAAAAGCAAAAATAAAAGTGGGGCAGGTGGATCAGAGTTTTCCTGGTTGCTAAAAGTTTTTTCTGGTGCCTAATTTAAAAAAAATTCTATCCCTGACTATCTGTGGTATGTTTGGTTTGTCTGTCTATGGTGTGGCCTGTGTCTGTCTGTTATGATGTGGTGTATCTCTCTCCCCGTGTTAGGTATGTCTATAGTTGTACAGGGCCTCTCTCTCTCTCTCTGGATCTGGTATTGTGTGGTTTCTCTATGTGTACAGTCTGTGTAGTATGGTCTGTCTGCCTCTGTGTGTGTGTGGTGTTGTTTCTCTGCATGTGTGCGTGGTATGGTGTGTGTGTGTGATGTGATCTGTCATTACTTGTGCATGTGTTTCAGTGCGGTGTATCTTCTTCTCTGTTTCAGTGTGGGAGTGTCTATGTTTGCGGTTTACCCATTTGCTTATCTTTCTTTGTTTAGCTGTCTGTCTGGTTGTCATTTGTCTGCCTCTTTCTGTGTCTTATCTATCTGAGTGCAGTGTGTCTGTCTATAGTATTTCTGGTATGTTGTACAGTATTTCTGTCTTTGTCTCTGTGTTTGTGTGTTTACTAATTTCAGCCACTCAAAGGGAAACAAAGACTTTCGGCAAAACCAAAAAGTCATGGGATAGGAGGCAGTGTACTATTGTGGATCAGGAACTGGTTAAAAGATATAAAGCAGAGGGTAGAGCTAAATGGCCAATTTTCCCAATGGAAAAAGGTGAATAGTAGAGTGCTGTGGGGATCTGTGCTAGGTCCACTGCTTTTTGACATATACATAAATGACCTAGAAAAGGGAATAAAGAGTGAGGCCAGAACTGCACAAGACACAGATAAGCGTATTCCTTTCTATCTCTGCTGGATTTTTATTGCAAATATAGAATACTAAGGGTTGGTCAAACTTTAGGTATTGGGAAAATTGCTAATTGCTGGTCCTACATTACGTTTGGGGATAGTCAAACTGCTTGATTTCCTTGTGTAGCCTTAACAGTTTCTGAGTGTGCCCACAGTTCAGGCATAAGCCTACTGGGGCAGGGACACTTGTAAGAAAAATCAGCTACTTGGTATAGAAATACTTGCTTTGCGAGGGACCAACAGAGGCCTTTGCACAGGGGGCTGATAGACCTAAAAAGGTATATTTTGGGTAATTCTGGTTCATTGTCTGCTTGAAAGGCATCTCCCAGGGAGGGGCTACTTTAGTTCATCAAACACCTGGCTTCACATACTGGTCACAGCCAGTCTGAAAGGCCAGAGCTACACAAGACACAGATAAGCTTATTCCTTTATATCTCTGCTGGGTTTTTTTTTATTGCAAATATAGAATACTAAGGATTGGTTAAACTTTAGGTATTGGGAAAATTGCTAATTGCTGGTCCTACATTATGTTTGGGGATAGTCAAACTGCTTGATTTCCTTGTGTAGCCTTAACAGCTTCTGAGTGTGCCCACAGTTCAGGTATAAGCCTACTAGGGCAGGGACACTTGGGTTCCCGCCCACCCTACCATTCACACCACCCACCCCTGGGGCTGCATTGCCTATATAGTGGCCAATAGCTTGGGATATGCCCACATTCTCTTAAGCAGCATGTCTTGTATTTAGTGCAATACCTGCGGTACTTTCATTCCAAGAAGAAGCATTTGGAGCCTAAGAGCATTTCCTATGTGCCGAAGGTCATCTGCCATGTATAACGAATTGACTCTACTAAGAGAAGACCTAGCTGCCATGCATAAAGAATTGTCTCTACTGAGGGAAGAACTGACTGCAATGAAGCTCACCACTTCTAGGATACAGACTGAACAAAGTCCACCACCGCTCCCACAAAGAGTCAAACACACCAGGAACAAATGGATCACAGTGGGTTCGGGTAGATTGCGATCTCTGACACAGAGACATCCTATACACCAAGAGATATCCCTGCATAATGCATTCTCTGCCTTGGTTAATGAGGATGCCCTATCCAAAGAAACTGAACGGCCCTTAGAGGAGTCAGTCAATGCCCAATCTCCTGCTAAAGCACCAAATATGAAAAACTCACCAAACAGAAAACTACTACTACTTGGAGATTCCATCATCAGAGACACCAACTTGGGAATACAGTCCAAAGGAGAGAAGAAAGTCAAATGCCTCCTAGGCTCCTTAGCCGGCAGGAATACAAACCAAATTATTGATGTACTTAGCACGGAAAGCAAACACTCCAAACTTGATGTTGTCATCCACTTGGGTTCAAATGACCTGGTTAGAAATAGTGCCTCTACAGTCCAAAAGGACTTCCAATCTCTGGGAGAAAAACTCAAGCCCATTGTTAACACTGTAGCATTCTCAGAAGTTCTACCTGTTCTAGGTAAGGGGGCAAAAAGGCTAAATCACATTAACAGCTTTAATACATGGCTTCAGACCTGGTGCAAATGAGAAGGATTCAGATTTATTGGCAACTGGGAAAACACATGGACCAACAAGAAACTATACTGTGCTGATGGACTACATCTCTCTGTCGCAGGGAAAAGAATCCTATGTGAAAAATTCAGGCAGTATGTCGATTTGAATTTAAACTAGAAGAAGGAGGTGACGGACGGGGAAGGTCAAGTTCTGGACGTCACCCCCTGCAAAAGCAGAATAACAGAATCAACCACACTTTTAAACAACACATCAAAAGCAACTGGGAAGAAGTGGGTAGAATAAAATCAAGGCAAAATACACACAAGCCAGTTAAATGCTGGAAAGCAATGAGCACAAATGCTCGAAGCTTAGCCAACAAACTTCCGGACCTGGAAGCCCTAATGGTGGAAAAGGACTTGGACATTGTGGCCATTACAGAAACATGGTTTAATGAATCGCATGATTGGGATATAGCCATACCTGGCTATAACACAGGTACACTAAAAAAAAATTTTTTTAAACTGCCTCTAATGTTTCGATTGATTTTTACGGTTTTTGGTGCGCTGAATCCAAATCTGGTAACCAATTTGCTCCATCACGTACAGATGTTTTGCTACATTGGGTTAGCAGTTTGAGGTGAACGTTTCAGATTGAGTGTGATCGAGATAAAAGTTTCTTGGATGAATTCTTTATACTAATTGTTTAGTAGTTATTCAAATAAGAATAAAGAAAATTGTAACAAGGCAGCACATAAGAATAGAGTAATGTCAACAAAACACACTGTGATGGTAGCAAAATTGTCTGCACTTAAAACAGCCACATACATGTGCACAAACATTGAGCATATAAGAGCGAGGTTAGACACAAAGCAAAGCAAAGAAATGTGCAAAAAATGTTGTACAGGTATGTATGTAAGAATAGAAAACGCAAACCGCACCATTGCAATACATGAAGACAAACACCCGATGGTGTGAAAATAAAATTCTAATAAATGAGATCCGACACTGTGGTAATAACTAGCAAATTTTTATTTCAAAGTTTAGTAAAAACACGATATTTGTCAACACAGTTTAGATTTTAAAGTCATTCTTGGGTCAATCAATCTCCTGGTGGGCCCGTTTCTTCTTCCCCCGAATGCTTCTCTTGGTGCGCTGCTTGGCGTATTTTTCATCTGGGGTTTCCCGCAGCAGCAACCAGCAGAAATCAGCCATCATAGTGGTGTTCCATCTTCCTTGGTACCTTCTCTCTGCGTCCTTGATGTCCTGGTGAAACCTTTCACCTTGTTCTTCACTGTACGCCCCCAGGTTTTCGGGAAAGTAGTTCACATGGGAGTGCAAGAAATGGACTTTCAGGCTCATGTTACAGCCTTGTTCTTTGAAGGCATTGAGCATCCTGGCAACAATATCCTTATAGTTCTCATCCCGCCTGTTCCCCAAGAATTTGAGAACAACATCCTTGAAGGAATCCCAGGCTTCTTTTTCCTTCTCAGACATCGTTTCAGCGAATGCTCCATCTGAAATGAGTTTCCTTATATCAGGGCCAACAAACACTCCTTCCTTTAGCTTTGCTTCAGAAAGTCGGGGGAACTTTGAGCAAAGGTACCGAAAGCACTCACCATCTTTTGGAAGGGACTTGATGAATTGCTTAATGAGACCCAACTTAATGTGGAGAGGTGGTAATAGAATTTTATCACGAGGTACCAAGCTCTCATGAAGAACATTTTTCTCACCGGGTCTCAAATACTCCCGAATTGGCCAGTCTTTTTTCCGCCAGTGTAGGTCGCGGGCCCGGCTATCCCACAAGCAAAGGAAGCAGGGATATTTGGTGAAACCGGATTGCTGCCCTAATAGCATGGATAGAATTTTAAAGTCTCCACAAATCATCCACTTATGCTCATCATAACGAATCTTCTGAAGAATCAGGGCCAAATTCTCGTATTTTTCTTGGAGAATAACAGAGTGAGCAATAGGAACTGAAGCGAATGTGTTGCCATTATGAAGAAGAACACCTTTTATGCTGTCTTTTGACGAATCAATGAACAGCCGCCATTCAGCAGGATCATACTTGAGTTTAAACTTTTCCATCACTCCGTATATATCGTTGCAAAATACCAAATCTTCCTCTTTGCTGAAATACTTCAAAAATTGTGTCTCGCGGTTGCGGTACCAATAAAAAGTTGTTCCTGGTGACAATAGATTTTTCTGTTTAAGCCGAGAACCTAGCAGTTGGGCAGCATCTTTTGGGAGTCCTAAATCCCGGACTAAATCATTCAATTCAGCTTGAGAGAAAAGTTCAGGTTTCGGATCTGGTTCAGTTTCAAACTCGGAAGTACTGGACTCATCGGGAAAAGCCATCTGATGAGTCTCATCATGATCAGAACCGTCCACACAAATATGATCCAAAGATTTTGGTGGTTCAGGCACAGGTACTTCGTTGCTATGAGGCATAGGCCTAATTGCTGAGGGAAGGTTGGGGTAACTTATTACGTTCTTATTTTTTAAGTTGTATCCCTTCACAATGCAAGAGCAAAAATAGCAGTCACTGTTGTGGTCTCTTTCTTCACGCCATATCATAGGTATTCCGAAACGAAATGCTTGTTTTTTACCTTTCATCCATAAGCGTAGATCTTCCTCACATGTCTTGCACACTTTGTGAGGAGCCCACGGTTTGTCTTGATCGCCTAACTTCAAACCGAAATAGGCGAAATATACTTTTTTAATAAATGCAGAAATGTTCCTCTGCCGCTTTTTCACGGTATATTCCCCACAAATAAAACAAAAACTGTCCGGAGAGTTGACGCAACTTCTGGCTCTGTGAGCCATCACAAATACACAGCACTGCAAACTACAACTGTAGTGAACCACTTCGGAATAAAGCTGGATTACAACTGAGCAAACAAAAGGTAATAATGAACTTGCAAGAAACTGAAATTTGACAGGAACGTTCATGTCGCAACCACCGTGTTTGAGCGAGCGAACGAGGCGAGGCGAACAGGAAAGAACATGCGCCAGCGCGAGTACTGGATTTAGCCCCCCGCCTCCCAATTGTCCTGTTAATAAAATGAATACAAAACACTCTAAAATATCATGAGGGAGTGTTTCTAGTTAGTTAACCATTACAACCTCTATTTTGGGCCAAGAAAATAAACTGCAGTCGGCTAAAAAGAAATTATGTGAACATTCCTTATATGGGTAAGAAATCTAATTTTGCAAGAAAACGTGACGTGATGGAACATTTTGGCTATTTTTCCTGGATTCAGCACCCCAAAATCTATAGGAATCAGTTGCAAAACTGGAGGCAGTTTTTTGGTAGTGTACCTGTGTAATCTATTCAGCAGAGACAGAGAAAATGGAAAAGGGGGAGGAGTAGCCTTGTAAGTCAAAAGCAATATCAAAGCTACTGAAAAGCTACTGAAATGCAGGGTGCATGGGGAAAAGAAGAAGCGCTCCGGATCATGTTGGAAAGAGGAGATGGCACTGTCATCCATACTGCTGTAATCTACAGACCTCCGACTCAAATTGAAGAGATAGATAACGAATTGATTATAGATATTGCCAAGATTTTATTTATTTATTTTATTTATTTCAACTTCTTATATACCGCACTCTTTGACATCAGCGCGGTTTACAAATAACAGAAAGGAACCAGAACAACAGGCTGTTTGGTATTACATATAACAGGAGTATCAACTTGGATAACATGGGAGAACTATTTACATGGAGTATATAATCTATTAGCTAGATAGCATGCTCGAACTATTTACATAAAATTAGCAGTGATGCTTGGAACAAGAGGGATATTGTGGATTATACTAGGGTGAGGCTGTTATGTTACGGTTCATGTAGGGTAGTATTTGATGAAAAGGTGCAGTTTAAGGGCCTTTCTGAACTGGGTTAGGTCGGTTATGGCGCGGAGATCAGGTGGGAGAGCATCCCAGTATTTTGGTGCGCTAAACATGAAAGCTCTGTTTGATGTTGATAGGCTGCACGTTGTTATAGCCTTTGGGGTTGTTAGTGAGTTTAATGCTGCATGTCTCCTATTTCTATTTGATGGGACGGATTGGATGAGTTTGGTAAGTGATGTGGACGATAAACCATTTAAGGCCTTGAATGTGAGAAGGAGGGTTTTGAATGTAAGTCTTCCGTGTATAGGGAGCCAATGGAGCTCTTTGAGGATAGGTGTAATGTGTTCACTTCTGGCCGCTCCTAGAAGAACCCTGGCAGCGGTGTTCATTGCGAGTTGCAAGGAGCTTATTGTGGATTGTGGGAGTCCTTGTAGAATGGAATTGGCGAAGTCGAAGTGCGGCAGTATCAGTGCTTGGTAGATGGTTCTGAAGTCTTCGTGGTCTAGTAGGGGACGCAGGTGTCTAAGAGTGCGTATTTTGAAGTATACAGATTTTACGATATTGTTTATGTGTGATTTCATGTCGAGCCTATGGTCTAGTGTGACGCCGAGGTATTTTATTGTATCCTTGGTGCCTAGGTCAGCTCCCTTGACACTTATATGTGGTGGTGGGGTGAAGTTGGGGTCTCTTGTGATAAAGAGAACCTCAGTTTTCTTATGCTGAATGCGGAGGTTCTGTGACAGGAGCCATTGTGATACTGCATCGAAGCAGTTTGTTATAGGCAGTAAGTCCATTTGCATTGTGGAAAATGGCATGTAGAGTAGGATATCGTCAGCGTATATCATACATTTCACATTGAAGGACCTGATGATATCGCAGATAGGCTGCATATAGACGTTGAACAAGAGGGATGAGAGTGAGGACCTCTGCGGAACACCTTGTCTTTGATGGAAGAGTTTTGATTCTCCTGTTGCGGATTTGACGTATTGCATTCTGGTGTCGAGGTATGATTTACACCATTCAAGTGCTGAGTTGCAAATGCCTTTTCCTTCCAGTCGACCGAGGAGAATCTCGTGATTTACCGAGTCAAACGCTGCTGCTATATCCAAGAAGATTAGCACAACGCCTTGTCGGATGTTGTCTATGGTATTGAGAATATCATTGAAGAGGGTGGTAAGCAGTGTCTCGACGCCGTGGAATTCTCTGAAACCGTGTTGAGAATAGTCTAGAGGGGCTGCGGAGTCAATGTGGTCTTGGATTTGGCGCTGTACCTCTTTCTCAAAGATCTTTGCTAAGAGGGGGATACTGGCTATTGGCCTGTAGGAGTCTGGCCGTTTTGGATCCAGTTTAGCGTTTTTCAGTAGTGGCCTGATGGATGTGAGTTTTAATGCAGATGGGAAGGCGCCAGTAGTGAAAGAGAGGTTCATGATTCTTGCAATGAAGGTGCTAAAGTCACCCCGCAGGTCCTTTATCCAAAAGGCTGGGCAGGGATCGGTTTGCGCAGTGGTCGTGTTGAGTGAGGAGATGGTGTCTTCAATGTGTTTAGAAGAAGGCGTGTGAAGTGCGGATAGGGATGTTGGGCAGGTCGTTTCTTGTATATTGTTTTTTGAGAGTTCATCTGTCTGTAGGAGTTTTGATTGCAAGTAATCAGCGAATTCTTGCGGGTGGATATCATTATTTTGTTCAGAAGATGGTTCCTTTGATAGTGACTTAACCAGGTTGAAAAGGTCGCGTGGTTTGTTCAATGATCTCTTGAGCATATCTGAGTGGTATTGCTTCTTTCTGGCTGCGATTGCCTCGCGGTGAGTTGAGAGGTGAAGAATGTAGGCTTCGTGGTCGTCGGTAGCTAGTGAGCGGCGCCAGCGTTTTTCTAGCCTTCGTAGGTGCGTAAGAGAGGCCCGTAGTTCCGGGGAAAACCATGGTGCAGAGGTTCTTTTCCCTGATAAGGTCTTTTTGTTTGGTAGTTGAGCAACAGCGTTGAGGCTGTCGTTCCAGGCAGCGATTGACTCGTCGAGGTTGAGTGATGTGTTGTTGAGGATTGGTTGGGTACTTGACAGAATAAGTTCTCTGTTGAAAGGTCGAAAGCCCCGTGTTACTCTGGATGTATTGGCGAGTTTGCTGGTGTTCAAATTATGACTGTTGTTCAGAGGGATTCGTAGGTTTATGAGTTTATGGTCAGACCATGGGACATCAGTGACCGATGTTATAATGTTGCTGTTTTGCTCGGCGACATGGTGTGGGGCAAATACCATGTCAAGAATGTTTCCTTTGGAATGAGTGGGTTCAGTGATCATTTGTTTATAACCAAGATTTTCGATGGCATTGAGGAGGGAGGAGGATTGGTTTTGTTGTAGTGATGGGAGGTTCAAGTCTCCCATAATCCAGTTGGGAGTGTTGGGGTTGCTGGTGTCAGCGGCCAGATCCAATATAGTGGGCAGATCGTCTGGGGAGCTCGAGGGGGCTCGGTAGACCAGGTTTATGGAGCATTGATTATTGGCTATGGTGATTATGTCCAGATTGTTTGTGCTATGGGAGTTAGTCATGTTGAAGAGGAGTTCAGACTTGGTGAGTATGAGTGCTCCTCCTCCTTTCTTGTTTTCTCTGTGTGTTGTGTGTATAGTGAAGTTTGGTGGAATGAGTTGGTTGATAAGGACATTGTCTTCTTTAGATAACCAGGTTTCGGTGATCATGAGAGCATCAAGATCATAGAGGGTAACTATGTCTAGGATTACAGGCCATTTTTTTCGAATTGATCGAGCATTTATAAGGGCACATTTTAGGTTTTTTGAGGGCGATGGTTTGTGTTGCTTCAGGTTGCTGGATTGGGATAGCAACAAAGGGGGAAACAATCATATTGGGTGACTTTAATCTACCTGATTGGGATTGGATTACTCCTTCTGCAAATCAGGAAAGAAGCAAAAAAATTGTGGACGCTATCCAAGATGCATTACTTAGACACATGGTGATGGAACCAACCAGGGAAAGCTCAACGCTGGATTTGGTGCTTACCAACAGTAGTAGAGTGTCTAATGTCTGGGTGAGTGCCCCTGTGAGCAACAGTGATCATCACACCTTGTGGTTTGAGATAAAAGCCAAGGTGCAATCCAATCATAGCAAGCTCAAAGTCCTAAACTTCAAAAACACTGACTTCAATAAAATGGCCGAGTACCTAAAGGAGGAGCTGACAGGGTGGAAGGGGATAAGGGAAGTGGAATTGCAATGGGCTAAACTAAAAGGTGCAATAAAAGGGGCAACAGATAAATATGTAAGAAAAGTCAATAAAAACAAGAGGAGAAAGAAATCTATTTGGTTTTCCAAAGAAGTGGCTGCTCAAATAAGGGCAAAAACCACAGCTTTCGCAAAATTCAAAAGCTTGCAAACAGAAGAACACAGAAATGAATACAGGATCAAACTCAAGGAGAGAAAAAGAGAACTAAGGGGTATGTTTACTAAACCTTCTTAACGTGCGCGCTGTGCAATTAGCGCACGCTAAGGTACCTTAGCGCGCACTAATGACGCTTTACGGGGAAAAAATGCGTTTTAGTGCGCGCTCACGCGCGCAGCGGCACAAACAAGCGCTGAAGGCGTGGAAAGGCTCCCGGAGGGCGGAGGAAGGCTCCCCAGGGGCGGAGAGAAGGGGTCAATGGGTGGAGAGTGGGAGGGGAGAGGCTCCCCGCACACTAACGATGTGAAATTTGAGGCCAAAACTAACGCAAGTGAAAACCTCGCGTTAGAGCTGATTTAAAGGGAAAAGAAACCATTTCTGTCAGCAATGTACAGCAAAACCAGGGAAACCCAAAAAAAAGTGATAAGTGTGATACATGTGCACGGAACAAAAGTGCAAATAAACATTGAAAATGACCACAACAAAATAAAAAAAAATCATAATCAAGCTGGGCAATAGTGATAGTAATGGGAAACATCAAAAAACACTCCCAAGAAAGCCCCAAAAAATAAATATGAATTTTGGAAGGGTCTACGCTCCGTCCCCATACAAGGTGAATGATCCCAAGTGAAATAGCACTGATCAGGGTTTCCCTCTCCATTGGACAGGTTACCTATGGCATGCACATGTTCCACAACAGCAGGGCGGGCATGTCGGAATGGGCAACTGGACAGATGCTGGGAAAGGGGATACAGAGGGCTGCAGGCGGCACATGCCTAGGTGGCACTTAGGAATGCTGAAACTGAACAGCAGCTAGACAGCAACTGATGAGGGCCCAACATGGGCACGAGAGTGTTTATCACAGTATCACAGGGGATAGTACCCAGCAGGTACCCCCAAGGGCACAGAACATTGGCAGGCGGTGTTGGGGGGAAGCATGGACGCTTATGCAGGCACCCCTACCCCACAACACGCACCATAGGCAGCCGCCTACCTGCACACTGGATGGCTTGACACTGCACACCACCAGCACCGCCAGCAGAAGGGCATGTCAGCATGGTGGCACAGGGGTACTGGAGGTGGAGGGGGGCAGTGGCAGCTGCCCAGAGCCGACCATGACCTAGCCCTGTGTAGGTGGGTGCCATGCACTGCAACAGACAGGCTCTGTCTGACAAACAACCATGGTATCTCCAGGGACTGCACTGTCTCGGTGAGCACAGTATGGTGCGGTGAACACAGCCAGTGTGTTCAGGAGCAGAAAGTCACAAGTTCAAGTCCCAGCTGGGGCTACTGCCAATCCAGTCCCCATATTTTACCCACTACTAAACCATGATAGTAAGGACAAACCTTTATTGCAGAGAACATACGCATGGTTCAAACACCTATATTTTACCCCACCGAGCACAGACACCAGAAACATGTGCATTACCTAGAGCAGAGTCCCCCAAATGCAGTCCTGGAGGGCCACAAATCATTCAGGTTTTATGCTGTATCCAATATAAGGCCATGTCAGCATGATGGAGGAGGGGTACTGGTGGTGGAGGTGGCAGTGGCAGCTGCACAGAGCAGACCATGGCCTAGCCCTGTGTAGGTGGGTGCCATGCACTGCAATGGACAGGCTCTGCTGGACAAACAGTCATGGTATCAGCAGGGAATGCACTGTCTCTGTGGCAACACAGTGGTGCAGTGCACACAAACAGTGTGTTTGGAGGCAGAAGGTCACAGGTTCAAGTCCTAGCTGTGGTTTCCATCAACCCAGTCCCCATATTTTACCCACTACTACAACGTGCTAATAGACAGAACGTTTATTGCAGATGACGTAAACATGCCCAAAACACCTACATTTTACCTTACAGAGCAAAGACACCATAAACAGGCGCATTACCTAGAGCAGAGTCTCCCAAATGCAGTCCTGGAGGGCCAAACACCATTCAGTTTCCATGCTGCCTCTAATAAAGATGCCTGTGCTGCATATCTATGCACCAACCCCATGGTATGCAGATGTATCTCATGCATATTCATGAGGGACAGCATGAAAACCCGAACAGTGTTTGGCATACCAGGACTGGAGTTGGGAACCTCTGCCGTAAAGCAGCAGCCAACAGGGGCAGACACACCCACACCCACAGGCTCCATTAGCCAATGCCTCCTGGAGAGGCAGGACATTGGGCCCTGCGTGCATCTCCCAATACTAGCACTTGCATACCTTAGCAATGCCACCCTACACTTGGGAATACGGTACACAGCTATCAAAAGTTTGCTATGATTACTGGCAGATAGCAATTCCTACGTTAAGCACAGTTTGCTGATTGAGCTCCATCATAGCAACCTTTCTGATGTCTGTGGAGTGTGCTTCAGGTCTGGTGTCTGACAGTGTTTACCACCCTGGGGAGTGACCCCCAACAGTATTGCGTACCATATCCATGCCTGCACTGTGCCCAGGACTGGTGTGGTGGCCAGGGCTGCTAAACTCCTCTATAGTAGCACAATGCTGGCATAGGTGTGGGAGTGTGTGTCTGTCTATCCAGTGTGTTGTGGCTGCAAACACCCTCCACAGCCCACACTGCCAGCACTGTTGCCAGTATTGGCCTGCCAATGTGCATAATGAGAAGCAAGATACCATGGGTATAGCCCGGACAGGGTGGCCTGGCCAGGATGCATCTGCACAGGGCATAGGGCACTGGCTGAGACATTGTAGTGCCCGGCCACCACCTGCACAGACAGGGTGGCCACAGCATGTCCTGCTGGGAGATCACTCTCACCCTGACTGTGCAGTGACCACAGCATGGCTAGGCTCCCCCATAGTGCTATATAGCATTTTTCTCATGTGATATTTATGGGTTTTCTTTTGGAGCCCAGTCACTGACTTATCTGCTTGTTGTGTATGTTGACATCCTGGGTGCACGCATTTCCACCAGGAATGTGCACTATGGACTAGCTAGCAGACTGTCTGCAGCTGGTCTGTGTCGTGATGGAGCACCTTGCAGGGTGCAGTGGCTGAAGGCTTGCTGCAGGAGAATATCAGCTAGTGGTGGGGTGCAGTTTAGCATATCCAGGCCTAATGTCTGTCTGCTATTGTGTTATGGATGTGTACAGAGCTGCATTGACTGCCTTGTTTGGGTGTCTGTTCCCCAGCAGGACTGGGGTTGATGGTCCCCTCTACTGCCACCATTGCAGGGAGGTAGAATGTGGATCTGTTGGTGGGAGACCCTGTTTACCACCCTCAGCCCAGGAGGAGGAGGAGGGTGGTGGTACATAATCCTCCTAGGGGTCCATAAGGGCTACACCTGACTGAGATATACAGATATATCCAAAGTGTGTCTGCAGAAACTACCTATCTCACACATTAGACCTGCAGCATGGCCTTTCTCTGCTGTGGACCTGGTGCTGGGCGCCCCACCTAACCCTCAGGGTGAGTGCAGTACCTGCACAATGTGACGGTGTGTAGCTACTCTGTTCCAGTACCACACACGGTCAGTTCCCCCTACCAGGCCGAGGTGCTGTGGGGGTGCATACCCCATCTTGTGTTCATCTGTAGACGGCTGATTTGCATGTGCAGTGCATCATGGGTACGGGTGGGCTAACCCTATCCTGGTGACCACAGCAGACTGTTTGTGTGGTGACGTGCAATCCTTCTGCAGTCAGCCAGGGGTTTGTTAGCAGCTATAGAGCTGTAGCCCACTGGTTACTTCACTGCCTGTGGAACCAGAGGTCATGGGTTTAAACTCACAGTGGGGTTATTTGATAGGGCTGTCCAAAGCATTATCTATTTTTAATGTACATTAGTGCTGCCAGCAAAAACATCCTCAGCGTACTGTACCCATAAGGTGCCTCAGAGGGCGCCCTATAGGGCACCTTATGGTTACCATCCATATAAGGTGCACTATACGGTATCCTATGGAGCGACTTATAGGTTGCCCTATAGGGGACATTATAGGGTGCCGTGGCGGACAGTGCACTTTATAATGTGCCCTATGGAGTGCCTTATAGGGTGCCTTATGCGGCACCTTAGGTTACGGCACGTGAGGGTGTGTTTGCTGGCAGCAATTAATAAAATACAAATAAAGTGCAGCAGGAAACAATACTTACATGTCAAAGCTGATGCCTCAGCCAGCCTTACATATTAGGCACACTGGGGATCAAACTCATGACCCCTGTATCATCAGTCAGTGCCTTAACCATTGTGCTACACTGCTGTTCCTCCTTGCATGTCAGCGCACCTACTTAAGATTTCCATGCGTTTAAATGCACAGTGCTGCCATCAACAACAGTGCTATGACCTTGTCGTTCCTCATAGGGCACCCTATATGGCGCCCTATAGGCCTCCCTTTAAGCAACTTTGTAGGGTGCCGTGGCGGACAGTGCACTTTAAAATATGCCCTCTGGGGTACCTTATGGGGTGCCTTATGCAGCACCTTATGTTACAGCGCTTTGAGAGTGTATTTGCTAGCAGCAGTAATTAAAATAAAATTAAAATGCCTCATAATGCAATATTACACATAAATGGTAGTGCCTCAGCCAGCCTTAATCATTGGGCACAGTGGGGGATTGAACCCATGACCCCTGCACCATCTGTCAGTGTTTTCACCATTGTACTGCTGCCCTGTTATTCTGCTTGTACATCAGCGCACCTGCTTATGCTTCCCGCGCGCCTTACTCGTGCGCTAATGTGCGCGGCGCACAAGAGCGCGTGGCACACAAGAGCGTGCGCTAATCCCGTTTTGTTACTTTAAACTGAAACGGCCACTCCTTATATGGCATCCTTCAGACTAACATGGCGTGCACGTTAAGAGGGTTTAGTAAACATACCCCTAAGGATAGCAAAATCAAAGGCAGAGGAAAAGATGGCTAAAGATGTTAAGTGCGGCGACAAAACTTTCTTCAGGTATATTCGGGAAAGAAAGAAGATCAGTGGTGGAATTGCAGGACTCAGAAGTGCTGGAAATGGACTCGTGGAAAATGACATTGATAAAGCGAAATTACTAAACAAATACTTCTGCTCTGTTTTTACTAAAGAAAATCCTGGAGAAGGACCACCTGTGACTCCCAAATATAAAAATGGGAATGAGGTAGATACCACACCATTCAGAGAGGATGAGGTTTTAGAACAACTTGCAAAACTGAAAGTGGACAAGGCCATGGGACCGGATGGGATACATCCCAGGATACTGAAAGAGCTCAGAGAGGTTCTTGCAGGCCGTTAAAGGATGATTTCAACAGATCCTTGGAAACAGGAGAGGTTCCTCAGGACTGGAGAATGACTGACGTAGTACCTCTACACAAAAGTGCTGACAGGGAAGAAGTGTCAAACTACAGGCCTGTGAGTCTTACCTCGGTGGCAGGAAAAGTAATGGAGATGCTCCTGAAAGAGCGAATAGTGAACTTTCTCAAAACCAGCGGGTTACACGATCCGCGGCAATATGGTTTTACTGAGGGACAATCTTGCCAAACAAATCTCATTGAGTTCTTTGACTGGGTGACCAGAGAACTGGATCAAGGACACGTGATGGATGTCATCTACCTGGATTTCAGCAAAGCCTTTGATACTGTCCCTCATAGGAGACTTATCAATAAACTCAGTAGTTTGGGGATGGGTCCCAAGGTGGTAAACTGGATCAGACGACAGAAGGTGATGATAAATGGAGCTCACTCGGATGAAAGGAAGGTGATTAGCTGGGTGCCTCAGGGTTCGGTCCTAGGCCTGGCACTGTTCAATGTATTTGTGAGTGATATTGCTGAAGGACTGAATGGAAAAGTCTGTCTTTTTGCAGATGACAGGAAAATTTGCAACAGAGTGAACTCCCCCAAGGGAGTGCTTAACATGAGGAGGGATCTGCAAAAGCTGGAGGAATGGTCTGATGCTTGGTAATTAAGATTTAATGCGAAGAAGTGCAGTGTCATGCACTTGGGTAGCAAAAATCCAAGGGAAATGTACATGACAGGGGGCAAGAAGTTGGTGTGCACGGATCAGTAGAAAGACCTCAGTGTGATTATTTCTGTAGATCTCAAGGTGGCAAAACAGTGCAACAAGGCGGTGGCAAAAGCCAGGAGGATGTTGGGCTGCATTAGAAGAGGAATTATCAGCAGAAAGGAAAGGGTACTAGTACCACTGTATAAGTCTCTGGTGAGGCCTCACTTGGATTACTGTGTTCAGTTTTGGTGACTGTATCTTGCAAAGGATGTAAAAAGAATGGAAGCTGTTCAAAGGAAGGCGATCAAAATGATTTGGAGCCTGGGTCAGAAGCCTTATGAGGAGAGACTTGAAGACCTAAATATGTACACTTTGGAGGAGAGGAGGGATAGGGGAGATATGATTCAGACCTTTAAATACTTAAAGAGAAATAATGAACAAACAAACCTCTTCCAGAGACGGGGAAGCTGTAAAACTAGAGGGCATAACATGAAGCTGCAAGGTGATAAATTGAAAGGCAATGTCAGGAAATACTCTTTTACTGAAAGGGTGGTGGATTCTTGGAATGCCCTCCCGATGGAGGTGGTGGGGACAAACACAGTGACGGAATTCAAAGTGGCCTGGGACAGACACTGTGGATCACTTTACAGCAACAAGATTAAATCAAAATAAATTGAACCATCTAATTTCTCAACAAATAGGGGTGTCCTACATGGAGCGATGGGGGGAGGAGCGGTGTGTTCACCCCTAAACAAACAAAGAAACAAAGATATGGGGAGGGGTGAAGACATGGGTAGTGGTGCACCTACTCCCTAAAAGACATGGGAAGTGGTGCAGCTACTCCTGTCATATTGCTGGTCAGACTAGATGGACCATACTGGTCTTTATCTGCCGTCATTTACTATGCTACTGTCAAATTTGCAGATGACCAAAACTATTTAAAGTTGCTAAAACACATGAGGATTGTGGAAAATTGCAAGAGGATCTTGATAAATTGGAAGACTGGGCATCCAAATGGCAGATGAAATTTAATGTGGACAAGTGCAAAGTTATGCACCTAGGAAAGAACAACCCAAATTATGGTTACACGATGCAAGGTTCCACATTGGGAACCACCACCCAGGAAAAAGATTTGGACGTCATCGTGGATAACATGTTAAAACCCTCCAGGCAGTGTGCAGTGGCACCCAAGAGAGCAAATAGAATGCTAGGTATCATAAGGAATGGAATGGAGAATTAAACAAAGGATATTATAATGCCTCTGTATCGTTCCATGGTGCGACAGCACCTTGAATATTGTGTGCAATTCTGGTCGCTGTATCTTAAAAAGGATATAACGTTATTAGAAAAGCTACAGAGTAGAGCCACCAAAATGGTAAAGGGGATGCAAGGATACTCCTTTGAAGAGAGGGTAAAAAGGTTAAGGCTCTTCAACCTGGAAAAGAGACGGCTGAGGGGAGATATGATAAAGGTCTATAAATTAATGAATGGAGTGGAACGGGTAAATGTAGATCGATTGTTTACGTCATCAGAATATAAAAAGATTAGGGGACATGCCAAGACGGTACAGGGTAACCTATTTAAGACTAATAAGAGAAAATATTTTTTCACTCAACATGTAATCAAACTCTGGAATTTGTTACTGGAGGATGTAGTAAAAGCTGTTAGTGTAGCTGGTTTAAAAAAGGTTTGACAAGTTCCTGGAGGAAAGATCCATAAACCATTATTAAAAAGTACCCGGGATATCACTGCTTGACCCAATACAACTATTGAGGAACCTGTGTCTTTTGGGGAGACTGTTAAATACTTATGACCTAGATTGGTCACTGTTGGAAACAGGATACTGGGCTTGATGGACCTTGGTCTGACCCAGTATGAAAAATCTTATGTTCTTATGTTCAGTATGGTTAGCTGCTTATCAGCCAGTTCAAGAGCTGATTGATTAGTGATAAATTTTGATAACAGATCAGGAATACAGAATATCCTTGATGTATAATTTTAAAAACCTCAACAGAATTCCAAAATTCCAGGACATACAAGAAACTGAAAAAAAAAAAGAAAATTATTGCTGTTTTCTCAGGGAGACATCTAAAGGTTGTCAAACAGGCTAGTCACTGGCATCCTAAAGACTCCTTTTTCATCACTAGTCTCCTGGGTAATTTTTTCATTTTTAATAGTAAATCTCAGCTAGGTGACTTCGTGACACAAAACTACCAAAACTTGTAATAAAATATAAATATTCTCCATTCAGTAACTCATATCCCACTTGTTAAATAATCAGGACAAAATAACTTTTATAAGACCAATTTCAAAGTCAACTTAAGTGCTTCATTACGTCATTGAACTGAAGACAACTTCCAGTGTTTTCAGCTTTGTCGCATATTTATTTATTTATTTATAACATTTCTAGCAATGTTTAAGGTGATAGCATCCATAGGAATGCAAACCACTTTCCTAGAAACATGCTTAACAGTCCATTCACCCAACATCGATGTTTCAGCATAAATCAGCTTTCTACAGGGGGGAATGCTGAAGAAAATAAAGAAGACACTAGCACTCTTTTAAACACCCACTCAAAATAATCACTACATGGAAGTCATTACAATGAAACAATATCAGTCTCATAACAAAAATAAACAAAGAGCAATCCATTCTAAATGGATAGCGATAAGGTTAACCAGCTAGTGGTGATATTCAGGTGCTGCCCAGTTACCTTTGGCGGTGAAAGTTAGGACAGCCTTTACATTTCAGTTGCTTCACTTTAAACCATCACTCAGGTTTTGCTAGATTCCTCTTCATGTGTTCCGCACCTTCCAGAATGCCTACCTTGTCGTAGATTTTGTTATCTCAACCACCTGAAGGGGTTGGTCATCCAGGGCAATTATTTCCCTGATGCATCATGCACTGCCTTCAGTGCTGCCTGCTACTCGCCCCATGACAGTGCTGCTGAACACCACCCCATCTCCTCCGTGATGACTCACTTAAAAGCCCATCAGGGCTGAAGGCATGCCACCTCACTGGGAAAAGAGGCTGGGGGCTTCATTTGGGAAACAGATTTCCTTTTCCTGTAGCTCTCCTGCCACTACTATCTCCACTGCTGGATTGAGTCGACAGCCTAGGATCAGCACCATCCCTCGTACTGATCTAAAAAAAGGTGCTATTTCTGCAAATGATGCTACATGCCAGTGTCGGTAAGGTAGCCCATCAGCTTCCCTCTACTAATGTGCTTTCTACAGTAATTGCATTCTGCAGATCCTCAAGCATTTTAATATGCCTCCATACCTACAATGCTTTACAAGATTTCCACTCTACTTATATGGAAGTAGTCTGCTACTATTGCTGCTACTGTTGCTGGACCTGGGCCTGAGAACAAAAGATAGGATGAAAGGCCGGGGCATTCCTCCCATTCTCTACTGTCTCCTCTACCTCTGAAGTGCTCTTGGCTCTGGCAGTACCAGTATCACTTCCTACCTCGTCACCACTCAGCACACCAACAACAAGATCTTCAAGACCTTCTTTAGCCATTAAGCTTTCAATTTCTGATGATGGAAATCTATAAAATGAGGATTTATCAGATTCTGTATATGCTAAGACCAACTGCATGCACTTCTCTACGGGGAATAGGATGTGCCTACTGCTCTGTTCTGTTGCCTCTATATGCTGCTTGTCTCCTGTCCCCCTGCCTTGCACTACCTCTGCCTGCCGTTGCTTTCTGGGGAGATAGGACTTGACACCTGCCCTTTCACAGTTGCACTGGAAGGTGCAGCTCTTGCTACTCTCCTCTTGAAAGCATCTCTTTAGCTTGGCTGGTGGACTACAGGAGGCCATAGGCAAACTCCTGGAATAGCCTGTCTCTTCCTCCACACTTGTGCTGCCGCAGGTCTCACCCGCCTCCCTTCTTTCCTTGTATGATCACTTTCACTACACTTCCCTAATATGATGCACTCATTCTGGGTTGCGATTTCTGAGGAACATGGACTTTATTTCTTTAGTGTGTCCTTACAACATGTAATGCATAATCCAACAGTGTTTTTGGAATTCAAAAGGCATATAATCCCTACTATCATTTCTCAGATATTTGGGCTGAGGTCCCTGTAAGAGACTGCAATTGAAATTTAGAATGCTTATGAGACAGATAGTGATCCACTGTGCTTGTGCCTTCAGAATCCCTCCTTATGAATTTGCTAACCTCTCCCCCAGGCAGGTAGCAAGCAAGCACCCTCAGAAACTTGAAAAAACAGACAGCACAGTTTACCTTTAGATGTGCTTTGTGCTGTGGTGCCTGTCAGTGCATGGTTTGTGGCAGAATTCTTCTTTCCTTCCTCTTTTAACTATTTCTGCTTCCATTTTTGGCAGAATTATTGCAACCCCCTTTCTGTCTCCCCCTTTCTGAAAGTCTGAGATAATATGGTTCTCTCTTGCTTGATGCTGGCTGTGTCTTTGCATTCCAGCTGTGACATCATTGCCCATGGGATCTGGATAAGAGAGGCAAGGATAGGCTTCCTTGGCTGCTTGTCAGAGTTTCATCTTGATTGGCTGTAGTGTCTCATGCTTCTGGTTTGTCTTCCACTCTCCCTTCTCCTCTCTCCCCTAAGTGACTCATGTGTCTGGTGATATGTGCATGCCTAAGACAAAAACAAATGTGACAAAGTGGTTATATGTTCAAAAGTGCAGGCTCACAAAATCACCTAGTTTGCAGCAAAACTAATTGGATATGCTGCCATACATTGGGACTAACCAATCATACAAAAATTAATGTATACCCCTACTGTCAAGCAAAAGGTCTAAGGGGTATGTTTACTAAACTGCGGTAACATTACATACCGCGCGTTATGTAATGTTAACGTTACATAACGCGCGGTATGTAACGTTAACGTTACATAACGCGCGGTATGTAACGTTAACGTGCGTTAACGTTACTTAACGATCGTTAACGTCCCCGTCCTTGGTAAACACCGCAGAAGGTGGAGAGAGGGCAGAGAGAAGGGGTCAATGGGTGGAGAGTGGGTGGGGAGAGGCCCCTTTCACACTAATGCGCTGAACTGAAGGGCTGAATCCTACCGCGAATGAAACCTGCTGTTAGATGCACATTTGCAGGAGAGAGAAACCATTTAAGTGTCAGCAATGTGCAGCCTAAGCAGGGAGCCCAAGTTATGTGATAGTAGTGCTCCATTTTCAGCAACACCATAGTGCCAAAGTATGAATGGCCACTATGGTGATGGTGCAAATGGGGCATAGGGGGCCACAGGCGGGACATGTAGCATGGGCATCTGGGGCACAGGGTAGACCAGGCGGGCACCTAGGTGGCACATAGGAACATAGAAACAGGAAATCAGCAAGACAGCAGCTGACCAAGGCCAAACACAATCCACCTTTATCTATCTGGTTCACCCAGCCAATAGTTGCTAGGGCCCTGACCTGACATCTCCCCAGCCATCCCGTCCCCATGTGGAAGGGACATAATATTGGTAGGCAGTGATGGGGGGATGTGAGGATGTCCATGTATGGCCCCCCACCATAGGATCCGCTCCCTAAGCGGGCACCTACCTACACAGCGGATGGCCTGGGGCTGTGCACTACCAGCACTGACAGCAAATGGCCATATCAGCTTGACAAGGGGGGGGGTGCCACCTCCCTGCAGTGGACCTAGGCCATGCCCTGCATCAGTACGTGGTGTGCAGTGCAACATACAAAGACTGGCTGAGGAAAAGTACAGGTAGCCCCAGGGACTATTGTGCATCTGTAGCAACAGTGTGATGCAGTAAACCCAGCCAGTTTGTCCAGAAGCAGAGGGTCACAGGTTCAAGCCCCACCTGTGGTTCCTGCAGAGCATGTCCCTATGTTTTACCCTACAATGCAGATATAACAGCAACATGTGCAAAGCCCAAAGCAGAGGCAAACAGGGGTACAAACACCCACCTACACAGGCTCCACAATCCAAAGATGCATGGAGAGTCAGGCTGTTGGCCCCAGCATTGAGCTGAAGTTATCACCAGAGCACTACTTCTACCCCCTGCACAGTTTAGCAATATCAGCACTGTGAGCAGGACCAGTGTGGCGGGCAGGGTTGCCAACCACCCCTATCTTTGTACAATGCTGCAATAGGAGTGAGCGTGTGTGTATGTCTATCCATTGTTCTGTGGCTGCCCAAACTTCACTGGGCCCAAATGTCCCACTGTTACCAGCGTTAGCCTGAATAGGTGCATAATGAGGAGCAAGGTATTTTGGATATGGCCCGGACAGGGCAGATTGGCCAGGATGCATTTTCACAGGGTGTGGGACAATGGCTGGGACACTGTAGTGCCTGACCACCACCTGCATGGACAGGGTGGCCACAGCATGGCATGCTGGGAGGGCACTCACTCTGACCGAGCAGTGACCATGGAAGGTCTAGGTTCCCACATAGCGCTCTACACTGTTTGCTTCCAGTGATATATTTGTGCCCCCCAGTCTTGGGGTCCCAATCACTGAGTTACCTGCTTGCTGCACATAGTTCCTCTGTGAGCAGGCTGGTGGACAGTCTGCAGTTAGATTGTGTGTGGTCAGACCACTTTTAAGGTACAGTCTGACTGTGCTGTCTGCAGGTGACTGGCAGACAGTGGTGAGAGGCAGTTGGGGTTTTCCAGACCTAACCCCAGTGTTGCTACTGGTCTGCCACTGCTCCAGTCATAGGGAGGGCTGTCTCATACAAACAGGACAGAGGTTGCTTGCCTGGGGCAGGAGCACCTGTTCTTCACCTACAGCAAGGGTGATGTGGGGCATGTAGTATATACCACTGCGATCTATAAAGGCACTGCTATGCCCACCTCATGCAATTCTTGGAACCCCCTCTGCCCTGATAACAGCTGCCCATGTCAGCCAGACCCTAACACAGGGTACACACCAATCTAGCTGGTGTCTGGTCCCACAGGGCCACATGTGACTGCAGGATACAGATGGATACCAAATTACCTTCGGCTGCACTGCATGGAACACCTGTCATGCACTGGTAGTGATGGGGATGTACAGCAGGACCTATCTCTAGCACCACATGTACTGCGGACCTAGTGCTGGGCACCAATCCTGTCCCTCAGGGTGACCACAGAACCTGCACAATGGCATGGTCTGTAGCTACTCTGTGCCAATATCACACACTGTCAGTTCGTCTTTCAAAGCTGAGGCACTGGAGAGGTGCAGACCCCATTTGGTGATCAGCTGTAGACTGCTATTCAGCATGTACATTGCATCATGGGTATGGTGGGGTTACCCTATCCTGGCACTCAGAGCAGACAATTTGTGCAGTGACCTGCAAGCCTTCTGTACCCAGACATTGCTGTGACATACACCATGGAGGTATAGCCTATGGTTAATACAATGCCATTCTTGGCAGTGTTCATGGGTTCAGTTCCTCATTGTTCCCCCCTCTCATGCCTGTCCTACTCACATAGCGTGCATGCCTGTAGAGGTCATATTTTTGCAGATCTGTGCTTCCAGCCCATAATACCCTTGCCACAATTGCCAACATTTCCTCAGTCTGTCTATCTGCGTCTGTCAGCTGTGTAGAGTCCTGTCTGGCAGTGCAGGCTGCCACCCCATGTCATACCCTTTCCTGCATTGCGCCACTTCATGTTTGCCTCCCCTGTGCCTGATCTGCATGGCACCACCACTCCTCTGTCCACCCATCATTGTAACTATCCTGCCACCTCTGCCTCCACTGGGGGACACGTATTCCCATTGTCTGCCACCAACTGTTTTTCTGGTACTTTACATTGCCAACACCCTGTGCTGTGGTACAGCTGCCCCACCATGTTTGTCATCAGTACTGGCAGGCACATGGGATGCCCGCAGATATGGCAGGTCCAGCGGCTCCCACCTCTCCCTCCTTCACTCACCTGTTCATTGCCTTTCCTGAATGCTCTATCTAGTGTTAGGGCTACATCTGTCTCTGTTCCGCACAGGTCATGCATGTCATCCTGAGGCACCTTGCAGTCCCTAGGGCACACTAACCTAGGACACCATAACCTTGTTAGGCCACCTTATCCTATGGTTCCATAGCCCAGGGTGCCTTCTGCGGTGCCTTGTCCAAGGGTGCCTAATATGGCACTTAGCCTAGGAAGCCCTATAGGGCACCTTATGAAGCACCTTACAGGGCACCTTACATGGCACCTCATAAGCCTTACAAGGTACCTTACAAGGCACCTTATAACGCTCGTTAGTCTAAGGCACCTTGTAACACACGTTAGCTGTCAGCTTGCTGTAACGATGCAACGCCCATGCCTTTATATGGGCATCTCTACCTTTACCGCGGAACCTACCATGAATGACATTACCGCAGTTTAGTAAACATACCCCTAAGAGTTGGGTATAAACACAAACACAGCATGTCTCTCTATATCAAAGATACCTTTTAAGATAAACAGTTTTTCTTTATCACCCTGGGTAACTCTATTCCATTCCTCTAAAAACCTGCAGGCTTTTTCTTCATCCTTAATCAGGGGTTCTCAACCCTGTCCTCGGGACCCACCTAGCCAGTCGGGTTTTCAGGATAACCACAATGAATATGTATCAGAGAGATTTGCATACACTGCCTTCATTATATTCAAATCTCTTCCATGCATATTCATTGTGGTTATCCTGAAAACCCGACTGGCTAGGTAGGTCCCGAGGACAGGGTTGAGAACCCCTGATTTAAGTACATGAACTAAGTAGGTGTTTTTTTAGGGGGGTCTTGAAATCTTAGTAGTAACAAAAGTAGTGTTTTTTTAGGGGAGGTTGGAACCTCCTTAGTACTTATAGGGGCATGTTTACTAAATTGCAATAACGTTACAGACCGCGCATTAGGTAACATTACTGATCGTTAGGTAACATTAACGCGCGGTATGTAACATTAACGCACGTTAATGTTACCTAACGATCATTAACGTTCCAGGCGGGGGGAAGGGGTCAATGGGCGGGGAGTGGGCAGGGAGAGGCTCCCTGCACACTAACACGCTGAACTTAAGGGCTGAATCCTACTGCGAATGAAAACCTTCCGTTAGATGCACATTTGCAGGAGAGAGAAACAATTTCAGTGTCAGCAATGTACAGCATAGACAGGGAGCCCAAGAAACATGATAGTAGTGCTCCATTTCCAGCAACAGCATGATGCCCAAGTATGAAAGGCCACTATGGCGACAGTGCAAGTGGGGCATACGGGGCTGCAGGCAGGACTTGTAGCGGGGGCAGCTGGGGCACAGGGTGGACTAGGCGGGCGCCTAGGTGACACATAGGAACATGGAAACCGGAAATCAGCATGACAGCAGCTGACAAAGGCCAAACACAATCCACCGACACCTACCTGGTCCACCCAAGCTAAACGTTGCAAGGGCACTGACCTGACATCCCTCCAGTCAACCCTCCCACAAGCAGAAGGGACAGACTATTGGTAGGAGGTGATGGGGGGATGTGAGGATGCTCATGTATGCCCTATGCCCCAGACCCTGCTCCCTAGGTGACCACCTACCCACACAATGGATGGCCTGGGACTGCGCACTATCAGCACTGACAGCATATGGTCATGTCAGCATGGCAAGGGGGGGTGCCCGTGCTGGAGTGGGCAGTGGCACCTGCCTGCAGTGGACCTAGGCCATGCCCTGTACCAGTATGTGGTGTGCAGTGCAACATAAAAGGTCTGGCTGAGGAAAAGTACAGGCAGCTTCAGGGACCACCATGCATGTGTGGTGCAGTACACCCAGCCAGTGTGTCCAGACACAGAGGGTCACAGGTTCGTTTCTGAGAAGACAGCTTCTATGGAATGGCTCTAATAGAGTATATTTCAGCATACTTAGACGCTTTTTATAAAGAAAGTTAGCTGCTTACTTTTCTTTATAAAACAATAGTGTAAGTGGTAGAAATTGTGCCTTAAGTTAAGGCGGGGAGCTTATACACCAGGTCTATTGTTTTCAAGAACATGCATGAATTATAGTATTTTATGGAAAATCATTTTTATTGATTTAACCTCCATTGAGACGGGGTTTTGGTCTCTTCCTGAGTGTTGTTGTTGAATATAGTATTTTATAATCTACGTGTGCACTTGTGCGCTCTGCCTAACGTCCTCCCATGTGCATTCTCAGTGGCTAAGTATGTGCCATCAAGAACTGTATGTACTCTTATGCTGGACAGAATTTTATAAGAGGTCATTAATGTATCCTTATGGTCAGATTTGCACATTAATAACTAAAATAAACCCCAGTTAGACACGTACTTGGTGCCTAAAAGTATGTGCCCCCCTTATAAAATTACCCCTTTAGTGGCCGCCACTAAACATGTAAACTCCATGGATTTTCAATTGCATTACCCAGATACTGCCACAGAAATTTCCTCTAGCCCTCAGAGCATTATATAGATTGTGCCAGGGCATAGTACACTATTGGGCTTCATTCTGAAACATGAACAAGCCACTTGGATGAAGAGGATAGACGTCTTACTCGCGAAAACATCTAGACCCGTATTCCGTACCCTCATGTCCCTCAATGTACACAGCATATAAATGGGGATCTCAAAACGTAGTTGGGAGGGGGAAGAACGTGGGTGTGGCCAGGCATGGAGACATATAAAGTGCATTCCGGAGAGACCCATGTATGTCTGCAGTTGTCCCCACAGATGTCCACGTTATACCTTCAGAAATGTGGAATTAAGGGTAGGACTTAGAAATATTTCTGCTCTGCACCTCAATGCAGCCCATATTGGGGAATAGATGTGAAACCTATGCTGTGTACTGGTGTGCCTGCAGTCTGGAAAACCACTAAGAAAAAAATCACCACTAATTTGCAAATAAGAAACACATGTACAAAGACACAATGCAAAAAAACTGCTTACAATAATTCAATTAATACATATACATATAGAAAATATGAAATCACATATCATGTAAAAAATCTAATTTATCAATGTGTTACAAAAATATTTTTATTCAAAAAAACATGTTATATTAAACAAGTAAATATTTCATTACATAGCACTCAACATCACAATTAAACAATATAGAAGTCCCCACAAACACTATAAAATAGTCTCATTGTCAATAATAATACTTTTCATCATCAAAAACAACACCTTTCAAGATAACAATTAATATTACAAAATATTCACACAGTTATCAATCATATTTTATAATTTAGCAAAATCATTTTTTAAAGTATCACCATTTCATATACAGAATTCAACACTTGAAACCAACATTCCAACTATCGATCATGGTGTTATTGTTAAAAGGAATCTTCCAAAAATTCATTGTGCATTGATTGTTCAACTATAAAATGCAAAGACACTGAACACAGCACTATGCCGGTGTCTTTCTTCTCTAAACATGAAGCGCCCCTTCACAGACACATCAAGAAATCACTCGAAGTAAGTTTTCATTTTAGGCCAAGGGAATCTAATAAAAAGAACATACTTATACATACTGGCAAAAATGTATAAAAGAATATGTAATTGCATACTGCAGACTATAAACTATACCAATATACACACCAACTGTTGAATTCTCCCCCAACTTCCCCTGGAGGCAAAGCTCCGTAAACACATCTAAAGAGGCATCGGCAAAATAAATCAATGATATTAGATCACACACATTGTTATCCAGTCGGTCTCATATGGCTATCTGCCAAAATACTCATAGGGGCATGTTTACTTAACTTCGTTAATGTAGCAGCAGCTACATTAAGGCGTGTTATGTGCCATTAATGCGCCTTAACGTTACATTCTGTAACATTAAGGTGCCTTAACGGCACATAACGTGCCTTAACGTTCCCGGCTGCGTTAAGGCCAGAAAAGGGAGGAGAGAGGGCGGAGAGAAGGGGTCAATGGGCAGGGAGTGGGCAGGGAGAGGCCCCTTTCACACTAACATGGAGAAATTAAGGGCTGAATCCTAACGCAACTTAAAACCTGGCGTTAGCACACATTTGCAAGAGAGAGAAACCATTTCCGTGTCAGCAATGTACAGCATAGGCAGGGAGCCCAAGAAGGTGATAGTAGTGCTCCATTTGCAGCAACAGCATAGTGCCCCTTTATGAAAGGCCACTATGGTGATGGCACAAATGGGGCATGGGGGCTGCAGGCGGGACCTGAAGTGGGGGCTACTGGGGCATAGGGTGGACTAGGCAGTTGCCAAGGTGGCACATAGGAATGCATAAAATGGGAACCAGTAAGACAGCAACTGGCCAGGGTCAGACATGCCCATGAATCTGTGTCCTACAGTGTCCCATCCAGGGGACATTACCCAGAAGGCACCCCAAGGGGTGCATAACATTGACAGGCAGTGCCAGGGAAGTGTGGACATCTATGTAGGCACCCCTACCCCAGACCCCACACCTTAGGCAGCCACCTACCCATAACCTGGATGGCCTGGGATGGCGCACCACCAGCACCCACAGCATATGGTCATGGCGGCATGGCAGAGGGGGTGGGTGATTGTGCTGGAGGGAGCAGTGGCACTCGCCTGCAGTGGACCTAGGCCATGCCCTGTACCAGTACGTGGTGTGCAGTGCAACTGAAAAGGCCTGGCCGAGGAACGTAAGGGTAGCCAGCATGTCCAAGAGCAGAGGGTCAGAGGTTCAGGTCCCATCTGTGGATCCTGCAGACCATCTCCCCATAGTTTTAGCCCACAATGCAGCCACAACAACAACATGGCCAAACCCCAATGCAGTGGTGCACAGGGGTACGGACACTCACTCACAAGGGCTCCACAATCCACAGCTTCATGGAGTGTCAGGCTGTTGGCCCCAGCAGAGAGCTGCAGTTATCACCTGAGCACTACTACTATCCCCTGCACAGATTAGCAATGTCGGCACTGTGATCAGGACCAGTGCAGGGGGTAGGGTTGGCAACCACCACCATATCTGCACAGTGCTGAGATAGGTGGGAGTGTGCTTGTCTCTCCATTGTTTTGTGTCTGCCAACACCTCACTGAGCCCACATTGCTCATACTGCTTCCAGCGTTAGCCTGCAAATGTGCATAATGAGCAGCAAGGTATTGTGGGTATGGCCAAGACAGGGCAGACTGGCCAGGATGCATCTGCACAGGGTGGAGGGCAATGGCTGGGACACTGTTGTGCCTGACCACCACCTGCATGGACAGGGTGGCCACAGCATGTCACGCTGGGGAGGGGGGGGGGGGTCACTCTCACTCTGACCAAGCAGTGACCATGGCATGTCTATGTTCCCACATAGTACCACATGTTATTTGTTTCCAGTGGTGCCTTTGTGTTCCTGGTTTTGGGGCCTAATAATGGAGATGCCTGCTCGGTGCCTCCCACTTCTGGGTGCACAGGGTTACTCTGTGAGCATGCACTATGGACTGGTTAGTGGGCTGTCTGCAGTTTGCCTGTGCATGGTGGGAAGACCTTGTAGGATGCTGCAGGTGCAGTCTGACTGTGTTGTCTGTTGATAAATGGCAGACTGTGGTGTGGGGCAGTTGGGCCTACCCCAAGCACCATTGCTGGTCTGCAATGGTCACAGTTATGGCACTGGCCCTGGAGGGCTGTCTTCTGCCAGCAGGACTGTGGTTACTAGTACTACAGCCATTCTGCAGGGTGTAGCCACCTGTCCCACCACACCCTCATCTACAACCAGGGTGATTGAGGCCCCTTGGGGTATATAGTGCATACTACTTTGACCCATAGTGGCAGTGCTACATAGCCCTCATGTAAGTTTGGACTCCCCACTGCCCTGATAACAGGTACCCATCGCAGCCAGACCTTAACACCAGGTACGCACTAATCTGGGTGGTGTCCAGTTCCCCAGGGCCACCTATGACTGCAGCACACAGCTGGAACAGATGTACCTTCAACTGCATTGCTGGGAACACCTGTTACACACTGGTAGTGCTGGGGATGTGCAGCAAAACCTATCTCTAACAACACATGTACTGTGGACCTAGTGCTGGACGCCCATCCTATCCCTCAGGGTGAACACGGAATCTGCACAATGGCATGGTCTGTAGCTACTCTGTGCCAGTATCACGAACTGTCAGTGCATCTTACCATGCTGCAGCCCCGTAGAGGTGCAGACCCCATTTGGTGGTCAGCTGTAGGCCACTGTTCTGCATTTGCAATGCATCATGGGTGCTGGTGGGGTTGCCCTATCCTGGCGCACGTAGCAGACGGTTTGTGCGGTGACCTGCAGTCCTTCTGTACCCAGCCATTGCTATGCAACAAGTCATAGAGGTATAGCCTACTGGTTAATATGCTGATGTTCTAGGCAGAGGTCATGGGTTCAATTCCTTGTTGTTCCCTCCTGTCCAAGGCAGATATTTTGCTTGGCTGTGACAGTCATATCTTTGCAGATCTGTGCTGCCAGCCCATTGTACCCTCACCACAGTTGGCAACAATCCTTATAAGGCATTACAAGGCTCCTAATTAGGCACAGTACAAGGCGCGTTATAAGGCACCTTATGAGGCACAGTACAAGGCACGTTATAAGGCACCTTATGAGGCACAGTACCGTGCACGTTAAGGCACGTGCCTTGTACTGTGCCTAATAAGGTGCCTTCTAACGTGCCTTGTACTGTGCCTCATAGGGTGCCTCATAACGTGCCTTGTAACGCGCCTTATCTGACACATCTTTAATGCTGCCCCGCCCACTCCTTTAATGGGCATCTGTATCATCAACACGGATCCTAATGCAAATGACATTACCGCAGTTTAGTAAACATGCCCCATAGACACCATAGATCACAGTTTCGCCGGTTCACAGCTTCCTCAGGGAAACTTCCTAAACTAAAACAAAAACAAACATCAAATTTACTATCAAAGTATAAATCCCTAATAAACACACACAATAAAATGAAACAAACTGACCTCAAAGTATTGTGGATATGGGAAGGTTTTTTTGAGGTCAGTTTGTTTCCATTTATTGTGTGTGTTTATTAGGGATTTATACTTTGATAGTAAATTTGATGTTTTTATCCCTCATATCGGACCTGGCATTGTCTCAGCATGTCAACTTCCCCACCCATTTTGCAAGACATACACTTGATCTTCTCTTTCCTCATTGGACTCCCAGGCAGTTATCACAGATCTTCATAGCCTTGTCTTACCATGGATAGATAATTTTTTCTTTTTCCGTTTCTTGCATCCTGCATCTTCTCTGCTCTTGACCCCCTCATCCACCTTGTGCCAATCTATCCAACACATCCCTGCATTGCTTCTTTCAGAATTATCCCCCAGCTGATACACTTTTTCCCTCAGACTTTCCCTTACTCTTTCCGAACCATCAAGCCTCCACTTGGGATCAGACTCTCAAGGATACTATTGATAGTATGCTTCCATTGCATGTTTCCTTTCGCCCCCGATCAGCTCGCCATCATCCATGGTATCACTCAGGGCTGCATATTCTTCACCAAAAGTTACGCACCAATACCGCACCCAGGTTTTCTTGGACTACTTTCGGAATGCACACACCTGCTATGGGTCAAGCTATCACAGTAGCAAAGCAACATTATTATCGCCAACAATAAGCCAAAACAACTTTACTCGATAGTTTCTCGCCTTCTACATCCCTCATCATGCTCATCTTTACCAACTGCACCTTCTGCTGAGCAGTTAGCTCAGTACTTTTTGACAAAGTCTCCATTCTTCGGCAAGGCTTTCCCACTTCTAGCCCCTCATGCCCCTTGCTTATGATGGTTGATTTACCTCCTACAACACCCCCTGAAGACTTATCTGACTCCATTCATTCCTATTCTTGGTCAAGATTCAATCCGGTCACTATCTCTGCATTAAAGAAGGTTATTTCCTCATCATCTTGGGGCACTTATGTCCTGGATCCTATCCCCTCCACCTGGATCTCTGAACCTTCTTTGGCACTTCTCCCATATATCCAACTTCTCTTCAATAACAGCCTTTCTTCTGGCATCTTTCCTTCATCTTGGAAAACTGCTGTGGTCCGGCCCCTACTGAAAAGTCCTTCACTGGATCCTGCCTCTCCTGTCAACTTCCACCCAGTCTCTAATCTTCCTTATCTATCTAAATTACTTGAAAAACTTGTTTTCACTCAGGTCCTGGATCACCTTGAACACACTACGTTTCTGCACCCATGTCAATCAGGCTTTAGGTCAGGCCACAGCACGGAAACTATTTTATTATCTGTATTAAATGAAACACCCATGTCTTGGGAGAAGGGGAATTTCAGCCTAGCAGTATCGCTTGACTTATCCAGTGCTTTTGATCTAGTCCATCACTCCCTTCTGCTCTCACGCCTTTCCTCTGCTGGGATAAAGTCTACTGTTCTTCATTGGTTTCACCCCTTTCTCTCCCTCCATTCATATTATGTCTCATTTCAATATGTTACCTCCTCCACCTTCCCCCTCTCTCCTGTGGTGTTCCACAAGGATCGGCGATCACTCCCCTGTTGTTAATACATTTCTCGCACCTCTGGCCATACTTATTCAGCAGCAGAGTGTCTCCGCCTATTTTTATGCGGATGACATCCGGCTGCTGTTTCATACCCACCCCTTCTTGCCTGATCTTTCCCCAATCAATTCATGTCTCAGCTTAGTGGCCTCTTAGTTGAAATCAAATAACATACATCTTAATGCAGGAAAAACCTCAGCACTTTGGCTGTCTGGTTCACTTACGGTTCCATCTATATCTCCCTCTATTAAAGGTAAAACTATACCCATTGTACAAACTCTGAAGTATTTAGGTGTTACATTTGAGCCTTCTCTTGGCTTTCTGTCACACATTGCCTCAACAGTTCGCCATTGCTTCTTTTCTCTCCTCCATTCATAATATTCGTTCTTATCTTCCACCATTCGCCATTACCACACTTCTGCTTTTTTTAGTTATTTCAAAATTGGACTATTGTAACATCATTTATTCTGGACTTCCTCAATATCAGCTAAAGCATCTATAATCAGTACAGAACACAGCTATTCGCCTCTTTCATCATACCTCACGGTCAGACCATGTTTCTCCATTATTCTTAAAATCCCACTGGCTTCCTTTTCCATAATGACTTCATTATAAATTACTAACTATAACTTACAAGGTTCTCAACTCGGGTATCCAGGCATATCTCTCCTCTCACATAATTCCTTACTCCCCCACTTGCTCACTCCGCTCAATACATGCGCATTTACTATCTCCATCAAAAGCCCATCTGGAAGCATTCTATACTAGCTTCCCTATTTATCTTTCTACCTTATTGACCCCCTACTATCCTTCCCATACTCTCTGTTCTCAGAATACAAATCTATTCATCATTCCTTCCATATCCCCTGCCTGTATGGAACCTTCCCATCACGTAGCTTTCTATATCTTGGCTCCATCCTTGCCAAATTTTCTCCCTATTCATATATTTATTTATTCATTCATTTAATGTCTTTTCTATACCGCGCTCTTTCAAATCAGTGCGGTGTACAGTCAACAAACTTGTGAAGTGCAGGCAGGGCCCACACTGGTCTTACAGAGAACAGGGATTTTTACATGGGCTAACAGGGTAACTATGTGCAGGCAGGCTGGCTGTCACAGGTGACAAGGGCAGCTCACAAACTACTTACAGGCTGAATCTATTAAATACATAAATAAATACAAATAAATAAAACCTACTTTTTTAAAGAAGCTTTCCGAGACTACTCAGTTTAGGGTAGAAGTTGCACAAGACTGTTTTGTCTTATGCCTATTGATATTCTTGTTTTCCTATTTGAAAATTGTCGTTCCTTTCTGCTTTTGTAATTTCAGATGATGCAGACCACTCTGGTGCTATTTAGGGGCATGTTTACTAAAAACCGCACAATTGCGCGCCGCACAATAGCGCACTAAAAGCAGCACTTAAGTGCTCTTAAGCGCCCCGCACACGTGCGATGAACCCCCGCACACGTGCGCGGCACACTAACGGGCTCCGCACAAGTATGGGCCCGCAAATGTCCGATAGAGGCGTGGAAAGGCTAACGGAGGGCGGAGGAAGGCTCCCGAGGGGCAGAGAGACGGCTGCAATGGGCGGGGAAGGGGAGGGGAGAGGCTCCTCGCACATTTACGGGGCCGAATATACAAGTAAAAAACAATATACAATATAATATACAAGTGAAACACTCGCGGTAGAGGGCATTTAAAGGGAAGAGAAACCATTTCCGTCAGCAATGTACAGGAAAACCGGGGAAACCTACAAAACGTGAGCAGTGTGATACATGTGCATAGAACAAAAGTGCAAATAAAAAGCGAAAATGACCACAACATAAATATTAAAAATAGTACTTCAGCTGGGCAACAGCGATATTAATGGGCAACAACAAAAAACACTCCCTGGAAAGCTCCATAAAAGTAGAAATGAATTTTGGAAGGGTCTACGGAGTGGAGACCCTTCCAAAAATCATTTCTTGCTATTGGAGCTGTCCTTGGAGTGTTTTGTATGGTTGCCCATTAATAACACTGTTGCCCAGCTTGGCTATCTTTTTTACCCCTTTTTTTGCAGGCATTTTCGTGGTGTATTTGCACTTTTGTCCCCAGACAAGGTGAACGAGCCCACAGTAAAAATGTGCAGAGCATGGCTTCCGACTCCTTCTTGCCAGGTTTCCTATCTCCAGGGACTGCACTGTCTCTGTGGCCACAGTGTGGTGCAGCAGACAGAACCAGTATCTCTAGGACCAGAGAGTCACAGGTTCAAATCCCAGCTGGGGCACCTGCCAGCCCTGTCCCCATATTTTACCCACCACTAAACAGAGATAGTAAAGACACTCCTTTATTGCAGAGAACATAAGCATGTTGCAAATACCCATATTTTACCCTACACCGCTCACACACCATAACAATGGGCATTACCTACAGCCGAGTTCCCCAAATGCAGGCCTGGAGTGCCACAACTCAATCAGGTCATATGGTTTTACTATGATAAGGACATGCCAGCATGATGGCGGAAGGGTACAGGTGGTGGAGGGGCAGTGGCTGCTAGCCACAGAAGACAGTGGCCTAGCCATGTGCAGGATGGCACCATCCACTGCAACAGACAGGCCCTGTCGGATGTACAGTCATGGACCTCCAAGGGAACTCAGCCAATCTGTGGCAACATGGTGATGCAGTGCACACAGACAGTGTGTGCAAGAACAGAAGGTCACAGGTTCAAAGCCCAGCTGGGGCTACTGCCAATCCTGTCCACATATTTTTTCCACAACTAAACCGTGATAGTAAGGACAAACCTTTATTGCTGAGGGCATACGCATTGGTAATACGCCTATCTTTTACCACACCGAGCACAGACACCATGAACAGGGGCATTACCTAGAGCGGAGTCTCCAAAATGCAGTCCTGGAGGACCACACACCATTCAGGTTCCATGCTGCCTCTAATACAAATGCCTGTGCTGCATATCTATGCACCACCCCCATGGCATGTATATGTAGCTCATGCATATTCATGAGGGACAGCAGGAAAACCCGAACAGTGTTAGGCACACCAGGACTGGAGTTGGGAACCTCTGCCGTAAAGCAGCAGCCAACAGAGGCAGGCACACCCACACCCACAGGCCCCATTGGCCAATGCCTCCTGGAGAGGCAGGACATTGGGCCCTGCATGCATCTCCCAATACTAGCACCTGCATACCTTAGCAATGCCACCCTACACCTGGGTATACGGTACACAGCTATCAAACGTTTGCTATGAGTACTGGCAGATAGACATTCCTACGTTAAGCACAGTTTGCTCTTTGAGCTCCATCATAACAATCTTTCTGATGTCTGCGGTGGGTGCTTCAGGTCTGGCCTCTGACAGTGGTCACCACCCTGGGGAGTGACCCCCAACAGTATTGCGTACCATATCCATGCCTGTGCTGTGCCCAGGACTGGTGTGGTGGGCAAGGCTGATAAACTCCTCTATAGTAGCACAATGCTGGCATACGTGTGGGAGTCTGTGTCTGTCTATACCAGGGGTGGGCAATCTCGGACCTGGAGGGCCGCAGACCAGTCAGGTTTTCGGCATATCCCTAATGAATAAGCATGCAATATATATGCATTACAGATATCCTGCCAATCTGACTGGTCTGCGGCCCTCCAGGACCGAGATTGCCCACCCCTAGTCTATACAGTGTGTGTTGGCTGCAAACACCTTCCACAGCCCACACTTCCAGCACTGTTGCCATTATTGGCCTGCCAATGTGCATAATGAGCAGCAAGGTACCATGGGTATAGCTCAGACAGGGTGGGCTGGCCAGGATGCATCTGCACAGGGCATAGGGCACTGCCTGGGACATTGTCGTGGCCGGCCACCACCTACACAGACAGGGTGACCTCTTTCTGTCCTGCTGGGGGATCACTCTCACCCTGACTGTGCAGTGACGACAGCATGTCTAGGCACCCCCATAGTGCTAGCTAGTATTTTTCTCATGTGATATATATGGGTTTTCTTTTGGGGCCCAGTCACTGACTTATCTGCTGGTGTGCACTGCCATCCCAGTTCTGGGTGCATGCATTTCCACCAGGACTAGCTAGCAGACTGTTTTCAGCTGGTCTGTGTTGTGATGGAGTGCCTTGCAGGGGTGCAGCGGCTGAAGGCTTGCTGCAGGAGAATATCAGATAGTGGTGGGGTGCAGCTTAGCATATCCAGGCCTAATGTCTGTCTGATATTGTGTTGTGGAGGTGTATAGAGCTGCTTTGACTGCCCTGTAGGGTGTCTGTTCCCCAGCAGGACCGGGGTTGATGGTCCACTCTACTGCCACCATTGCAGGGAGGTAGAATGTGGATCTGTTGATAGGAGACCCTGTTTTTTTCAACCTTGGCTGGTGGTACATAGCCCACCTAGGTGTCCATAAGGGGTTCCCCCGACTAAGACAGAAAGTGATACCCAAGGTGTTTCTGCAGAAACTACCTATCTCACAGATTAATACTGCTGTGGAGCTCTGGCATGGCCTCTTTCATCCATGGAGGGTGTTGTGGACCTGGTCCTGGGCGCCTCTTCACACCCTCAGGGTGAGCACAGTACCCGCACAATGTGACGGTGTGTAGCTACTCTGTGCCAGTAAAACACCCGGTCCATACCCCCTACCAGGCCGAGGTGCTGTGTGGGTGCACCTGGTCACTTCCTCCTACCAGGCCGAAGTGCTGTGGGGGTGCATTCCCCATCTTGTGTTCATCTGTGGACAGCTGATTTGCATGTGCAGTGCATCATGGGTACGGGTGGGCTAACCCTATCCTGGTGACCACAGCAGACTGTCTGTGTGGTGACGTGCAGGCTCTCTGCAGCCAGTCAGGGGCTTACTAGCAGCTATAGAGCTGTAGCCTAATGGTTACTTCACTGCCTGTGAAGGCAGAGGTTATGGGTTCAAACCCACAGTGGGCTTATTTGCAAAGGCTCTGAGAGCGCTTTATAGGGCACCTTATGGTTCCCATCCATATAAGGTGCACTATACATTATCCTGTGATGCAACTTATAGGGTGCCCTATAGGGGATATATTAGGGTGCTGTGACAGACAGTGCACTTTATAATGTGCCCTATGGAGTGCCACATAGGGTGCCTTTTACGGCACCTTCCATTACGGCACGTGAGGGCGTGTTTGCTGGCAGCAATTAATAAAATACACATACGGTGCTGCAGGAACAGATATGTACATTGCAAAGCTGATGCCACAGCCAGCCTTACGTATTAGGCACCCTGGGGAGCTACCTCATGACCCCTGTATCAGCAGTCAGTGCCTTAACCATTGTGCTCCACTGCTGCTCCTCCATGCATGTCAGCGCACCTACGTATGCTTTTCATTCCTTAAACTGCACAGTGCTGCCATCAAAAACAGTACTCTGACCTTGCGATACCTCATACGGCACCCTCTAAAGCGCCCTATAAGCAACATTCTAGGGTGCCTTGGCGGACAGTGCACTTTAAAATGTGCCTTATAGGGCGCCTTATGTTAACACGCTTTGAGGGTGCGTTTACTAGTAATGATAATTAAACAAAAAATAACATGCCCCCTAAAGCACTCTTCCCCATAATATGCAATGCCTCAGCCAGCCTTGTTCATGAGGTACTGTGGGGTATTGAACCCCTGATCCCTACATCATTGGTCAGTGTCTTAACCATTGTGCTGTGGCTCTGATCCTATGCTTGTATATCTGCGTGCCGCCTTATGCCTCCCAATAATTGAACAGCCTCCTAAATCAATAGCGCACCGCCTAATGCCCATCTGCGTGCCGCCTTATGCCGCCCAAAACATCAGCACCCTGCTTTAGGCTGCCCAGTATTTCTCTACCTCATAAATTAACAACTCAGCAAGCGTCATTGAGCACTGTGGGGGATTGAACCCCTGCTCCTTGTATCATTGGCCAGTGTCTTAACCATTGTGCTGTGGCTCTGCTCCTGCTCCTGGATATCAGCGCGCCACCTTATGCCGCCCACGCGCATTTTCCATGCGCTAATGTGCGGGGCGCCCATTAGGGCGCAGCGCACCTTAGCGCATTTTTCATCCCGGTTTGCCTTTCTCAGCCAGACACGCCCAACTCCTTATTTGGCATCCTGCACACTACCGCGGCCCGCACATTACCGCGGTTTAGTAAACATACCCCTTAGTGTACAGCAGTATAGAAAGTTTCAATAAACATAAACATGTTTCTGTAGAAAAGGAAAGAAAATGTAGTAATTTACCATCAGTCACTTAGGGGTATGTTTACTAAACCGTCTTAACGTGCGCTCTCCCACGTTATCGCACGATAAGGCGCCTTATCGCACGATAATGGCGCCTTATCGCGCGATAATGGCGCCTTATCGCGCGCTAAGGCGCAAACGAGCGCTGAAGGCGGAGAAAGGCTCCCCAGGGGCGGAGAGAGAGGGTCAATGGGCAGAGAGTGGGAGGGGAGAGGCTCCCTGTACACTAATGCTGTGAAATCCGAGGCTGAAAACTAATGCCAGTGAAACCCTGGCGTTAGAGCTGATTTAAAGGGAAAAGAAACCATTTCCGTCAGCAATGTACAGCAAAACCAGGGAAACCTAAAAAAAAGTGATAAGTGTGATACATGTGCACGGAACAAAAGGGCAAAGAAACAGTGAAAATGACCAGAAGAAAATGTAAAAAAACCATAACCAAGCTGGGCAATAGTGATATCAATGGGAAACATCAAAAAACACCCCCAAGAAAGCTCCAAAAAAAAGATATGAATTTTGGAAGGGTCTATGCTCTGCCCCATACAAGGTGAATGAGCCCACAGTGAAATTGCGCTGATCAGGGTTTCCGACTCCATTGGACAGGTTTCCTATGGTGTGCACATGATCCACAACAGCAGGGCAGGCATGTCGGAATGGGCAACTGGACAGATGCTGGAAAAGGGGACACAGAGGGCTGCAGGCGGCACATGCTGTGGTGCAGCTGGGGCACAGTGTGGACTAGGGTAATGCCTAGCTGGCCCATAGGAATGCTGAAACAGTAGAGCAGCCAGACAGCAACTGCTGAGGGCCCAACATGGGCAAGAGTGTGCTCCCCACGGTGTCACAGGGAATAGTACCCAGCAGGTACCCCCAATGGCACGGAACATTGGCAGGCGGTGATGGGGGAAAGCGTGGACAGCTATGCAGGCACCCCTACCCCAGAACTCGCACCATAGGCAGCCGCCTACCCACACACTGGATAGCCTGAGACTGCGCAGCACCAGCACCACCAGCAGAAGCGCATGTCAGCATGGTGGCAGAGGGGTACTGGTGATGGAGGGGGCATTGGCAGCTGCCCAGAGGAGACCATGGCCTAGCCCTGTTTAGGTGGGTGCCGTGCACTGCAACAGACAGGCTCTGTCTGACAAACAGTCATGGTATTTCCAGGGAAAGCACTATCTCTGTGGCCACATGGTGGTGCAGTGAGCACAGCCAGTGTGTTCAAGAGCAGAAGGTTACAGGTTCAAGTCCCAGCTGTGGTTCTTGCCAACCCAGTCCCCATATTTTACCCACTACTAAAACATGCTAATACAGACAGAACCTTTATTGCAGATAACAGAAACATGCCCAATAAACCTACATTTTACCCTACAGAGCACAGACACCATAAACATGCACATTACCTAGAGCAGAGTCTCCCAAATGCAGTCCTGGAGGGCCAAACACCATTCAGGTTCCATGCTGCCTCTAATAAACATGGCTGTGCAGCATGTCTATGCACCCCCCCATGGTATGCAGATGTATCTCATGCATATTCATTAGGGACAGCATGAAAACCCGAACAGTGTTTGGCCCACCAGGACTGGAGTTGGGAACCTCTGCCCTAGAGCAGCAGCCAACAGGGGCAGACACACCCTCACCCACAGGCTTCATTATCCAAAGCCTCCTGGAGAGGCAGGATGTTGGGCCCTGCGTGCATCTCAGCAATACTAGCACTTGCATACATTAGCAATGCCACCCTAAACCTGGGAATATTGTACACACCTATCAAACGGTTGCTATGATTACTGGCAGATAGCAATTCCTAAGTTAAGCACAATTTGCTGATTGAGCTGCATCATAACAATCTTTCTGATGTCTGCGGTGGGTGCTTCAGGTCTGGCCTCTGACAGTGGTCACCACCCTGGGGAGTGACCCCAACAGTATTGCGTACCATAGCCATGCCTGCACTGTGCCCAGGACTGGTGCGGTGGCCAGGGCTGCCAAGAGCCTCTATATTTGCACAATGCTGGCATAGGTGTGGGAGCGTGTGTTTGTCTATCCAGTGTGTGGGGTCTGCAAACACCTTCCTCAGCCCACACTGTTGCCAGTGTAAGCCTGCCAATGTGCATAATGAGGAGCAAGGTACCATGGGTATAGCCCGGACAGGGTGGCCTGGCCAGGATGCATCTTCACAGGGCATAGGGCAATGGCTCGGACATTGTAGTGCCTGACAACCACCTGCACGGACAGGGTGGCCACAGCATGTCCTGCTGGGAGGTCACTCTCACCCTGACTGAGCAGTGACCACGGCATGGCTAGGTTCCCCCATAGTGCTATTGTTATGTGATGTTTATGGTTTCCTTTTGGGGCCCAATCACTGACTTATCTGCTTGGTGTGTATGCTGACATCCCAGTTCTAGGTGCATGCATCTCCTCCAGAAACATGCACTATGGACTAGCTAGCAGACTGTCTGCAGCTAGTATGTGTCTGGATGGAACATCTTGCAGGGTGCAACAGCTGCAGGCTTGCTACTAGAGAATGTCAGGTAGGGGTGGGGTGTAGCTGAGCATTTCAAGGCCTTCTGTCTGCTTTGCCTTATGGATGTGTACAGATCTACCTTGCTTGCCCTGTATGGTGTCTGTTCCCCAGCAGGATTGGGGTTCATGGTCCTCTCTACTGCCACCATTGCGGGGAGGTAGAGTGGGGCGCTGTTGGTGGGAGATCCTGTTTCCTACCCTGAGCCACAGCGAGTGGGTTGGGAGGTGGTACATAATCCACCTATGGGTCCAAATACCCCCCCTACCTCATGTGACCATGGTACCAACACAGGATATACACTATTTTGGGTGCATCATAGCCCATAAGGGCTAGACATGACTGAGAAACACAGATGTGTCTGCAGGAACTACCTATCACACACACTAGCACTGATGGGGACCTGCAGCATAGCCTATTGCAGCCATGAAAGGTGCTGTGGACCTGGTGCTGGGTGCCCCACCTCACTCTCAGGGTGAGCACAGTACCCGCACAATGTGACAGTCTGTAGCTATTCTGTGCCAGTAACATACACGGTCAGTACCCCCTACCAGGCTGAGGTGCTGTGGGGTGCACACGGTCAGTTCCCCCTACCAGGCCGAGGTGCTGTGGGGGTGCATACCCCATCTTGTGATCATCTGTAGACTGCTGATTTGCATGTGCAGTGCATCATGGGTATGGGTGGGTTAACCCTATCCTGGTAACCACAGCAGACTGTTTGTGTGGTGACATGCAGTCCTTCTGTAACCAGCCAGGGACTTGTTCATAGCTGTAGCCCACTGGTTACTTCACTGCCTGTGGAGCCAGAGGTCATGGGTTCAAACCCACAATGGGGTTATTTGATAGGGCTATCCAGAGCATGGTCAACCTTTAATGTACATTAGTGCTGCCAGCAAAAACACCCTCAGAGTACTGTAACCATAAGGTGCCTCAGAGGGCGCTTTATAGGGTGCCCTATAAAGCGCCTTCTGAGGCACCTTATGGTTACAGTCCATATAAGGTGCCTTATAAGTTGTCCTATGGAGTGCCTTATAGGGTGCCCTATAGGGGACATTATAAGGTGCCGTGGCAGACAGTGCACTTTATAATGTGCCCTATGGAGTGCCTTATAGGGTGCCTTATGTGGCACCTTAGGTTATGGCACGTGAGGGTGTGTTTGCTGGCAGCAATAATTAAAATACAAATAAAATGCCTCAAGAAACAATACTTACATGTCAAAGCTGATGCCTCAGCCAGCCTTATGCATTAGGCACACTGGGGGATCAAACTCATGACCCCTGTATCATCAGTCAGTGTATTAACCATTGTACTACACCTCTGTTTCTGTGTTTGCATGTCTGGGCGCCTACGTAAGATTACCACGCGTTAACGTGCTTAGCAGCGCTTAGCCCGTTAATGTGCGCAGCAGCGCGCGTTATCGCGCGATACTCCCGTTTTGCTACTTTAAGATTGAAACGCCCACTCCTTTTATGGCAGCCTGCACACTATCGCTGGGCACACATTAAGACGGTTTAGTAAACATACCCCTTAGATTTCAATTGGCAATCATAGGGAAAAGAGGCTAGGCATATGCTTCAGCCAGTGAAGAGCCAGAGCTAAAGAAAAACCTTAGACTCTGGTCACCAGGGAGAGAGACATCTCCAGAAGACTCTATTGTAGGGATGTTCATTCAGTTCATTGTTGTTGTTGTTAAGTGCCATCAAGTCGGTGGCGACTCATGGTGACTCTCTGGATAGTTGTCCTAAACTGTATTCGGTCTTCAGCATGCCTTAAAAAATTGAATGTTGCTAAATAGATTTAATGCATGCTAAATTGATCAACGTGCATTCAAAAGTTCTAATGCAAATTAAAATGTTTTTACTACAATGAATGTGTGAAATGAACCAAAAAAAGTCCAAAAATCAGGAAAAAGACCCAAACTGAAAATCAACCAAAATGTTTTAGCCCATGCATATCCTCATCCTATTGGCCCAGTAATATATAAGAAGTGCAGTGGAAACATGCCAGTGCTGGTACATCAGACTTCTTGGATATGCCCAGCGGAATCTCTGTTCATCTGGCTTTGCTGATGCTCCATTGGTTTCTGTTCTATGCCCAACTCTCCACTCCAGCTCCTTGGTTACTGCTCTACACTCAACTTTTCAGTTTAACTCCTTGGTTTCTGCTCCATATCTGGCCTAGTTCTCCCACCAGTGCTCTTTTTCCAGCCGCTCTTGGTTCTCCTAGTCATCCAAACCTCTGCAGATACATTTTCCTTAAGAGTACTATATAGCCTTAATGGTACATTCTCTGGCAGCTTGTACCAGCCCCAAATTACTGGCTACACTGGGATGGGACAGGTGGCCAGGACACCCAAACCTTTTGAGGATATAGCAGATGCCATTTAAACTACCCATGCCCATCTCAACAGTCTCCATAAAATTGATCATTCTTGCAGCAACCTAGTCCCGGCCAAGTAGAATGACCATCCATGTCCATACATCCATCTTCCTGCAGAACCTTGAATGCATCTCCCAGAATAATTTGATAATTCAAGAAGCAAGCTCCTAATGGTCACCCCATTCCTATTTCACTTCCAGACTATACTAATGTGTGAATATGTTTTATGCCTTGTAATTAAACTTCTTGTAATCTCCGTTATTCACAAAGTTTTATGTAAACCAAGTGCATGCAAACGTTCATTGTATCCATGTAAACTGTTTTGACTGGTAGGAAAATGGTATAGCAAAACCTGTTAAATAAATAAGTAAATAAATAAAACAAAAGAATACCCCATGAAACTAATGACCAGGAGACTTAAAACAAACCCAGAATATATTTTTCATGCAGTGCATAATCCAATTCAAGAAGTGGCAAGGCATGCAGGGGTAGCTTAATGGTTACAGCACTGGCTTGACAACCAAGGGATCAGAGTTTGAGTCCCACTAGCATGCTTTGTGGCCTTGGGTAAGTCACTTACCTTCCTTTGCCTGAGAAAAATCCAAGTTAGCAATGTCACTGTTTAATGTACATTACCAAGTTGAAGTTACAATGTAAACCACTTTGACCAAAATGATAAAGCAATATTAAAAACCTGTTAAATAAATTTAAAGTGATGCCACTCTGCCTATAGCAGTGGTTCTCAACCCAGAATTCTGGGACCACCCCCCCCCCCCCAAACCACTCAGGTTTTCAGGATATCCACAATGAATATACATGAAATAGATCTGCATGCACTGCTTCCATTGTATGCAAATCTATCTCATGCATATTCATTGTGAATAACCTGAAAACCAACTGGACTAGGTGTCCCAGAGGACTGGGTTGAGAAATCTGAAATTCTGCTTTTTTTCCACCTCCAGCAATTGTCACAGCCTGATCTCAAATCGATGACCCTTGAGTGAAAAGGCAGGAATCTTGCAGGAAGAGTGATTATGACTCCAGGGGAGCTGACTTTAGTCATTCTGCTTTTAATTGTGTCTTGTAATTCTGGTGATCTTCGTTCCTGTTCCCTGAATGGCCAAAGTTTGTTTGCATAGTACTTTTCTTTTGCCTGATTGTGGACAACCACGATCTGGATTAAGCTTGGTAAATGTCTCTGACAGTATACTTACTACTACTACTACTACTCATCATTTCTATAGTGCTGCAAGGCATATGCAGAGCTGTACAGACCCATGTAAAAATCTTTCCCTGCTCATCAGACTTTAGAATCTAGTCGAGGCAGACAACACAACAGCTGAGAAGAAGGATACATCTAGGGCAGTGGTTCTGAACCAGTCCTCCTTGAACCCCTAGGCCAGTCGGGTGTTCGGGATATCCCTAATGAATATGCATAAGATATATATGCATTAGAGATATCCTGCCAACCTGACTGGTTTGTGGCCCTCTAGGGCTGGATTTGGAGATCCCTGCCTTACACCTCTGTCATTTACGATTGTGAGTGGGCAAGGTGCAGATGTCCAAGACATCAAAAAGGTTAGATAGAATTTGTCACATGCCTCTTTGCTTCTCACCACCACCAAAATATTGTCTATTAGACAACTTTTTAGTGGTGGTGAGAATTGAGGAGGCCTGTGACACATTCTATCTACCCTTTTGATGTCTAGGACATCTGCACCTTGTCCACTCACAATCTTAAATGACAGAGGTGTAAGGCAGGGGTCTCCACATCCAGCCCTAGAGGGCCACAAACCAGTCAGGTTGGAAGGCTATCTCCAATGCATATATATCTCATGCATATTCATTAGGGCTATCCTGAACACCCGACTGGCCTAGGGGTTCAAGGAGGACTGGTTCAGAACCACTGATCTAGGGGAATGGTAAGGAAACACATAGAAGTCTAAGCGGATATGGTTTCACAGAATTTCTGGCACAAGAACAAAGCAAAAGAAAAGTCTTTTGAATAAGTCTCTAGAACAGAAAATAATAGATTCACAAGGCAAAAAGTTCATTTGGCATTTTCCATAGAGCTCAAGACCAGACAAACTTTGGGCCAATCAGGAAAGAACTAAGATCATCAGAAGTATAAGACACAAGTACGAGCAGGCTGGCTGAAGCCTGCCCTCCCTGGAGACATAGCTCTTCCTATAAATCCCCCCCCCCCTTCAACCTAATGGTTACTAGGTCAAAGCTGTGTTTATTGTTTGGGCCGCAGCCATAGTTACCTCTTAATAAAATTGCCCTGAAATGGAAATGTATAAAAACAACACAAAACAAAACGAAAATGTATTTAAAACATTTTTTGCCTGCAAACTCCTACTGATTAGTGCCTCCTGCTTTCTGCAGAATTTGGGAATACAAAGAGATGCAGCAGTGCAGCAGCTACCAAGCACCTCTGCTATGTTCAGGGGCTGTGGAATTCCTTTTTTTGGGGGGTCCCAAGCTCTGCACCAGCTCAATCTTAACTCCACCTCTATCTCCCAGGCCAATTTACACTTAGGGGTATGTTTACTAAACTGTGGTAATGTCATTCGCGTTAGGTTCCGCGGTAAAGGTACAGATGGCCATATAAAGGCGTGGGCGGTGCATCGTTACAGCAAGCCGTATCAGCTAACGCATGTTACAAACTAACGCGCACTACAAAGCGCCTCATAAGGCACCTAACAAAGCACCTTATAAGGCACCTTACAAGGCACATTACAAGGCACCTTGTAGAGCGCCTTGTTAGGTGCCTTGTAAGGTGCCGTATAAGTAAGGTACCTTATAAGGCGCCTTGTAGGGCACCTTGTTAGGTGCCTTCTAAGGTGCCGTATAAGTAAGGTGCCTTATAAGGTACCTTGTTAAGTGCCCTATAAGGTGCCTTATAAGGTGCCTTGTAAGGTGCCTCATAAGGCGCTTTGTAAGGTGCCCTATACAGTAGGGCTCCTTAGGCTATGCGCTGTATTAGGCACCCCTGGACAGGGCACCTTAGAGGGCACCCTGGGTTATGGAACCATAAGTTACGGTGGCCTAACAAGGTTATGGTGCCCTAGGTTAGTGTGGCCTAAGGGCTGCAAGGTGCTGCAGTATGACATGCATGAACTGTGAGGAACAGAGACAGATGTAGCCCTAACACTAGATAGAGCACTCAGGAAAGGCAATGAACAGGTGAGTGAAGGAGGGAGAGCTGGGAGCCGCTGGACCTGCCATATCTGTGGGCATCCCATATGGCTGCCAGTACTGATGACAAACATGGTGGGGGCAACTGTACCACAGCACAGGGTGTTGGCAATGTAAAGTACTGGAAAGACAGTTGGTGGCAGACGATGGTAATACGTGTCCCCAGTGGAGGCAGAGGTGGCAGGATAGTTACAATGATGGGTGGACAGAGGAGTGGTGGTGCCATGCAGATAAGGCACAGGTGAGGCAAGAATGAAGAGGCGCAATGCAGGAAAGGGTAGCAGTTCAATGACATGGGGTGACAGCCTGCACAGGCAGACAGGGCTCTACACAGCTGACAGACGCAGATAGACGGACCGAGGGAATGTTGGCAATTGTTGCGAGGGTATTATGGCCTGGCAGCACAAATCTGCAAATATATGACTGTTACAGGCATGCACGCTATTTGAGTAGGACAGGCATGAGAGGAGGGAACAATGAGGAAATGAACCCATGAACACTGCCAAGAATGGCATTGTATTAACTAGTAGGCTATACCTCTGTGGTGTATGTCACAGCAATGGCTGGTACAGAAGGACTGCAGGTCACCGCACAAACTGTCTGCTCTGAGTGCCAGGATAGGGTAACCCCTCCAGTACCCATGATGCAATGCACATGCTGAATAGCTGTCTACAGCTGATCAGCAAATGGGGTCTGCACCTCTCTGGTACCTCAGCTTGGAAAGACAAACTGACAGTACGTGATACTGACACAGAGTAGCTACAGACCATGCCATTGTGCAGGTTCTGTGTTCTCCCTGAGGGATAGGATGGGTACCCAGTACTAGGTCCGCAGTACATGTGGTGCTAGAGATAGAACCTGCTGTACATCCCCATCACTGCCAGTGTGTGAGGTTCCTTGCAGTGCAGCTGAAGGTAACTCAGTGTCCATCTGTATCCTGCAGTCACATGTGGCCCTCTGGGATCAGAAACCACCCAGATTAGTGGGCACCCTGTGTTGGGGTCTGGCTGATATGGGCACCTGTTATCAAGGCAGAGGTGTTTCCAAACTTGCATGAGGTGTGTGTAGCAGTGCCTTGATAGTTCAAAGTAGCATACACTACATACCCCACATCACCCTTTTTGTAAGTAAGAAACAGGTGCCCCAGACCCTGTGAAGCAACCTCTATCCTTGCTGCCAGTGGGGGATGGGTCCCTGCTAGGGGACACTTAGCTACAGCGGCACATTGATTTCTTGCTGCCAGTGGGAGATGGGGTCTCCACTGATGGACACTTCAATATTTAACCACATGCGGCGGCCTCAGATTCTTCTTGCTGCTAGCAGGGGATGACACAGGCAGGGAAATTTTGGTGGGGCTAGGGCCCCCTCCCCGCACCGATGCCTATGACTGTGTTTACCATGGCTTGGTGTGTCCCTCCACAGTGCCTCAAGTCCTGCCTGGTGTGTTCTGGCATCAGGGTTTAAAAGCTGGGATGCAGCGGCTTCTGCTGGCACTCGGATAATTCTTGTCCAAATATCTTCTTGGAGCTGCATCAAGACAGAGATAAGGACAGAAGGAATGATGACTGGGTGGGGGGTGCAGCAGGAAGAAGAAGTGGGAATAAAATGGTTGTGCTAGAGGATGAGACGAAATAAAGGGGTATGTTTACTAAAACATCTTAACGTGCGCCCGGAGATAGTGTGCAGGCTGCCATTAAAGGAGTGGGCGTGTCGGTCTTAAAGTAGCAAAATGGGATTATTGCGCGATAACGTGCGCTGCGCACATTATCGGGCGAGATGCCGCTAAGCACGTTAACGCGCGATAATCTTAAGTAGGCGCGCAGACATACAAACACAGAAATAGAGGTGTAGCACAATGGTTAATACACTGATGGTACGGGGATCATGGGTTTGATCCCCCAGTATACCTAATCCATAAGGCTATACAGGGCTAGGCCACAGTCTGCTCTGGGCAGCTGCCACTGCCCCCTCCACTACCAGTGCCCCCCTGCCACCCTGCTGACATGCCCTTCTGCTGGTGGTGCTGGTGGAGCACAGTCTCAGGCCATCCAGTGTGCGGGTAGGCGGCTGCCTATGGTGTGGGTTCTGGGGTAGGGGTGCCTGCATAGGTGTCCACACTTCCCCCAGCACCGCCTGCCACTGTTCTGTGCCCTTGGGGGTCCCTACTGGGTACTATCCCCTGTGACACTGTGGGAAGCACACTCGTGCCCATGCTGGGCCCTCATCAGTTGCTGTCTGGCTGCTCTACTGTTTCAGCATTCCTATGGGCCACCTAGGCATCACCCTAGTCCGCACTGTGGCAGTAGCCTTTACGTGTAAGTATTGATTTGTGAGGCATTTTATTTGTAGTTTAATTAGTGCTGCCAGCAAACACACCTGCCAACCCAGTCCCCATGTTTTACCCACTACTAAAACATGCTAATACAGACAGAAACTTTATTGCAGATGACGTAAACATGCCCAAAACACCTACATTTTAACCTACAGAGCACAGACACCATAAACATGCGCATTGCCTAGAGCAGAGCCTCCCAAATGCAGTCCTGGAGGGCCAATCACCATTCAGGTTCTATGCTGTCTCTAATAAAGATGCCTGTGCTGCATTTCTATACGCCGCCCCCATGGTATGCAGATGTATCTCATGCATATTCATGAGGGACAGCATGAAAACCCAAACAGTGTCTGGCCCACCAGGACTGGAGTCGGGAACATCTGCCCTAAAGCAGCGGCCAACAGGGGCAGACACACCCACACCCACATTGCTGATGGAAATGGTTTCTTTTCCCTTTAAATCAGCTCTAATCCAGGGTTTCACTGGCGTTAGTTTTCAGCCTCGGATTTCACAGCGTTAGTGTGCAGGGAGCCTCTCCCCTCCCACTCTCCGTCCATTGACCCTCTCTCTCCGCCCCTGGGGAGCCTTCCTCCGCCCTCCGGGAGCCTTTCTCCGCCTTCAGCGCTCGTTTGCGCCTTAGCGCGCGGTAACGCGCGATAAGGCGCCATTATCGCGCGATAAGGCGCCATTATCGCGCGATAAGGCGCCATTATCGCGCGATAAGGCGCCTTATCGTGCGATAACGTGGGAGAGCGCATGTTAAGACGGTTTAGTAAACATACCCCTAAGTCCAAGAATTAAAAGATGAAAAGGATTTAACAATGGTTTCAAGATACTCTTCCCAGAACTTACAGGGCTAGGAGAAGGAAACAAGAAACATCTTTGAAGAAAGTCTCTGATTATTAATTTTGTTGAGTCTTGTTGGGCTGTAAGGTAGTCTGCACTTTTTTTCCTTTCATATCTTGTAACAAATGTTTTGTATGTTTCATTGAAATATTTAATTTTAAAAAAAATCCCAAAATTGCCCTGAAATAAAATTCCTCACACTATTTAATTTATAGATGGCTCCACTCTGTTTCAAATTGCATTCGTTAGAGATACAATTCCATTTGTATGCAGATGATATTTTGCTATTTATACCATTTTTAGATTCTCAAGATTTTTCATCTGTGACACTTGGCCTTGGTTCCCTGAGGTGATTTATTGATTTACTGCCAATGGTTTGCTCATTAACTTCATTAATATTGAAGCATTAATTGTATATACACACTCTAATTATGTAGTTCCTAGCAAAATTAATTTGGCAGGACACGATATTATGATTCATTCAGAGGTTACTTATCTGAGTGTTATTTTAGATTCACATCAATCTATATGACTGCATCTTATTAAGTTGCTTAAAAGTGCATTTTTTAAGCTACATATGGTATGTGGGTTTAAAAAGAAGTGACTTTCACAGTGTGGTAGAAGCTTTCTTTATACCATTTCATGATTATTGTAATATGCTATATGTAGGGCTTCCTGCTTCCTAGTTACATCCAGTCCCACTAGTACAAAAATCTATGGCTATGAGTATGAATAGATTTGAAGATTTGAGCATATTGCTCCAATTTTATCTGAATTACATTGGTCACCTTTTCAGGATAGAGTAGTTTTTAAATGTTTATATATAATTTTTAAAGCACTGAACAGTATGATGATGAATGAGCTCATGTGTGCTACATGAATATCAAGCTGTGCGAGCTTTGCGCTCTTCAGCTTTAGGGCTCTTAGCTGTGCCTATTGCGGCTGTTATGAGAAGATGTGATAAGCACAATTCAGCTATATGCCCCTGGCTGTGGAATTCCCTTCTACATGTGCGTACAAATTATATCATAATGATACAGCAGATCAAATTGGTGGAAAGCTTGCACTCTTGGTTAAAGAGGGCATTGAGTCACAAAGGATTAAAGTTTTGCAGGAAACAAAATTCACTGTAGAATCTCTATGGATTGAAATTCCATGCAAAAAGGGGAAGAGGAAGGCGATGGCAGTAGGGGTGTACTATCAACCACCTGGCCAGAATGAACAAATGGGTGATGAAATTCCTCAAAGAAATCAGGGAAGCTAACAAAAGTTACAGCACAGTAATAATGAGTGATTCCAATTACCCTGGTATTGACTGGGTCATTGTCACGGCAGGACATGCTAGGAAGATAAAGTTTCTAGATGAATTAAATGACTGCTTCTTGGAGCAGCTGGTTCATGAACCGACCAGAGGGGAAGCCATTTTGGACCTAGTCCTTAGTGGAACACAAGATCTGGTACAAGAGATAAGGGTGTTGGGGCCACTTGGCAATAGTGATCATAACATGATCGCATTTGATTTAATAAATGGAGAAAGGATGGCAAGGAAATCCACAGTACTACTTTTTAACTTTGAAAAGGGAGACTATGATAAAATGAGAAAAATAGTTAAGAAAAACTGAATGGAGTAGTTGGAAAGTTTAAAGATTTACATCAAGCGTGGGTGTTCTTTAAAAATACTATACTATCTTGGAAGCCCAGATCAGCTGTATTTCATGTTTTAAGAAAAGTGGAAGAAAGACCAAAAACTGCCAGCATGGTTTAAAGGTGAGGTCACAGAGGTTGTTGTTGCCAAAAAAGCATCTTTCAGGAAATGGAAAAAGTGCCAAATGACAAAAACTGGAAACAACATAAGCACTGGCAAGTTAGATGTAAGGCATTGATAAAGCAGGCAAAGAGAGAATTTGAGAAGCAAAAATGCATAATAAAGACTTTTTCAAGTACTGTACATTCATAGCAAAAAAACAGTGAGTCAGTTGGACCATTAAATGATAGAGGGGTAAAAGAGGTACTAAGAGGGGACAAGGACATAGCTGAGAGACTGAATTCAATTCTTTGCTTCGGTCTTTTCTGAGGAAGATGTAGGGCTGTTACCCATGACTGAAATAGTATTTAAAGGTAATGCTGCAAAAGAATTGAAAGAAATATTGATACACTGAGAAATTGAATTACAACTATTTGAGAAACTGAAGAATAGCAAATTACCTGGACTGAATGGTATACATCCAAGGATATTTCTGTAAATAGTTAGCTAGTTCTACATAGTTTACCTTGTTATTCCCAAGTTTACAAATCCCTGTTACTTGTAAAATGCACTTTCAGTTCTATGTATGCATATTTTTGTTCCATGTAAACCGAGCTGATGACAATAGCGCGGTATATAAAAGATGTTAAATAAATAAATAAAATAAAAAATTAAAAGAAATGTGAGCTTGCAGACCTACTATTAGTAATCTGTGAACTATCATTAAAATCATCTGTAATACCTGAAGATTGGAGGATGGCCAATGTAATGCCAATTTTTAAAAAGGGCTCCTGGGGTGATCCAGGAAACTACAGACCAGTGAGCCTGACGTCAATACTAGGAAAAATGGTAGAAACCATTATAAAGAACAAAATTACTGAACATGTAGATTGTTATGGCTAAATGGGAGACAGCCAACATGGCTTTAGACAAGGAAGGTATTGTCTTACTAAACTGTTATGTTTTTTTGAAAGTGTGAATAAACAGGTAGACAAAAGTGAGTCGGTTGATATACTGCATCTGGATTTTCAGAAAGCTTTTGACAAGGTCCCTCATGAGAGAGTCTTGGCAAAATTAAAAATTCATGGGATAGGAGGCACTGTACTATTGTGGATCAGGAACTGGTTAAAAAATAGAAAGCAGAGGGTAGGGCTAAATGGGCAATTTTCCCAATGGAGAAAATTGAATAGTGGAATACCCCAGGGATCTTACTGGGTCCTCTGCTTTTCAACATATTCGTAAATGACCTGAAAATGGGAATAACGAGCGAGGTTATCAAATTTGCAGATGACACAGAATTATTCAAAGTTGTTAAAACCCATGAGGACTGTGAAAAATTGCAAGAGGACCTTGATAAATTGGAAGACTGGGAATTCAAATGGCAGATGAAATCTAATGTGAACAAGTGCAAAGTTAAGCATCTAGGAAAGAACAACCCAAACTATGGTTACACAATGCAAGTTTCCACATTAGGAACACCATCCAGTAAAAGATTTAGGTGTCATAGTAGATAACACGTTGAAACCCTCCACCCTGTATGCAGTAGCGACCAAGAAGGCAAATAAAAGGAAAGGAATGGAGAGAAAAACAAAGAATATTATAGTGCCTCTGTATCGTTCCATGGTGTGACTTGTGATAAGGAAGCTTATCATGACAGAGGAGAAAGGGATAAAAGAAAGTAATTCACCCTTATAAAAGGACCTATTCTACAAGGTCAGAGAAACAGAACCCCAATCACACCTAGAAAGCAGGAAATTCCCAGATGGGATAGGTTTCAGAGTTCCCCTAGTGGAGGAAAGGAGATGGAGTACAGACCCAGAGTAAAGGATCCTTACGTCACTGAGTTCCCTAATTACCCAGCTGCCAGGAGGCAAGCTGATCTCCGTCACCTGAGAGGAGAAGAGGTGGGGCTGGAGCCTTGGGGATTTAAGTCTAGGATAGAGAAAGAAGCAGAGAAGGAGGAGGAGGAGAATCCCAGAGGAGAGTTTCAGGGAGAGACCCAAGCAGAAACACAAGCTGGAGAACAGGGCGAGGAAGCACAGGAGAATGGTGGCCAGAGCATGAGGGAGGAGAAGCTGCTACAAGCCCAGGCCCAGGTATGAGCCTTGAAAGCTTGTCTAATACAGAGCAGTGTAGAGTTGCAAGGGATAGTCTCAGCTCTAACGGAAGGCAGTCAGCTGAACCCTGTGAACTGGAAAGAGAGGTAGAGCCTATGCAACTAGGTGAACCAGACCTAGCAGTGAATGATGAAGACTCATACATGGATTGCTCCTTGTGCCAATCCTTTACTGCAGAGGGATTAAAGGAAAACCACCCTTAAGAGAAAACCTTCAGAGTCAGGTAACTTTGAAAGCCTGTAGGTGGTTTTGTGCATGTCCTGTGTTAAAGAAGATATATGTTTGCTGAAAAAGCCAGAGCAAGCTGAAGCTCTCTGATTGGGCTAATTAAACACCTGTTATCCAGAGCAGTGCACCGGCAAGTTTTGGCTTTGTTTTTGAATATTCCTAAAGCCTGGAATAGAGCATTATTTGCTTATGAGAAGTTTTTGTTCCTGTTAAAAGTTTTACTTTGTTTGTAAGGAGACAAACAGGCTGGAAGTGTTTGGGACTATGAGAACAGAAAACTGCCATTGAGAAAATGCTAGCCAAGCTAGTAGCATTGACTGTTAGAAGGCTTTATCTTTGAGCTGAAGAGCACTATAAGCTGAAAGTTTGCTTTGAGTTTATTTATGTCCTGATGTGTATTGTGAAGAATCCTGGAGAAAGAATCCAAGGGTAGTATTTGTGAACCTTTGCGTTTGAGTCAATAAATTCTGTCATTGCCTTACTATTCGAGCCAACTACAAGTGTTTTTACCTGAAGCCAAGTGAATTGTGACTGAACTACCTTTCCCAAGAGGCATTGCAAAAGAACAAGTCAGTAAAAGGCTAAAAGGTGAAACTTTCTATGATAACCACGCCCCTCCATACTGGAAGTAAGGGGCAAGGGCGTGACAGACTGCACGCTGAATATTGTGTGCAATTTTGGTTGCAGTATCTTAAAAAGGATATAGCATTATTAGAAAAGGTACAGAGAAGAGCCACCAAAATGGTAAAGGGGATAGAAGGATTCACCTATGAAGAGAGGCTAAAAGGGTTAGGACTCTTCAACCTGGAAAAGAGACGGCTGAGGGGAGATATGATAGAGGTCTATAAATTAATCAATGGAGTGGAACGGTAAACGTAGATCGATTGTTTACGTCATCAAAATATAGAAAGACTAGGGGACATGCAATGAAGCTACAGTGTAACCTATTTAAGACTAATAAGAGAAATAATTTTTCACACAACGTGTAATCAAACTCTGGAATTCGTTACCAGAGGATGTAGTAAAAGCTGTTTGTGTACCCAGGATTAAAAGAGGTTTGGACAAGTTCCTGGAGGAAAGGTCCATAAACCATTATTAAAGGGGACCCGGGAAATCCACTGCTTGCCCCAATACAAGCATTGTGGAACCTGTGTCTTTTGGGGAAACTACTAGGTACTTGTGACCTAGATTGGCCACTGTTGGAAACAGGATACTGGGCTTGATGGACCTTGGTCTGGCATATCTTATATTCTTATGTTCTTATGTAGTTCTTATCTTCCAAAGAAAGCTTAAAGCTTATCTTTTTGGAAGAGCTTTCAACATAGTATGAATTCAGTTCATTCTTGCTTGTTTTAAGTATTTTGTGTAATTTATGTTGTGTTTTGTTAATTATGCGTGTTGATATATAAACCACTTAGATAGTTTCTTGACTGGTGGTCTATAAAGATGAAAAAATAAATAAATAAATAGGATAGAAATTTATATAAGCAAAACTAAACAAAATGAAACTAAATAAACTGAAATATTTTTCCCTGCGCACCCCTAAATGGTAAAACAGAAATATTTGCAAGAACATTTTAAAAAGAGATTAATAAGGCCTTTGATCTCCCCAGCAGGAGCTTTGATCTTCTTTCTGCCAATGAAAGATGGCTCTCTCCAAACCTTATGGGGTCATCTTGAGACACAAATAACGAGGATGTACAGCCTGTCTGGACGTACATCCCCGCTATTCATCCCCCTTACCATCCTCATGCAAGGCTCCCAGTACGAACAGAGGGGTTGTATGGGGAGCTTTAGATGGGGGCGGCAAGGGGCAGGCGGGAGGCGGAGCAAGGGTGGGCCGTGGGCAGGCATCATCCCAGATGTACAGGATCGATTCTGAGGTCAGCCCTGTACATCCTGGGTCAGCCTTCTAGATGCGGACAGTGGAGGCTAGCAGCGGCAGGAAGGTGAGGGGTGCAGTAGGTTCTCCACAGCCCGATCCTGGAAGGCAAGATTGGGGGTCGGGCTGCAGGGAAAGAGGGGCTCTGTCCCACAGCCAGCAATCACGGCTCCTGAATGGCATCGCGGCTCCATTCAAAAGCCTGAATGACTTAGCCGGGGATCTGTAGGGCATGCAACCCTTCAGAATCGGGGTCTGGCCTGCACATACAGGCCGATAGACCTGATTCTGATCCCACAGTAGCTGGATGTCCCTGTGGGATCAGAATCGGGTCTACCGTTGTATGCCCTGATTTTGAGGGACAGTACAGGGACTGGACGTCCAGAAGGGAATTGGCCTCCATGTGGATTGCAGGGCCCTCAGTACAGCCAGTATCCATAACTGGTATCATCTCCCAATCATTAATGAACTCCTGGAACATCTCCAATATGTCCATATCTTCAATAAATTAAATTTTCACATCTGGGAAGAGGATGAATGGAAAACAGCATTCCGCGCCTAGTATGGACTTTTTGAGTATTCAGTTATGTCATTTGTGTTAAGGAATATACAAACTACATTCTAAAAGCTAGTAAACAAATTGTTCTAAGATACTGTATATCAGACATGTACGTAAGTGTCTAAATATTTAGATGCAGTGGAGGAGTAGTCTAGTAAATAGAGCAGTGGACTGGGAACCAAAGAAGCAGGATCTCAAATCCTGCAGGCACTTCTTGTGGCCTTGGGCAAGTCACTTAACTCTCCGGTATAAACTCAGGGGCATATTTACTAAAGTGCAGTAGCCATGAAGGCAGGGTTTAGCCCAGGGCTAACATGCATTTTTGGCCCACAGTAGCCAGGAGTGCATGGCCGAAAGGTGCCTGTACTGAAAATTTCTGCACAGCCAGAAGAGTGCATGGAAAGCTGAGTTTAGGGCAGGGTCTGTGCGGAATGTGGATGGCAATTGTGGAGCGCTAGTGGCATTCTGGAGGCAAAAAGACATTGCCAGTATGGGTGCAACTACCGCCTGCCTCTAACCAGGTGGTAATTGCACCCACCTTGCTAGCACATAAGGAACTCTTGGTTCAGTCACAATTCTTACAAAATATGAAGGGCAGAAACAGGTAAACATATAGAAGAAAAAGAAGGGCAAATAAGAAAAATCAGTAGAATATCTAGGTGCCTGCCTAGGCCACCTGATCAGACTTGCTGCATGGTGCAGTTGCCATGGCAGTGGACCACAACAGCCTGATAGCCCCAAAACCAGGACCTGCAGGTCAGGAGTGACCCTGCTGGGACATAAGAACATAAGATATGCCATACTGGGTCAGACCAAGGTCCATCAAGCCCAGTATCCTGTTTACAACAGTGGCCAATCTAGGTCATACGTACCTAGCAGTATCCCCAAAAGACACAGGTTCCACAATGCTTGTATTGGGTCAAGCATTGATATCCTGGGTCCCTTTTTAATAATGGCTTATGGACCTTTCCTCCAGGAACTTGTCCAAACCTTTTTTAAACCCAGCTACACTAACAGTTCTTATTACATCTTCTGGTAACAAATTCCAGAGTTTGATTACACGTTGAGTGAAAAAATATTTTCTCTTATTTGTCTTAGGGGTATGTTTACTAAACCGCGCAATTGTGCGGGGCGCAGTTGAGCGTGCGCTAAGGTACCTTAGCGCACGCTAATAGTGCGTTTTTGTGCCCTGCATATGTGTGCGCTGCACTAACGGGCCCGCACAAGTGCGCGGCGCGCTGAAGTGCGATAGAGGCGTGGAAAGGCATTCCGAGGGTGGAGGAAGGCTCCCGAGGGGCGGAGGGACGGGGTCAATGGGTGGAGAGTGGGAGGGGAGAGGCTCTGAAAATCAAGCTAAAAAATACCACGAGTGAAAACCTCGCCTTAGAGCCGATTTAAAGGGAAGAGAAACCATTTCCATCAGCAATGTACAGCAAAACCGGGGAAACCTACAAAACGTGAGCAGTGTGATACATGTGCACATGAACAAAATAGCAAATAAAAATTAAAAATGACCCCAACAAAATTCTAAAAAATTATAATCCAGCTGGGCAACAGTGATATCAATGGGCAACAATAAAAAACACTCCCTGGAAAGCTCCAAAAAAAAGAAATGATTTTTGGAAGGGTCTACGCTCCGTAGACCCTTCCAAAAATCATTTCTTTTTTTTGGAGCTTTCCTGGGAGTGTTTTTTAATGTTGCCCATTGATATCACTATTGGCCAGCTGGATTATGTTTTTTCCCCTTTTTTAGAGGTCATTTGTGAGGTTTATTTGCCCTTTTGTCTCCATACAAGGCAAATGAGCCCACAGTAAAATTGTACCTGCATCATGGCCTCTTTCAGCTCTGTACATAACCATAACACAATAGCAGACAGACATTAGGCCTGTATATGTTAAGCTGCACCCCACCACTATCTGATATTCTCCTTCAGCAAGCCTTCAGACACTGCACCCTGCAAGGCGCTCCATCAAGACACATACCAGCTGCAAACAGTCTGCTAGTTAGTCCATAGCGCATGTTCCTGGTGGAAATGCATGCACCCAGAACTGGGATGGCAGCACACACAAGCAGATAAGTCAGTGACTAGGCCCCAAAAGGAAACCCATAAATATCACATGAGAGAAATACTATATAGCACTATGGGGGTGCCTAGCCATGCTGTCGTCACTGCACAGTCAGGGTGAGAGTGATCCCCCAGCAGGACATACTGAGGTCACCCTGTCTGTGTAGGTGGTGGCCGGGCACTAAAATGTCCCAGTCAGTGCCCTATGTCCTGTGCAGATGTACCCTGGCCAGGCCACCCTGTCCGGGCTATACCCATGGTACCTTGCTCCTCATTATGCACATTGGCAGGCCAATGCTGGCAACAGTGCTGGCAGTGTGGGCTGTGGAAGGTGTTTGCAGCCACCACACACTGTCGAGACAGACACACACTCCGACACCTATGCCAGCATTGTGCTACTATAGAGGAGTTCAGCAGCCATGCCCACCACACCAGTCCTGGGCACAGTACAGGCATGGATATGGTACGCAATACTGTTGGGGGTCACTCCCCAGGGTGGTAAACACTGGCAGAGACCAGACCTGAAGCACACACCGCAGGCATCAGAATGATTGTTATGATGGAGCTCAATCAGCAAACTGTGCTTAACGTAGGGTTTTCTATCTGCCAGTACTCATAGCAAACGTTTGAGAGCTGTGTACCGTATACCCAGGTGTAGGGTGGCATAGCCAAGGTATGCAAGTGCTAGTATTGGGAGATGCACGCAGGGCCCAATGTCCTGCCTCTCCAGGAGGCATTGGCCAATGGGGCCTGTGGGTGTGGGTGTGGGTGTGTCTGCCCCTGTTGGCTGCTGCTTTACGGCAGAGGTTCCCAACTCCAGTCCTGGTGTGCCAAACACTGTTCGGGTTTTCATGCTGTCCCTCATGAATATGCATGAGCTACATCTGCATACCATGGGGGTGGTGCATAGATATGCAGCACAGGCATCTTTATTAGAGGCAGCATGGAACCTGAATGGTGTGTGGCCCTCCAGGACTGCATTTGGGAGACTCTTCCCGCTGAAGGAAGTCCTGCAGAATAGGAATTCCATTCAAATAGACCTCTGAACAACAAGCTTTCAAACAGCTTAGACAACATTGACATGTGTCCCAATTCTGGTAAACCCAGACACAGAGTAACAATTTTTTCTAGAAGCAGATGCATCAAAATTGGGCGTAGGGCCCATTTTGTTCCAGAGAAAAATACCAAGGAAAATGCTTCATCCATGTGAATTTATTCATAGAAGTTGATGGCACCAGAAAAGAAGTACCACATGTATTATCAAGCATCTGAGAAAAGGTGCCATTTCTGGAGGGGGCACATCACTAAATGCAAGTATTTACAGATCATAAGTACCAAACCCTCGATTGGTTAGCTGCTTGTCGTGCTGCAAGGGCTTGTGTGCATCAGTGATGCTGAAAGCAATGCTATCAGTAGCTTATCTACTGGCAGGAACTCCCAAGTTGGACAGGTCTCAGCTGAGGTGTCAGATTAAGACAAACCACCCATCTGGGCAACAGCAGAATGGGACGGTGTTGGCGGTGGAGGATCAACTTTCTGTGACAACAGCAACAATACTAGCATTCCTACATGGAAGAAAGAGTTCAAAGGGAAGCGCAACATACAATTCACTAGCTATGATTGGTGAATTGCGCACATCTCTTAGGGGGAGAGAATATAGTCCCTTCCCCAAGTCTTAATGGATACCTTCATGTGGTGACCCCATTGTACAAAATCTATACTAAATCCCAGCCAGGTGACACTACAATTGAAGTATGGTAGGAAAAAAAAAAGAAAAATACATACTGGCCGCACATTGCTCAGGATAAAAAGGTGCTCACCCATAGCTTACTCACTAGGGCTAACGATGGTGGTAGTAATAGTGCAGACACAGGTAACATCCCTGTCACGGATACAGACCATGGTGAGCTACTACTACTACTAATCATTTGTATAGTGCTACAAGGCAGACACAGTGCTGTAAGGCACAGTCCCTGCTCATCAGAGCTTACAATCTAATCAAGACAAAACACATAGGGGTATGTTTACTAAACTGCGTTAGTGCAATTCGCGTTAGGAGCCGCGGTAGTGACAGAAACCCCAAATAAGGACATGGGCGGTACATCGTCACCACTAACTCACGTTAAAAAAATTAACAAGCGTTACCGGGCGCCGTGGTGCGTTACTGCGCGTTAAACGTAAGAAGACGTACAGACACCACTGAAACAGAGCTGTAGCACAATGGCTACGGTACTGACTGCTGTTACAGGCAGCATGGGTTCGAGTCCCCAGTGTGCCTAACGCAGAAGGCTGTCCCAGGCATCACCCTGTACATTACAGAGGGAAAGAGGAGGCATGTTTTTCGTTACATTGAGTATTGATGTCAGAAAAACACTCTCGGAGTGTGCCTAGCCACGTACGTTGGTGCGTGCGAGGTTGCGTGCATTGGTACGTGCATAGCCCCGTGCGTAGCTGCGCGCGTACAATCGTGTGTGGGTACGTATGTTTTTACGTGCGTGGGTACGTGTGTTTTTACGTGCGTGGGTACGTGTGTTTTTACCAGTGTGGGCATCTTATATTACAGACTCTGTAGGGTGTCTTGCACCTATGCATTATGCTAACACATGTACGTGTGATGGCCTATGGTTTATCAGAGCCTGTGAGCAGGTGCTGGAGTTTCACAGGGTTGGATTGTGCCAGTCACACCCATGATGCACTGCACATGCAAATCAGCTGTCCACAGATACACACCATGGGGAATGCACCCCCACAGCACCTCAGCCTGGTAGGGGGAACTGACCATGTGCACCCCCACAGCACCTCGGCCTGATAGGGGGTACTGACCGTGTGTTGTACTGGCACAGAGTAGCTACACACCGTCACATTGTGCGGGTACTGTGCTCACCCTGAGGGTGCAGTGAGGCGCCCAGCACTAGGTCCACAGCACAGGCCATGGTGCAGGTCCAAAGCAGTGTTACTGTGTGAGATAGGTAGCTTCTGCAGGAACACCTTGGACATCTCTGTCTGTTTCAGTCAAGTGTAGCCCCCCATGCACCACCACACCCCTCCCCCAGGGCTGAGGGTGGCAAACGGGGTCTCCTATCAAAAGATCCACAGTCTACCTCCCTGCAAAGGGGGCAGTAGAGAGGAACATTAACCCTAGTCCTGCTGAGGAACAGACACCCCACAGGGCAGTCAATGCAGCTCTGTATACAGCCATAACACAATAGCAGGCAGACATTAGGCCTGGATATGCTATGCTGCACCCCACCACTATCTGATATTCCCCTGGTGCAAGCCATCAGCCACTGCACCCTGTAAGCCACTCCATCACAACACCTACCAGCTGCAAACAGTCTGCTAGTGCCCAGTGGAGATGCCTGCACCCAGAACTGGGATGTCAGCATACACAGCAAGCAGATACATCAGTGACTGGGCCCCAAAAAGAAACCCACATTTATCACATGAGAGAAATACTAGATAGCACTATGGGAGTGCCTAGCCATGCTGTGGTCACTGCACAGTCAGGGTGAGAGTGATCTCTCAGCAGGTTATACTGAGGTCACCCTGTCTGTGTAGGTGGTGGCCGGGCACTACAATGTGCCTGTCACTGCCCTATGCCCTGTGCAGATGCACCCTGTCCAGTCTATACCCATGGTACCTTGCTCCTCATTATGCACATTGGCAGCCCAATACTGGCAACATTGCTGGCAGTGTGGGCTGTGGAAGGTGTTTGCAGCCACCACACACTGGATAGACAGACAGCCACCCCCACACCTATGCCAGCATTGTGCTACTATAGAGGTGGTCAGCAGCCATACCCACCACACCAGTCCTGGGCATAGTACAGGCATGGATTTGGTACACAAGACTGTTGGGGGGGTCACTCCCCAGGGTGGTGAACACTGTCAGAGACCAGACCTGCAGCACACACCGCAGACATCAGAATGATTGTTATGGTGGAGCTCAATGAGCAAAATGTGCTTAACGTAGGAATTGATATCTGCCAGTTATCAGAGGAAACGTTTGATAGCTGTGTACCATATACCCAGGTGTAGGGTGGCATTGCTCAGGTATGCAACTGCTAGTATTGGGAGATACAGGCAGGGCCCAATGTCTTGCCTCTCCAGGTGGCATTGGCCAATGGGGCCTGTGGGTGGGTGTGTGGCCCTGTTGGCTGCTGCTTTACGGCAGAGGTCCCCAACTCCAGTCCTGGTGTTCCAAACACTGTTCGGGTTTTCATGCTGTCCCTCATAAATATGCATGAGCTACATCTGCATACCATGGGGGTGGTGCATAGCTATTAGAGGCAGCATGAAACTGGAATGGTGTGGGGCCCTCCAGGACTGCATTTGCGGGACTCTGCTTTAGGTAATGTGCCTGTTTCTGGTGTCTGTGTTTGGTGTGGTAAAATATAGGCCATGCGTATGTTCTCTGCAATAAAGGAGTGTCTTTACTATCACTGTTTAGTGGTGGGTAAAACTATGGGGACTGGGTTGGCAGGAGCCCCAGCTGGGATTTGAACCTGTGACCCTCTGGTCTTACAGGCACTGGCTGTGTCTGTTGCACCACACTGTGGCCACAGAGACAGTGCTGTCCCTGGAGTTAGTTAAACCGGCCTGACGAGTCAGAAACCCTGCTCTGCAACAGGTTTACTGTGGCCTCATTTACCTTGTATGCAGACAAAGGTGCACATAAACCTCAGAAAAGACCTCACAAAAGGGGCACACACCCATAACCAAGCTGGGCAACAATGATATCATTGGGAAACATTACACAACAGTCCCAGGACAGCTCCATTACAATGAAATGATCTTTAAAAGGGTCTGCGGAGCGTAGACCCTTCCACACATCATTTCTTTTTTTTTTGGTGCTTTCCAGGGAGTGTTGCTCCTTGTTGCCCATTGCTATCACTGTTGCCCAGCTGAATTATGCTTTTTAAAATGTTTCCTGTGGTCATTTTTAACGTTTTATGTGAAATTTTGTTCTGTGCACATGTATCACACTGCTCACGTTTTGTGGGTTTCCCCGGTTTTTCTGTACATTGCTGACGTAAATGGTTTCTCTTCCCTTTAAATGCCTTTAACGACAGGTTTTCATTCGCGTTGGAATTGAGCTCAGAAATTCAGCGCGTTAGTATGAGGGGAGCCTCTCCCCGCCCACTCTCTGCCCATTGACCCCTTCTCTCCGCCCACTCTCCACCTTCTGCGCTGTTTTAACGCACCGCGGGACTTTACGATCGTTAACTATGCTTAACGCACGTAGTATTACGTTAACGGTCGTTAGCGCATCGGTACGCGCGTTATACGGCACTTACGGTCGTTAACGTTGTATAATGCGCGTTAGTCACGTTTACCGCACTTTAGTAAACATCCCCCATAGAGGCCATTCTGTTTCCTGCACATCTGGCCACTTTGGCCATGCCAAAACCTGATGTGCGGGAAATGGACCCAATTCTGGTACCACGGAGCCCGGATGTCCCCATAGCGGCAGAATCGGGGACATAGACATTGGGACAGGCAGTCCATTCTGGTGCGGGGAATTTTCCACAAAGAACAGCACTCCAGTTGGAATGCCGATGGAATGACGTCCTGTCACCATGGCACTGGGACATCCAGCCGGTGGCACAAAATACCAGGCCTGGTGTGGCCACTGCAAGATGCCGCATGACCCTCGGCGGGATCCCCCAAGGCCAGGGTCAAGTGGCCTGAGCACTCCTGCAGTGGCAAGATGTGGAGGGGGGCTGTAGGCTGCAATCAGGGATGATGCTCGGCACTTATTCCACCTCTGAGGCGTAATAGGTGGAATAAGCCAAGCATCCAGGTCGCTGCTGGCAAAGGTACAGAGGTCAAACCTGAATGGTCTCTGTATGTCTGGGCACTGCAGCCCACCCCTGCTTTGCCTCCGTGCTGCCCCCTCCAGTGCTCCCCACACAAACCTTTGGTATGTGCGGGGAGAGATGAACCAGAATAGAGTGCCGGCTGTGAACCGGAGTTGGATCTCCAACCCAGATGTCCTACCCCACTATTCATAGCACTGAATCGGTCCCATGGTGAAACTGGGGACTAGAATATGATAAGATACACATAAGTAGTTGACAAGAGAATGAGGAGCATCAGGATCCAAAAGTGGCTTCAAAGAGGTGGATTTTTAGCCTGGATTTGAATAGGGCTAGAGAAGGGACCTGACGCACAAAGTCAGGTAGTTTGTTCCAGGCATATGGAACAGCAAGACGGAATGAATGAAGTCTGGTTGGCAGTGGCAGAGAAGGGCACAGAGAAAAGGGATCTGCTAGAGGAACGGAGTTCCCGAGGAGGTGTGTAGAGTGAGAAAAGAGAGGAAAGATAGTGAGGAGCCGCAGAATGAATGCACTTGTAGGTCAGTAGGAGAAGTTTGAACTAGATGTGGAAACTGATAGAGAGCCAGTGAAGTGATTTGAGAAGAAGAGTTACATGAGTATAGCGACACTGGCAGAAGATAAGCCATGTACTGTAGCTGAGTTTTGAACAGATTGAAGGGGAGAGAGAAACCAGTGAGGAGCAGATTACAGTACCCAAGATGGGAGGTAACTAGTGAGTGGATAAGGGTCTTAGTAGTGTGAGTAGAAAGGAATGGATAAATTTTGCTGATGTTATAGAGAAAGAAGCAGCAGGTTTTAGTTATCAGTTGGATGCGCCCAGAGAAAGAAAGAGTAGAGTCGATGATGACCCCAAAGTTGCGAGCTGAGGAAATGGGGAGGAGTGTAGTGTTATCCACAGAAATAGAGAAGGGAGGAAGGGGGAAGGTAGGTTTAGGGGAAAAAATAAGGAGCTCAGTTTTGACTATATTCAATTTCAGATGGTGGTGAGACAGCCAGGCAGCAATGTTGGATAAACAGGCAGAGAACCGGGATTGGATTCCTGGAGAAATTTCAAGTGCAGAGAGGTAGATCTGAGAGTCATCAGTATAAAGATGGTATTTAAAACCATGGGAAGAAATAAGTGCACCAAGGGACCAAGTGTAGAGAGAGAAAAGGAGAGGCCTCAAGACAGAGTCCTGAGATACATCAACTGAAAGCAGGATGGCAATAGAGGAGGATCCACCAGAACATACACTAAAAATTCACTAGGAGAAATAAGAAGAAAGCCAGGACAGAACAGAGCTACTAAATCCAAGAGAGGACAGGGTATTAAGGAGAAGATGGTGATCAACAGTGTCAAAGCAGCAGAAAGGTCAAGAAGGATGAGGATCAAGTAAAGGCACTTGGATTTGGTGAGGAACAAGTCGCTGGAGACTTTGGCAAGAGCCATTTCTGTAGAATATAGAGGATGAAAGTTAGACTGCAGTGGATCCAGAAAGGCTTGAGAGGAAAGAAAGTCAAGACAGTGGTGGTGAACCACTCATTCAAGTAGTTTTTAAGCAAAGGGGAGGAGAGAGATAGGCCAATAGCTGGAAGGATAGGTAGGATGTAGTGAGGGCTTTATGAGGAGAGGTGTGACTAGAGCATGCTTGAAGGCCACAGGAACAGTTGCAGTGGAAAGCGATAGGTTAAGGATATAACAGATGGAAGGGATGAAGGTGGAAGAGATAGAGCTTAGTAGATGGGTGGGAATAGGATGAGAGGAGCAAGTAGTCAATTTGGAGGAGGAGAAGATTTGCAGTTTCCTCCTCAGTGATTTCAGAAAAGGAAGAAAGGGTGACAGAAGGTGAGAGAAGAATTTGGGATTGAAGACGGGGAGTGTATTCATGGACCCACTGTGGCAGGAGATAAACCATAAAAATTAATGAAAAAGTTAAGAGGATTAACTACAGTTAAGTGGACTTCTGTAGATAAAAAGGAGATAATGTATTGCTACTTTTATGCTACAAATCCTATATTTAAATCAAGAGGGTATACAAAGAGAATCTACCAAAAACTGGAAGAAAGAGGAAAATTGCCACAAGAAGAACGGCAAAAAGCAACGGATACAAATTTAAGATCTTTAATTTCACAAATCAAAATAAAGAAGTATGTGAATGATAACAGCTTGAAGCAACTAAGGACTTCCATGGAAAAGAAATACAGGAAGGAGGAGAAGACCTAGGTGAGAGTATCAAAAGAAAGGACTACATAGAAAAAGCAAAAGCAATTGAGGGGAGATAGAGCTTTGAGATCTGGAACCGCAGGGGAGTGAGATGAATAAAAGACAGATTAACAAATCAGCTGAAGAAGAGGACGAAAGCGAGGAGAGAGACCCACAAGTAGAGGGATCTAAGATCAAACTCCTAGTTCACATGGAAAAAGATGAATATGCTGGGTTCCAGGCAAAAGAAAGATTACCCAAGTTAAATTTAATGCCTAAGGTTAACACAGACATCCTATGCATCAAAAGATATCCCTGCATAATGCCTTCTCTGCCTTGGTTAATGAGGATGAGGAACTGAGGGAGGAACTGGCTGCAATGAAGCACACATATTCTATGATACAAACTGAACAAAGTCCACCACCGCTCCCACAAAGAATGAAACAGCCCAGGAACAAATGGATCACAGTGGGTTCTGGTAGATCGCAACCTGTGGCACAGAGGCATCCTATGTATCTTGAGATATCCCTGCATAATGCCTTCTCTGCCTTGGTGAATGAGGATGCCCAACCCAAAGAAACTGAAGGGCCCTTAAATGAGACAGACAATGCCCAATCTCCTGCTAAAGGACCAAATATGAAGAAAACCTCGCAAAACAGCAAACTACTACTACTTGGAGATTCCATCATCAGTGGCATCAACTTGGTAACACAGTTCAAAGGAGAGAAGATAGTCAGGTGCCTCCCAGGCTCTTCAGCCAGCAAGAACACAAACCACATTGTTGAAGTACTTAGCACAGAAAGCGAACACTCAGAACTTGATGTTGTTATCCACTTGGGCACAAATGACCTGGCTAGAAACAGTGCCTCTACAGTCCAAAAGGACTTCCAATCTCTGGGAGAGAAACTCAAGCCCATTGTTCACACTGTTTCATTCTCAGAGGTTCTACCTGTGCTTGGTAAGGGGGCAAAAAGGCTGCATCGCATTAACAGCTTTAATACATGGCTCCAGACCTGGTGCAAACAAGAAGGATTCAGATTTATTGGCGACTGGGGTAACAGATGGAACAACAAGAGATTATACTGTGCTGATGGACTACATCTCTCTGTCACAGGGAAAAGAATCCTAAGTGAAAAATTCAAGCAATATGTGGATATGCATTTAAACTAGAAAAAGCGGGTGACGGATGTAGAAGGTCAAGCTCTGGACGTCACCCCCTGCAAAAGCAGATTAAAATCAGAAACAGCCACACTTTTAAACCACAGATCAAAAACAAGTGGAAAGATGTAGGCAGAACAAAATCAATGCTAAATACACACAAGCCAGGTAAATGCTGGAAAGCAATGAGCACAAATGCTCGAAGCTTACCCAACAAAGTTCCAGACCTGGAAGCCCTAATGGTGGAAACGGATTTGGACATTGTGGCCATTACAGAAACATGGCTAAACGAATCGCATGATTGTGATATAGCCATACCTGGCTATAATCTATTCTGAAGAGAAAAAGAAAATTGAAGAGGAAGAGTAGCCTTGTATGTCAAAAGCAATATTAAAGCTACTGAAATGCAGGGGGCATGGGGAAAAGAAGAAGCGCTCTGGATTGTGTTGGAAAGAGGAGATGGCACTGTCATCCATACTGCTGTAGTCTACAGACCTCCAACACAAATTGAAGAGATAGATAACGAATTGATTATAGATATTGCCAAGATAGCCATAAAAGGGGAAGCAATCATATTGAGAGACTTTAATCTACCTGATGTGGATTGGATTACTCCTTCTGCAAATCTGGAAAGAAGCAAAAAAATCGTGGATGCTCTCCAAGATGCGTTACTTAGACAAATGGTGATGGAACCAACCAGGGAAAGCTCAACGCTGGATTTAGTGCTCACCAACAGTGATAGCGTGTCGAATGTCTGCATGAGTGCCCCTGTGAGCAGCAACGATCATCACACGGTGTGGTTTGAGATAAAAGCCATGGTACAAGCCAATCATAGCAAGCTCAAAGTCCTAAACTTCAAAAACACCGACTTCAATAAAATGGCTGAGTACTAAAGGAGGAGCTGACAGGGTGGAAGGAGATAAGGGAAGTGGAATTGCTATGGGGTAAACTAAAGGTGGCAATAAAAGGGGCAACAAATAAATATGTAACAAAAGTAAACAAAAACAAGAGGAGAAGAAAACCCATTTGGTTTTCCAAAGAAGCGACTGCTCAAATAAAGGCAAAAAACACAGCTTTCACAAGATTCAAAAGCTTGCAAACAGAGGAACACAGAAATGAATACAGGATCAAACTCAAAGAGACAAAGAGAGAAATAGGGATAGCAAAATCAAAGGCAGAGGAGAAGATGGCTAAAGGTGTTAAGTGTGGCGACAAAACTTTCTTCAGGTATATTCTGGAAAGGAAGAAGATCAGAGGTGGAATTGCAGGACTCAGAAGTGCTGCGAACGGACTAGTAGAAAGTGACATTGAAAAAGCGAAATTGCTAGGAAAATTAATCACACAGACATTAGCAGACCGAGACATTTTCCTAGGTTACCTATGGTATCTGCAAGAGATATGTTTAGGAAATACTTAATAGAAATTTTGGGTGTTCCTCCTGAATCCCACCCCCCTATTGTAAAGATATACTATCTCCCTTCGGGGAAAAAGGTTGCCGCTGAGGGTGGGGAGATGGTTATGGGTTTGTCTAAAGTTGATGTTTTGAATGTAACTGCATTACTGGAATCCTCACAGGAGGACCAGGTTATGTCCTCTACCTTGTTGATTACGTTAGCTCTTCTCTCCGATAAAGAATGGCTTATGAAGCTATTTTTTAAAAAACGGAATGTTGCCTTTAAGGGATTACAGGTCCGTATGTTTCCTGACCTCTCCAGGGAGACTCAGAGACGACGGCGGGACTTTCTCCTCCTTCGACCTGGGGTTCAGCAATTGGGGGGGCTCTTTTTTTTTTAATTTCCATGTAAATGTCTGATTAAGTATCAGTCTGATTCCTATGTTTTTTTTGAGCCCTCACAATTGCTGGACTTCATTAATGCTCGTCATTAAGGGGTAATGGGTGTCTCCCATCTTCTGCTGTTTGAGTATGTTTCTAGCTGCTTTTCACACCTCTATTTCCTATTGGAATTTAGGTTAAATTTTGTTTTTCCTTTTTCCTCTTGGTATCCTCCTATTGAGGGCTAGAGTGAGTTGTGTACTTGAATAATTTCCTCATTTGTTATTGCTGGGAATATTTAGTCTGTAATATTGTTTGCTTGTACCCTTCTCAATTTCCGTTTCAAGATGTATTCTTGAATGTATGTATAAACTAATAAATATTAAAAAAAAAAAAAAAGAAAAAGCGAAATTGCTAAACGAATACTTCTGCTCTGTTTTTACTAAAGAAAGTCCTGGAGAAGGACCACCTGTGACTCCCAAATATTATAAAAATGGAAATTAAGTAGATACCACACCATTCACAGAAGATGATGTGTTAGAACAACTTGCAAAACTGAACGTGGACAAGGCCATGGGACCATATAGGATACATCCCAGGATTCTGAAAGAGCTCAGAGGGGTTCTTGCAGGGCTGTTAAAGGATGTTTTCAACAGATCCTTGGAAACAGGAGAGGTTCCTCAGGACTGGAGAACAGCTGATTTCATACCTCTACACAAAAGTGGTGACAGGGAAGAAGTGTCGAACTACAGGCCCGTGAGCCTTACCTCGGTGGTAGGAAAAGTAATGGAGACACTCCTGAAAGAGCGAATAGTGAACTTTCTCAAAACCAACAGGTTGCAAGACCTGAGGCAACATGATTTTACTGAAGGACGATCTTGCCAAACAAATCTGATTGAGTTCTTTGACCGGGTGACCAGGTAGCTAGATCAAGGACATGCGATGGATGTCATCTACCTGGATTTCAGCAAAGCCTTTGATACTGTTCCTCATAGGAGGCTTATCAATAATCTCAGTAGCTTGGGGATGGATCCTAAGATGGTAAATTGGATCAGAAATTGGTTGACTGACAGACGACAGAGGGTGATGGTAAATGGAGCTCACTCGGATGAAGGGAAGGTGATTAGCAGGGTGCCCCAGGGGTCGGTCCTGGGCCCGGCACTGTTCAATGTATTTGTGAGTGATATTGCTGAAGGACTGAATGGAAAAGTATGTCTTTTTGCAGATGACACGAAAATTTGCAACAGAGCTGACTCCCCCGAGGGAGTGGTTAACATGAGGAAAGATCTACAAAAGCTGGAAGAATGGTCTAATGCTTGGCAATTAAAATTTAATGCAAAGAAGTGCAGAGTCATGCACTTGAGTAGCAGAAATCCAAGGGAAATGTACGTGATAGGGGGCGAGAGGTTAGTATGCACGGATCAGGAGAAAGACCTTGGTGTGATTATTTCTGAAGATATCAAGGTGGAAAAACAGTGCGACAAGGCGGTGGCAAAAGCCAGGAGGATCTTGGGCTGCATACAAAGAGGAATCACCAGCAGAAAGGAAGAGGTACTTATGCCACTGTACAAGTCACTGGTGAGGCCTCACTTGGAATACTGTGTTCAGTTTTGGAGACCGTATCTTGCAAAGGAAGGCGACCAAAATGATTTGGAGCCTGTGTCAGAAGCCTTATGAGAAGAGACTTCAAGACCTAAACATGTACACTTTGGAGGAGAGGAGGGACAGGGGAGATATGATTCAGACTTTTAAATACTTAAAGGGAAATAATGAACAAACAAACCTTTTCCAAAGATGGGGAAGCTGTAAAACTAGAGGGCATAACATGAAGCTGCGAGGTGGTAAATTGAAAGGCAATGTCAGGAAATACTTTTTCACAGAAAGGGTGGTGGGTGCTTGGAATGCCCTCCCAATGGAAGTGGTGGGGGCAAACACGGTGACGGAATTCAAAATGGCATGGGACAGACACAGTGGATCCCTTTACAGCAACAGGATAAAATCAAAATAAACTGAACCATCTAATTTCTCAACAAATAGGGGTGTCCTACATGGAGTAGTGGGTTCACCCCTAAATAGGGACGTGGGGAAGGGTGGCCTGCACAGAGTGGCAGGTGCACCTACTCTTGCCATCGTGCTGGGCAGACTAGATGGACCATGCTGGTCTTTATCTGCCGTCATTTACTATGTTACTATGTTACTATGTAAGTATGATAATTAAGATGAACAAGGCCATATCCTGTATAAAGCAATCATTATTGGCATCACCGAAATAAATCAAATACAATACTGTGCAACTAAATCTATTACTGCAAGAATTCCACCAAGTAAAGTGAAGGACCAGAAGAAAAAAAATTCTCCCCCTTGGACAAAGCACATCAAAGGAAAAATACAATCATTGCATGAGAGGGATCCCTGATAGATGGGTATCTAAAAGGATTAAGATCATCAAAGATATTGAGGAAGATCCTAGACATCAAGCTGAAGCATGCTGCATTAACAGAAGAAGACTTGAAATTTATATGTTCCAACAATAAAATTGAAAGTAGCAGCAGAAGTGCAAAAACTACAAAGATATGAAGAAAACAGAAAAGAAAGATATCAAAATAAACTATTCAGAGAGAATCCAAAGAGTTCTACAGGGAATTGGGAAAAAGCATTAATACGGTAAAAACACCACTGACCAAAGCTGAAAAAAAAACTTTCTGAAGAAGCCTATATGAGGACTCTACAGAGCATAATCAAGAAGCAGAATGGTTACTCTGCATACAGGAACATTTAGAAAAATCAAAATCAAACCTATGGAATGGCCTGTAGTAACAAGAAAAGAGCTGGAAAGCAATAGTGATCATAGTATGGCAATAGTGATCATAGTATGGCAATAGTGATCATAGTATGATCATGTTTGATTTAATCAGTGGAGGACAGATAGTAAAGGAATCCACAGTAATACCTTTTAACTTTCAAAAGGGAGACTATGATAGAATGAGGAATATAGTTCGGAAAAAACTAAAAGGAGCAGTTCCAAAGGTTAAAGACTTACAGCAAGCTTGGGTGTTATTTAAAAATACTATCCTCGAAGCCCAGACCAGCTGTATTCCACGCTTTAAGAAAAGTGGAAGAAAGTCCAAAAAACTGCCAGCATGGTTTAAAGGTGAGGTCAGAGAGGCTGTTGCTGCCAAAAGAGCAACCTTCAGGAAATGGAAAAAAGAGCCAAATGATGAAAACTGGAAACAGCACAAGCACTGGCAAGTTAAATGCAAAGCATTGATAAGGCAGGCAAAGTGGGAATTTGAGAAGAAACTTGCTACGGAAGCAAAAACACGAAATAAAGACTTTTTCAAGTACATTCGTAGCAAAAGGCCTGTGAGAGAGTCAATTGGACCATTAGATGATAGAGGGGTAAAAGGGGCAGTAAGAGGAGACAAGGCTATAGCAGAGAGACTGAATGAATTCTTTGCTTCGGTCTTTACTGAGGAAGATGTAGGGATGTTACCCAAGACTGAAGTGGTATTTAAAGGTGATACTGCAGAGGAATTGAGAGAAATATCGCTACACCGGGAAGATATATTACAACTATTTGATAAACTGAATAGTAGCAAATCACCTGGACCGGATGGTATACATCCCAGAGTGTTGAAAGAACTGAAATATGAGATTGCAGACCTGCTATTGGTAATCTGTGAACTTTCATTAAAATCATCTGTAATACCTGAAGATTGGAGGGTCGCCAACATAACACCAATTTTTAAAAAGGGTTCCAGGGGTGACCCGGGAAATTACAGACCGGTGAGCCTGACGTCAGTACCAGGGAAAATGGTAGAAACCATCATAAAGAACAAAATTACACAGCATGTAGATAGTCATGGCCTAATGGGAGACAGCCAACATGGCTTTAGACAAGGAAGATCTTGTCTTACTAATCTGATCTGTTTTTTTGAAGGTGTGCATAAACAGGTAGACAAAGGTGAGTCGGTTGATATAGTGTATCTGGACTTTCAGAAAGCTTTTGACAAGGTCCCCCATCAGAGACTTTTGGCGAAGCTAAAAAGTCATGGGATAGGAGGCAGTGTACTATTGTGGATCGGGAACTGGTTAAAAGATAGAAAGCAGAGGGTAGGGCTAAATGGCCAATATTCCCAATGGAAAAAGGTGAATAGTGGAGTACCCCAGGGATCTGTACTGGGTCCGCTACTTTTTGACATATTCATAAATGACCTGGAAAAGGGAATAACTAGTGAGGTTATCAAATTTGCAGATGACACAAAACTGTTTAAAGTTGTTAAAACCCAAGAGGATTGTGGAAAACTGCAGGAGGATCTGGATAAATTGGAAGACTGGGCATCCAAATGGCAGATGAAATTTAATGTGGACAAGTGCAAAGTTATGCACCTAGGAAAGAACAACCCACACTATAGTTACACGATGCAAGGCTCCACATTAGAAACCACCACCCAGGAAAAAGATTTAGGAGTCATCGTGGATAACATGTTAAAACCCTCCGCCCAGTGTGCAGCGGCGGCCAAGAAAGCAAATAGAATGCTAGGTATCATAAGGAAAGGGATGGAGAATAAAACAAAGGATATTATAATGCCTCTGTATCGCTCCATGGTACGACCGCACCTTGAATATTGTGTGCAATTCTGGTCACCGTATCTTAAAAAGGACATAGAGTTATTAGAAAAAGTACAGAGAAGAGCCACCAAATTGGTGAAGGGGATGGAAGGCTACTCCTATGAAGAGAGGCTAAAAAGGTTAGGGCTCTTTACCCTGGAAAAGAGACGGCTGACGGGAGATATGATAGAGGTCTATAAATTAATGAATGGAGTGGAACGGATAAACGTGGATCAATTGTTTACGCTATCAGAATATAGAAGGACTAGGGGACATGTAATGAAGCTACGGGGTAAACTAAGACAAATAAGAGAAAATATTTCTTCACTCAACGTGTAATCAAACTCTGGAATCTGTTACCGGAGGATGTAGTAAGGGCTGTTAGTATAGCTGGGTTTAAAAAAGGTTTGGACAAGTTCCTGGAGGAAAGGTCCATAAACCACTATTAAAAAGGGACCCAGGATATCAATGCTTGACCTAGTACAAGCACTGCAGAACCTGTGTCTTTTGGGGAAACTGCTAGGTACGTATGACCTAGATTGGCCACTGTTGGAAACAGGATACTGGGCTTGATGGACCTCGGTCTGACCCAGTATGGCATTTCTTATGTTCTTATGTTCAGGTTAAAATGAGCCCCAAACTGGAAGAGACCTGGCCCAGATGAAGTGACCAACTTTTGGCTCAAGCAGTTAACATCACTCCACCAAGACCTGGTAAACTGTAAAAACCAATTGATCAAGCAGCCGAACTTAATACCACTATGGTTTACAACAGGAAGAACATTTCTCCTTCCAACGGGGGACCCAAGTAACATTCCCAAAAAAGTACAGACCAATAACTTTCCTACCTACAATCTATAAGCTGTTCACTGCAATAGATGCAGAGTATATGATCATATTGAATTTGATAACATCATGGCAATAGAGCAAAAGGGCAATAAGAGGAGAGGGGTTGTCTTTGACTCCTCTCTTTCCTTCTCCACACACATCCAACTGATAGCTAAAACCTGCCATTTCTTTCTCTACAACATCAACAAAATTCACCCATTCCTTTCTGAACACACTACTAAGATACTTATCTACTCCTTAGTCACTTCCCATCTAGACTATTGTAACCTGCTCCTTGCTGGTCTCCCTCTGAGTCCTCTCTCCCCTTCAATCTGTTCAACACTCTTTTGCATGGCTAATCTTCCACAGCCTCATCATCCTCATATTACCCCTCTTCTCAACTCTCTTCATTGGCTTCCTATCTGTTTCAGCATCCAGTTCAAACTTCTCCTGCTGACCTATAAGTGCATTCATTCTGCAGATCCTCATTACCTTTCCTCTCTTATCTCTCCCAACATCCCCCCTCGGGAACTCCGCTCTTGTGGCAAATTGTACTTGTGTCTGTGCCCTTTCTTCTATTGCTAACTCCAGACTTCGCTCCTTCCACCTTGCTGCTCCTTATGCCTGGAACAAACTCCTGAAATTGTACGTCAGGCATCTTCTCTGATCCTTTTCAAATCCAGGCTGAAAACTCATCTCTTCGCTGCCGCTTACGGATCTTGACTCATCTAATGTCCTTTGTGTTTCCTTACCATTCCCCCTAGATATATCCTATGTCTACAGCTACTGTGTTGTCTGTCTCTATTAGATTGTAAGTTCCGATGAGCAGGGACCATCTTTTACATGTGTCTGTGCAGCACTGCATATGTCTTGTAGCGCTATACCAATGTTCAGTAGTAGTAGTAAGGAGCATATGGAACCAAAGACCAGTTAAGGTTAAATAAGGCCATCATGGCCACCACTAAGAAAAGCAGAAATCTCAGCATAGCATGGATTATAAGAAAGCATTTGATAGCATCCCACACTCTTGGATAATAAATTGCCTTGAGATGTATAAGATTTGTTTATTTATTTATTTATTTATTTATGTAACTAGGCTTATATACCACTTTTTCTACCAGTCAAAATGGTGTACATTCCCTTGTCCCCGAAGGACTCACAATCTATGTTTTTGTACCTGAGGCAATGGAAGGTTAAGTGGCTTGCCCAAGGCCACAAGGAGCACCCTTGGGACTAAAAACTCCAGTCCTTCCGGCCCAAGGTTTCTGTCCTCTAGCAGGATTACGAACCCCTAGCCCTCTAGCCCGAGGTAACTTGCTCCAAACATTAGGCCACTCCTCCCAAGATAAATCCTGGTTTGATAGAGTATATTAAGTTCACCATGACAATGTGGCAAACCACCCTATTTTTGAAGTGTGAAGATGGTCATTCTTAACATCAAGATCCAGCAAGGAATATTTCAGAGAGATCCCCTCTCTCCACTTCTGTTTTGTATGGTGCTTAATCCAATGAGTACTTTCATCAACTCTTTGGAATACAGATTTAGCCTGAATTCTAAAAAAGGTAACAACCAAGAGGTGGCATCCTATTTACTATTTGTAGACGACCCGAAGCTCTACAGTTACACTGACCAACAATTTGCAGAGCAACTCTGTGTAGTAAAAGGTTTTTCTGATGACATCAGGATGACTTTTGGCCTAGACAAATATGCTAAGGCTACTTTTTTTAGAGGAAAATTGAGCAAAATGGAAAACAGCTTCCTGACTGAGGGCTGTGATATCAAGGAACTTGAAAAGGAAGATGTATATAAATATCTTGGAGTAGAGGAAGGGACGACACTCAAGTCGAAATTACTGAGAGAAAAGATTAATAAAGAATACTATAGCAGATCAAAATCATTATTGAAAAGTGCCTTAACATCACAGAATAAGATACAAGCCATCAATCAGCTGGCAATTCCTGTACTCTCATACTGTACAGCTTTGGGACTGTAGATTGGCCTTTTAAAGATCTTGAAAAACTGGATGTGCAAACAAGAAAACTCCCCCATGCCCATGAAGTAATTTACAAGAATCAATGTATGCCAAGACTATATATCCTTAGAGCTGAAAGAGGGCTAGCCTCATAGAGATTGATTATACCTACAGAGCTTCTATCAGAGGCCTCCATGCTTACCTTACAGTATCATCAGATCTAAATACACAAAAAGTGATGAAATATGAAAGTAAACATCCAGAATCTGTTTCCATCATCAAACTTGGACAAGCATTCTGATGATTAGAAGGAATGAGTGAGAATCCACAAGTACACACAGGAAAGGAAGCAACAGAATTTGCAAAACAAGAGAAAAAAACTCTTCAAAGAATTAGATCAGCAAACGAGCAAAAACAAATGGCAAATGCACAAATACAGTTGGAAATACAAAGTATTACTCCAGGAACCCTTTGTCGATTAAGAACAGACATATGAATGGTTAAAAAGAGGTGAAATGAAACTGAAGGATGAAAGACTGATAGTTGCAGCCCAAAATAGTGGATTATGGACGAGATGGTTTACAGCGAGCATTGAAAAAACTAACAAAGCAGACATGTTGATTCTGTAAGAAAGACCTGAAAACAGCAACTCACCTCATAGCTAGAAAATTTCTATACAGAAAGGCACAACAAAGTAAAGTGCCTCATTCACTGGAAATTCTGTAAACACTACAACATCACTGTGTCTGAAAAGCAATCTCTATGAGGGATCAAGACCCTAAGAGAATTAAAGGGAATGAAGAGGTTATGATCACCTGGGACATTCCTATTCCGACAGATAAGAAACTGGATGCAAGGAAACATGATATAGTGATAAAGGAGAAAAACACCAGAACGGCATTGATAATAGAGGCGTTGGTTCCAAGTGATTAATCTGTGACTTGCATAGAGAAGCAGAAGATCCTGAAGAACCAAGAAATGCAGTCAGAGACCAAGAAAATGTGGCAGAAAGATAAAGAAATATTTGTCATCATATTGGGAGCCACAGACTTGATAAAGAAGCATTTCCGAACACATCTTGACCAACTCTTCTAGATCTTGTGCAGTCCTCTCATCTTCAGCTTCCATCCCCCCCTCTGAACCACATCACCTTTCTTGTGGGGTCCCTCAGGGATCTGTCCTTGCCCCACTTCTTTTCAACCTTTTCCTCGCCCCTCTTGCCTCCCTGATCCAACAGTTTGGTCTGTCTGCTTTTCTTTACGCCGACGATATCCTCCTGTTACATCACACCTCGCCCACTTGTCCCGATCTCACCATTCTCGACTCCTGTCTCTCAGCTGTGTCACAATGGTTAACTCTTAACTGTCTCCACCTAAATCTTACTAAGACTCTCGCTATTTGGTTCTCCCACAACAGCCCTCCTCCCACAATGGCTCCTTCCTTTTCTGGTGCTCCCGTCCCTCTCGTCTCCACATTCCGCTATCTGGGTGTATATTTCGACTCTGATCTATCTTTTCGTTCGCATATCTCTCACATCACTAAAACCTCTTTCTTCTCCCTTCATCAAATTCGCTCTATTCGTCCCTTCCTCTCCCCCTCTGCCCTCACTACTCTGGTTCTATCTCTGGTTATGTCTCGTGTGGATTTTTCTAACTCCCTATTTATCGGTCTTCCTAAATACCAACTCTCTCGTCTTCAACGTATTCAAAACACTGCGGCACGCCTCCTCACCCACTCATCACCTCGGGACCATATCACTCCCCTTCTTTTTCGTCTCCACTGGATGCCTGTCCCCTTTCGTGCCATCTTTAAACTTCTCATCCTGGTACATAAAGCATTTCACACTAGCACTCCACAGTATCTCACGGATCTCATTTACTTTCACTCCCCCAGGCACACCCCTCGATCCTTTCATCTTAACCGCCTTACCTTGCCTTCCCCTTCCCGTGCTCACCTGCAATCCACACGCTCCTCCGCCTTCTTTTTTGCTGGACCCGCTGCTTGGAATGCCCTCCCCCCTCCCCTCCGTTTGGAACCACACTTCAACATATTCAAAAAGAACCTGAAGACCCACCTGTTTTCCCTAGCGTTTGATGTTCCTTCCCCTTTCGTGTAACCTCTTTCCTCCTCTCCCCTCCCCCTATTATCTTCTCCCTATGTCTCGTCTTACTTTTACTATCTCTGTCCTTTTGAAGAATTGTACATTTCCTTTCTTTTTAATTGGCCATTGGCCTCCTTTTACGAATTATTTTAATTGTGCACCGCCTTGACTGTATATGAAAGGCGGTTTTTATCAAATGCAATAAAACAAAAACATAAACTATCCATACATGTTACTGTATATCTTACGAACTCCAGAAGGAAGCTCTCTTTGGCATGATGCAAGTACTATGTCAAGCATTAGCAGTTAATTTGAGACTGAGATTATACTCCACATACTCTGGCTTAGAAGTGAGGTTCATGACTATCATGGTATGCGCAAAACGAACTCATTTGGAGAAACTGCCCGTTAAGAAAGACTTGGCCATCTACTTTCATATCTTGCCAAGAAAACCCAATGGAAATTCACAGCAAAACAAATTGTGATATAGTGCTGGAAGATGAGTCTTCCAGGTCAGAAGGTACTCAACAGATTACTGGGGAAGAGCTGAAGACTTTTCTAAGTAAAGCCAGCACTTATGATGTGGCTGGAACAAAGCCTTTGGGACATCTAACTGCTGATGTAGCTGCACTTGAAATGAGAGCCAGACGCTGAAAAAATGTCTTACATATTCGAACATGTAACATACAAAGCATGAACCAAAGTAAGTTGGAGGTGGTCAAAAATGAAATGGAACATGTACAACTTGATCTGCTGGGTGTCAGCTAACTGAAATAGGCTGACAGTGGGCACTTTGAATCTGATAATCACATGGTATTCTATGCTGGAAATTAAAGATAAAGAAAAAATGGTGTTGCATTTATAATTAAGAAGAAACAAATTTATAATGGTGCTGGCAAAGAATACTGAGGGGGATGTTCAAAGGCATGGTGTAAATGCTGCTGAGCTGAAAATTCAGTGGCACTAACATGGTTAGTGCCACTAGATATCTGTGGATGCTGACGCTACAAGCCCTGATGCAAAACGGTTAGCACTGGGGTGTGTCAGGGGGCGTTTCATGGTGGAGTGGAGGTGGCATCTGTCACTAACTAAGCAGCAGCGATATTGAGCCGGTGCCTGGTTAGTGAAATGGGGGTAAAGTAAGGTGCGGCAAAGGCTGACCTAACTTTTCCCATGGAAACTAACTGGACTGCTGTTCAATATTGCCGCTGCCTGGTTAGCTTCCGGGTTCTGCTAAGACCCAGATTTTATTGCCAGTGGCCGGGTTTGGACCCAGTATTGAATATCTGGGGTTAGACTTCAGCGGCGGTGGTTAACCACTTTACAAGTGCTAGCCACCACTGCTGAATATCCCCCCTCCCCCCACTGAGTATACCATGGACTGCCTGCAGAACAAATCAATCGGTACCAGAAGAAATCAAACCTAAGTTTTCTTTTGAAGCTCAAATGCCAAGTATGATTTTCATACTTTGGACGCATCATGCAAAGAAAGAGATGATTTGAAAAAGACATCATGCTTGGTGAGTTTGAAGGTCAACACAAAAGAGGAAGGCCAGCAATACAATGGATCAATACATTTATAGCAGCTATGAATGCTACTCTGACAATAATTTGCCACCTGACAGAAGACCAAACTCAGTTCAGGACAACTATCCAGATAGTCACCATGAGTTGGTACCGACTCAATGGCACTTAACAATAACAACAACAACAACAACCAAACATTTCTAAAGACCACTCAGAATATGAATTCTAGACAAACTCATTGTTATTCTTCTTCTGATTTAATTTCCTGTTTACCTGTTGGCCAGGATTCCAGAATTGCAAGACTGATGCATTGTCCAGAAAAAGAGATAGAAGAAACATCTGCCATTAATACTCTTCAAGCTGAGAACTTTATCATAGACATGAAAAAAAGAATATTCTGGAACAAATCAAGAAATAGCTGAGCAGGGATGAATTTGCTCAAGATCAGAAACAAAAATGACAGAGTCTGAAGTAAAGAGGGAGAGGAACTGGCAGAGGATTTCTTCTATAAGGGAGATAAACTGTATGTACTTAAAAAGGCTCTATTTTCAAAAGTACCATGAAAACGTTGGCATATGCAGGACAAGAGGGCTGGTAAGTTGTAACAATCTTGTTAAGTATGTACAAGGACAAAGACACCACTGAAAACCCTACAAGATGCCACTACTAATACAGTCCACACCCTGAGAATGCATATATTTGGATTTCATTGGGTTAGCTACTCTCATTCCAAAACAAATCCACAATCTTGGTCATAGTGGATTTATTTTTGAATATGTCCCACTTTATTGCAGAAACAGGTCTCTCATCAGTATGGAAAACTGCAGAGATGTTTGATTTCATGGTTTACCATCACATGTTGTCTCAGACTGAGGTATGCCGTTTACAGCGTAATTTTGGGAAGATGTAACCAGTAAGGATATGTACAGCCCAAAAATATTTTCTTTGTTGGCACTTAAAACACATTTTTCCTGATTTTCAGGCATTTTTCAGGTCTTTTCATCTATCTATTGTTTAGGCATGCATTGTATTTATTGATTGATTTATCAAGTTTCATATACCACCTTTTCCTTCAATCAAAGTGGTTACAAAAAAGGGTGGGTAGAGGGGACATTTAAGGGGGGAGAGGAAAGCAATATAGAACAATAAACAATGCTGTAAGGTAATAGAGTGTGGGGATTATTGGTTGATGGAGCCATAGTGTTCAGCAAAGAGTAGTGTCTTGAGCATCTTTCTGAAATCCTTAAGGTCCTTTGTCGAGCGCATTGTATACAAGCTAGAACTGTTTTAAATGCACAAATCAATTATGCATGCATTAATTTATAGGTATATACACATACAATTTGTGCACACTTTACATTTTTAACCACCCAAACAAACTGAATGTGCACTTATGAAATCACATCCCTAGTAACCAGGCTATTAAGATATTCATGTCTATCTGTCATCCAAGACCAATGGAGGAAACCATCCCTTGAAGCAGTATCTTCAATGTTTTTGTAACTATCAGAACAACTGGATCCAGTTACAGAATTTGCACATAATGCAAAGCTTGCCTTGAAAAAGATCTCACCATTCTTACCCAATGGTGGCTTCATCCATGATTCCACTCAGAAGTATGATAATCAAGAATCCCAGTCGCAGTAGAGTGGACCAAGAATCTGAATGAAATGCATGAAACAGGTCTTGAAAAGGGCTATAAAATATCAGAATTTTCATGGAAGATATACTACCAAGCTCAATCAGAGATTCACAGGGCCTTTTGTCATACAAGAACAGATACATCCAGTGATCTTAAGTGTACAATTGCAGCAAGCCTCCAAATCCACTCAGTCTTCGATTAAAAATCTATACGGAGTATCAATTTCTGAAGTAACAGATACCTCCCCACAGCCAGTAATGGTTTAAGGGGCAATAGACGTTCACTGTGAAGTAGAGTCTTGATTCAAGATGCATTCAAAGACAACTACATTATTTATCTGATGGAAAGGTTATAACCCAGAAGACAGCAATTGGAAGTCAATTCAGAACATTCATGCAAAGATCCTACTCTTATAATTCTGCTAGAACCATCTAAGAAATGAGACACTGAGATCCCAGAAGGGGCCAATAGAAGAGGAGATATATTCTCATGGTCAGTGGGATGTGAACCCAAGACTAAAGAGCAGAGGCTGGGAACCTACCTCAGAGCCACCAAAGATCCAAAGCAGAGGAAAGATTGTTGTTACTTAACTTCTGATTTGCAGGGACTGAGACATGCCTCTGGAAGACCCCACTGGCCCAGCACAGGGTGTGCCTTGGTTGGAAGCATATTATACGAAGATTAGTGGAGACACGCCAGTGCTGGTACAAGAGACTCCTGTGACATGTTTACTGGAGCTCTGTTCATCTGGCCTCCCTGCTGCTCCATTGGTTCCTGTTCTATGCCTGGCTTTCCAGTGCAGTTCCTTTGTTCCTGCTCCACACCCGACCTAGCATTCCTCTTCCTCACCCCTCTTGGTCCTCCCAGCAATCTAAGCCTCTGCAAGTACACTCTCCCTAGACCTATGATATAGGGCATTTTCTGCCATTTTCCTGAAAACGGCATCAATAAATTACTAAATGGAGTGATAAGTGATTGCCTGGCTAATAACTGTGGAGTCCCCCACAATGGTTTGGAAGTCTACAGCAGTGGTGATTTTTAAATTGGTAGGAAATGCATGGTTTCTCTTCATGGACTCTAAATCATTCTTTAACTTCTGAAAGATCTATAAAATAGTTTGTTACTCAAATGTGTATCTAAAGAACACATCAAATAACCCTAAAAATCTGATTCTGGGACAGTAAATCCTTCCTAGTCCGTTCAAACCTTCCTCTCTGTCTCAGCCTCCCCTGTCATATATGGCTCAAAACCCTTGCATATGTAGAATTCATTGTAGGAACAAAGCACCAAAACTCTACTAACCACCAAGTACTTCCAAACCAACCAAAAATGGAAAAAAAACATTGCTTTCCCTTACTTGCTTAAGCAGCTGGCACACGTAATAGTAGTGATGTCCATGTATATAATGTTCTCAAAATGCAGTTCATTCACACATTGTGGCAGCATACCTCTGCATGGGCTTGGTCGCCATATTGGAAGCATATGGTCTTGTTAGCATGTCTGGTTTAATCGGCCTTAATATACCATCTTTGAAATTTTCACTGTTAAATATCCATATTGGCCTAACCTCAGGTTAAGTACATGGGTAGCCCTAATCCCCAGACATATTGACCATCCTAAGCTTAAAAAACTGCTAGCACCCAACCCCCTTTTAGTACAAGGACAGGTCCCAACCAGTGTTATTGGGCAGCAATTCCTAAGCCAAACATTGTAAACTACAGGAAATACACGTCTCCCCCAACAAGCGAGTCAAAATGTATTAATGCATTCCTTCATTTATTTATAGACTACTCATCCCAAAAGGCTTTGGAGTGGTTTACAACAATGAAAGTAAAACATGTCATGCACATTTAAACATTTCCTACGGCATTCAGTTAAAATTAGGCATAAGCAGTTGAAAATAAGCACGATTTGCGGAAAGAGATCAAAGGAAAACTCAGTTTGTTTTCTAAGGGAAGTTGATTCCAAACAGTGAGACTTATTTATTTATTTATTTATTTATTTATTTATTTAAAGTCTCTTTTATACCGCGCTATTCAGCATCAGCGCGGTTTACAATAAACAATGAACATACACATTTCCAATAGTACTTTGTGTTTACATATGAACAGGATAATCAACTTGGCTAACAGGGTAACTATGTACAACCACAAAATATACAATATATACATTTGTAGGCTGATCATGTGTTTGTATGGTTTTAGACAGTGGTGGTTTGGGTGGATTCGGCAAATGGTGCTGAGTTTCTATTAGGTTCAGGAAAACCCACTGCTTGGTCATAGTGAGGCTAATTTTATAAACTGGCACCTAGTTAATGTATGTTTTCATATGCAAATTTCACATCTATTTTATAAAGACGTTATGAAATACAGCATAAGTGCGAAAGTATGCGTGTATGTTAAGGCGCAATCCCTTATATCAGCTCTAGAGCTAATGTAAATGGTCATGCCTATTTTCTGCAATTATGCACATAAATTAAAAAACTATCTAATTTATGCACATAATTGCTTGCATTGCAAACACTCCACCCAAACTCTGCCCATGTACATGTTATAGTGAAAGAATGTGCGATGCAAACTAAGTCCGTAGGCTCACTCTGGTTGGCCAGTATTTTATAAGGGTCATTTATGCACATAAATGTCTAAAATACCAGAATCTGCACACGCTGATCACATGTAAATCTAGGCTAGCTGGTACAGCTATGTGGTTCTGCTGAGCAAAACGTAAATTTCTGCTGGGAACCTTCTATGTCATTATGTCTGCAAATAAAGTCGAGCCCAGCCTTGCAAGATGTTATAAATCCATGTAAGAGGGTTTATAAAATCTGCCTGGCACACATATTGAAGAGCAGTCAATTGTTAGAAATGCAAAGTTAAGTGGCTGAAACTGGTAAAACAATTGCACAGGTGACTATCAGAACTCTGCAGTCTAGTTTTTGAGCGAAAATTTTGTTGATGATTTGGGGTCTTTGTCATGAAATTAATTAAGGGCCCGATATTCAAAGGCATTTACACAGTTTACAGACTTGAAAACTGTGTAAATACCGCTTAGAGGGATATTCAGCAACACTAATTGTGTTAGTGCCGCTGAATATCCCCGATTATTTCCGCTACATGCCCCAGTACTAACTGCTTAGTATTGCGGCGCATCATGGGTGTTCTGGGGCATTCCGAGGGCAGCACCAATCGCTAACCAGGAGATAATGCACCGCTGCCTGGTTAGCACCACTGGTAAAAGACAGATGCAGCAAAAGCTGGCCTATCTTTACTCATGGGAGCTAACCAGGCAGCGGCTCAATATCACCACTGCCCAGTTAGCGTCTGGGGGCTTGTGGGCTGTACGGCGACCCCGGATATTCAATGCCGGGGCTCCATATGACCCCAGCATTGAATATCCGGGGTTAAAGGTCGGCAGCAATGCTTATGCGCTGTAGCAGCGTGTAGCCATCCCAGAAGAATATCGGGCCCAAAGAATTTTATACCAGCTTCCACCTGAGACTGGCATATTGTTCTTATAGCCCTAATTAAATTGGCAGCCAAAGTATTAGTCAATGACAATGCAACTGTGCAACCCTCAGTGACAGATTAAAAGTGAGACAACAGCATGCATTTACCAACTGAATGTGTCTGCACAGCTAGAAAAAATAGCTTGGCTTTGGGCTTATTTAGGAGAGACAAAATTAGTACATAAATCAGTAACAGCTTTATAATAGCAATAAAGCACATACTGGTGTGCAGCGGAAGCCAACTGCTGACCAGGTACACTAATGGGTGGGCAGAAACTGCCAGGGAGAGGTTGTTATTATCAAAGCAGTGGCAGACAGAGAAAACCATTAATGGCAAAATACGCACAGTGTGTTATATATTTTGGTCCATTTTACATTTTATTTTTTTGGTCTATTTACGTATATTTATGTAGTGCTACTAGTAATATGCAGCACTATACACATAAACATAAGACAGTCCTTGCTCAACAGAACTTACAATGTGCTAAGACAATCAAACAGAACAACAGGGAACTGGTGAATTCTAGAGAAAATGATCAATACATAATCTGGATTTTGAGGCTGACTTTGGATCCTGACTATCATATTCCCTTGTCTTCACCCATATGTATCAACAGACTTTCTGAAAGACAATTCCAACAGTTAGAGACCAGGAACCTTTGACTGTTTAAAGCTACCCACTCATTAATCACCTGAAACAACCATAGGCAGTAACAAGGGTGGGCCGCAGAGGCCCACCAATATTTTGCCTAACACAGCATCAGGAATAGAGAGCTTGGGGGCAGGGCCGGAGATTGGTTTGTTTGCCCCAGGGAAAAGCTCTCTCTCTTTATCAATAACAGTGAAGACATCACGGGCAGGGGGTGCACTGTAGTAACATGCGGCTTGGGACTCAGTAAGCAAAACTGCTGTAGCCAGTTTTATGGCACCACATCTAGGCATTTCCAGCTCCCAGCAAGAAACAGCAACAGTAGAGTTTAATATGTTGCATAGCATGTATGGCTTTGCACATTCAACCACTTTTATAGCTTTCTGCAGCTCCCGCTCTACACTTATGGGAAACTCCTATGTCTTTTCACCCTTCCCAGAGTCAGAGCATGAACTTGTGCAGGCAAAGTTGAAAGAAAATAAGCTATTCACTCCGCCTCCCAGACAAATGAGCAAGCAGCAGGTGCAAAGCAGGAAAGTAGGCCGCACATACAACTGCCCCTCCAATAGAGGGCCATCTCTTCCCTTCCACAACAAACAAATACAAATAAACAGCCAATACAGGAGGAAGGGGATTACCAGGGGGGAGGGGGCGGTTATACTCAACATCCTCTATGACTCCAGCAATGAGGATGTTGAGCATCTTGCGCATGCCCACTAACCGCCCCCCGATGTCTTGCAGCATGCTGTGGACCTCCTCTGGTTGCCCATGAGGTGGTGCCACAGCATGTTGAACCTTACTTGCAGCCCCTTCCTCTTGCATTGTGAGGGCATAATGGATCACACTTGGGCATCGTGGTGGTGGGGTAGAGGTGTAGGCAGGATAATATGGGGAAGGGGCAGGGCCTTCATTGGAGGGAGGTTGATTTGAGTTATGGGATGACATCAAGAAAGTTGTGTAGGAAGAAAGCGAGATGTCTCTACATGAGGTGAAAAAGCAAAAACAGCCAAAATGGATAAGTGAAGAAACTCTGAAAATTGTCTAGAAATGCAGAGAAGCTAAAGTCAGTGAGAAAGAGAGGTAATCACAGAACTCAACAGAGATTTCCAATGTGCAGCAAGACAAGACAAGGAAAAGTACTACAATAACACATGCAAGGAAATAGAATCAGACGCTATTAGAGGAAGAACAAGATCAGCTTTTCTAAAGCTATGAGAGTTAAAGAAAAAATTCCAGCCTCGAATTGGAATGCTACAAGATGCTCAAGGATCCATGTTGAATGATGCTGAGAAGACCAAGAAAAAGTGGAAAGAATACACAGAGTTTTTATATGATAAAGATCAAGTGGACCAACAGCTGTTTCAACCTGTACCTTATGATCAGGAACCATTGGTAATGAAAGAAGAAGTCGAAGCAGCATTGAAAGCCTTATCAAAGAACAAAGCACCAGCATTGAAGGCATTCCCATTGAAGTATTACAGCAATCGGATTAAGTTATTACCATACTTACAAGGCTCTGCCAGGAAATTTGGAAGACAAATTCATGGCCAATTGACTGGAAAAGATCTGTGATTATACCAATACTGAAGAGAGGTGACCCGACTGACTGTGGATACTATCGCCCAATCTCTCTGATCCTACATGCCAGCAAGATTCTACTCGAGATCATTCATCACAGACTACAATCATACCTGGAACGAGAACTGTCTGAAGTGCAAGCAGGGTTCAGGAAAGTGCGAAGAATGAGACATTATCATGGTTGTAAGATGGATCCTTGAAAAGAATACCAAAAGGATATCCATATGTGTTTTATTGACCACAGCAAGGCTTTTGACTGTGTAAACCATGAGAAACTCTGGGCCACATTAAGAATCATAGGTTTACCAGAACACCTGATTGTTCTCTTGCACAACCTTTACATCGATCAAGAAGCAACAATTTGAAAGGAACTAGAAGAAAATGAATGTTTTAAAATCAGCAAAGGTGTATAACAAGGCTGCATACTTCACCCTACCTCTTTAATTTATATGTAGAATAAATCATCAGAGAAGCAGGACTGTATGAAGACAACCAAGGTGTGAAGATTAGCGGAAGTCTCATTACTGACTAAAAGTGAAAAAGATTTGAAACATTTGCTCCTCAAGATCAAGGGGTCTGCACCTTAACATTAAGAAGACAAAGATCCTTGACAACTGGCAAAATCAATAAGTTCATCATTGATGAAGAAGAAATTGAAATAGTTGACAGCTTTAACTTACTTGGATCAACAATCAATAAAGAAAGGACTAGCAGTCAAGAAATCTGGCGATGTATTGCTCTTGGTAGAATGGCTATAAAGGACCTAGACAAGATCCTCAAGAGCAGAGATTCTCTCTCCATACAAGATTCGACTTGTTCAGGCCATGGTATTTTCAATAACGTCATATGGATGCGAAAGTTGGTCAGTGAAAAAGATAGAAAGGAAGAAAATTGATGCCTTTCCATTATGCTGCTGGCGATAAATACAGTGTATACCAAGGACTGGCCAAAGAACAAACCAGTCAGTACTAGAGGAGATCAAACCTAAGCTTTCCTTAGAAGCTCAGATGCAAGACTTTGACTTTCATACTTTGGACATATCATGCGAAGAGAGAGATCATTGGAGGAAGACATAATGCTGGCAAGGTAGAAAGTCAACACAAAAGAGGAAGACCGGCAATGAGATGGATCGATACAATAACAGCAGCTATGGATACCCCTCTATCAATAATGAGTCACTTGGCTGAAGACCGAACAAAGTTTAGGTCAACTATCCAGAGGGTCGCCAGGAGTCAACACTGACTTGATGGCACTTAACAACAACAACATATCAGAAATCCTAATTTACACATATTGTTCTTTAAGTAAAGGCAAAATATATCTCTTCATCACCTCATTCCCACAAAACCAGTCCATAACAAAAACCCATACAAGTGGATAAGGTAGGTATTACATGCCCATTAGTGAATTAATAAAAACTCTATTACTAAAGTATCAACATATTGAATTAAAAGCATGCATTACTGTCTATCAGTAAAGCGAAGCATTATAGCTCCTTGAGCTGATTATTGAACCTAGTCACAAATATCCAGCGTCTTTTGTTGAATTGCCTTACAAAGCTACAGGGAGATTTGGGCACAGTTTACATTCAACATCTCCTATTTGCGTTCCAGAATCTCAGATCAGGGATTGATTAATCCTCTACTGCCATAGCACCAGTATTGCCTGTAAACACCATTTCAGATTTGCTGACTCCGCACCCAAATTATACTAGCCTGCCCTGAAAGTCTCCAGTGAATTATTCTGAAATCCATTAAAAAAAGAACATTAAACAAAGGAAAAACACACACACACACACACACACACACACACACCAGAAAGAAAAATACTGAAAATTAGTAACATGATTTAACTGGTAAAAAAAAACGCAACTATATTTTGTATTTACTGTTTTTGTTCCTTTCTCTATGGCCCTCATTTCCCCTATAATTCTTCAACATTTACTAACAAAGCAGATTGTGTGGCAGTAAAGTGATTTAGCCTCCGCTAAGAGCCATCCATTCTTGACATTTTTGCTGAGCCCTGCTGGTTTGTTTTTAATAAGGCCTTTCTCCTCCTCTGAACAGTCACATTCTAAAAATTGGGAATGTAATTGATATCATACACTCCTTTCCTGGCACAAAGTCTCTTGCTTTGCAGTGAATAAGAATTATTTTCTTCTTCTTGAAGTTGCTGTTGTTTTCTGAACTGTAAGAAATGGCACTGGCAATTACAGGGGAAGGACAGAGAAAGAGGCATGTTTGCATGCTCTCCCCTGCCCCACCCATCTCCTTTTCATCATTTTAATGAGGTGGCTGCATCGGCTCTTCTTACATTCGCTGCAGGGCACCTCGTGTCAAATCAACAACACACTCCTGTACTGTACCCCGGTGAACAAGGAACAAGATTCTATACTTGACCCTTACCCATAGAGGAATAAATACCATATCCCATTAACAAGGAACAAATTCCTGTGCTGTGCCTCTTGTCAATATAGAATAAACTTTTCCATAAAATGTGCAAATGCTTTATGGGATAGCAAAAAGACAGAGTTCTAATAGATCATATGGCAATTTACGCATTGGAACAGACATGGGTGGCTCTATAATGAGGCTGAGTGAGGTGGTAGCCTCAGGCGGCAACTTTTTCGGGGTGGCAAAATTGCCTCCAAAAAGACCACCTCACTCAGCCTTCAAAATAAATAAGAAAAAACCTCTGGCGTAAGAAGCAGCTGCCGCTGCTGCTCCAGCAGAAGAATGAGGAGTCCTGCGGCCACCTGCCGCCCCACGGAGAGCCTGCTGGTTTCCTCTCCACCCCGGCTCAGTTTTGCAGAGCCGCAGCGAAGGGAGAGTGTTTCCCTTAACCGTGACTCTGTTAAAGCTGAGCCCATGGCGTTGATGGGAAACAGGATATCCCATCAGCGCCACGGGCTCAGCTTTAACAGAGCCGCGTGAAAGGGAAAGCAAGGCTACTTATCTGTAACAGGGGTTCTCCATGGACAGCAGGATAAGTCAGCCACACCAGGTGACATCCTCCGGGCGGTGCCATGTGCGGAAGAACTCTCCAGAGCTCAGATTTCTGAGCATGGGTAGGAGGTCCCACCTCCCGGCCCGCCCCTAGCCCAGCCAGTGATTTACTAGCTCCGACATCGGGCTAGAGAGCGAGCCGGTCAGCCAACCTCAGCAGGGGAGGTGGGTGGGATGTGTGGCTGACTTATCCTGCTGTCCATGGAGAACCCCCGTTACAGGTAAGTAACCTTGCTTTCTCCATGGACAAGCAGGAAGCGTCAGCCACACCAGGTGACTCCCTAGCTACGCGAGAGCGCGCTGTGGTGAATGAGGGAGGCAGACATATGCTTTAATAGAGGATCTTTATTTGTCCTGCGGGACAGCAACTTAGTATGCAGCACAGTACAGGGCACGGCAATACGCCATCCTCGTGCGAAATGCATTACCACAGGAACATTGTGCAAAGGTGCAGTGAACAATGTGCAAACGGTGCAAGGAACAGCAAAAATGTGCAAGGAACAGCAAACATGCAATAACATAGGACACCAAATATGTGCAAAACTTAGGACATAGCATGATTTCACAGCAACATAGTACAACAATCCAGTGAACAGTGCAGGGAGACAGTAACATTGACCAATGTTGATCAACATTGAGCAGTCCAGAGTCTATGTGTCTACATTTTGACCAAACCAGAGTCTATGTTCTGACGGTCACTGTGAGGACGGCACAGCCGAAGGCACTGTCCGATTGTGCTTCGAGGTCTAAGCAATAATGTCTCTGGAAGGTTAGCGCAGAGGACCAGATGGCGGCTTTGAAAATGTCGCCCACCGGGACGGAGCGCAGGTTGGTGAAGGACACCGCCAGCGCTCTTAGCTGGTACGCTCCTATCCGGTCCCCCGTGTTGGACTCAGCCCGCCCCAGGCAGAAGGCGATGCAGAACGTTATCCAGAGTGACAGGGTCTGCTTGGTCATGGGCCTGCCCAGTCTGTTGGGGTCGTAGGATACAAAGAGCTGTGTCCCTTGTCTTACATCTTTCGTCCTATCTAGGTAGGTGCGCAGGGCTCTGACACAGTCCAATGTGTGGAGTCTACACTCCTCCTCGGAGGCTTGAGGTTCCGGGAGGAAGGAGGGCAGATTGATGGTCTGGTTGATGTGGAAGGAGGTGGCAACCTTTGGAAGGAACTAAGGGTGGGTGCACAGGGATGCACGGTTTGGATGGAGATGCGTATATGGAGGATGGGACACCAGAGCCTGGAGCTCGCCGATCCTCCGGGCGGAGGTTATTGCGATGAGGAAGAGCGCTTTCCACGAGACAAATTTCATGTCCGTCGTTGGAAGCGGCTCAAAGAGTGAAAGTGTCAGCTGTTGGAGGACGGTGCCGAGATCCCAGGCTGGTACCGGCGGCTGTAGTGGGGGCCAAAGGTTGGCTAGGCCCTTCATAAAGCGAGCCACGATGGGAAGCGAAGCAATGGAGGCGTTGTCACCCGTTCCACCAGAGTGAAGGGACGCAATCGCGGATAGGTGTACTTTTATGGATTGTGTCTTCAGACTGAGCTCAAAGAGGGATGTGAGATATTTGAGGACCATCGGTATGGGGCAGGAGACTGGATCCAGCCCTCGGGGGATGCACCAGATGGTGAAGCGCTTCCATTTGATGCTGTAGGACTTGCGAGTGGACGGGCGTTTTGCCGCCAGAACCACGTGCTGAACCTCTGTCGGCAAATTCAGGGCCGACAAGTGTCTCCGCTCAGTCTCCACGCTGTCAAGGCAAGGGCTTGCAGGTTGGGGTGTAGCATGGTCCCGTTGTTCTGAGAGAAGAGGTCCGGCTGTAGGAGCAGCCTCGTTGGGGTCTCTAGCAAAAGACGGAGAAGGAGGGAGAACCACATCTTGCGTGGCCAGTAGGGTGCAATCACGATCACGTGTGCCTTGTCCGTGATGATGCGCTGAAACACTGCAGAGATCAGCGGGGTGGGGGGGAAGGCATATGCTGGAGACCATTCCCCCCACAACACGGCAAATGCATCCTGTGCCAGGCATTGGTCGGAGGGGTGTTCGGAGCAGAAGAGACGACACTTTGCGTTGCTTTCCGTCGCGAAGAGGTCGAGGCGTGGTATCCTCCACCACTGGAAGATGCCCTCGGCCACTTCCGGATGCAGGGACCATTCGTGTGGCTCCAATTGTCTGCTCAGCTGGTCGGCTAAAGTGTTCTCCTCCCCAGGAAGGTACGAGTCTTGAAGGTGGGATCCGTTGGCTAGTGCCAGGGACCAGATCGCAATTGCTTCCTTGCACAAGGACCTGGACCCCGTGCCCCCTTGTTTGTTGAGGTAAAACATTGCTACCTGGTTGTCTGTTTGGATGAGGATGGTCTTCCCCTTCAGCTGTGCTTGGAAGGCCTTCAGCCGTACCTGATGGCTCGGAGCTCGAGCAGGTTGATGTGGAGGCTCTGCTCTCTGGTTGTTCATGATCCTTGGGTGCTGAGGTGCAGAAAGTGTGCTCCCCAGCCTGTGGAGGATGCATCCGTTGTGAGGACAATCTGGTGCTGTGGTTGCTGGAGGCTCTTGCCCCGAGTGAGGTTTGGCTGGTGAGCTCACCAGCAGAGGCCTTTGACAGCCTTGCTGTCGATGGGTACCCGCATGGACAGAGGTTGTGAAAGTTGGTTCCAGTGGTCATGCAGGTGCCATTGGAGAGGTCTCATGTGCAGATGCGGCAACGGGAGGACAGAGGTGGTTGCAGCCATGTGCCCCAGAAGGCGGAGAATGGATTGTGCCGAAGTTAGTTTGGACGCCGACATTCTTCTGGCTAGAGTTACTATGGCTGTTGCCCGCTGCACCGGCAGGAATGCTTTTGAGGCGCGGGTGTCGATGACCGCACCTATGAATTGCACCTTCTGCCGCAGTTCCAGTTGAGACTTTTCCAGGTTCAGGAGGAATCCGAGGCCTGTCAGCAGCTTGGTGGTCCTGTGCATCGCTACCCGCACTTCCGGAGCTGATGGTGCTGAGAGGAGCCAGTCGTCGAGGTAAGGGAAGACGGTAATGCCTTGCTAGCGAAGGTGGTTTACCACTACCACGATACACTTCGTGAAGACTCGAGGTGCTGGGGACAGGCCGAAGGGAAGCACTCTGTATTGATAGTGTTGGTCCTGCACCTTGAAGCGGAGGAATTTCCGATGCGAGGGGTGGATGGGGATGTGTGAGTATGCCTCCAGGAGATCCAGGGAGGCAAGCTAGTCGCGTGCGTGAATGAGAGGTAGGATGGAGTTGAGGGAATGCATCCTGAAGCGCTCCTTCATGATGAATCTGTTCAGTTTGCACAGGTCCAGGATCGGGCGAACTCCTCCCAACTTCTTGGGGATGAGGAAGTATCTGGAGTAGAAGCCAGAGACGACCTTGCTGTCGGGAACTTTTTCGATGGCACGGGATGTGAGGAGGTGCAGCAGCAGCTCGGACATCGTGGGCAAGAGTTGTGTGGGCATCTCGCTTGCTGGTTGCAAGCGCTGAACAGGTGGGGATGTGAAGCGTTGGGGGTATCCCTGCTGTATGATGTGAAGCACCCACTTGTCAGCCGGAAGGAATGCAGACAGGCGGCCCTCTACAGGGGGGATGGCAGGGATCCTGTCCCCTGCGGCCGAAGCCCGCCCACTGTCAAAAGGAATGATTTAGCCAGCTGGGAGGCAGACTGCTTCTTGGTCTTGCATTCCCTCTGGTTCTGACATTGGTTGTTGGAGGACTGGTAGGACTGTTTGTAACTGCGCTGCGTCTGCCACTTCCGAGTGGAGCTGTAGCACTTGTTGGGGTGGTAGGGCTTCCAGTAGTAGTTGTTCCTTTGTGTAGTGGAGGGGCGTTCCAGGCCCTCTGCTGCCAGTGTCTGCAGCGTGTTGCAATGTTCCTTAAGGTCATTGACGGTGTCTGTGACTTTGTCCCTGAAAAGAGATTCCCCTGTGCATGGGGCATCGGCAATCCTGTCGTGGGTATCCTCTCTTAACCCGGAGGCTTTTATCCAGGACCATCTCCGAGCCGAGATAGTGCTGCCCGCAGTCCTGATGGCGGTGTCAAAGGCATCAAAGGTGGTGGCCACCAGGTGTCTGCTGCATTCGGTGATGTCCTGGACGGATAAGGAGGTTTCGGTTTGCAAGTCCTTGGGTAAGGCAGAAAGGCGGCTTTTGAGAGACGCCAGCAACCCATCCAGGAAGTGGATGTGTTGGAATTGATGAGCCCCAATTCTGGCGCTTAACATGGCTCCTTGGTAGACCTTCTTCCCGATGTCGTCCAGGAGTTTACTGTCTCGTCCAGGTGGATGGTTGGCCAGGTTCCTGGAAGACTTGACTTTTTTGAGGGCGGAGGACACGACAATGGACTGATGTGGAAGTTGCTGCTTGAGGAAGCCAGGTGTAGGGTGAACTTGGTATTTTGCATCTAGCCATCTAGAGCATGCCTGTCCTGAGGCAGGAGTCTGCCACAGTGAAAGCTGGTTGTCACGCAGTTTTTGGTGTATGGGTAAGGCCATGGCCGGCTTTGGGCCGTGTAGGTACTTATGTAGCTCCGGCTCCTCTGCAGCCTTGTCCGTAGCCAAGTTCAGGGCTGAAATCACCTTCTTCAAGAACTTTGGATAGGTGAGGTCCTCCGGCGGGCTTATAGTGTTAGAGTCCTCCTTGTCGTTAGTAGGTTCTGAGCTGGCGGACTCCTTGGAAGCGGCGGACCCCACGGGGGTAGGGTCGATGATTTCCCCTTTGCTGGCATCGGATGGGAGGTCTCTGGGGGAAGGCGACCTTGATGAGGTCCGTGGGTAGCTGGCTGTTGAGGCCTGTGGTGCGGTTGTGGCAACTGCTGGAGGTGTGCAGGCAGGCAGGCAGGTCTGGTTTGGGGTCCTGCGGGGCGGTCTGATTGACCAGGCGCGAAAGGAGCTCCAGAATAGCATCAGATTTATCTCTAGAAGAAGAAACGTCTCTGGATGAAAGAGCTCTGTTATGCTTGTAGGGGGAGCAGTAGCTAGAGTCTGAGCTGCTGAGCCTTCTATGCTTGCTGAAGGGGCTCTCACCTGAGCTGCAGGATCTTCTGTGCTGCCTCCGGTGCCTGTAAGCTCTGGGGGTGCGATGCCTGCTGTGACGCTTTTGGCTTGAGCGATGATGCCTGCTGCAGCATCGCGTTCCCCTGCTGCTGCTCTTTGAATAGCGCCGTCGGGGTTTCCCTCTTTCGGCACGAGCAGGCCAGTCTGGCGTCTCTGCATTGGTGCGGTGACGTCTACAGCCAGAAGGGCGGTCCCAAAGCTCTGGGGAAGCCTCCTTGTGCCGGGGAACGTCGGCGCAAAGGGAGCTTCCCGATAGGTCCACAGCCTGGCCAATCGCAACCCTTGGGCGAGGCTTACTCGCACGCTGCGGGCGCCATCTTCACTGGCTTGTGCTTGCCTCATGGAGGACTCCGGGGGGTCCATCGAGTGTCCATTGAGCTCGGGAGGCGGCGAGGAGACAATTTGGAGTTCTGGCTGGGCAGCAGGGTGGCGCTCCGGCTGGGAGGCAGGCAGCCGGCTGGGAAAGGAGGCCGCAAGCGGCGCATCCCGGGCCAGGAACCCAGAAGCACATTGCAAGTCTGGATGTTGCAGAGGGGCTGGAGAGGAGCCGGAAACAGTGACGGGAGCCTCAGAAGCAGCCAAATAGTCCCAGAGAGCGTGGCCTCTATGCTTACATGCTCTGAGCGACATGCGGGAACATTTGGAACAGTCCTGTACCTGATGATCCGGCCCCAAGCATCTGATGCAGTAGTCATGGTTGTCGGTAGTGTTCATCTTCCTGCCACAGCGTGGGCACTTCTTGAACCACGGTTTTGGCATTTTTAAGGTAAGAATCAGCGATTCTAAGGGTTTTGACGAGGAAATGGAGAGAATCCGTCTTGATGGCAAGGCGGAAGAAATTAGACTGGCTGGGCTAGGGGCAGGCCAAGGAGGTGGGACCTCCTACCCATGTTCAGAAATCTGAGCTCTGGAGAGCACTTCCGTACATGGCGCCACCCGGAGGACGTCACCTGGTGTGGCTGACGCTTCCTGCTTGTCCATGGAGAAACACTCTCCCTTCGCCGCGTCTCTGCAAAACTGAGCCGAGGCAGAGAGGAAACCGGCAGGCTCTCCGGGAAGGCGGGCGGCCGCGGGGCTGCTCATTCTGCCGCTGCTGCCACTGGAGCAGTAGCAGCAGCTGCTTCTTACGACGGAGGTTTTTTTATTATTTTTTCATTTTTCCTGGGTTGGGGGGGGGCTAGGACTGGAACTGGGCTGATGGGGGGGTTAGAACTGGAAATGGGCTGATGGGGGGATTAGGACTGGTAATGGGCTATGGGAGGGGTTAGAACTGGACATGGGCTGATGGGGGGTTAGGACTGGAAATGGACTGATGGGGGTTTAGAACTGGAAATGGGCTGATCAGGAGGGGGGCTAGGGTTGGTAATGGGCTATTGGAGGAGGGCTAGGACTGGAAATGGACTGATGGGGGTTTAGAAATGGAAATGGGCTGATGGGGGAGGTAGGACTGGTAATGGGCCATGGGGGGGGACTTGGACGGGAAATAGGCTAATTGGGGTACTAGGACTGAAAATGGACTTATTGGAGGGTTATGACTGGTAATGGGCAGATGGTGGGCTAGCACTGGAAATGAGTTAGGACTGGTAATCGGCTGATTGGGGGGCTAGGACTGGAGTGGGCTGATAAAGGGGATAGGACTAGAAATGGGCTGGGACAGGAAATGGGCTAATAGGGGAGAGGAGGAGAGTGCTGCTGGCCCTGGAAGAAAACTTGGGGCTAGGGCTACAAATGGGCTGATACGGAGGGATGGTAGAATAGGACTGGAAGGGAGCAGATACTGAGAGGGTCTGTCAGGGGAAGGAGGGGGCAGGAAGGGAGCTGACATGGGGGAAGGAGGGGGCTGGAAAGGAGCTGATACCTGGGATGTACTGAAGGGGGACTGGAAGGGAGCTAACGCTTGGAGATGGGAGTGGTAGGTGGCTGGGTAATGGGGAGGAGGCTGGAATGGAGCTGACATGCGAATGGCACTGGAAGGAAGATGGACAGAGGGTAGGGCGGCTGGAAGGGAGCTGACTGGGGGGTGACACTGAGAGTGGACCTGAGCTGATACCTGGGATGGTATTTGGACTAGAAGGGCTGGACAGTGGGGAAGGAGGGGGACTGGAAGGGAATGGACACCAGTGGCAGTCGTGGGAATGCAAGGCAGTTGACATTGGAAGGTACTGGGAGGGGAGGACTAGAAAGGGGGCTGGTACTGGGGAGGGTTACTGGAACTGGAAATGGGCTGATGGAAGGAAGTGAAGAAAACAAAAGAAGAGATAAGAAATGGCAGATGGACCATAGACCATAGAGCTAAGAGAAGACAGGAAAGCAGAAGCCTTAGATCGGGACCAGCATGATCACAGAATAAAACGGTCAGGCAACAAAGGTAGAAAAAATGATTTTATTTAATTTTAGTGATTGGACTTTGTGCTATTTTTATATTTTACACAGTATTGGGGAACTGCATCTCTTATTTATCTGATGTTGCACTGCATGTGGACTCTGGCTTCTTGGGGTTTCAGTTTAAATTTTGTCTACATATTTTTATTTTTACTTTAGATTGTGGTTACTTATTCTGTACTTGGTGAGGGTCGATATTGTGCGTGTGTGACTGAGGTCAGGTGTTCTGTTAACATGGAGTTTGTATATAAAGATCTATACTATACTGTAGTAATTTGATTTGTTCAGCTTTTCAAATAGGTGTATGGAAGTTACAGGGTCCACTGTAGTATTTACAGTGACGGGTTTTTTTTGGATGGGCTCCTTATTTGAGTTTTGGAAGTTTGTGCTGATATGGTATGGTATGGTATGGTAGGTTTGCTCTTTGTTGTAGGGTTTTTTATTAGTTCACAATATGCCTGGTACTGGAGTATAGTGGTTGCTGTTGTTGTTAGTGAGATGATCAGAATCAGATTTTTTTTTTTAAATATTGAGTTCTGTGGGTGAATGTCCTGGTTCTACTCTGCACCTACTGTGGATGCAAAATATATGTTGAAAAAGAAAAAGCAAGAACCATAACGCAGTTTATAACAAAATAAAAACGAGTTATAATTTAGTTTTATAAACTGTGCTGTTGGTTCTTGCTGTCTTTTAGTTCCTTGGTGTGCAAACAGGACTGTACCTAGCCCTGTGCAAGCAGTGCAGCTGCACAGGGCGCAAAGGCTTGGGGGCGCATTTTGGCTGTCTGCTGTTGCCATGCTGCTGCTGGCAGGACAATAGCAGGCAGCCAAAATGTGCCCCAAAACCTTTTCACAGCACTTTAAGCAGGTCTGGTCCCTCCCTCCTACGACGCAATGTTAGAGCAGGGAGGGACAGATCTGCTTAAAGTGCCGGTGCCTTTCAGATCGGGCGCATGCCCCCCCTTCTCCTCCCCATACCTCCGTCCAGCACTGCCTGCTCTTCCCTGCTGCCAGCGCCGACGTGAAAAAAACAGAGGGTGGCAGCAGCAGGGAAAGAGCAGGCAGCACTGGATGGAGGTATGGGGGGAGGGGGGGGCATGCACCCAAGCTGCAAGTTGCACAGGGCGCGATTGCAGCTCGATACGGCCATGTGCAGGGCCTGATTTACCTTGAGAGAGGCCCTAGGCCAACAAAAATTGCGGGCCCCCAGCAGGGGTGGCCCAAGGGGGGTGCGGGGCCTCATTTGCATAATGGGCCTCATTTGCATAAATATTTGCATAATGTTACCATATACTAACTTTTAGTAAACGTGCCTCTTAATGAGTGTATGGATAAAGAAAGACTAAAAGATTTCTACATTACTATAATCCAGTGCCAACTGCCAGACACATTAGGAACTACTACAAACACTGCCCATTTAGAACCCATAGCAAACCCGCCGTATCCTAACAGCACTACCAGGACTCACAAAGCACCATACTCTACCAATCAAAAGGCAACACTGCAAATATTAAACCAATACATTTCAGAGAACAACAATACATGACCTACTAGGGAAAGAGAACAAGTGGCAATGTCAAATAGGAATTATATAAACAGAACACCTCAGCTCAGTTACACATGCAGAACATAGACCATCACCGAACAAGTAATCACAATTTAGAAACAGGAAGACAATAATTAAACTGGGAATCCCAAAAGCCAAACTTGGAATGTACAACACTGTAGAAATAAAACTATACATTAATTTGCTCTTGTACTAAACAAAGTGCAGAGTTAATGATGCACATTTACCAGAGCTGACATATTCCAATTAATAAATTCAAAATAAAGAGATATTTTTCTACCTTTTGTGCATTTTTTTCAGCTGCAATTGCTCCAGCCACTTTCTTCTGGTTTCTTCGTGTCTTCTGCTAACTCTTCATCGTCTGCTGTCCATTTGTCCTTTCTTCTCTCTTCTAGTTTTTTTCCATTCTCTCTCTACATCTGCTTTAACATACTAATCTTTCTCCTTTTGCTCTTTCCTCATTCCTATTTCATCCACTCAAATTTTACCCCTCCATCCTCAATCCCCACTTACTCTCCCAATACCCGGCCAATTGTAGATTTTTTATCCCTCCCACACAAAATATTTTTCCCTTCTCCATTTTACTCTTCCAGCCCCATCCCATTCTAATCCTCCCCCAACATCAGCTCCCTTCTAGTTCCAGCCTCACCCAGCATCCATTCCCTTCTAGTCCCTGCATCAGCCCATTTCCAGTCCTAGCCACCCATCAGCCCATTTCCAGTCCTAGCAACCCCCCAACCCAATACCAGTCCTAGCCCCCCATCAGCCCACAGCCCATTACCAGTCTTAACCCCCCCCAAAGCCCATTACCAGTTCTAACCCCCCCAACAGCCCACAGCCCATTACCAGTCCTAACCCCATCAGCCCACCTCCAGTCTTAACCCCCCAGCCCATTTCCAGTCCTTACCTCCCCATAGCCCATTACCAGACAGCCACCATCACCCCACAGACCATTACAAGTCTTAACCCCACTCAGCCCATTACCAGTTCTAACCCCTTCAACAGCCCACAGCCCATTACCAGTCCTAACCCCATCAGCCCACCTCTAGCCTTAACCCCCCCAGCCCATTTCCAGTCCTAGCCCCCCATAGCCCATTACCAGACAGCCCCCATCAGCCCACAGCCCATTACCAGTCTTAACCCCCCCAAAGCCCATTACCAGTTCTAACCCCCCCCCCAACAGCCCACAGCCCATTACCAGTCCTAACCCCATCAGCCCACCTCCAATCTTAACCCCCCCAGCCCATTTCCAGTCCTAGCCCCCCCATAGCCCATTACCAGACAGACCCCATAAGCCAACAGCCCATTACCAGTCTTAACCCCCCCCATAGCACATTACCTGTTCTAACCCCCCCCAACAGCCCACAGCCCATTACCAGTCCTAACCCCATCAGCCCACCTCCAGCCTTAACCCCCCACCAGCCCATTTCCAGTCCCAGCCCCAGCCCCCCCAATAGCCCATTACCAGTCCTACCCCCCATCGGCCTAAAGTAAAATTTAATTTAAAAAAAAAACTGCTGGCTGCCGCCGCGGGGCCCCCTCTGCAAGCTGAATCAATCGGTCCGGCCGTCCCTCCCTCCCTCCGTGCAGGCTTTGAGAGGCGCGAAGGGAGAGTGTCTCCCTCGCGTCTCTGTTAAGCCCGCAGGGGCTGATGGGAAAGCCTACACGGAGGGAGGGAGGGAGGGAGGGACGGACCGACGGACCGACCGATTGATTCAGCTTGCAGAGGGGGCCCCGCGGGTCAGTCCATGCTGCCGCGGCAGCAGAGGGGGCCCCGCGGTGGCAGCCAGCAGTTTTTTTTTTTTAAATTTTATTTTTAAAAAAAGCTAATTTGTTCGATTTTTGTGGGCCCTTGCCAGCTGTGGGCCCTACACCACGGCGTAATGGGCGTATAGGTAAATCCGGCCCTGGCCATGTGCAAACATCTTGCATTTCCTCCATATAATCTAATCGGCTTTTTGGTTTGCTTCAGTCTCTTATTGGATTTCTGAAAAAGCCCCATCCCGTATAAGATGGGGGGGGGGGGCGACAGCTCATTCTTCGCTTCAGGCAGCAGATTGCCTTGAGCCGCCCCTGGGAACAGAGCAGTACAAGAATTGCAAAGAGACCAGAGACACCCTGAAGCCATACCTTTCTTGATGAGCCCCTTATGCTTTTGAAGGTTACAAGGGGGTCTATGATTTGACCCCACAAGCTCTATTCAAGGGCCCTCCAGCCCCCAAGAAATTCCCTCTGTTTGGGCCTCTCCAATTCTACTAGGTCTCTCTATGGTTCTGTAGCGGGTCCCCAGTAAATCTCCTGTTTGTCAAGGTGGATTCTTGAGGCTACAGTATAATTTTTGTGTGTCTAGTGTCCAGAGGGGTGGGGTTGGGGCAGGGGCAGTGTTAGACATGCAGGGGCCCAGGGCAGGAACTGGCGAAGGGACCCTAAATCTGCCTCCAGGCTGTGCCTGGATCAGCTTAAGGCAGACTTGGGGCCTCCTGTTTGCCACCCCCTAATGCCGCCTGGGTTGGGGGGAACTCTATCTTAAATATATTGATATGCACATCCTACTCAGATACCCACACTGTACTCCACTCATTCTTTCTCCTCTGCCAGCTTATGAAAAGATCCACAGCACACAGTAGGGTGTAAATTGAAAATTTTGCTGGATGAAATGAGGATTACAATAAATATGGTAGCCACTTGATTCTTTGAAAAACCATAACAGCAAACAGTCATTAAGCTCTACGCTCAAACTACAGAGCTGAATAAATTTCTTCTGTTTTCTCTCATCCAAATTGTCCTCTTCCAGGGATAACGTCACTCACTCCAGGCACACTCTGACCCTTACTTACATTTCCACATTAACACTGGTCCTTAACCTACCAGGCTCTTTCCCTCCACCACTAGCTTCAGGCAATATCAACCACCTGTCTCTTACCCAAACGTTTGCCACTCTACTCACAATCAATCTCAGCAACAGCTTCATTCCTTAGATCCCAGATGGGTTAGCTCTAAAGGATCCTTCAGGTTCTAGGCCCCTTGTGACTAGAGAGCTTTTAACTGTCAACAGACAGCAGGAACACTTCCTGGGAAAACGTTCAGACTCTCTGGTCACCGGGTGAGATAAGGCTATGGCAGCAGTCTCCTTTACTCCATTTCATTTGACTGAGGCCTAGATAAGCCTCTGGGACTTCACTGACTCCAGAGCCCTATGCCAGGGGTTTTCAAACCAGTCCTCGGGGAACCCTAGCCAAGTCAGGTTTTCAGGATTCCCAGAATGAATATGCATGAGAAAGATTTGCATGTTCTGCCTTCATTGTATGCAAATCTATCTCATGCATATTCATTGTGGGAATCCTGAAAAACTGACTGGCCTAGGGTTCCCCGAGGACTGTGTTGAAAACCTATGCCCTATGCCAGGGGTGGGCAATTCCGGTCCTGGAGGGCCGCAGACCAGTCAGGTTTTCATAATGTCCCTAATGAATATTCATGAGATCTATTTGCATCCACTGCCTTCCATTGTATGGAATTAGGTCCATGAATATTCATTAGGGACATCATGAAAACCTGACTGGTCTGCGGCCCTCCAGGACCGGAATTGCCCACCCCTGCCCTATGCTATTTGAGGTCAGCTCAGTAGAAAGAAGTAACAAAGACAGACTCCCCTCCACTGGAAGTTTATCCTTCTTTTTGTTTGCCCCCTGACTGGATTAGTCTTCACGGGCCCACCCTCCACAGGTTCTGAGGCTCCTGGCTGTTGAGCACCCAAAGCCTGCTTTTGGGAGGCAAAAACAAAAAAGACAACAGACTCCTTTCCCTCCAAAACATGTTTTTATGACTTTTGGGATCTTCTAGCTCCTCCCTGGTTTCCCTTACAGAGGACCCAGGTAGAACATTTTAAGAGGATAATTCCTTATGCTGCTTCCAGGGCAGGTCTACCCCTGAAAGGGCATCATTGCTCCTGTTGTAAGGACTTCATGATGCCCAGATCACACCTGTATGCCTGAGGAGGTTCTTCTGTTTATGTGGGCTGTAGTTTGCCCAGACTCTCCCTTGCTATGTCCCAGGTGGAGTCTTTCCGTAACTAGTTGGCTCTCTGCCCCTCCCCCATAGAGTTGGTAATTCAAGCTTCCTGCCACACCTTTAAGCACCTTGGGAGTCCAGGACAGGTAGGATCAAACTGCTGGAAGTCAAGCCAAGTAATACGCTATCCTCAGAATTCATATCCCTTACCTCACCTTTACAAATATTTCTGTGGTTTTCTGTTCTTTGCAGAGACAGGCGGATGCAAACATGTCATTAACAAGAGAAATTTGATTAGTGAAAACAATAATCTGCTCTACATCACTACCATCCTGTATCTTCTACCTTATATCCCAGCTGATGCCCCTCCCCTGGGTATTCTCTGTTGGGTGAACTGAGCATTGTGAGGAATTTCCCACTCTGTACCCCACCTTTCATATTTACCTTCACTCAGCCACCGCCAGGGCCAGTGCAAGGATATGAAGCATCCTAGGTGAACCTTCAATCCTGCTGCCCCCCCCCCCCCCCGCTCGCACCCCTTTTCCTGCTGTCGCCACTGTCACCCCTTTCTGGGACCTACAGTGGTGGCAATGCCATTGAAACAGCAACACAGTGATTACCCAAAGCCTCTGGCGCTGCATTGCTCTTAGTGCTTGCGTTGACCAGCCACTTCCTCCACCTCTGACTCAGACTTCCTGTTTGCATGGGGCAAAAGTGCCGCCATGCAAACAGGAAGTCTGCATTGGGGGGCAGAAGCAACTGGTCAAAGTGAGCACCAACAGCATCGAAACATTGGAGGCTTTGGGTAAGCACTATGTCGCTGATTTAATGGCATTACTACCGCTGCAGATCCTAGGGAGGGGCTGCAGTGGCAGCAATAGACCACCCTGGAAACGGTGCTCTAGGCATCCACATGGTTTCATGGTTATTTATTTATTTTATTTACATTTGTATACCGCTACTTCCAGCGATCAGCAGCAGTTTGATTACAGATTGGAAATTGTCAAATCATGACAGGAAATTTTTGAGGTATAAACACATTGATTAGACAGGAAAGCACAGCACACAAAGAACTATTTTACAGGGAACATGGGCTATGGAGGGTTAAGTGGCTTGCCCAAGACCACAAGGAGCACCTGTGGGACTAGAAACCCCAGTCCTTCCGGCCCAAGGTTGCTGTCCTCCAGTGGGATTTGAACCCCCAACCTTCCGGCCCGAAGTACCTTGCCCCATCCACTAGGCCACTCCTCCACTCCAATTGCTGCCAACCCTGGAGAGGGGCAGCAGCAGGTGCCCACAGAGGGCCAGCACTCTAGGCAACCACCTAGTTCACCTGATGGTAGCACCAGCCCCCGCCTATCATGACTTTTATAGATTACTTTTTTAACTGCTCATTTATTGCAAGGTTTCAACAACAAACATCCCAATATAATAACAATCCAGCCAACTCAACAGACCCAGTCAGGATATTACCAAAGTTTCCAGTTTAAAATGAATCCATTGCCAAAGTTAAACAAAGTTTATTGATTTCTGTCCTCTCTTCTCCAGTTGTCTCTTCTCCAAGCTGAAGAACCTTAACCTCCTTCATGAGGAAGCTATTCATTAGCCATTTCATTTGGTTACCCTTCCACATGTCTTTGTTGAGAGGGGATGGCCAGAATTGCAGATGTTGTCACACCATGGATTGATACAGAGGCAATATTTTCTTCATTCTTTTTTGAAGAAGTCCTGACATGTTATTTTGCTTTTTTGGACCACCGCTGATATCCAGAGCTAAGGATATCAATTTTTTGTCCAATATCCTTTCTTGGGCGATGACTTCTAATATAGATCCCAGCATCCTATAAGCATTGCTTTGTATTTATCCACATTAAATTTCACCTGCCATTTAGGCATCCAGATCCCTGTTCTTGATCACATAAGTGCTTATGTAAAAAAATTCTTGTGTACTTCAACATTTGAATTCGGCCATTTTATTCACAAAATGATCAAAGTTAATAATTTTTAAAAAGGGAGTGGTCTGGATGGGCAAAACTCTTACTGGCAAAATTCAGTTATTGAATGAATAATGGATAAATGGCAGGTATAACAGATATGTCATACATGTGGAGGTTAATTCTATAAAGCTCTTTTAGTTCAACATGTGTTGTCACGTGCATATTTGGCATCTATTCTCCAAAGTAAAGTATACATGTATTTTACTTTATAGAATAAGGGCGTAAGTGGTGCGATACATGTGTCAAACCTAGGCACGACCACTTACATCAGTCCTAGACTTGGTGTAAATGGCCACAACTAGAATTATTGGAAATGTGCATAAATTATTTGAATTCTATAATGTACACGTGTAAAACTGCACTCTGTCTACACTCATCCCAAGCTCTGTCACTGTACTTGCCCACTCCCAAGCTACATGGCATTGCCCTGACACTGATACTTACAGAAGAGTGACTGCCCACACTCCACGCATAAGTGCCCAACCCAGCATATAAGTCATTGAAATTGCACAAATATCCATGGTTCATTATAGAATTACCTCCTACCAGTGTAATTATATAAACTCCGGCGCAGTTAACATACATTGACAGAAGTGTATTTGGCCCTAGAGTTGGTTCAAGGTGTTGCAACCCAAGGCAAATCTTAAGTCTTATGCCCCCACTGGCTGTCAGAATACCCTGCTCTTTCCCTCCGCCAGCTGCTGTGCCCCAGGCAACTGCTTAGTTTGCCTAAGGACTGGACCGGCCCTATTGGGACCTATTTTATAAAGTGAAGTACAGACTCTTTATAAAATGGGGGCATAAAGTTTCACCTTAATCTAGTTGCGAGTGTTAAATATCCACACCTAGATTGTCTAGAAAGATGCATAAGCTACCAAGCATTAAATGCAGCCAACACGGTAAAAATCTTGCAGTAACTGCCTAGTGCATGATGAGGCTGTGACTGGGCAGGTTATGGGCAAAGAGTGGGTGGAGACTGCAGAATGTGCTTAATTGCATGCGAAATGCCAACTGTGCAGTTAACATGGAAGCATCCATGTTAATTCCAAATGAGGTTAGCATGTGGTAAGGAGCTTTTCAATGTGGTACCTTTCGGAGACGTGACGGTCATGCTCCCAGCAGTTAGCAGCTGGCCTTTGCATTTACTACACATTAATGTTTACGTCTAGCATCCAAAAGGAGCAAAAACTTACTGCACTTTAATAAACAGGCCCTTTGGCGCACTAAAGGGCATATTTACTAAAGTGTGGTAGATTCTTTTCACTTACCGGTAAATGTAAAGGCCAGGCATGCTGAAAAGCTCCATAATGTACATTAACTGTTAACACATTTTAGTAAACGTGCCCCTAAATTTTTTAGGGTGCACTAATGTGTGCTAATGAATGCAAACCGGAAGTTGCGTCACAAAAGGGCAGAAACGGCACATAGGAAGAAAAAGAAAATGCGAGGCAGAGCCGGAGTGTTTAGTAAGCACTGCATCACGGTTTGGGAGTGATTACTGTTGCTGCAGGCCCCAGAGAGGGGTGGCAGTGGTGGTAATGGGGGGGGAGGCATGGGGGCAGCAAGATGGAGAGTCCACCTAGGGCATCTCCAATCCTTGCACCAGCCCTGGTTGTAACCAATTAGAACACTCACAGGTTTTACAATTCCAGTAATAATCCCAACTTTGCAATTCTTTTTCTTTCTTTTTTGTTTGTTGTCACAATAGGTGACATTCTAAAAGTGGATAATCTCCCCTTTCCACTTCAGGAGTACTCTTACTTTGACTATCAACGTGCCTGCACCACTCTCAAACTGTAATTGCACCCATGAGTTCATGTTCTTAGTCTCAGGCTTTCAGTGAAATGCAAAACCACTGTTACACCATTCCTACTCATATACGCTACCGCCCATTCAATGAGCAGGAGATCATTGAGAGAGCACACCCTCTCCTTGAACCACCCGAACTCAACCTCGATGACATGATAACATTATGGAACAAGTCCCTCAAAGCAGTAAGTGACGTCCCAACTACCAAGAAAAATTACAGCGGTAGGAAAAAAGCACCCTGGTATTCACCTGAACTTACAGCGTCTCTTCGGCGGTTGCGTCAACTTGAAAAACGATGGCGCAGATCAAGGACAACTGAGAGCCAGGAGGCTTACAACGCCCACCTCGATGCTCATAGAACAGCCGTTTCCACAAGAATGAAACAATACCACTCAGAAGTCTTACTGAGAGCCATAAACAAACCGCGAGAGCTATTCAATCTTGTCAAAAATTTGGCTAAGGATCCTTCCCCCAACCAAACAAATCTACCTGACCCTCAGGAATACGCGGACTACCTACGCTCAAAGACAAGCCAACCCGTTACCCCTGCAAGCTACCACCCTCCGGAAGAACCGATCTCGCTACCTTCCTACTCCTCCCCTCCGAATGGGACAGCAGATAACCATCACATTCTTAACTCCTTCTCCCCTCCAACAGCAAGGGAGATCCAAAATACCATCACATGCATAAACACCACCACGGCACCAAGTGACCCGTGCCCGGCACACTGGGTAAAAGTGCTAAAATCAGACCTCAGCCCTTTCCTCTCCAAACTAATAGGAACATCCTTCACGTCTGGGATATTCCCGCAGAACCTGAAACAAACCTCAATAAGACCGCTACTGAAGAACAAAAAGCTTGACCCCAAAAAGATGGATTCCTACAGGCCTATATCGAGCATCCCGCTCCTAGCTAAAATCATGGAAAAAATAGTCCAACAGCAACTGACCCATCATATCGAAAACAATGCTCCCCTTGATTACTGCCAGCACGGATTCAGAGAGTCACATGGAGTGGATACCCTACTGACTACATTATTCAACACCCTTACCATCGGGCTCGATAACATCAGACAGGGTTTCGTCCTCATCTTTCTGGACATCGCAGCCGCCTTCGACTCAGTTGACCACAAGATACTCCTATCCCGCCTTGCTGAGAAGGGCATCCATGGCAACGCTCTAGCATGGTACGCCTCATACCTGAGTAACAGATGGCAACATGTCCGCTCTGGCTCCTCATTATCAGACCCTTTCCCGCAAGAAAAAGGCGTCCCGCAAGGTTCATCCCTCTCAGCCCTTTTGTTCAATATCTACATGCAACCCATCTGCAGCCTTATCCGGTCATTCAACATTAACTGCCTAGTATATGCTGACGATGTCCTAATGTTCACCCCAATAGACACAGACCATCCAAATCTTGACCAGCTCTCTTCCTGCTTCAACGCCGTCACAGAATGGCTACACAACCAAATGCTCAGAATAAATCTAAAAAAGACAGACGTCCTATTCATCGGAAGAGACTAGTCATTCACTCCCCCCTCATCAATCAAGGTGAGCAACGCAGAACTCATCTCCAAGACAACGATCAGATACTTAGGTGTAACACTGGACCAGCGCCTGGACATGCATGCCCATATAGACAATACCATCAGGACAATCTACCATAAAATACAGACACTACGCCTCATGAAGAACACTCTAGAACCAAACGACTTCCGAACAGTCTTCCAGGCCATAATAATGCCCCACTTCGACTACGCCAACTCCATCCTACTTGGCCTCCCAAAGAACTCGATAAATCCCTTGCAGCTAGCGATGAACACCGCAGCTAGAACCCTCTATGGAGCATCTCGAAGAGACCATATTACCCCTATTCTGAAGAGCCTACACTTGCTCCCCGTGCAGTACAGGATCACATTTAAGGTCCTAACCATGATGTTTAAAGCAGTTAACAGAATCACCTCAACCACCTTGTCAAACCTGATACAACCCACCCCAGACAACAGATTAAGAAGGACCACGTCCTGCAATACCATCCTCCTTCCAAAAGCCATCACAAAATGCAACAAATCTACGAGAAAGCATGCCTTTGCCTTGTTTGCCCCCTCCTGCTGGAACTCTCTCCCAGCAGAAATCCGGTCCATAAACAACCTCCCCCAGTTCAGAAAAGCCCTCAAACACCATCTATTTCTGCAACACTTCTGTAACTCCGACAACATCACCTAGGCAGCATCACACGACCCAACAGTCTCTCAATCCAATGCTGCCTAACCAATCTCCAATGATAACTTTCCACTACATCTAACCATCCCTTATAGGGCTTGTATCATAAACCCAACTATGATGCAATCCCCTTTTTGTACATAGTGTATAAAGTTCACCTGTTATCCATGTTTAAATTCCCTGTTATATGTAAGTTCAATGTCTGAACGTTCTACATTGTACAAACCTGTTCCTTGTAAACCGCGCTGATGCCGAATAGTGCGGTATAGAAAAACAATAAATAAAATAAATAAATAAAACAATTCCAAACCAAAACGCCCTATGTAGGTGATTCTCTGGGCCTAAGTCCTTCCCAGTAGTTTGTGTCTCTGTGTAGCATCCATAACTCATAGGCCTAGGCTCCCCATCAACATCTCTGTAACTGAACTCATTTACTATTATTCCTGGCCACTGTGAAGTGTGGGTGCATGAACCCGTCTTACCACTGATGCTTGGAGTCTCTCATACAGGTGCAGCTCTGCTCTATGAGGATCTGGAAGTCTCCTGCCATTGAGGGTCCCACAGAGGAGAGTGGTGCTCCCTTGCTGTGGGCAAACATGCCTTCATATCCTTTGGTGCACTTATCTATCAAAAACCAAAAGGAGTAGGCTTGAATTCTGTGTGTGTGCACTACCTCTGTACTGTGCTCTAACTAAATTAGAAAATAAAACAGAACTAGAGATTTCTGTCAAGCTATGGATTCTGTTACTTTTGTCCCTAACAGGCAGGAGTCTAGCACTATACGTGGCTGCTGTCCATCTGGCATGCAAGGGCTATCAGGGTCCTTGCAGCTCACCACAGGTTCAGTGGCTTCCACATCACTGCTACTCCTTATGGCTCCCCAGGGACTGCTCGTCTCTTTTTAGGCTATACAAGCAGAGAGTTTCTCTTTGTTGTGGTTCAGGCTGTAGCTTCTCTGCAGAGGCTAGCTCTGGGACCTCTCCCTTCTCAGCTTCTCTTCTCTGTAAGGCTGAGTTTCCTGGGACACTTCTTTACTGGGGTACTGCGCAGCTTCCTCTCTCTTCACAAGATGGAGTTCCAGACTCTGTTCTCCACTGGATTTCTCTCTGGGCTTCTCTTTTTCTCTCTTTCTCTTTCTCTCTGCTATTGCTGGATGCTCCAGCTGTTTTTCATCTCCCACTTTGGTCACTGTCTGTCTCTGTCAACGCTACTCCTGGTGCTTCCCTTCAGATTGTTGGGTTCTTCTATAGGTATTCTGACCACCCTGAAGCTGCAAGTTATCTCTTTCTGTTGGCTTGGCTGTCTTTCTTCCCAAAAGTTGCATAAATTCCATCCAAGCAGCCCCTGCAATGCAGGGGGCGGGGGGGGGGGGGTTGGGAAGGAAGAAGGGCCCACTTGGCAACAACAACCCCCTGTCCTCCTGCATAGCAAACTTACTTTAACTTGTTTGCATGCTGCCTCCACTCCAGGCCCAGCAGCTGTCACTGCCTGGGCCAAAGTCTCGTGATAACAGCCACACTGCAAGACTTTGGCCCAGGAGGTAACAGTTGCCAAGCTTGGAGCAGAGGCAGCACAACAAAGTAAGTTTGCTGCATGCAAAGGAGGGGGTGCGCGACACAGGGGGTTCACACTGCTGCCACAACAATGGGGGCCATCAGCAACATTTTGCTTGATGGCTCCTCATTAGAACTTATGCCACCTGCTTCCCAACTCTTCTTGGCTTAGCTGCATTCTTGTCTTTTACAGTTCTCACACACCCTCATGCCGGGAATGACCTTTAATCGTTCCCGGCATTTAGCGCGCTTCACTAGAACACAGCTGCCAGCATGAGGGAAAACACCGCTCTTCATGCTGGCAGCTATGCAGAGTTGAGCCAGGACCTCGGGCATGCCTCCCCGGCTCCCTTTAAAGTCGCTTAGACAGGCACGGGGCTCTTTGGGTGGGGGGTCTAGGATAGGACTGGAAATGGCCGATGGGGGGGGGGCTAGGATTGGAAATGGACTGATGGGGGAGCTTGGACTGAAAATGGGCTGATGGGGTGCTAGGATAGGACTGGAAATGGTGATGGGGCTAGGATTACAAATGGGCTGATGAGGAAGCTTGGACTGGAAACGGACTGATGGAGGGCTAGGACTGGAAATGGCTGATGGGGGGGCTAGGACTTGGGGGACTAGGACTAGAAATGGGCTGATGGGGGGAGCTTGGACTGGAAATGGGATGATGGAGGGCTGGAATAGGACTGGAAATGGGCTGATGGGGGGAGCTTGGACTGGAAATGGGCTGAAGGGAGCTGGAATAGGACTGGAAATGGCCAATGAGGGGAGCTTGGACTGGAAATGGGCTGATGGGGATGGAATAGCACTGGAAATGGCTGATGGGGGGCTAGGACTGGAAATGGACTGATGGGGGGCATGGGAGAATAGAACAAGAAGAGAGCGGATGCTGGGAGGGGCTGGAACTAGAAGGGAGCTGATGTTGGGAGAGGACTCTCTTCAAGTCTCTTCTGATAAGGTTTCTTACGCAGGCTCCAAATCATTTTGGTCACTTTGACTGGAATCTGTTCAGAGGAAGGCGACCAAAATGATTTGGAGCCTGCGTAAGAAACCTTATGAGAAGAGACATGAAGACCTAAATATGTACACTTTGGAGGAGAGGAGGGATAGAAGAGATATGATTCAGACCTATAAATACTTAAAGTGGAACGATGAACAAACAAACCTCTTCCAAAGACGGGGAAGCTGCAAAACTAGAGGGCATAACATGAAGCTGCAAGGTGGAAAATTGAAAGGCAATGTCAGGAAATATTTTTTCACTGAAAGGGTGGTGGATGCTTGGAATGCTCTCCCGATAGAAGTGGTGGGGGCAAACACGGTGACGGAATTCAAAACAGCATGGGACAAGCACAGCGGATCCCTTTACAGCAACAGAATAAAAACAAAATAAACTGAACCATCTAACTTCTCAACAAATAGGGGTGTCCTACATGGAGTGGTGGGTCCACCCCTAAACAAAGACATGGGGAGGGGTGGCCTGCACAGAGCGACAGGTGCACCTACTCTTTCCGTATCTTGCTGGGCAGACTGGATGGACCATGCTGGTCTTTATCTGCCGTCATTTACTATGTTACTATGACTAGAAGGGGATAGGGATGGGGGAATGAGGATGGAGAGGGGAAAAGATATTTTCTGTGGGAGGTAAGAAAAATCTACGATTGGCTGGGTATTGGGAGAGTAAGTGGAGATTGAGTATGGAAGGGTGAAATTTGAGTGGATGATAAAGGAATAAAGAAAGAAATGCGGGAAAGAACTAAAGGGAAAAGATCAGTATGTTAAAGCAGATATAGAGAGAGAATGGAAAACATCTAGAAGAGAGAAGAAAGAACAAATGGATAGCAATGGAGAGTTAGTAAAAGACACGAAAAAAAACAGAAGAAAGTGAGCAACTGCAACTGAAAAATAAAATGCTCAAACAAAAGGTAGAAAAATACTTTTTTTATTTTGAATTTATTAACTGGAATATATCAGCTCTGGGAAATGTTTATCGCTAATGTCTTTGCATTTTTGTGTAGTACAAGAGGAAAATAATTTATAGTTTTATTTCTCCAGTGTTGTTGTACATTCCAAGTTTGGCTTTTGGGGTTCCCAGTTTAATTATTGTCTTCCTATTTCTAAATTGTAATCCCTTGTTTTTTGTTTGGTGACGGCAGGGCCGGCCCGTCCATTGAGCGAGAATGTTTTTTGCACAGAGCCCCGTGTTTCAGGGGACCCCGCACAAAGAACATTCCGCTTTAAAAGTAAATTTAAAAAAAAAAAAGCTGGCTGCTGCCGCTGCCGCCACCGCCGCATCAGCCCACAGCACATTACCAGTCCTAACCCCCCCCCATCAGCCCACAGCATATTACCAGTCCTAACCCCATCAGCCCACCTCAAGTCCTAAACCCCTCTCCAGCCCATTACCAGTCCTAATCCCCCTCCCCATCAACCCAGGGAAAATTAAAACTTAAAAAAAAGCTGGCTGCTGCCGCCACCGCCGCAGCGGCAGAATCGACTGTCCCGCGGGGCCCCCCCCCCCCCTGCCTGGCAGAGCACTCCCTCCCTCCCTCCTTCCCTTCCTGCTTGCTTGCCTCAGTCCCTCTCCGCTTCGGCTGTCAGAGTCGCGAAGGGAAGCTTCTCCCTCGCGACTCTGTTAAGCCCACCGGAGCAGATGGGAAATTTCCCATAAGCCCCAGCGGGCTTAACAGAGCCGTGAGGGAGAAACTCTCCCTTCGCGGCTCTAAGATTGGAAATGGGCTGTGGTGGGGGCTTGGATTGAAATGGACTCATGGAGGGGCTAGAACTGGAAGTAGGTTCATAGGGGGCTTGGATTGAAATGGGCTGAGTGGAGGGGAGCTAGGATTTGACATGGGCTGATGATGGGGCTAGAAAAGGACTAGAAATGGGCTGCTGGGGGGTTGGGATTGGAAATGAGCTGATGGAGGGACTCGGATAGGACTGGAAATGGACAGGGGAGCTAGAACTGGAAATAGGCTGATCGGGGGGGGGCTAGGACTAGAAGGGAGAGGATGCTGGATGGGGCTGGAACTAGAAGGGAGCTGATTTTGGAGGAGGATTATAATGGGATGGGGCTGGGAGAGTGAAATGGAGAGGGGAAAAATATTTTGCGTGGGAGGGAAGAAAAATCTACAATTGGCCGGGTATTGGAAGAGTATGTGGGGATTGAGGATGGAGGGGTAAAATTTGAGTGGATGAAATAGGAATGAGGAAAGAGCAAAAGGAGAAAGATTAGTATGTTAAAGCAGATGTAGAGAGAGAATGGAAAAAAAAATAGAAGAGAGAAGAAAGGACAAATGGAAAGCAGATGATGGAGAGTTAGCAGAAGACACAAAGAAACCAGAAGAAAGTGGCTGGAGCAATTGCAACTAAAAAAAATGCACAAAAGATAGAAAGATATCTCTTTATTTTGAATTTATTAACTGGAATATGTCAGCTCTGGGAAATGTGCATCATTAATGTCTGTGCTTTGTTTAGTAGAAGAGGAAATTAATTTATAGTTTTATTTCTACAATGTTGTTGTACATTCCAAGTTTGGCTTTTGGGGTTCCCAGTTTAATTATTGTCTTCCTGTTTCTAAATTGTGATTCCTTGTTTGGTGATGGTCTATGTTCTGCAGGTGTAACTGAGCCAAGGTATTCTGTTTATGTAGTTGCTATTTGACATTGCCCTTGTTCTCTTTCCCCAGTAGGTCATGTATTGTTATTCTCTGAAATGTATTGGTTTAATATTTGCAGTGTTGCTTTTTGATAGGTAAGGTCTGGTGCTTTGTGAGTCCTGGTAGTGCTGATCTCCCGGAACAAGCAGGAATGAGTCTTCACATATGGGTACGTCGGTACCGACGGAGTCCGCGCGGGAACACTCCCCAGCGTCCAATCAGAATGCTTTTGGGAGCATCCCACCACGCCTGCGTGCTGCCTTCCCGCCTTTCCCAACTGCCTCTCCTCAGTTTTCGTTTTTCCGCGGAGCCGGCAGGACGTACTCCTGTCACCGCAGAAAATTCTTCTTTTATTTTTTGTTTTCTTGTGGTCGCGTCTGCCTTCCCCGACGCCACCGGTACCGCCGGTGTTTCTTTCTTCTTTTTTCTTACAAAATTTCCTTTCTGAGGAATATTTTTTCCCTGTTAGTGCCTGAAGGTTTTTCGGCCTGCTAGGCCTACTCACTCTCCTTCATGGAAATACCAGCCACTAACCCTAAGAAATGTTTAAACTGTGGCGGTACCAAATTAATTGTAGACACTCATAATTGGTGTCTACCCTGTTTGGGTCCTGACCACCATCCGCTGGAGTGTTCCTTCTGCAGCGGTATATCCAGAAGAAGTCTTCAGTATCGAGCATGTCTCGATACGCGGTCCCCATTAAACTTCACGGTACCAGACAACGCTTCTTCTTCACAGGATCAGGTAACCCAAAAACAGTCTGTTAAGACTAGCCAGGCCTCGAGTGGTAGATCTCATGCTCAGCATAGAGATGCCTCTGGCGTTGCCCTCAAGAACACCTTGATAGCTGGTCAGTTACTGAACGATGCACAATCTGCTCTATATCAAAACAGTCGTTCACGTGTGAAATAGGCAAAAATATTTCATCAAATCTTCTCTAAATTAATCTCAAACATTTAAAGAGGTCTCAGACTTAATCGGTTCTGCCACCGGGACTGACGTCCGTTATCACAGCAGAAACCCTATTAGCATCAATGACCTCTGGAGCTAGTTGAACAACGCTTTTATAATATAGCAAGTCCAATAATCAAAAAAAGAAAAGCTGTAAGCAATCCTTATCTGCGTCTTCAACAACACCCCATGGATTGGGTTGAGCTCGGATCCCGACGCCTCACTCAGGTACCAGTCATGCGTTTCACGACTTTAGCTTTCTTCAGGGGATCAATTCGGCTCTCCCAGCCAACCGACAATTACCATGTCATTCAAAGAAAGCTGCCCGCGTTTACACACTGCTTCTCTTCAGTTCTCAATCTTAGCGCGGCGTTTGAGAACTGAAGAGAAGCAGTGTGTAAACGCGGGCAGCTTTCTTTGAATGACATGGTAATTGTCGGTTGGCTGGGAGAGCCGCATTGATCCCCTGAAGAAAGCTAAAGTCGTGAAACGCATGACTGGTACCTGAGTGAGGCGTCGGGATCCGAGCTCAACCCAATCCATGGGGTGTTGTTGAAGACGCAGATAAGGATTGCTTACAGCTTTTCTTTTTTTGATTATTGGACTTGCTATATTATAAAAGCGTTGTTCAACTAGCTCCAGAGGTCATTGATGCTAATAGGGTTTCTACTGTGATAACGGACGTCAGTCCCGGTGGCAGAACCGATTAAGTCTGAGACCTCTTTAAATGTTTGAGATTAATTTAGAGAAGATTTGATGAAATATTTTTGACTCAAGAACACCTTGGCATTAAAACCCTGGTGGGAGTCTTCGGCCTCCAAGCCATTTATGGGGTTTCAGGTTGTTTCTGGGGTTCTCACCTCTACGAACATACCTGAGCCATGCCCGGTGGCGGCATCCGCTTGGGGCGGTACCGATACCCCGGCATCGGCAATGGTGTTGGATGAAATATTCCTCACCAAAGATCGTAGCCTAGCGCTCTCGGTTCCTTCGGGGCCAACTGAGCCGCTGCTGACCGATCTTCCAGTATCTGTATCGATCCCGGTACCGGTACTGGTATCGACGTAGGTACCCTCCAGCTATGCATCGATAGACTCGCTTCCTTCGATGCCGAGTCTGGAATCGATCTCTAGTCTGGATGACTGGGTACCGATTCGTCTCGGTACCGACATCAAACGGTATCAAAGATATTCTACCGATGATCAAGGTCTGCCACATTCGGTTACTTCGGTACCGATAGAGCTATCACAGACTGATCTTCATGTATCGGTATCAACGACAGTACCGGTCTCGGTACCGGTATCGACATCAACATCGGTGTCGGTACCTCCCATGCTCGTTTCAACCGGCTCGCTTCCTTCCATACCGAGTTTGGAATCGATCCCTAGCATGGACGATTTGCTACCGATGGGTTGCAGTACCGGCTTCCAGCGGTACCGACAACTATCCTTGAAGGACAATCCGAAGCTCCACCCCTTCAGATCTTCTATTCTAGAGAATCTGAATGAACCGGTCTGTGCTAGAGCTAGTTCTTCAACAGATCTAGTTCTTACTCCTCTTTCTAGAGGATTTCCCTCTGGGGAGATTTCTTTTCAAGCATTCCTGCTTGATATGGCAAAGTTACTTGCCATTTCTATACCTGGTCAATATCCTGCACCAGGGGATCCAGAACCTCTGCAGATCCCCTGCAGATCCAAAGGAAGTCATTATGTTTCCTTTGCATCAGACCTTGCAGGATCTCCTATTTAGAACGTGGGAAGCTCCTTTAACGGTATCCCCACCTTCTAGGGCAACTGATCTTCTATACATGGTGCCCCCTTCTCCAGGTTTTCAAAAGCCTCAGCTCCCTCATCATTCTATTGCTGTAGAATCAGCAATGAGGCGTGTTAAGAGTACTAAGAAGCACTTTTCTTATCCGCCAGGTCATGAGGCTAAGACTTTGATGCCTTTGGACACCAAACCTTCCAGGCATCCATGTTTTCAGCAATAATTCTCTCATATATATTCTATATGGGATTATCTCTTGAGGAGGTCACAAAGAATTTACTACTTTTGACCCCTTTTCTTCAAGAGCCTAAAAGAGCAGATTTTTCTATACTAGTCAATCATGCTCAAAATATTTCTAGGTTCCTTACTCATGCTTCCCTGGACTCTTTTGAGTCTGTTAGCAGAACTTCTGCTATAGCCATATGGGCACGACGTAGAGCCTGGCTCCAAGCTTCAGACTTGGACAAATGGATACAAGATAGACTGGGAAATACTCCTTGTACTGGAGAGAATCTCTTTAACAAGGAGGCTTTACTCCAAGCTGCTCAGTTATCTACTGACACTATTGCTTTCAGAGGCTTGTCTACGCCTTCCTCTATCCCAGTTTATAGGAAATCTACTAACTTTGTTCCCTTAAGGGGAGAAAGTTTTATTCATCTTCTACCCATCATACAGATGTTCCCAGACAGGGGAAACATCCAACCAGGCTAAGGAAACCACAACCTCAACAGGTTCAGCAAACCCAGCATCCGCAGGGCTTCTGATATATTATCGTTACATCTTTCTTTCCTTTTTGGGGTTTAGAACCTGTAGTTTGCTTCTTCTTAATAGAAGCATCTTCACTGTTTCCATCCTAAACTCTAAACATGGATCTCTTCTCAACAGACATCCATTCTTTTTGTTCTATGATGATCATGCTTATAAGTAGCAGGGGTTTTTCTCTTCCTCCTGGGAGGAAAAAGAGGTGTAACAACTATCAATAAGATAGTTTCCTGTTCCAGCATGTATCATCATACCTTTCCAGGGACTTATCATATCATAAGTCTCCTTCAACTCTGTCTTTACCTACCCTCTTACTGAAACATTTCGTCTGCAAGAGTGGTACCATTTAGCTGGATGGGTTTTTTCTAAAATCCCTGTAGGTTTCTACCTATTCCAGTAAGGGGTTTCCTTTTCAGAGTTGTCCCCCCCCCCCCCCCTTTTTCAATCTTACTTGGGGCAGCTTATCAGTCAGTAAAGGAGTCTTGCCACTCCTGCTTATGTCTGTTCATTCTTTTCTGCTGCCTTGGTAATAGCTGCAACGGCAGGAGTTCCTAGTAGTTACTCTCTGGTTCTATTTACCAAGTAACCAAGGTTTGTCCTCCATTGGCAATCCTTTCTGGCCTTAGTAGTAAGTCCAAAACAGGTTATCGACCTTTCTTTTGGTAACTCTATTACTACAGGCCTATCGGCTTCATTTCTATTCCTCGCCATCTCCAATTCCCTTGACATTGGCAGAATAGTTTGTTACCTACTGGCTTTTAAACAGACAGTTTTATTTTATTTATTTACATTCTCTTATATACTGCATCAGTATGGTTTACATTGAACAAACTGAAATTATATTGAACAGGGCATTATAACTTGGAGATAACTATTTTACAGGGAACATGGGCTATGGAGGGTTAAGTGGCTTGCCCAAGACCACAAGGAGCACCTGTGGGACTAGAAACCCCAGTCCTTCCGGCCCAAGGTTGCTGTCCTCTAGTGGGATTTGAACCCCTGACCTTCTGGCCTGAAGTACCTTGCCCCAACCACTAGGCCACTCCTCCACTCCAGTGGGTTTTTTCTTCTAACCAACCTGCAGCATGCTCTCTGCAACCCTACAGAGTAGCTCTGCACTATGGGCCCTTGCTAGAGAGCATTTGCATCTTCCTAGCAGATAATCCCAGATGGTTAGGAAGGCCTCATCCAGTCATGCTCCCTCATGACTGGTAGGGTTTCCCTACCTTTACCATTTCCCGTAAGGTCTCCTTTTAAAATGAAGGACACATGCCTTACATCACGTGAAAACCTAAAGAATTGCTCAGTTCCCTGGCTTCGTCCACGTCTCCACTGGTCTCCTTCACCAGGGATATTTTTCTTTTTCGTGTAGCTCGTCCTTATATGGTTTTCATTTCCATTGCGTCTTTTATCCAGTTACCATACTACAGATCTAAAAGGACCTGGACTTGCTGCCTGCAGACTGAAGATATCATCTGCACTTTTTTCACTTAAACCATCCTGGTTATTCAAGGGCTAGAATTCCTAAATGAATCTAGACTGCTCCTTGTCAGAGAGAGCATTCCCCTGACTCTGTCAATCATAACTAGGGAGAAAGGTTTTCTTGCATCTCTTCAAGCAGGTATTACCCTTCTTGTTATTAGATGCACCTTTCTCTCTCCACATACTCCTATGTGGGTATAGTTATATAGGCATGTCTCTACCTACATATGTGGAGACATGTATATATCTATATGCAGATATATTTATATCTATATCTATATATATATCTATATGTATCTATGTGTATTTATGCCCATGTATATCTCTATATATGTATCCACATATAAATATATATATATATGTTAAGACATATCATCATAGGTAGATATGTACCTAGATACTTATCTATCTATCTGTCTAGGTTCATATATATATATATTCCTATATGACTCTGACAGCTGGGCACTACCCTTATAAATGCCGTGCCAGCATGCATAGGGTTCTACATATACAGCCAATCTCTGTGGTAATTAACAAATTTCTTACCATAACCCTTCAGGTTTAGGTACCTCTGAAGCTCTCCATATATCATTATCTTTCCTACTTAACATCAATTAGGAAAGATATTACCGATCTTCAGTTAATCAGAAACTATAACGCCTCGGACATCTGTCCTTATTTCTCATCGGATACAGGGGTCTTCAATACCCCTTCTCTCCTACAAGGACTATTTTCTATTTGTCCGTCCAAATTGGTCAAACATATCTCCTTTTGGTCCTAGGATTGTGCTATTCTCCAACCACTGCTGTTGCGATCGTGACACCACAACTCCTTCTCTTTCCCTCCCGCAGCAGCTGCCTCACTTCCGGGTTCAGGGCCTGCAGCACTGCCACAGGAGACTGCTGCAGTCCAGCCCTTCTCCATCAGGGCTGCATTAGAGGACCATTGGGGGAGCCCCAAGTAAAGAAAAAGTGGTGTGTTTTTTTCGTTGTTTACAAGCGTATATGTTGATTGAAGGGCAGAAATCCTGGAACAAAGGGCAAATCAGAATCCTACAGCACTAAGCTCTACTCCCATGACTACAGCTGCCGGACCACACAATCTTCCAGGTCTCTCATGTGAAAGTATACTTGCTGTATGTGCATGTGCTGATCTTTACGGTTTCAATAAGCTAAAGGTGAAAGAAAAATAAAGTGTTGTGTCTGACACTAGTGATTCTCGTACAGTCTTAGCTGACAGAAGACTTGTACTTCTTTCAGCAGATGCTCGCACTCATAGGGTGAGAGAGTCTCTCAGTCACTTTGCAGTGAGCATCCTTCTGCGGATCTCACAAACCCCCACTGACTGCAGCTACCCCATGATGCTTCTGTTCCTGCAGCTGCCACTGCTGTCCAGGTTTCTCTCTCTCTGCCCTGGCTGCTGTTCCTCCACAGCTCTCTCAGTGATGGCCCTATTTCAGCATTTCCTTCTCTTGCAGCTGCAGCAGCTTTTTGCCTCTCTCGCCTCCTGTGGCAGCTGTTGGCCAAATGCATTTCCAGGTTCGTGGTCCTAGTCAGCTGCCTTGGGAAAATTCTGATGTCTTGCCCTCCTCATCCATGGAGCAAAACAGATATCGGGGCCCCCTCCCTCCAATTAAAAAATATTTATTTTGTTTTCAATTGTTTAAACTAAAAGCTATACAACTATGGAACAGAACGATCTGGAGATATCCTGTTCCTAGGCAGAAGTAAATATATTTAGATGTCAGGGCTCCAAGAGGTGGCTGCATGGGAGGGAATAATTCTTGGTCTGCAGAGGGCATGAATGCAGCATCTATGGTAGTCCTACCTCCTGCACACCCTTAATATTGTTATGGAGCTCTGATGAATTTCTTTATTAGCAAACTGAATATTAAATGAACATTGCTTTCTATGTTAGGTACTATCCTGCAAAACCCCAACAGCTCAAGTTTATATACTGTATGGATTCCCAGAAAGTCAAGAAGAGGTAAGAGAATCTTGAAGAAGAAGAATCCTTTTTGAACATTGTGCTTGAGACAAAGCTTGATTATTTCTTTCATGAACCTGAAACACAGTTCTTTGTCCACTTCTGTTTAGTGGGACTTCCTGGGCTATTTCTGATTGCCTTCAGGATTACTTTCGCTTTTGGCACCTTCCAGCATGGCTTCTGGAACACAAATTTTGTATGCAGTTGGATCTTTGGGCCATTGGCGTTTGCCATTTAAAAGCGAAGTCTAGCATTTTATTCTCTTCTTGTGTTTCACTTATAAGTTGGCTTAACACAGGCCTGGTAACTTGTTCACTTATAAAAAGAATAAAATGGAGTTTGTTCAGCAGAGAGGTATTACTCCTTTCATGACAAACTTTCCAACAAAAAAATTTTGGAAATCTTTTAAAATGTGTTTTTGGGTGGATGTCTTTTGTTTAATTTTGTAGTCTGACCTCTATATGAGAACCGACACCTTTTTTTTGCTAGAAAAAATTCACTGTGTAAAACTGATCAATACCAAGGAAACTTTCTAACTCAAACTCTCAGTTCCTGTGGAATTGTTTATAATGCTATTATTGTCACAGTTCTGGGATAAGGAGGGATAAAAAGAGGTTGTTGATGGAATATTTCTGTGAGAACTTTGAAGAGACCTAATGTACTCCTGCATAAAGAATGTACTGATTGTTCTGGCTATATGACCTGTTCCCGCACTAAATAATATTGATGAAGTTAGCCACTCAGAATGCTGTCACAGAATAGATTAAATATCTTTCACGGTTACACTTCTGTTAACTTATCCACTGATGAAGAAGAAAGCAATTCTTGCCTCATCTGTAAGGTCAAGGCATCAGGCAATACTTCTTGAAAGCCTAAAGGCATACCTTTCCCAACTCTATTTAGCAGCGACTGCACTGAATCATTTCAACAATGGGCCAATTTCTGGGAGGTTAATCAAGAAGCCAGGCACGAGGATGTTGACATTCATCTTAATGATATACTCGCTGCTGAAGTGCTCACAAGGCTGGACTCTGCACATTTTGTAGTTTTGGAAAATCAGTGCATGAATCTTAAAAATGGCTAAGATGTTCCGAAAACATCCCAATCATTTACAGAAAGTTTTCTAATTACGATGGGTCTCTGCTTGTGCTTTTCTGTCAGGCAACCCACAAAAGAAAACAGAGGAAAAATCAGAAGCCTCCACAGCTCTGAATCAATTAGTGATATATACAGGTACACACACACATACACACATCTATATATTTTATTTATTTTGCATTTAACTCATGTCTTTTCAGTAGTACTTCAAGGTGAGTTGCATTCAGCCTTTCCCTGTCTCTGGGGCGACTTACAATTTAAGATTGTACCTGAGGCAATAGAAGATGTAAGTGACTTTCCCAAGGCTACAGGAAGTGTCAATAGGATTCAAACACTGCTCTGCTTTGCCACTTAGGCCATAGTTTTAACCACTTGGCTACTTCTCCGTTCTTTGGCAGATTGTAATTTTTCATCTTGGTGTAGTTGTCATGCCAACCACAGGGTGGGGCCAAAAATCCCGAGATTCCCTGTTCTGCCACCAATAGCTAAGTCTTGCTTTGAGATGCCAACTCCCACCGAGCAGGGTTCAGGCTGTCAAATAAGGTCAAAATGCCTTATTTGGCAGCATGACTCCTGGTAGTAATACCACAAGATTACTGCTAGGGGTCATGGTGGCCATTTTGAAACCCAGAGCAGAAGGAGCAAGAGCGACTTTGGATCACTCCTGCTCCCAGAAGTTGGGGGATCAGGAGTGGGGAGAGGGGTCTGCCTGGGGACCTTGGGGGTTCTTTCTGCCAGGGGGATTGAGTGGGGAAATGCTATGCCTTGAGGGGATTGAGTGTCTGGAGCAATCAGATGTCTGGGGGTGTCCATGGGGAATCACTTGTTGGGGACATTGGGGGTGATCAAATGCCTTGAGTGGATTGTAGGTCAGGGGATCACTTTTGGAAAAGATGCTCTGTGGAGATGGGATTGGTGCTGCAGGATTTTGTGTGCCTTCAGATTGGGGAGCAGAGATTTTAAAGAGCCTCTCCCATGCATATGAGAGGTGTTGTAACACTTCTTTCCCCATGTGGACATGGAGAGTTACCAACATGCAGTCCTGCATATATTTTACAAGAGGCTTTAGGCTTGTAGAGCCTCTTGTGAGATACTGTGGGAATTTTCCGCATCCTGACACGGATGCCTTAATTCCCCTCTCCAGATTCTATCTAGAATCTTCCTAAAGGATGAATATGTGAAATGAGCCCATAAATCTAGAAAAATTAGTTTTAAATGACCATAAACCAAGGGGCTTGTTTACAAAGCCGCGGTAGCGGTTCGCGGTCGTTATCGGAGCCGCGGCCCCATTGAAATCAATGGGGTCGCGGCTCCGATAACGATTGCGAACCACTACCGCAGCTTTGTAAACAAGCCCCCAAATATTTTTGTGGTCGTGCACATCTCTAATGTGTGTCTCAGGTCCTGGAACATCCCAATAAAATGTTAACCTCTCAGGTGTTGATTGAGCTCAGTTAAAGGTAGTGTTTCTGACAGATATGTGCTGGTTTATGGTTCTGTCTTAATGATGAGTGAGTGTGACTGAGGAATAGATGTTATGGTCCAAAGGATGACCCAGAGCCCCTGATAAAATGCTCTGCTCTCCTGCTCTGGGCTAAAATGTCCTCTTGTCCCTAGACACACTTAGCACTAACTACAAAATTTATTTATTTATTTGACTGTTTTTTTATACTGCTTTTCACCGGGGCAAAGCGGCGTACATTACAACAAACTGTTATAAATAGAACAAAGGAACTTATTTACAATACAATTGCTGTATGCTAAAGATATTACATAGAATGGTATAACTTATTTACATTTTAATACCTGGATGAAAGGGGCTTATAAGTTTTATACAAGGTTGGTTGCTCATTCTTTGGAACTATGGGGGGATGCTGAGGGGGGGGGGGGGAGAGAGGTGCTGAAATGTTCATTGAATAGATGTGTTTTGAGCAGTTTTCTGAACGTGGGTAGGTCGTTTGTTGATCTAAGGCTCCAGGGAGAGAGTTCCAGAGGGATGGTGTGTACAGTTCAAATGCCCTGTTGCAAGTGTACTGGGTGCTTTTGTTTTTTTCTTGTGGTATGCTTAACATGTTCATGGTGTTTTGTCTTTTTGTCCTGGAAGAGTTAGTGGCATTCAGGAGAGATTGTAGATAATGAGAGGATTGATTGTTAATGATCGTGAAGGTCAGAAGTAATACTTTGTAGAGTATGCGGCTAGGTAGGAACAAGAAATGGAGCTGTTTGAGGATAGGAGATATAAATTAACAAGAAAACCTTGCTAGGCCCTCACACAAAGTATGCCTGCTCTGAATGTGCACACTGTTCTGTACTGGTTTCTTGCTAAACTGGAAAAAAAACCCAAAATACATTTTAGGAACAGCACTAGTAAACATAAGCCTTACAGTTTCCTCAGTGGCTGTCGCTTGTTGTGGTCAGCATGGCCTTTAGTGACTGTTACAGCTACTCTCTCTCTCTTGGTCTCACAGGGGCAGCCTCTCCTTTCAGTATACAGACTACCCTTCTGCTCTTCAGTCAGTCTCTCTCTTTCTCTCTCTCTCTCTCTCTCTCTCAAGCGTTTTCTGCTGCTTCCCTTCAGAAATTCAGTCAGGGATCTCTTTCTCTCACTCTGTTGCTGTCTTCCAGCTTTTTCCAGCCTCTCTGGTTTCTTTGAGCCCATCTGAGCTGGGTACCTGCAGTCTACAGCATCTCCAGCTCATCATTTCTTGTCCTTTCTACTTTTCTTTTCTCCTTCTTTCTTCTCGCCCAGTTTTCCCCTTTCATCTGACTCAGCTCCTTCGGGGAGTCTTCTCATCTTCTTTACTGAGTTCCATCTTTCTATCTGAACTTTCTGTCTTATAAGTGTGGGTCCACCTGTATCCTGTTGCTTGCAAATAATCACACCTAGTGCCTACAACACATATGGAGGGGAATTTTAGAAGGGACATCCAAGCACAATCTGGGACGTCTAAGCCAAAATGTCTGAAAAAAAGCAGGCGACATGCAGGACTTCCGGTGATGTCACCGAACCGCATGGACAGCTGAAAAAGAGTTCCGCCGTTCATCCCTGCAAAAGTAATTAATCTCCCCCAAAAACAAAGCAATAAAACTACCCCAAAGAGGATTGGATTGGTCAAGGGATGTGGAGGCTGGTGGAATGACGACAGCAAAGAAAAAGATGGCAGACATAAGAGAGTATACGCTAGCTGCTGTCAGAGGTGAGCAGAGAGAAGGAGTTAAAATGGGAGGTGAAGCGAATATAGAGGCCGAGTCTGAAGAGCAGATGAGTACCTTGGAAGAGGTGCAGAGTAAAAGTGCTGTAGTGCAGATTTCTAAGGAAGAAGTCCTGTCCTGGTTGCTTCATGTGGTGCCTTTACACAAACGCGGAAGTAAGGATGTGGTTGAAAACTACAGGCCAGTTAGTTTAACTTCGGTGGTGAGTAAATTATTGGAAACGCTGCTGAAAGAGAAAATAGTGAGGTTTCTGGAGTCCAGCGGATTACAGGATCCGAGGCAGCATGGATTCACCAGAGGCAGGTCTTGTCAGACAAATCTGATTGATTTCTTTGACTGGGTGACCAGGGAGTTGGACCGAGGGAGAGCTCTAGATGTGGTGTATTTAGATTTCAGTAAAGCCTTTGACACTGTTCCTCACAGGTGACTTATAAACAAACTGAGCACCCTAGGGATGGACCCTAAAGTTACTGCTTGGGTTAGAAATTGGTTGGGTGGGAGGCGACAAAGAGTACAAGTAAATGGAGCTCACTCTGAGGAGAAGGATGTTACCAGTGGTGTGCCCCAGGGATCTGTCCTTGGTCCGATTCTTTTTAACATCTTTGTTAGTCATATAGCGGAAGGGCTGTCGGGTAAGGTTTGCCTCTTTGTGGATGATACCAAAATCTGCAATACAGTAGACACCCAGGAAGGTGTAGATAACATGAGGAGGGATCTAGCTAAGTTTGAAGAATGGTCTAGAATTTGGCAGCTGGGATTTAATGTTAAAAAATGTAAGGCCATGCATTTGGGCTGCAGCAATCCAAGGGAGCAATATAGTATAGGGGGTGAAGTACTTTTGTCCACTAAAGAAGAGCGGGACCTAGGCGTGGTTGTGTCTGATGATCTTAAAGTAGCTAAACAATTAGAAAAGGCGACAGCAAAAGCTAGAAGGATGCTTGGGTGCATACGGAGAGGAATGGCTAGCAGAAAAAAGGAGGTGATAATGCCTCTGTATAAGTCTTTGGTGCGACCTCATTTGGAGTATAGTGTGCAATTCTGGAGACCGCACCTTCAACAGGATGTGAACAGGATGGAGTCGGTGCAGAGGGTGGCTACTAAAATGATTAGTGGTCTTCATTATAAAGCATATGAGGACAGACTTAAGGATCTTAATATGTACATCTTAGAGGAAAGGCGGGATAGAGGTGATATGATTGAGATGTTTAAATACCTCTGTGGCATAAATGTTCAGGGAGAGAGCCTCTTTCAATTGAAAGCAAGTTCTGCTACGAGAGGACATGAGATGAGGGTGAAGGGAGATAGATTCAGGAGTAGGGTTGCCAACTGGCTCCAGATGCGCCCGACAGGCTTGATCCAGTCCTGTGTTTACCCCATTGCATGCAGGGACTTGTAGTCTGGCTTTTCTTATGGAGTGCAATGGAGAAATCAGAACTACATGTCCCTGCATGCAATGGAGTAAACCCAGGACTGGATCAAGCCTGTCGGGCGCATCTGGAGCCAGTTGGCAACCCTATTCAGGAGTGATATGCAGAAATTTTTCTTTATGGAAAGAGTAGTAGATCCATGGAATAGTCTCCCAGTGGAGGTGGTAGAGATGAGGACAGTAACTGAATTCAAAAAAGCATGGGACAAACACAGAGGATCTCTAAAGGTAAAAAGGGGACTGTTGTAGTTGTTGATATGGAAGGACAGACTAGATAGGCCATGTGGTCTTTTTCTGTCATCATATTTCTATGTTTCTATGGTTCGGTGAGCTGCGATCAGAAATGGCGGAATTCAGAACAGACATGGAGTCAGCCATAATGGAGTTTTGCGCTGATGTGTAGGAACTGGGGAAAAGAGTGAAGGAGGTGGAAGGGCGAGTGGAAGAGTTGCGAAGCAATTTGAGTGCAATAAATAGAGCAGTGAACAGTTTGGAAGCTGCGAAGGAATAGATTGAGTTGAAGTTTGAAGATTTGGAAAATCAGGCGAGAAGGCAAAATCTACGAATAAAGGGGGTGATGGAAAATAAAGAATATAGAGATTGTGAACAGACGGCATGAGACATATGTATGGCAGTGCTGGAGGAGCCCGAGGATAGAGGGAAGGCACTAGAAGTGAAAATAGACAGAGCATACTGTACGCTGGGCCCAAGGAGAGGGGAGGCACATGAGTTTTATGTACAGGAAAATAGGCCAGGTAGATATCTCACAAGAAAACTGAGGGAGAAAAGGGTGCATCAGCAGATCCTGAAAATAAAAGATGAACAGGGAAGGTGGGTTCGGGGTATGGAACAAATACAAAAAGTATTTCGGGACTACTACGGTAAGCTTTATGAATCAGAGCAACAAGGAGAGGGAGTGGATATAGAACTGTACCTGGCAGAGATCACATTGAAGCAATTAGGAACAGAAGTGACGGGGAGCTCGAACGATTTTCAAAAGACTGTGTTCAAGAGGAACTAGCTAAACTAAAAGTAGACAAAGCCATGGGACCAGATAGGATACATCCAAGAATAATGAAATAACTTGGGGACATTCTAGCAGCTCCACTGACTGACCTTTTCAATGCTTCTTGGGAGTTGGGAGTGGTCCCAGAGGCTTGGAGAAAGGCATATGTGGTCCCTTTACACAAAAGTGGAAGTAAGGATGAAGTTGAAAACTACAGGCCAATTAGCCTAGCCTCTGTGGTTAGTAAATTATTGGAAAACTGCTAAAAGAGAGAATAGCAAGGTTTCTGAATTGTGTGCAATTCTGGAGACCGAAACCACGGTGGCAGCGGCAGCAGCAACAAGTTTGCTTTTTTTAAAATCTACCTGGGCTATAGTGGGGGGCTAAGACTGGAAGTGGGCTGATGGGGGGGTAGGACTGGTAATGGGCTATGGGGGGCTAGGACTGGAAATGTGCTGATGGGGGGTCTAGGACTGGTAATGGGTTATGGGGGGGCTAGGACTGGTAATGGGCGATGGGGGGCTAGGACTGGAAGTGGGCTGATGGGGAGTTTAGGACTGGTAATGGGCTATGTGGGGACTAGAACTGAAAATGGGGTGATGGGGGATAGGACTTGTAATGGGCTATGGGGGTGGGGCTAGGACTGGTAATGGGCTGGGTTGTTGCTAGGACTGGAAATGGGCTGAGTGGAAGGGGGGCTTGAACTGCAAATAGCTGATGGGGAGGGGGGCTTGAAATGGAAATGGGCTGTGAGGGGAGGGAGCTAGCACTGGAAATGGGCTGAGTGGGGGGGAGCTAGGACTGGAAATGGGCTGATGGAGGGGCTAGGATAGGACTGGAAATGGGCTGTTGGGAGTGCTGATTGGAAATGGGCTGTGTGGGGGCTTGGATTGAAATGGACTCATGGAGGGGCTAGAACTGGAAGTAGGCTCATGGGGGACTTGGATTGGAAATGGGCTGAGTGGAGGGGAGCTACGATTTGACATCGGCTGATGGTGGGGCTAGGAAAGGACTAGAGATGCGCTGATGGGGGGCTGGGATTAGAAATGAGCTGATGGAGGGACTCGGATAGGACTGGAAATGGATGGGGGAGCTAGGACTGGAAATGTGTTGATGGTGTGGCTAGGATAGGATTGGAAATGGGCTGATGGGGGGCTAGGACTGGAAATGGGCTGATGCGGGGACTAGAAGGGAGCGGATGCTGGGTGGGGCTGGAACTAGAAGGGAGCTGATGTTGGGGGAGGATTAGAATGGGATGGAGCTGGGAGAGTGAAATGGAGAGGGAAAAAATATTTTGTGTGGGAGGGAAGACAAATCTACAATTGGCCGGGTATTGGGAGAGTAAGTCGGGATTGAGGATGGAGGGGTAAAATTTGAGTGGATGAAATAGGAATGAGGAAAGAGCAAAAGGAGAAAGGTTAGTATGTTAAAGCAGATGTAGAAAGAGAATGGAAAAAAACTAGAAGAGAGAAGAAAGGACAAATGGATAGCAGACGATGGAGAGTTAGCAGAAGACACGAAGAAACCAGAAGAAAGTAGCTGGAGTAATTGCAACTGAAAAAAAAATGCACAAAAGGTAGAAAAATATCTCTTTATTTTGAATTTATTAACTGGAATATGTCAGCTCTGGGAAATGTGCATCATTAACGTCTGTGCTTTGTTTAGTACAAGAAGAAATTAATTTATAGTTTTATTTCTACAGTGTTGTTGTTCATTCCAAGTTTGGCTTTTGGGGTTCCCAGTTTAATTATTGTCTTCCTGTTTCTCAATTGTGATTCCTTGTTTGGTGATGGTCTATGTTCTGCATGTGTAACTGAGCTGAGGTATTCTGTTTATGTAATTCCTATTTGACATTGCCACTTGTTCTCTTTCCCCAGTAGGTCATGTATTTATTCTCTGAAATGTATTGGTTTAATATTTGCAGTGTTGCCTTTTGATAGGTAGGGTCTGGTGCTTTGTGAGTCCTGGTAGTGCTGTTACGATACGGTGGGTTCTAAATGGGCAGTGTTTGTAGTAGTTCCTAATGTGCCTGGCGGTTGGCACTGGATTATAGTAATGTAGAAATCATTTAATCTTTCTTTATCCATACACTCAATAAGAGGCATGTTTACTAAAAGTTAGTGTATGGTAACAGTATGCAAATATTTATGCAAATGAGGCCTCTTATGCAAATGTGGCCCCGCACCCAGTCTCCGCACATGGCCCCGCACCCCCCTTGGGCCGCCCCTGAGTGGAACAGTGCCTCATTAGTGTCCCGCCAGAGCTGGGCAGCTCGACGGGAGGTTCGGGACCAGACTTCTCTCCTCCGGTGCAGTGGCATCCGCCGAAAGAGCCGTCCCTGGAGCAGAGCTTGGTGCAGTCATTGCTCTTGCAGCCCTCCCATGCCATGGAGTCTCGGGAGAACGGGGGGCTGACTGCGCAGCTGGGTAGTGGAGAGGTTTCCTTACCTCTCCCTCACTGCTCAAGGGTTTCACCATCACGGAGGTGGTCTGAGGAATCTGAATTGATCCCTTCTATATCTGGCAGCCCTGTAATGGAGTGGCAGTCTTCTGAGGTCGGTACTGGAGTGCCTGAAATCCTGGTAACATTTTCCTTTGCGCGTCCAGCTGTATTCACATTGGAGACTATTTGGTCAGCTATTGTGAAGCTTGGGGAACTGTTGGCTCCACAGGTCTCTTCTTTGGCAGCCCAATCTCAGTCTCACACTAACTTATTGCAACAGCATACATTGGAAATTTCTGCTCTACAATCTTCAGTGACTGAGATACAACAAAAAACTGTTTCCTATGATGATGGAGTTTCATCTTTTCAGAAGGATGCATTGGCATTAAAAACAAGGATTGAGATGTTGGAAAACTTATCTAGATATCAAAATCTCCGTTTGATTAATTTTCCAAAGTCTACTTTAATTAGTGCTTAGGATGTGTTTAAAAAGTATTTGATAGAGGTTTTGGGTGTTCCAAATGAGTCCCATCCCCTGATGGTTAAAGTGTATTATCTTCCTTCTGGTAAAAAGGGTGTTGGTGGTGGGGTGATTTCTGGGATTGATCAAGCTGATTCTTTGGATGTTTCGGGAATCTTAGATACCTCTTTGTGTGATTCTGTTTCTCCATCTATCTTAATTGCAACCTTTGCTCTCTCCTCTGATCGGGATTGGTTTTTGAGAATGTTTTTTTGCACGCGTACTCTGTTTTTTCAAGGGCTATCTGTACGTGTGTTTCCAGACCTGTCTAGAGAGACCCAGAGGAGAAGGAAGGAATTCTTGTTGCTCTGCCCTGGAGTTTTGCTTATGGGTGCTCAATTTTTCTTGAAATTTCCTTGTAAATGTATGGTTAAATTGCAGTCTATTTCATATATGTTTTTTGAGTCCTCACAGTTGCTGGCTTTTCTGAACTCTCACCGCTCCGTTCTTTATCTTTTATCTTTATCTTTATTTATCGCTTGATATACCGCCCATGCGTATGCGTCAGGGCGGTGTACAATAAAATCAATTGGAACGTGGAAAAAGAAAGGAATGTCATTGTTTAGACAGGACAGAGAGGGACAGGAAGAGACAGAAGAGGACAGTTAGGCAGGTTAAAGTAGGGTGGAGGAGAGGCCTGGTGGGGGGAGGGGGGACTGGTGGAGTGTGGAAGCCTTAAGGATCTGGGAGGTCAAATGCCTGCTGAAAGAGGTAGGTTTTGAGTGAGCTCTTGAAGCGTAGATAAGACAGTTCGGTACGGAGGGCAAGGGGGAGGGAGCTTCAGAGAGCAGGGGCCAAGAAGAAGAAAGTGGAGTGACATGTGGATTCCAGGTGAGCTGAGGAAGGGGAAGGAAGAAAGAGGTGATTCCTGTGTGCTGAGCAAAGGAGACGGGGAGAAGGCTGCAGACGGATGGAGTCAGCTAGATATTGGGGAGAGCCAGTGTGTAATGCTTTATGGGTAAGAATGAGAACCTTATAAAGGAAACAAAATTTGAGTGGGAGCCAGTGCAAACGGAAAAGGAGGGGGGGTGATGTGGTCCCGGGTGGAGGAATGAGTGAGCAGACATGCAGCTATATTTTGAACCAATTAGAGGCGCTGGAGTTGATATTGTGGGAGACCTGCTAAGATGGTGTTACAGTAGTCCAGCCTTGAGAGAACAAGTGAGATAACTAGTGAGGTGAGAGAGGAGAAGGGGAGGAAGGGGCGAACAGTGTGGATCTGGTGCAGGAAGAAGAAGGAACGACGGACGAGCAAGGAGATATGGTGGTGAAAGGAAAGAGAGGAGTTGAGAGTGACTCCGAGATAGCGGAGGGAGGAGACCAGAGGAATAGGAGTAGAAAGGAAGAGAGGGGAACAAGTAGGAGGTGGTGTACTAAAGGAAAGCCAGAGTGCAGCTGATTTGGATGGGTTAACGTGAAGGAAGTTACTGCTTATCCATGTGGCAACACGAGCGAGACAGAGGTTGAGGGCAGAAAGATCTGGCGAGAGAGAGCTGGTGTGATGAACAAGAAGAATGTCATCAGCATAGAAATAGCCCAAAATACCAGACTGTTGAACAATGAGTGCCAGAGGGGCGAGAAAGATGTTTAAAAGGAGGGGAGCAAGAACTGAACCCTGGGGGACCCCACAGAGAAGAGCTCGAGGAAGGGAGATGGCTGAGCTGGCCTTTACAGAGAAAGTGCGAGAAGAGAGAAAAGAACGAAACCAAGAGAGAACAGACCCGTGAATCCCGAGATCACCCAAGCAGGCTAGGAGGGTGCGATGATCCACAATGTCAAAAGCAGAAGATAGATCCAATGCCACCACAAGGGAAAGAACCCCCCGGTCATGGGATTGGTGCACTTTGCTCAGGAGGGAAATGAGAACGGTCTCAGTGCTGTGACCTGTGCGAAAGCTGGATTGGCGTGGGTGAAGGGAGAGGCTGAAGAGAGAGGGTAGAATCAAGATGAGCAGAGTGTTGGACAAACACAAGCTTTTCCAAAATCTTAGACAGAAAGGGGAGGTTGGACACGGGATGCCAATTAGCCGGTATGGAAGGATCGAGGGATGAATTTTTAAGGAGTGGGCGAATGAGGGCATGTTTCCAAGTTAAAGGAAAGACACCTGAGGAGAGGCTGTTATTGAAGAAGTGAAGTATGTAGGGAAGCAGGGTGAGGGAGAGGTCTGACAGCCAGGAGGAAGGTAAAGGGTCAAGTGGACAGGTGGTTTTATGAGAGGTAGCAATGGACTTGGACAACTCAGACGTGGTGATTGGGCGAAACATGTGCCAGATGTGGGGGAAAACCCTATTGGAAGGTGGAGGAGAGAGAGAGGGGGATAAATGAATGTAGTGCGATTGGGGAAGGGGGATCAGAGGTGGGGGACAGGTTGGGAAGGTAGCACGAAGAGACTCAATTTTACTAGAGAAAAAAGAGGCCAGACAATCGGAATCAGGCGCGTTGAGGGGAGGGGCGGTCTAGTTTTTAGCCACTGCAAAATTTTGGCTTGACTGTTAGATACTTTTTATATTTTCTTCACAATGTGTATTAATTAATTAATGTTGGTTTTTCCCCATGTGGTGGGTTGGGGTAGGGACAGACTTTTTTTATTGTCTTTTGTTATTTCCGCTTAAGTTCATTGTAAATATACAATGTTTTTTCCGTTTGTACCCTAATTTCTATGCAGGCGTATTATGCTTGGATTTATTGTAAAATGATTAAGATTAAATAATAAAAAAAACAACTTGTTACTTTATACAACAAGTATAGCTTAGCTTTACGAGCCCATGTGGCTCTATTCCATACAATAGGTCTGTGTCTGTCTAACCTAGCACCTAGTTTCACAATTGCTGCATCATGAGATATTTATCCATGGCATTAAAATCTCAAAGAGTGCAAACTTCAGTCTGCAAAATAATATCAAACACTGTTTTGAGCTTACTTGCTGCTCTTGCTGCTCTTCAGCCCCCACCACCTCCAGCAGCTCTCCCCTTCCCGGGGATCGAGCCACCAGCGGCAGGAGGGGCCATCTGCTGCACACAGCCCAGTCGGGGCTGTGCAACAGTTTTAAAATCTTCGCGCCATCGGGCGCTGCTCCTCTTCAGCCCCCACCACCTCCAGCAGCTCTCCCCTTCCCGGGGATCGAGCCACCAGCGGCGGGAGGGGCCATCTGCTGCTGCACACAGCCCAGTCGGGGCTGTGCAACAGTTTTAAAATCTTCGCGCCATCGGGCGCTGCTCCTCTTCAGCCCCCACCACCTCCAGCAGCTCTCCCCTTCCCGGGGATCGAGCCACCAGCGGCAGGAGGGGCCATCTGCTGCACACAGCCCAGTCGGGGCTGTGCAACAGTTTTAAAATCTTCGTGCCATCGGGCGCTGCTCCTCTTCAGCCCCCACCACCTCCAGCAGCTCTCCCCTTCCCGGGGATCGAGCCACCAGCGGCAGGAGGGGCCATCTGCTGCACACAGCCCAGTCGGGGCTGTGCAACAGTTTTAAAATCTTCGCGCCATCGGGCGCTGCTCCTCTTCAGCCCCCACCACCTCCAGCAGCTCTCCCCTTCCCGGGGATCGAGCCACCAGCGGCAGGAGGGGCCATCTGCTGCACACAGCCCAGTCGGGGCTGTGCAACAGTTTTAAAATCTTCGCGCCATCGGGCGCTGCTCCTCTTCAGCCCCCACCACCTCCAGCAGCTCTCCCCTTCCCGGGGATCGAGCCACCAGCGGCAGGAGGGGCCATCTGCTGCACACAGCCCAGTCGGGGCTGTGCAACAGTTTTAAAATCTTCGCGCCATCGGGCGCTGCTCCTCTTCAGCCCCCACCACCTCCAGCAGCTCTCCCCTTCCCGGGGATCGAGCCACCAGCGGCAGGAGGGGCCATCTGCTGCACACAGCCCAGTCGGGGCTGTGCAACAGTTTTAAAATCTTCGCGCCATCGGGCGCTGATCCTCTTCAGCCCCCACCACCTCCAGCAGCTCTCCCCTTCCCGGGGATCGAGCCACCAGCGGCAGGAGGGGCCATCTGCTGCACACAGCCCAGTCGGGGCTGTGCAACAGACTTAAAATCTTCGCGTCATCGGGTGCGCCCGCGCCTGGTGGGCCCGCGCCTGAGGGCCTCGCCAGAGGGCCCTTTGGCGTGGCCCTTAGGCGTGGAACGGGGCGGTAGGCGGTGGCACTCCAGCAAGCCACAAACGAAGCCACAATTCACACCTATACCAGAGCCAGCTACCAATACCAAAAAGGCAAGTCCTTCACAGCTAACTGTTTTTTTTTGAGATAGCAGCCTTTGCCTTGACCATTAACCAGCAGTCACCTGAGCTTTTAGCGGTATCATGTAGATGTTTTTGTTGTTAATCTCTACTAGTAACAATACCCCTGTTAACGTTGATAATGTTTTACATACTCTGTACTGCTTTTCATGCAATTATCTTACTGCATACCAGTAATTAGAATCCTTTGTACTATTACCACTACTGCTATTACCACCTGCATTCACAGTACTATTGCAATTAATCTTTCCTGAGTGCGAATACTGCATCTCACTGCACTGTAGCCAACATTTCCACAATTATCCCTCTCATTACTAACACCCAAGAGAATGTACAAGGTTCTGCTCTTATTCATGACCTTCCTTACCCTTGGTCTCCCTTACACATCAAATGCATTCAACCATGACACATATCATATACCAATCCTACGCACATACGGAAGGAGATGGTCCGAATTCCCCCACCACACTACAGCAAAAAATAACTTTTCACCCCACTCCCATCTACTCAACATTCCTCTCCAAACCATCAAAAAGATACAAGAAGAGAAGCAACATCATCAACGCCTACTAAAATGTGCACTGATAAATGCCAGATCAGTACGATCTAAATGGCCCGCAGCCATTGACCTGATACCCCAATATAATCTCGACATCTTGATGATCACGGAGACATGGCTATCCGACTGTGACAACGTACTACTGAATCAGATGCTGCCACCAGGTTTTGTGATATACACTTCTCACAGATCCAGTCAGAAAGGAGGCGGAACCCTCATCCTGGCCAAAGCTGATTTACACTTCAAGTTGTGCAACTCCTCTAGCTCAACTAACCTTGACTCCCTCACTATAGCTAATGAGCTCTGCACAATCAACCTTTTCTATCGGGCACCCTCCCCCTCACCAGATGATCTTCCAACTATAATTGAGCAGGCATGTACCACATCCACCTCACGCTCACCAAGTTGGCTAATCGGTGACTTCAATCTCCCATCTCTTCAAGACAGCCACTCAGCAGCATTCCTTGATGCCCTGGAGGACCTAGGTTACAGACAGCATGTCGATTTCCCCACCCACACTAAAGGTGGCAAACTAGACCTCATTTTCGCACCTATCTCCACCTCCACAATACCCCTAACTCTTGCACTATCTGTAATACCAGTACCCTGGTCTGACCACAGTCTTCTCAGTTTCAATATACCCATTAATACATCCCACAAAAGCCGAAAGTCTTCTAACTCATCTGGATCCCACACAACCCGCTTTAGACCACTCAACCAGAGCATAGTCCTAGAGAATCTCAGACCCCTCATGGCCAACACAACCATGGACTTAGATGATCTCATATCCAAATGGGATGAAAAACCTGAGAGCTGCCTCCTGCCCATCACTCACCGAAAAGAGAATTCGAAAACGTGAACATACTCCATGGTTCTCCACAGACCTTCGTACATCTCTCCACCATCTACGCAAACTTGAGCGACAGTGGCGACGAACTCACTCTCCTGAGGCGCTGGTAGCATACAGCTCATACCTAACTACCCACCGAGAAAAGATATCACAGAGCAGGAAAACCTACCACTCAGGCTTAATAAAACGCTCCATCAACAAACCACACGCATTGTTCAGCATAGTAAAGTCCATAACAGGTGAACCGGTCTCAGCACAACCCCCTATGCCTCAGCCGCAGGACTATGCAAACTACCTGCAATCAAAGATGATTAAAACCAACACAGACATAAATGTCAATAACGCCTCCACTTCACCTAAGGCATCCCATGCAATGCCACTACACAACTTCTCCACTGTATCAAATAGAGAGGTTGTGAACATTATTGCCTCAATCAACCCCAGTACAGCTCCTAATGACCCATGTCCAGCCAGCTGGATCAAGGACATGCGACATGACCTCTGTCAAATATTGAGCAAAATACTGAACCAGTCTTTCTCAACAGGTTCATTCCCGCAGAGTCTAAAACACACTTCCATCAAGCCCCTACTGAAGAATAATAGACTGGACCCATCCAAGGTTGATTCCTTCAGGCCTATCTCGAGCATACCACAGCTCGCAAAAATCATTGAGAAGGCCGCCCAACAACAAATCCAACATCATATTGACACTGAAGCACCACTAGATCCATCTCAACATGGCTTCAGGGAAGCACATGGAGTTGACACAGTCCTTACAACCCTATTCAATGTTCTGGTAACAGGAATAAATAACATACAACAGGGGTTCGTCCTCATCTTCCTGGACATCTCCGCCGCTTTCGACTCTGTGAGTCATGACATACTCCTACAACGCTTGAAAGATAAGGGGATTCAAAGCACAGCACTCGAGTGGTGTAAATCATACCTATCTAACAGGTGGCAACAAGTAAAAACAGGTCACGCTTCCTCAGAACCATTCCTGCAATCACAGGGAGTACCCCAAGGATCGTCCTTATCGGCACTAATGTTTAACATCTACATGCAGCCGATATGTGACTTGATCAGATCCTTTAATGTACAATGTCTCGCTTACGCAGATGACATCCTCCTATATATGCCGTTCACAATTGAACATCCAGTATTCTCCCCAATAATCAACTGTTTTGAAGCTGTAGCCGAATGGTTGCTATCACAAAACCTTCGGATTAACCACAACAAAACTGACGTTCTTTTTGTCACAAGGAACCGTAAGTTCATACCTCCTCCATCACTACTCGTCAACAACATAGAGTTGAAATCAAAAGCTACCATCCGTTACCTCGGCATCACATTGGATCAGCACTTGGACATGACAACGCATGTCAAGAACATCACAAAAACTATATATTATAAGATCAAATCGCTACGTCACCTCCGCTCCCTACTAGATCCCACAGACTTCCGAACAACCTTCCAGGCATTAGTCCTCCCACACCTGGATTTTGCCAACATCATCCTTCATGGCCTCCCTCAATCAACTTTAAATCCGCTCCGCCTAGCCATGAATACAGCCGCCAGAGTCCTCTCCGGCTCATCAAGATCTGACCATATAACACCCATCATGAAAGAACTGCATTGGTTACCATTACATGCCAGAATCCAGTATAAGTCTTTAGTCCTTACTTTCAAGGCACTAAATAACTGCCCCCCTACGCCAATCAGCAAGCTTATCCATGGCACCCTGGAAAACAGAAAAAGGAGAACCACATCAATGAACACCTTAATTGTCCCAAAAATAATAACGAAGTGCACTAAGGCCACCTCCAACAGGGCCTTCTCCTTATTTGCACCTCTAAACTGGAATGCGCTACCTCACGAAATCCGTGCTATCAAAAACCTAATCCTATTCAGAAAAGCATTGAAATACCACTTGTTCACAAAATGCTACCCGGAAGTCAACCTAGACATTAACAAAACTAACACCTCAATACAACCCGAAAAGGGCTAGTTGGTCAACCTTCTCTCTAGTCCTATTAGTGAACCACTTTGCAACATCCAAATGAGTTTTATATTACTGTATATATCATTAAGTTTTTCTGTACATAGTTTCCCCGGTTGTCCTATTGTTGAAGTTCCCTGTTCAATGTAAAACTCAATGTTACTTGTATACATTGTAGTATGTTCTTGTTCAATGTACACCGCACTGATTGTAATAGCGCGGTATAAAAGAAGTGTTAAATAAATAAATAAATAAATAATGCTGGCTTTAAAGTCCCTCAAGAGCAGTATGCCCCAATATTCACTATTGGACTCATTTTGGATGCCCTGTCCGTGCTTTGCATGTCTGAAAACAAGCATAGAGATGACCAAAGCCATTTTATAAGCCGATTCTGGGGACAACCCCAGTGTGAGGATGTCCAAGTCTGAACAGGGGTGTGATGGTGGCGTGGCCGGGTTATTTGCAGGAAGCTGGAAAACTTCACCTGATCTCAGAAATGTCATGGATGTCCGGCATCCAGTCTACGTTTAGACCTAACATAGTAACATAACATAGTAAGTGACGGCAGATAAAGACCAGCATGGTCCATCTAGTCTGCCCAGCAAGATGGCAAGAGTAGGTGCACCTGTCGCTCTGTGCAGGCCACCCCTCCCCATGTTTTTGTTTCTGTTTAGGGGTGAACCCACCACTCCATGTAGGACACCCTTATTTGTTCAGATGCTAGATAGTTCAGAAGTTAGATGGTGCTGTTTGTTTTGCTTTTATCCTGTTGCTGTAAAGGGATCCACTGTGTTTGTCCCATGCCGTTTTGAATTCCATCACCGTGTTTGCCCTCACCACTTCCATCGGGAGGGCATTCCAAGCATCCACCACCCTTTCGGTGAAGAAATATTTCCTGACATTGCCTTTCAATTTACCACCTTGCAGCTTCATGTTATGCCCTCTAGTTTTACAGCTTCCCCGTCTTTGGAAGAGGTTTGTTTGTTCATCATTTCTCTTTAAGTATTTAAAGGTCTGAATCATATCTCCCCTGTCCCTCCTCTCCTCCAAAGTGTACATACCACATTAGAAGAGGTATCTGAAAAGTGCTTGTTTTTGCTGAAAAAATCCAGAGGGTGTAGAGAAGACAGCACTCCATCATTCCCAGAACTCAGCATAATGTCAGTGATAGCAGCAGTAGGATTTGAATCTTGACTACCCTGTTCCTAGCCCACTACTCTAACCATTAGGCTATCCTAGACATCTAGGTTCTGATATATGGTTCTGGGGATGTCTGTGTAGGCGTCCCCGCAGACATCAATATTGAGCACGTCCAAGTTTGTGAAATTGTGTCTGCGCCTGGACATGCCTGCTTATTTTTCAGACTTTCTGGTTTAGACATCCCAAATTGTACTCGGACAACCCTTCTGAAATTCCCCCTCTATATACCCTCTGATCTGTTTAATCTCCTATGTGTTTCCTTACCATACTCCAGATGTATTCTTGTGCTCAGCTGTCTTAACTAGATTGTAAGCTCTGATGAGCAGGGACCTTCTTTTACATGTGCTTGTACAGAGCTGTGTGTGCCTTGTAGCACTATATAAATGATCAGTAGTAGTAATAGTAGTAACATTCTACTGACTTCAAACCAGTCAGGGGGTCAGTTTCCAGGGGGGCGGGCAGCGCTCCATACTGTAAAAGCAACAGGCCATCTCTGCTTTAAATTGAATATCTGGGTTGGCCAGCTAGCAATTTAGCTAATTGGTTAGCGGCAATGTTCAGACATTGGCTGATTAGTTAAACCTGCTAAAGTTAAGCCAGCCTTTAAAGTGCCTAACTTTAGCTGGTTTAGGATAATGGGTTAGTGACTGAATATTGCCCCTAACCAGTAATCCTCGTATGCTGCCACAGGAACACCCTGATGCTAGCCAGCTAACCGTGTTAGTGCATCTGAATATCCTGTTGAGTGGCAGGTCTGCAAACCACCTAAATCCCTTGGAATTTCCCCGCTACAAATCCATGGCCTTTTCAGGGAGGGATTCCCAGTCCTTATGCAATGGCAACACCTAATGGATGAATTTAAGATGCATGACTACAGGGTTACAGAAGGAGCCCTGGTGCATTACACACAGCCAAGGACTGTCACTACAATGATGTTGCTGAAATAAGTTTATTTATTTAAACAGATTTGTATACCACCATATCCTACAATCAAAGTGGTCACATCACAATTGGAGGGTTACATTTAAATAGGGGAACTTAACAACATCAAGACAGTACAATTGGAGGGTTACATTTATCATAAGGGTAACATTTAGACAGTACAGGGTAATTAACAGCATTATATTATGTTTGATTAGGTGAGTGTTTGGGGTGAGTGGGTATTGAGTTGGTGTTATGTCATTACCCTGTATGCCTATTTTGGATGAGTGTGTATCAGTTATCTGCAGTAGATGCATTACCGTTTGGGTGGGGACTGATTTTTGTCTGCTGATAAGTTTCAATAAATAGATAAGTTTTGAGCTCCTTTCAGAATTCTATTAGGTCATTTAATGTTCTCAGGCTTGTTGGGAGGGAATTCCAGAGTGTGGGTGCTAGTAAGGAGGGAGCTCTTTTTGAAGTAGTTTGTTTAGTCTTGTGGAATCCTGCAGGTTTGCCCATCATGTTGTCTTTATTGGTTCTTCTCGGTCTGTTGCAGGTATCCTTCGTTATGATGTATTGGAGTGCCTCTGCTGAGAGCTGGTGGATGACTTTAAAGTTGGAAGGGCATGTAGAATAGGGCATAGTTATGAATGAAGGCTTATGACGACAGATTCCAGCCCTGTTTCCAACTGAACAGGAAGCCTAACGGAGTAGGAAGAAACTGGGAAAAAACTGAAATTCCAGAACCAACCTGTTGCTTCCATCAATCTTCAATAAAGTCTGTGCTCATACACGGACAACTATGGTACAATAAGCCCTAAGCTATCAGCACAGCAGCACAAAGGTGTCAGTGTAGCGCAATGCTGAATATAATTTGTCATTGGTAACATGCAGTGTCTAATGGTCTCCATCAGTTTTGTGAACTGCTGAGTATAGCCTATCATATTGTATGGAGTCTGATGGTTACTAATGGGTGTGCTTACTGCTGTATTCTATACAGTGGTTAGTGCAATGTTTAGCACTATATAGAGTTCAACTGCTTGTATTAAGTAGAGCTTAGTGTTTTGTACCATGCGATGATTAATAAAGAACAGTGTTTATTGCCAAGTGATGTATATTCTATGCAAAGTTTAGTGTAGTGCTTGGTGCCATATACCATGTAAAGCATAGTAATGAATTCTTGAGCCAAAGAAAAACTCAATTGGGCGTGAAAGAAGAATTTTCAAGTTGCCACTGGGATCAATATTGTAGCCTTTATTATTTCAAGAAAAGGTCTTTCAAACAGCAGAACAAAATAATAAAAAATAGCCTGTGTTGTACATCTCTCGGTTATTTTGATCAGTGTTTGATGATAAATAAGATGGAGATAGGAGACTATCCATCTCAATTTATGAAAACCTGAAACTCCCATGATGCATTACAGACAATGCTGTCAAAGAACACAGAACCGTAGATATGACAGATCTTGTCTGTAAAAGGACCCAGGAGTAATGAGCAGGCTAAGGTCCGCTGACAGGCTTGCCATAGAGATAGCACCCCTGTGCCTGGTCAGTATGGTCTTCCATATGTAGTGGCTGTCTTCCTTTTGGTTGAGCCCTCCATTGCTGGTAGTTGGAGCCCTCCATTGCTGGTAGTTGTGGGCACCCATAGGCAGGACCGAAGAGTGGTGGAGAGGGGAGGTTTTTTCCCCAGAGACCATAGAAAATGGACCTAATGCAAGAGGAATCAGACTCCAATAAGTGCAAGTTTTTGGTGCCTTCAAAATCTGGTACCCTAGATATTTGTCTATGCTGCCTTTGCCTAAATCCAGACCTGATGGGGATGGGCTCCACGGGTCATTCTCCTCCTCTGATCATGGCTTGGGCAGCATCTTAGCCATTGTGGGGTGAGTTCAGCATGCTGAGGGAAGGGGGTTGCAAGGGCCGGGATGGTCTAGAGACAAAGCACAATCAGCATACCTGCTCAAGGCAGCATGAGCATGGGGGCCATAGGGTCAAGCAGCACCCCCATGGCCCAATATATAGAACACCCACCCCGTGAGAAGACTCTGGAACTACACCACATGGTAGTAAACAGTCCACCAGGTTCAAGGATAGCCAAGCCCCTGGACAAGGGGGCCAGGCAGGGGACACCAAGCAGCAAACTCCAATACTAGAGACCCATATTCCATGACAGAAGTATTATGCTGCTGCTCAGAGCTGCTAGTCCTCAGCCACATCCTCCCTCAGTCAGGGTGAGGGACCATCAGCCCATGGATACTTGGCCCATGACAGTGGCATGACCTCCCAGGTGAACGTATTCCCTGCCACATGCACCCCCATGCAGAGGTGTCAGAAGTCAGTCTATCCCCTTTCACTCTCATCCTATGTCCCCTCGTTGCAGATCTTGCTTTCAATCGAAAGAGGCTCTCCTCTTGTGCAATTATGGCATGGAGATATTTAAACATCTCTATCATATCTCCTTTATCCCCATATACTCTATAATGAAATCCACTAACCATTTTAGTAGCCACCCTCTTCGAATACCTCAACCTGTTTATATCCTTTTCAAGGTGTGATCAAGGTGTGGTCTCCAGAATTACACACAATACTCTGAATGAGGACGCACCAGAGACTTACACAGAGGCACTATCACCTCCTTTTTCTGCTTGCTATTCCTCTCCCTATGCACCCAAGCATCCTTTTGGCTTTTGCCATTACTTTTGCTACCTGTTTAAACTCTTTAAGATCATGAGAAACAATCACGTACAGGTCCCACTCTTCTTTCATGGACAGAAGTATTTTGCCCCCTACACTGTACTGCTCCCTTGGATTTTTGCAGCCCAAATGCATGGCCCTACATTTTTTAGCATTAAATCTCAGTGCTGGCTCTGGGAAAATCCAAGATGGCACTTTGAAACAATATTTGGAAGGATGCTACCTTTTGGTTTGAGTTTGATGTTTGGAGGCCCTCTTTGCCCATCAGTTTGATGGGTAAAAAAAAGGGAAAGCGGGGCTTGCTCCTGGGAGAGCCAGTCCTGAGTCCCTTCACCATGCCACTCTCGAGTGTTATGGGGTCTCCTCTACTCCAGTGGGACTCTCCTCTCCGAATCTGCCCAGCAGCAGCTATCATGCAGCAGTGATGGGGCATCACTGAGCACCACTGTGTGTACACCGCTGCCTAAGCCCAGATGCAGGTGAGCTGCCAGAGTATTGCAGTCTTCGCAGGCCAGTTCGGACACTGACTCTTCCATGCCAGGAGGGTCTTCGGTAGTGGAGGAGTCTCCCTCTTCGGCTGGTGTAATGGGGGCAACCTCGATGGCTTCCAGGACAGTGCAGGATATTGCATAGGAGCTGAGTGAGACTGCAACTGGGAAAGGTGCCTTTGAGCTTGATAAACCTGTGGTTATGTCTATGAAGACATTATGTGATGCCATCCAGGGGCTTTCCTCTTCACTGCAAATGTTCTCTCAAACGTTTGTGGGTGATTTGACTGTGATTTCATGGACAGTTGTCCCTCTCAGGTGATAGATTCTGTCAAGGATAGATTGAAACTCTTGATCATTAAGCCAGTGCTGTTCAGGTTATAGGGGATGCCCTAGTGAAAGACAGCACTGTAACATCTCGCTGGTTGGAACATCTGGAAAATCAAGTGCGCCGGAATAACTTGTGTTTTTTGAACTTTCCTAGGTCTCCCCTTATACTGCCTGTTGATTTGGTGAAAAAATATCTGATTGAGGTATTGGGGATGGATCCTTTGAATTTGCCACCTATAGTTAGGGTTCAGTACCTCTCCTCCAGTCCTACAGCTGGGGATCAGGAGGTGTCCTTGGGGGCTGACCTCACTGGTTTCCTTGAGTCCTCATCAAAGTGGTAACTCAGAGGACCACACTAATAGTTGTGTCTGCCTTAGAGTATGATCCCAACTGCATGGTAGGGCTTAATTTCCGATCTATGGATAAGGTTTTCTTTGGCTCAAAGATAAGGTTATTTCTCTAGGTTTACAGAGAGACGCCGCCAAAAATTCTTGGCATTGAAATCTCAAGTGTTGGCCTTGGGGGGAGAGTTTAAGATAAGATATCCTTGTGTATGTTTATTACAGTTTGGTGGAAGAAATTATGTTTACTTTGAGCCGAAGCAACTGTTATTGCTGTGAAAGAAAAGGATGGTATGCCCATAAATTGCACTACTGATCCTTGGAGGCAGGGAGCGCTGGATGCATTATTTCTTTATTGCTTGTTTTGGATAATTTGTTTTCTTTGGGTTTTTCCATTGTCTTGATATGGTGGGCTGTAGATATTTTCTTTTGTTAAATGTCTCCATTTCCTTATGAATTGTATTATTTCCCATTCACTAGAATGTGGACAATGTAATAATTGCATAAATATAAAATAAAATGAAAAAATAAATCTCAGTTGCTAAATTCTTGACCATTCTTCAAGCTTAGCTAGATCCCTCATTATGTTATCTACTCCTTCTTCAGTGTCTACTCTATTGCAGATTTTGGTATCATCCACAAAGAGACAAACCTTACCGGACAGTCCTTCACAATATCACTAACAAAGATGTTAAAAAGAATCGGACCAAAGACAGATCCCTGCAGCACACTTTTAATAACCTTCTTCTCCTCAGAGTGAGCTCCATTTACCTATACCCTTTGTCGCCTCCCACTCAACCAATTTCTAACCCGGTGAGTCACTTTAGGGTCCATCCCTAGGGTGTTTAGTTTATTTATAAGTTGCCTGTGCGGAACGGTGTCAAAGACTTTACTGAAATTTAAGTACACCACATCTAGGGCAATCCTTCGGTCCAACTATCTGATCACCCAGTCAAGGAAATCAATCAGATCCTGCCATCCACTGGACTCCAGAAACCTCAGTATCCTCTGTTTAGCAACATTTCCAAGAATTTACTCACCACAGAGGTCAGACTAACTGGCCTGTAGTTCTCAACCTTATCCTTACTTCCACTTTTGTGTAAAGGGACCATATGTGCCTTTCTCCAGTCCTCTGGGACAAGAAGCATTGAAAAAGTCAGTCAGTGGAGCCACTATAACATCTCCAAGTTTCTTCAACATTCTTGGATGTATCCCATCTGGTCCGATCGCTTTGTCTACTTTTAGTTTAGCTAGTTCCTCATGAACACAGTCTTCTGAAAATAGTTTCTATTTGTAGGTGTTTCTGAAGCCCTGCTCCTGGCCTCTCATCTGTGAACACAGAACAAATATATTTGTTAAGCAATTCTGCTTTATCCTCAGTTTCTATAATTCCTCCTCTTCACCCTTGAGTCCGACAATACTACTTTTTCACTTCCTCTTCTCGCTAACATATCTGAAAAATGTCTTCTCCCCCCATTTTATTGCATTGGCTCTTTCTTCTTCTTTTTGTATCTTTGCTTTCCTGACTACTGTCCTAGCTACTCTAAGTTTTTACAAATATTGATGCTTGTATTCCTCTCTCTCTGTGATCTCTTGTATTTTATGAAGGCCACCTTTTCAGTTACTTCTTTTGAGATCCGTAGTGGCTTCCTTTTCCTTTTACATTTACCTTTCTAACAAAAAGGTTTGTTGCCCTTAAAATATCCCCTTTCAGTTTTGCCCATTGCTTTTCTACATCCCCCAGCTGTTCTCATTCCACTAATGACTTCTTGAGGTATTGTCCCATCTTGGCAAAGTTAGTTTTCCTAAATTCTAAGACCCTCACTTTTGAATGGATTTTATCAGCCCTCATCCTAATACTGAACCACACCATCTGGTGATAACTGGATGTGAGATGATCTCCCACTATAACATCAAAACACTTTCTCCATTGGTAAGCACTAAGTCCAATATGGCCCCTTCACATGTGGGTTCTGTTACCAGTTGCAGGAATAGTTCTCCCTGTACCGAATCTAGGATTTCCTTATTTCTAGATGACACAGCAGCAGGTATGTGGCATTCAGCATCCAGCATACTGAAATCACCCATTAGTAGCATTTCTCCTTTCATGGCAATACTGCATATGTCTTTTATTAAATCTCCATTCACTTCTTCTCCCTGTGAAGGAAATCTGTATATCACACCAATGCAAATGGATTTCATTTCCCTCTTTCTAGTTTAACCCACAGTGTCTCCTCGTTCCCTTTTAAGCCCTGTAAATTCTATAGCTGTAATACTATTTTTTACATATAGTGCCACTCCTCCTCCCCTTCTTCCTATTCTGTCCTTCCACAATAAAGTACAGCCTGGTATAATTACATCCCAGTCACGATTGTTAATGAATTATGTCTCCGTAACCACCACTAAATCCAAGTTAGCCTCTTCCATTAAAGCCTCAACATCTGGAATCTTATTTCCCATTATTCAGGCATTTATGCACAATGCTTTCCAGATGTTGCCCCTTTTACACATTTCTACAGAGGTATTGAATGTTTTACTTACCTGAGGGCTTTCTTCACCTATCCCCAATGAAGCTAGTTTAAATCCCTCTTCGGTAGGCTATCCAGTCTGCTGCAGAAGCCACTTTGATCCTTCTTGAACAGGTGATTACCAATCTCTGCTCTGCAACCCTTGGAAAATCATCCCATAGTCCAGGAAACCAAAACGCTCTCAATTACACCATCAAGCAGCCATGCATTCATCTCCGGGATGTGAGCTTCTCTGCCTCAACCTTTACCCTCAATAGGAAGGATTGAAGAAAGCATCACCTGCGCACCTATCTGCTTCATCCTCTGTCCCAGGACCATGAAGTCACTTTTGATACGCCCTGAGGGATACCTAGCAGTATCAATTGTGGCGATATGGATGAGCAACATCTGATAATAGTTAGTAGGTTTGATGAGTCTCTGCAACTCTCTGTAACATCTTGGATTTTGGCAGCTGGCAGAGAGCACACCTCTCTGGATATTAAGTCTGTTTTGCAGATGGATGCCCAACTGATTCAGTAACTTTGGGGTGCTTGAGCTCTGGTTCTTCCCTTTCCTAGGATGCTTTCACCTCCTCCATTTCCAGGGCTGCATACTGGTTCTTCAATTCGAGGGTGGAGGAGATGGATTGTCATTTCTGCAGGCTCAGTTCACTTATGTCCAACTCTCTTCATTCGGTAGCAACCCATGTCCACCTCTGTCAGAGAGCTTGGATGCTTCAAGAAGCATCTCATCAATGTACTTCTCCTGTCTCAAGTGCTTCTCAGCCTCATCACCTCTTCTCTGAGCTCCTCCACTTGTTTCAGAGGGCTTCAGCCTGCAGGCATCTTGCACATGAAACTGGTCCCTTGACTGGCATCAGACTGTCTGTCTGGACAGAGTCAGAAGCTGTGATGGAGGCAGCAGCTTTGGCAATATGATTTTTCCCAGCCATCATTCAATTGGTGGAGCTTTGGCATCTGTTGAAATAAACAAGAGACACCTACCAAAGTCCCTAACTTTTCCTCAGCTGTTCTTTAAGGGGTCCTTTTATGTGTGTTCTAACAGTTCTATTCTATGTCCCTGTGCAGCCCTGCTTCCTAGCTAAACAGTTATTACTTTATATTAGTAAATTTTGATATTATGTGTTTGAAATATTTAGATGAATGTATTCCCTTCATAAAATTACCTAATCAAAGCTCCTTGAAGAATGGCAAATTGTTTACTTTTAGTAGATATCTAAAAGTGGAACTATTTGCTTCCTAGATTTTCCCTACCAACCAATAAAATCTGTTGTCTAAGTCAACAAGCTAATTGTGGAGTTGCCCTATATAGCAAGAATTCTCACATGAGGTGGGTAGGAGCTGGGGTGGGAAGGAAGGTATCTAACACCTGAGGAGGTCAGTGACTTCAAAGAGCTTGCCTACCTCTTTGAACTTGAAGGCTAGAGGAGAGGAAAAACTCTAGCTGTAGAAAAAAGCTTTGCCAAGAACACAAAAAAATCCCCTTTTGTAATACAGCATAAAAAATGTAGCTATTAAAAATAACAAAAATGCCCCCTTTAAGAGCTCTCAGGCAGAGAGCTTGTATTCAAGAGCCTCACAGTATTACCTTGCTTGCAATGCAGACCGTCTGGGAATGGCAGCACTTGAATGGCAGTCCATCAGAATAGCTTTTGCTGTGTCCATTGATGTTGGCCCACTGTCCCAGCAGGGTGACTGCAGACCTGCAGACCTTGGTGCTCAGGTTGTTCCACTTCCATGTAGCTGTACTATTCAGCACCCCCAAAACGATGGCCTGGGGTGCACCTTGGTATTCAGCTCAAATCTCCTACCAACCTCCTATTATTCCAATGTGTTTGCCATGCTCCTGACCTTCATATTTCTTAACACTCACATATAAACCACATGCCCGAATCACACGGTTGATGCATGAGAGCATGGCGAGTGCAGCTAGCGCCTAGTCAGAGGCTGGCATTAGCTGAGACTACGCAAGTGGTGTGGTTGTGTAGCTAGCATGAGACTACCACACCCATCAGAGCTATGTGCCCTGACTCCACCCTCTTTCCACCTTGACCCTGCCTAGTCATGTGCTACGCAATTAGCATGCACTCCTTGCTACCATACAACCCAAACATGTGTAAACCTCACACTAAACCCCATGCTACCAGCTAGTGCACTTCAGTAAACATGCTCCAAAAAGTTTGAAACTACTTTATTTTTCATTTTTGTTTTCTATTTATTCCCTCTATTTGTGTTGTCATAACTTTTTATCTTTATGATTTGATTTCCAGTGTACAGTCAGAAAACAAATATTGCAGAAGGTTTTGTTATTTGTGTCCCTGAAGCTACGTTTGTATTTGCAGAAACACGGCTGTGTTAGGTCTCAATAGTGATTTTTAAGAGTTTCTGTCATTTTTTAATTTTGTATGCAATAAATGCTTTCACAGTTGGTTGTTTTTGGGTCCCCTGCGCTTTCTGCTGTTGCTTGTTACAGCTCATGGCCTCTCCTTTTGTTTGCCTAAGAGGCAGACACAGACTGTGCTTGCCTGTCCTGCAGCCAGGGCCAGCCAAGCCATTGTGCAGAAATGTTGTTTGCACAGGGACCTGCATTTCAGAGGGCCCCATGCCAACATGCCACACATGGTGTTCGGCTCCCATGTCCTGATCTTTTGCAGGGCCGGCTTCAGAGGGAACCGGCGAGGGCTGAGGCCACGGCTCACCTCTGTACAGCTGCTGAAGAGCGAGGTTTTCCTTCACTGAGTCCGACGGCTGTGTTCTTGTGGAATCCGCTGGTGTATCAGAGGTTAAAGGGCATTTCCTGCTTCTGGCACTCAGAGGGCTCCATGAGAACCCAGCCACAGGACTTAGTAAAGGAAAACCCCCCACTTCACTCCGGCAGCTGTAAAGAGGTCAGCCGGGGCCTCGGGCCTCCCTGGCTCCCTCTTAAGCTGGACAGACAGGCACAGGGCTCTTCAGGTGGGGGGGGGGCTAGAACTTGAAATGGACTGATTTAGGGGGCTAGGATAGGACTGTAAATGGCAGCTGGGGGGGCTAGGATTGGAAATGAGCTTATGGAGAGGCTTGGACTGGAAATGGGCTGATGAGGAGGCTAGGACTTGAAATGGACTGATTGGAAGGCTAAGCTAGGACTGGAAATGGCTGATAGGGTCTAGGATAGGACTAGAAAGGGCTGGTGGGGGGGCCAGGACTGGAAATGGGCTGATGCAGCGGCTAGGATTTGAAATTGGCTGATGGTGGGCAAGGATAGGACTGCAAATGAACTGATGGAGGAGCTAGGATAGGACTGGAAATGGCTGATGGGGGGGCTAGAATGGGGGGGCTAGGATTGGAAATGGGCTGATGGGGGGCTAGAATGGGGGGGCTAGGATTGGAAATGGGCTGATGGGGGGCTTGGAATGGAAATAGGCTGATAGGGGCTAGAATAGGACTGGAAATTGCTGATGGGGAGGCTAGGATTGGAAATGGCTGATGGGGGGCTAGAATTGGAAATGGGCTGATGGGGTGCTTGGAATGGAAATAGGCTGATAGGGGCTAGGATAGGACTGGAAATGGCTGACAGGGGGCTAGAATTGGAAATGGGCTGATGGGGGGGGGCTGCGACTGGAAATGGGCTGATGCAAGGGAATGGGAGAATGGGACTAGAAGGAAGCACATGCTGGGAAGGGCTACACTATTCTTGCCCCAAAACATTTTTTTATTAAATCACAAGAATGAGACATAACAGGAAATGGGCAATGATATAAATGAGTCCAAAGAACACACAAGGGTAAGAAGCAAAAGACATTTCTTCTTGAACACCGAACCTTCGCTTATTTGCTGAAAGATATACGCAGAAGATTTTCATACCTAAGGTGAATGTTCCCCAGTACAAACACTGAAACAGTCTTTCCCTACACCTCAGACCAGACGTAGAGATAATGGCGCTACTGAACTTCACTCCTAGTTAGGCCTTCCTTTGTGCGTTTCTCTGCATTGGGTAGAGACCTTATTAGCATTTCATTTTAATACATGATGTCCATTTGCAAGTCATTTAAATATGCTTAGCATTACTGTGTGCACATACTTATTTTTGTTGTTGACACGCACATCAATTTCTATTAATTGCTGGATGGTGAATATGAAAAGAAAGATTACTAGTATTTGAATTCATTGGGATGGGAGATTTAAAAAAAAAACGCTTGAACCAGCCTGACTTGCTTATAAAAATGTGTTAGTTGAAAGTAAAAGAGATTTGGTGTTGGAATTCTTTCCTCTTCTTTCTTCTCTTCAAAAATATATTTGTACATATTTGAAGAAAGAAGGATTTATTTTTTGTGGGAAATCAATGGTTTTGCTATTTTCAGGATTGAAGGAGCGATGGATGGCACTAAATACAGGGCAATTCTTGCAGAAAACCTGTTTCAGTCTGCCAGAGATTTGAGATTGGGATGAAGATTCACCTTCCAGCAGGACAATGACCCTAACTATACTGCTAAAGCTGGTTTAAAGGGAAACATTTAAATGTCTTGGAATGGCCTAGTCAAAGCCCAGATCTCAATCCAATTAAGAATCTGTGACATTACTTGAAGATTACTGAACACTAATGCAACCCATCTAATTTGAAAGAGTTGGAGCAGTTTTGCCTTAAGGAATGGGTGAAAATCCCAGTGGCTAGATGTGCTAAGCTAATAGAGACATACCCCAAGAGACTTGCAGCTGTAATTGCAGCAAAAGGTGGCTCTACAACGTATTGACTTTGGGGGGTGAATACATTTGCATACTCCTGCTTTCAGTTTTTTTTTTTGTCTTAATTATTGTTTGTGTCATAATAAAGGATATTTTGCACCTTCAAAGTCGTAGGCATGTTGTGTATATCACATGGTGCTAACCCCCAAAACTCCAATTTAATTCCAGGTTGTAATGCGACAAAACAGGACAAACACAGAGGGGATGAATACTTTTGCAATGCACTGTACATATTTAGCTCAGAGTAGACTACTTAATATTAATATATAGAGAGAGCACCATCTTGAAGTGCGGCTGGTCAGGCCATTATGCCTAATTCCACATCGCCCTGCTAGACCAGTCCAGACCAATGGGTTGTGTCCCTCTTCCAGCAGATATGCAGACAGAGGAAGCTTCCAGAGGCTTCTTATGACATTATCATGCCATATCAGCCAGAACCCCTAGAGCATTGTGACACACTACACACGTGACCCTCGTGCACTTTTGGTCTGATACAGAATAATAGTTAAATGCAAACATGTTCTGCATCCACAAAAACCCTACAACAGAACTAGGACATTTCTCCATAGAAGTAACCATACAAAAAATATTCTGATGCAAACATCATTTGAGTAACAGTAACGTAACTCTTCCCACTACCAGGGACATTGTGAAAGAACACAAAACCTGAAAAAAACCACCACTCATATATGTAGCAAGTGTGTCATACCACAGCAGCACTACTTTCTTTAATTCAAACAGCTAAAACTCTACCAAAAAATAGACAGCACTACAAACATTACATTGGGCCATAGAACACTAATACACCTACTACTGGTAAAACAGAATAAGCAGAACTACTACGGATCTCTGTAGAAACTATACACTAATGCCATCACACCTTGGTCACTTGCAACACTCCGACAGACTCTCAAATACAGGACAGGGGAGCACAAATTAGAAATAAAAATATGAAGGCAAAAATTGAACTGGGAATCCCAAGTTCAGCAGGTACTGCAACAAAACTAAAAATATAAATGTATTTCCTCATGGACTGAACAAAATACAAAAACAGCTCCCACAGCTAACATATTCTAGTTAATGAATACAAAATAAAATACTTTTTTCTACCTTTGTTGTCTGGGTGTTTTATTTTTCCAGTCATGTTGGTCCCAGTTTCTCTTTTCTACTTTCTTCGTCTGTCTTCTGTCAACTCTTTCCAATGTTTCCTGTCCATTTCTCCTCTCACCTCCATCTTCCTCCATTCCTTCCCTACATCTATCTCTGACATATTGATCATTCCCCTTTCTTTCCTGCTTCTCTGTCCACTCGCCTTCTACTCCTCAATCTCCTAATTTTTAATTTTCACATACCTACCATCTCCGCAAACTGTGCTATTTCCCCATCTCCCTCCCTCCCCAGTCTCTCATTTCCTTTGATCTCCTCTCACTTGTGTCTCCTTGACAACCCCCCACAAGTTCAAACATCCTGCCCAGCATCTACCTCCCCTCCCACCCTTGTAGCCCAATCTCCACATTCTCTTTCTCCCCATCCATCCACCCACCCACCCTTATAACCCAGCATCTCCCCTCCCTCTCATTCTCTAGTTCTTCTCTCCACTACCTAAACATCTACCCACCTACCCATCCATCCACCCATGCAAACCAGTAACTTCCCACTCTCTCTCTCTGTTTCCGACCCACTCATGTAGCCCGATATCTCCCCACTCTGTTTCTCACCCATCCACCCTATGTACCGCAGTATCCCCCATCTCCATTCACCCACCTGTGTAGTCCAACATCTTCCCTCTCTCTCTCTCGCCCAACACTCCAATATCCCCACCCATCAACAGCTCTGTATCTTTTCTCTCTCTCTCTCTTTCACTCTCCCCCCCCCTCCATCGACTCTTGTGGCCTGGCATCATCTCTCTCTTCCCTCCCCCATGTAGCCAGACATCTTCCCTCCACCTCCACCTTTGTAGTCCAGTAATTCTTTGTCTTCTTTCTCCCTAGCACCAAAAAAAAGTGCAGTATCTTTCCTCCCAACCCTTCCCTGAGCCGCCACAAGCAGCAGCAGAGGAAGGAGATGTGGCTGCATCAGCCCCAGCAATTCTTGTTTAATGTAGATTTAGCTGTGCTCCTTCCTCCCGGCCACATGAGTAAATGGCACGTCAGTGATTTAACTTCTGAGTGCGCGGAACGTACCTAGAACTGAAATCATAATAAGAGCCCCAGGTGCTATGGCACAGAGAAAGAGCACGGCTGATTCGACATTAAACATGAATTGCTAGGGCCAGTGCAGTCACGTCTCATGCCCCTGCTTGTGCCAGCTCCATGAAACATCGCATGGATGTTGGCCATGTTTCCTACTACTTCATGAGCCAGCTCCGCAACACACCTCCTGGGTATTTGCGACAAAGTAATGTATTGCAACACACCAGCTGAGAACTGCTGTTCCAGAAGAAGCCTTCAGCAATCCTCTGTCTCCAGCAGATGGTGGATGCAAGCATTCAGCTCTGTGAAAATCTCAAAGAATACAAGGAAGATCTGAGAGGAAAGATTGATTTTGCTCCTGATCACCCATCCTTGCCAGTGGATTTCTCTTTGGAGTACAATGGGGGAGGATCCACTAGGGTCATCCTTAAAACTGGTGCTCTTTTTGAATGCCATAGGAGGTAAATTGGTTCAGCTCCTGTCCTTATCTTGCTGTCCCCCGAAGATTTGAAAAGGGCTCTTCAGAGGTATGTGACTGCATATCTGGTGACAGGAAAGTATCTCTGAGCCCGGAGTGGTTTTTACCTGCTCTGGACTCCCTGGGGGCAAGTACCAAAGACTAAGCCTGTCTGTCGCTCTTAAGAACATAAGAACATAAGATATGCTATACTGGGTCAGACCAAGGTCCATCAAGCCCAGTATCCTGTTTCCAACAGTGGCCAATCTAGGTAACAAGTACCTGGCAGTTTCCCAAAAAGGCACACAGGTTCCACAATGTGTGTATTGGGGCAAGCAGTGGACTTCCTGGGTCCTCTTTAGTAATGGTTTATGGACCTTTCCTCCAGGAACTTGTACAAACCTTTTTTAAAACCAGCTACATTAACAGCTTTTACTACATCCTCTGGTAACAAATTCCAGAACTTGATTATGCGTTGAGTGAAGAAATATATTCTCTTATTAGTCTTAAACAGGTTACACTGTAGCTTCATTGCATGTCCCATAGTCTTTCCATATTTTGATAGCCTAAACAATTGATCTATGTTTATCTGTTCCACTCCATTCATTAATTTATAGACCTCTATCATATCTCCCCTCAGCCATCTCTTTTCCAGGTTGAAGAGCCCTAACCTTTTTAGCCTCTCCTCATAGGGGTATCCTTTCATCCCCTTTACCATTTTGGTGGCTCTTCTCTGTACCTTTTCTTATAACGCTATATCCTTTTTAAGATATGGTGACCAGAATTGCACACAGTATTCAAAGTGTGCTCCTGGGCGACTGTTGGCTCTTGTTTGTAGGGGCTCCTGACTTTGTCTGTTGCCAGGGCACTATTTATTTTATTGAGACAGTTTTGTATACCACCTTATCCTTCAATCAAAGTGGTCACAACACAATTGGGGGATACATTTAACATGAGGGGATATGAGACACATACACTAATACTTACAGGGAACATGGGCAATGGAGGGTTAAGTGGCTTGCCAAAGACCACAAGGAGCACCTGTGGGACTAGAAACCCCAGTCCTTCTGGCCCAAGGTTGCTGACCTCTAGTGGGATTTGAACCCCCCAATCTTCTAGCCTGAAGTACCTTGTCCCAATCACTAGGCCACTCCTCCACTAAGTTGGATTTAGGCCATTCAGTGCATCCATTGGTTCGGTGCTGGAGTTTTTCCATCTTGCCTGTCTGTGCATGTTCTTTGCATTTCCCGCACTTTACCACCTCCTTTCTGTGCCTCCACAGTGTGCGCCAGCGGCATGAGGTGACTGCATGGCCCTTGTGTGTACAGCTCTGTCCAAGCGGTTTCTGGGGTCAGTTTTATAAAGGGTGCATAGAACGTTACATGCTATTTTAGCACATAAGTCCCTATTTTAAGGGACATACACATGTGAATGTGATCTGGGTATCATCATGGATAATATGTTGAAACCTTCTGCCCAGTGTGCAGCGGCAGCCAAGAATGCAAATAGAATGCTAGGAATCATAAGGAAAGGAATGGAGAATAAATCTAAGGCTGTTATAATGTCTTGTTTTCACTCCATGGTGCTATCACACCTTGAATATTGTATGCAGTTCTGGTCACCATATCTTAAAAAGGATATAGCAGAACTAGAAAAGGTAGAGAGAAGAACAACCAAAACGGTAAATGGGATGGAAAGATACCCCTATGAGGAAAAGCTTAAAAGGTTGGGGCTCTTCAACTTGAAAAAAGACTGTTGTGGGGAGATATGATAGAGCTCTATAAAATAATGAAAGGAGTGGAATGGGTAAATGCAGATTGGATGTTTACTTTTTCAAAAAGTGGAACGACTAGGGGACACGCAATGTAGCTACAATCTAACACATTTAAGACAAATCAGAGAAAATATTTTTTCACTCAATGCATAATCAAACTCTGGCACTTGTTACCAGAGGATGTAGTAAAAGCTGTTAATGTAGCTGGGTTTAAAAGAGGTTGGGATGAGTTCCTGGAGGAAAGGTCCATAAACCATTATTAAAGTGCACCAGAGAAATCCACTGCTTATCTCTGGGACAAGCAGCATGGAGTCTGCATTCCTTCTGGGAACCTGACAGCAGAGTTGCCAAATTACCAGTTCCAGAAGTGAGGTTTATTGACAGTGCTGGTTTTAAATTTATATTGCAATGCAGTATAATATTTGTAGTCCCTGATTTTACCCATTGGAATCAGTGCTGCAGGTCCCATAATGCATCATGATGAGCTGTCAGAAATTCAGGACTGGCTTAAAATCTCACTCATGGAACTAGGGAACTTGGCAACTCTGTAACTTTTGACCTGGCTTGGCCACTGTGAGAGATAGGATACTGGGCTTGATGGACTCTTGGTCTGACTCAGTCTGGAATATCTTATGTTCTTATGTTCTTAAACATTATTATAAATGGCTTCTGAGTTATATGCAGTCACTTGTTACATGAGAGTTTATGACTGACCATGGAATTGTCTTGGGATATCTTTAGGAACGATTTCCATTCTTGAGCTTGGAAAGACAAACATGCAGAGAAAAGCCTTTCATTTCGTCACGGTCAGTTCTTTACTACAGGAACCACCTCAGCTGTATCAGCAAAAGTCTGGCTTGAAAACCAAAGCACCTCCTCGTAGGATGTTATCACTCTGATACTTCCTACTCAAATACCCTTCTCAGATAGTTACCGAGATGGCATGTTTATTCTGATCTGTTCAATGGGTTGGGTCACACAGTAGAGAAAAACTTTGGGATATTTCTCCGAGACCCCTCATCTATGGAAAGGTGTGCAGCTTTATTTCCTAGGGAAAAGGACATAACAGTAGGCACAGGAATCATGCAGATCACATAATATCCCATTATTTCCTGGGCCCCAGAATTTCAAAACATCACTTCACCTTACTCACCACAACTCAGTACTGCATCATAGGAATCCAAAATCTGATGACACCTCATACAACCCCCTGCATCTTTGTGATCCCATTTTGCATGCTAAGCAGGACATATCCTCAGAGACATAGTTTGCTTAATTTGTTTGGAAGGCAAGGAGTAAGGAGCTCAGAATATTGGCAGGGGGTGAACTTTTCCTCCTTCACTCTGATTGACATAAGTTTCTTTCTCTCTCCCCGCTCACTTTCTCTTTCACACATACACGCTCATGCCAATCATTATTGCTCATTCACACCTCTACCCCCCTCCCCCCCCCCCACCACCCACCCACACTCTCTCCTGCTAGGTCTGCTGCCACCACCTCAACCTTCCTACCTTTTCAGTTGTACCTGCCGCAGGCTGACACAATAGAATATTTTCAAACCTTTGTATCATTTAGAGGAAGATGATAAGAATAGATTAAGTTTCTTTTCTTATTCTTTTAATTAGATGTATTTTGATTTTCTAGTCTTTCCTTATTAATTAATGTCTCTTTTTACCACATTCTCTCTGATTTCTAGAAGTTAATATTTAGCAGCAGTAGTCGGGTGCTTGCATTGTCTTGTCCTGGGACCGCAGCCCGCTCACTGAGGTTCCTGTTGGGGTGAGGCAGGGCCAGACTTTTGAGACCACAGGAATGTGATGGCTCTGCAGTACTTTCTTTGCTAACCTTACTGCCTTTTGCTGCATGGACTGCCACCGTCAGAACCCACCGAAGGGAATGTGGCAGGAGGGAGGGAAGCTGGAGGAAAAATGCAGGAGCAAAGGGGTTATAGGGAGGGAGGAGAGAGAGAGAGGAGTAGAACCTCCCAGTGAAATGTTGCAACTAAATGTGTCGGGGTTAAGGAAAAGAAGAGAAATGCTGGCCCAGGGGGAGGGGGAGAGGGAATAAAACAGGCACATACTATACCATGGAGAGGCAGGGAGTGGGAAGAGAACAGGGAGTTGCTGAACTGCATAGTGGGGTGGGGCACATGTAGGGGAAGAGAACAGGTAACTGCTGGACCACAGAGTGGGTAGAGAGGAAAGAGAAGGGGAGATGATTGACTATGAAGAGATTGGGGGTTGGAGAGAAAGAGAGGGAAGAGAAAAAGGAGATGTTGGGCCAAGGGGAGGGGCACAGGGCAGAGAACAGGGAGCTGCTGAAATACTGGGTGGGGGGAGGAAGAGAACAGGCAGCTAAGCTGCAGAACCATGGAGTGGGTAGAGAGAAAAGAGAAGGGGGGATGACTGATCACAGAGTGAAGAGGGGTAGGGGTGGGGATGGGAAGACAAAAGAGAATAGGGAGTTGCTGGAACATTTATTTTTATTTATTTATTTGGTATACATTTGTATGCCGCCACTTCCAGCGATCAGCAGCGGTCTAATGGTGAAGAAAACAAGGGCGTATATACATAACAATTTAAGAATACAGTCTAATTTGAGGGAGGGGTGCACCACACACACATGAATTACAATTATACAATTGAGTAACCAGATAAAATTACAGTTTGATCACCCAGTTTGAGCAACCAGATAAATTACAGTTTGATCAACAACATAAATTGCAGTTATACAATACATCGCAAAATATGTAATTTTATTAACAGTGGATATATACATATATACATTTTAACTCGCCATAGATGTGAGCTGTCAGTGCAATAGATTTTAAGACTCATGTGCTTCGGAGGGAGGTAGGCAGCTTGGGCAATGATAATGGTTGCATCTGTCTAGGTGATGCCATAATGTGATTGGAACAGGTGGGTTTTAAGCTTTTTTCTGAAGTCCTGTAGGTCGTTGATCAGGCGTATCTCATGAGGCAGTTGGTTCCAAAGCATGAGTGCAGCGTACATAAATGCCCGGTTGCTCGTTCGCTCTTTGACAGCTCTTATACTGCTTGGAACGCAGAGTGTGTTCAGGTTCGCAGTCCGTCGGCATCTGTTGGGGGGGCTGTGATTTGATGAGGTTATCGATGAATGAAGGGGATATTTTGTGAATGATTTTGAATGTTGTTACCAGTATTTTGTAAACTACTCGTGCAGAGATGGGGAGCCAGTGAAGCTCAATCAGGACTGGTGTAATGTGATCTATCAGCTTCTTATTCATGATAATCCTGGCTGATACATTTTGTGCCAATTGTAAGATGTTTAAGGTTTTTTTCGGTAGACCTTGCAAGATTTATTTTTTATTTATTTAAAGGGTATTTGTATCCCGCCTTATCCTTTAATCATGGCATTACAGTAGTCAAAGTGGGGAATGATGAGCGCTTGAGCTACTGTTCTGAAGTCCTTGTGGTCAATTATGCTGCGTAGGGGTTGAAGGACTCTCAGCTTGTGAAAAATTGCTCTGTTGGTTATCCAGAGATGTTTGTCCATTTTTAGGTTAGCATCAATTAGTACTCCTAGATATTTGATCTCATTCTTAGATTGATAGGTATTGTTGGTGGGGCAGGGAAGAAGGAAGAAAAAGGGGAGATGCTGGATTGAAGAAAGGGTTGGGTATGGGGACAAAGAGGGAAGAGAATGTGGAGATGTTGGATCATGGGCGGGGGGGTGGAGAGGGAATAAAGAGGAGAAATATAGGGTCACTGAGTTGAGTGGGGTTTGGGTAGGGATGGGGAGAAGGGAAGAGAATTGGGGCATGCTGGACAGGTGGGGGAGACTGGGGAATAGGGAGACAAAGGTCAAATGCTGGACATGGTGGAGATAGAGAGAAGGGGCTTAATGCTGGCAGAAGCTGGGGTGGAGGTAGAAGAAAAGAGGCTGATGCTGGGAGAAGGGACTGGGGGCTGATATGGGGACTGGGGATGGGAGCAGAAAGCTAGGGAGAGGGGAAGTAGGGTGATGAACTAAGAAGGAAGTGAAGGAAGCAGAAAGCTGGGAAGTGGATAAATGATTAAAAGAGGGATATTGAGGACTGTAGGGTGAAAAGGAGGAGTAAAGTCAGAATTTATAGAAAGGCGGAAAAGAAAGATATGGAGGAAAGAGACAAAACAGAAAGATCATTGTTAGAGACAGATGCAGGGGAGGCATGGACGAAGATAGGAGAAGAAATGGAAAATGGACAAGGAACAGGCTGGGACCAACATGATTAGGAAAAAATAAAACGCTCAGACAACAAAGTAGAAAAACACATTTTATTTTGATTTTCGTAAACTGGAATGTATCAGCTTTGGGAAATGTGCATCTCTTATGTCGTTATATTTTTGATAATGAATCCAGCGAAAAGAAATGCCTGTGAACCTCACAAACAACCAGACAGCCTGAAGAAATTAGTTAAAGCGTCATATTGAAACATAATATACACATTGTGGTCCTTCCTGTGGGGCTCAGTACAGGAGGAGATCCATTTCTGTGTCTATACCTCCCAATTAGACACTTCTTGGGGGTTCCATTTCAATTTTTGTCTGTATGTTTCCATTTCTCTTTGTGATCCCTTGCATTGTATTTGTTGAGGGTCTGCCTGTATTTTGTGTGTGCAACAAAGGTGAGGCATTTTGCCGCATGTACTTTCTGTGTAGCGATCTGTAGCCGCTCCGCATGTTCTTTGTCTCAAGTAAAATATATATCGATGTTTTAGGACTGGTGAAATATTTGTAGTACTTCCTTTTCATAGGTAGGGTTGAAACTGTTATGGTATGACTGGTTTGTTGTAGGCTGAGAATGGTCTTTCTGCAGAGTTTTGTATTTCATAATATACTTGCCCCCATCAACCGCGTGCAAGCGGAAGGGGAAGAGGTGTTATGCTGAGCCCCTGTCGTTATGTCTGTGAAAGAGAAGTGGATATATTACATTTGGGCTGTCAAGCTCCCTTTGTGGTTTTTCCATGTGTAGGGGTAAGGGAGGGGGGAGGGGGAATATTCAGCAGTGGCATTATCTGGCTACCGGCATTGAATATCCAAGTTAGCCAGAGAAGCAGGCAGCTAACTGGGCAATGGCGATATTCAGCAGCTGCCCGGTTAGCTTCTGTGGCAATAGCCACTGAATATCCCAGTGACTGTGATTAATCATGTTGAATATCGACCCCCCCCCCCCTCCCGCGGTCGGGTAATGTTTAAGCTGCAGAGCCCCTTTCTTTCAGTGTCTGAGAGGGAAGGCGTTAGGTTTGGGCTGCCAAGCCAGCCTTGTGTTTTTTCTATGTGTGGGGCTGGATGAGAAGAGAGGTATAATGTTGGGGCCACCAAGCTCCAGTCATCAGTTTGTGGGATCCCCAAATGTTCAGATAACAGAAATGCAAAAGGCATTTTGTTTTCAATTTAGTGAACAGAATACACTAGCGTTGGGAATGTGCTTCTTTGATAGCTTTGTATATTGCACAGAACGGGAGGAAATGTCTTTCCATTTCTGTTTTTCTGGGGTTACACTGCAGGTAGATTCTGGCTTTTTGGGGTTTCCAATTTTTGTCTATATTTCTACAGAATTTCTAATTGTGTGTGTGTGTGTGTGTGACAGAGATGTGGCATTTGCTAGTGTGCACTTTCTCTGTAACAGTCCAACTTGGTTTGTTTTCCCTGGTATTTGTGCAGCAGGAACGTGTGTCCCAGTAGATGTTCCATGGCACACTGGAATGCCCTCAAACTTAGATGTGCCATGGAGAAAGTCACCATCTCCTGCCGATGCTCAAGTGGCTCTTCTACAGGAGCTCCCTTCTGAGCAAATGCACCACGCATTCTTCTCGCCTTCATACATACAGAATGATCTCGGGAGCATGGGAATTAAGAGGCGGCATGGAGGGCACAGAGAAAGCACCTCCTCCTCCTCCTATTTAGCCTTATCCATGGAGTCTTCAAGTACCAGAAAATGCAGTGGTTGTGCCCCCCACAGATGCTGGAGAAGAGAGGGATTGCTGCTTTCGGATCCTCACAGAGGAGATGCGCACAGCTAGCATACCTTCACAGGCTTGCCTCTCCAAGTCTGGTGGCTGTTCCTTACTGGTGAAGTCTCATGGTGCAGCTGTTCTCGTGAGACTTCGCCAGAAGGGAACAGCTGCTGGGCTTGGAGAAAAGGCAGCGCGCAAACCAGCAAAAGTATGCTTGCCATGCGTATCTGCTCTGTGAGAGCCCAGCGGGGAGGGGTGGTGTGCACATCATCATGGGGGGGGGGCGTCGTCCAGGGTGGGGGCAGGGGGGCATTGTCTGAGGGGGGGGACGTCCACTCCAGGCACCCAGTATCTTTGGAATGCCACTGAGCAAATACAATCAAAAAACAATAAAATGTGGCGGAAAGATACAGAAATATTTCTATTAGCACCAAGAATTTCCAAGTGCACCTTGATATGTTGCCTATAGATATTACATCTTACAAACTTCAGAAGGAGGCTATAATGCAAATATTGAGATGAGCATTAGCAGTCCATATGAGAGACCAAGATAATCTCCAGTGTACCCTGACTTAAGCGTGAGACTCATTCCTGTGATTGTCATGGAATACACAAAGCTCACTCATTTGGAGACATTGCCTTGGAAGGTAAGAAACTACTTGCTCCCACTGTCAGCCATCTTGCCTCCCAAATACAGTATTTCTACATCCAGAAACTGTATTTGTAGCGTTGGCATTGGAATGGTAAGTGGAAGGAGAGAGTGCCAGGGTGATGGAGGAAGCAACAAGGAGAGAGAGAGCTGGGCTTTGGGGGGGGGGGGATGATGGAGAGAAGGGGAAAGTGCTGATGTCAGGTCTAGAGAGGGGGGAGAGTGAAAGTGAGTCCTGACCTACTAATTCACATGAATCAGACTGGGGGAGGGGGAGAGAAAAGTCACCTGGGCAAATCTGACCCCCCCACACACAAACACACCCCCTTTGCCCCTCAAAATGAAAACAAACTATATCCATACATGATATACAGTCACTGAATATTTTGATTGTCACAGTGATGGAGGAGAAACGGATTTATTTATGGGTTAGGACACTTTCATTGAACTGATATGAAAATTATCTATTGATGTTTTTGATACGCTCTCAGGAGCACATGGGTCCCTTCAGCAGTATGTTCTTATAAAGTCGTTTCTGACACTGTTGTCAATATTGAGCAATTAGGTAACGCAGAGTGTGTGACAGTTTACGACTCTCTGGCTGCAGCAGAGATTTGGATGAACTGCAGGAAAGCTGCATAATCTCAGAAAAATAACTTAGGATACAGTGTGAGCATTACTGGTTGTCACGTGTGCATAGCACAGAGAAGGCACTACGTTTTTAAACAGCATTTCTATCGCCATCAAAAGTACAGCATTGCTATTGTTGACTAAATCTGAAGTACCAGAAGTTGAGGAGGAACAGTAAGTATATATCGGCTATCAACAGAAACTTCATTGCATGTCATCTAGAATTCTGCACGAAGGACAAAAATCATTGCATGTTTTAAGATGCGGCGCTTGGATTATCATAGACCAGTGGTTCTGAATCCTGTCCTAGGGGCTCCCCAGCCAGTCAGGTTTTCAGGATATCCACAATGAATATACATGAGAGAGATCTACATAAAACGGAAGTCCCTCTCATGCATATTCATTGTAGTTATCCTGAAAACCTGATTGGCTAAGTGTGTCCCAAGGACTGGGGATGTCTAAACCCTAGGCATCACCTTGAAATACCCTTTGGGAACCTGATAGGTACCTGTGACCTGGAATGGCCATTGTTGGAAACAGGATACTGGGCTCGATGGAACTTTGATCTGACCTGGTATGGCATATCTTATATTGTTATTGTTGCAAGACTATTAAAGATAACTAACAATCAGTATAGTAGTAATATTGTCTTCTATAGCGTACATGTCATGGAGTTAGGAGCCTTAAAAGTGAAGGATTTTTCTCTTGTCTTTACCTCTTGCACTTTTTCTCCCTATGGTATCCACTGTGAAGGAGATCATTGCTCCCACCACCTAATATTGCTTAATAAAGGATTATAATAAATAAGGTAGTTCACTGTGAGTCGAAAGTCCTCATAAATCAAACATTCTTTTTGTCGGAGCGTACCGAGGAAGGAAAGGAATGGAACTCCGTCCACACCAGTTGGTAAGCTTCTTTTATTCAAAGTAGGTTCCCTCACCTTAAACTATTTTTAAAAAACGTTACTTATCTGAAAGCCCCATGCTTAAAGTGAAATTTAAAATTTCACTTTAAGCATGGGGCTTTCAGATAAGTAATGTTTTTTATTTATTTATTTATTTGTGCGCTTTTCTATACCGCCCCTTCCAGAGATCAGGGGCGGTTTACAGAGAACTTGTTTAAACATTAAACATTAAATTGCATAGAACATTTTGAGCACATAAGTAACTATCATACAAAGAACATATTAAACTATTTACATAGGTTGGGAAAATTATTCATTATTTATCAATGATAGTACAGTATGGAAAACTATAAAAGGCAGAAAAAAACTATTTACAATAACTATTATGGAAAATACTAAAAGTATGGAGTTCTATAATATGCAGAAAGACTATTTACAAACAGCCATTAAAGTCTGACTATCATTCAGTGGGGATAGTGTAATGGGGTTGTCAGTGAGAGCATACTTTGGAGAGTGAGTCTTGGGTTAGGTCGGGTAGACTTGTGTTAGTTGAGTTGTGTATTCTTGTGAAATTTGTTCGAGTGTGGGTTGTAAGTTGTGATAGTGTTGGGTGAAAAGGTATGTTTTAAGTTCCTTCCTGAAAGAAATAAGGTCTTTAATCTCTCTCAGGCTGTATGGTAGTTTGTTCCGTTGACTGGGTGCTGGTTGTTATTTTTAAAAATAGTTTAAGGTGAGGGAACCTACTTTGAATAAAAGAAGCTTACCGACTGGTGTGAACGGAGTTCCATTCCTTTCTTCCCTCGGTACGCTCCGACAAAAAGAATGTTTGATATATGAGGACTTTCGACTCACAGTGAACTACCTCATTTATTGTTACAGCACTCACTGGTTAAGGTTTTGTAATTTTGCAATAAAGGATTATGGCATATGGTTAATTTTGTCTTCTAGTGTGAGGCCTGCATTGCCATCTCTTGGAAATCTTGCATCACTACAATTCACCAGCATTATCTTCTCAAACAAGCATGGATGAATTCAAGCAAACAACATTAGAGCTCAAATAATGTCCTCTCAGCATGGATCCAGGTAACATAACAAAACATTTCTTCCCCTAGACATAAATAGCTAAATGTTTCTACCCAGTTCGTATTTGTAGATGCTGTGCTTTCTAAATTTCAAGGTGGTGAGAAGAAACCGAGGTCAAATAATGGGCCAGCTTAACACATCTGCGACTAGCTTTCTGGCATGATGCTCCTCTTTCAGTGGATTAACACACAGCAAGCAAACTGTGTTATTCAGTTGGTAGTGAAACTGTGTACAGATGTTGGCAGATGTATAGTTAAACACGGAGTACCCTTTAGTGCAATGGCTTACGCTTCATTTTCTTGTGCTAATCTTACTTCTGATGCAGGAAAATCAGCATAAAACTACTGCTCTAAAGGGTAGAATGGAAAACGCACATTGGGCATGGAAAATGCATGCAAATCAATGCATAAAAAATAGTTCCCAGTGTAAAAACATCCACTAAAATCAAGCAACGGTTTGATACTTTTGTGGAGCTGAATTGTTATGCCAGCTCAGGAGCATGGGAGCAGAGGGTGATCTAACGTGAAGAGCAGCACTTCATTTCACATCACCCAAGATCGCTAGTGGCCCAAGTGGGCTCCTGGACCCCTCATTCGCTGACCCTACAAAAACTTGCTCCTTATGAGCCCCTACTATAACCGCTTGCCCCCTCAATGGATCTCACAAAAGCTGTCATTGGTGACCTAAGTGGGCCCCCAACCCACCATCCCACACCTGTCTCTGTTGGCCCAAGTAGGTCCCCCTTCTATACCCATCCACAGCCCTCGACCCTTCCCATATGCTTCCAAATGTGGGGAATCAAGAGCAGCACCCACTTGCACCTGCCTTCAGAGCTGCTATCTTGCAAAATAGTTATCTCTGACCCCTAGTGGTGCGTCAGGATGCACTACTAAGGGTCAGTCTACCAAATAAAGCAATGCTAGGGAAGGAAGGGGAACCTAGGCAAGGAGTGTCCAGGCCAGAAGTGCCATGATCCAGGGTGCCTGGGTCAGGGGTTCCCTGGAACAGATAGTCCTGGGGGGTCTGGGGAGGAGGATCAGGAATGTCAGAGCCCCAGGGCAGTTCAGGAAGGGGCATCAGGAGTGTCAGAGCCTTGGGGGGGGGGGGTCCAGGGAGGTTGCTTCGGGGTATCAGGTGAGGGATTGAGGAGATGGGAAGAGGGATCGGGGCATCAGGAGGTGGATGGGGAGATTGGGAGGAGGAGATATCGGGAGTGGGGAGTGGGGGAATCAGGGGCTCCAGAGCCACCAGGGAACTTTTGCAGGGTGGTTTGAAATGGAGATCCAGGGATTCCAGCCTATTTTATTTTCAATCTCCCTTCCTCTCAGTGTGTGATCCAATCCCCACTCATGCACTGACAGGAAGGAAGATCTTTACTTGAAATGTAGCAAACAGCTGAATAGTTCTGCTGCAATATGCACTTTGATGGTGCACCCTTTTTAGCTCAGCAGTAATTTGCATGCCATTAGTTTACTGCATTGCGGGTAAGCATTTTTTTTTAGTATGTGTGTTTGAACGCTGTGCGCTGAAGCCTAGTGCAATGTTCTAACGCAGTGCTTAGCGCATCGAGGGTAGAATTGGTCATAAGTGACCTGATATAGGGGGGAACTTTTCCCTTGTTTAGTAATGCTGCTAGCACTGAAGATGGGTCAGCCTAAGCAGACTGAAACTCAATACCCGAAGAGTCAGTCATGAGGCATCAGTGTCTTTCTCCAGACCCAGCCAGCTGCAACTCAAAGACTTCATTGCTGCAAAGTGACTTTTATCAGCAGAGACCTGCTTTAAAAAAAAATTGTAAAATAGGGATGTGCACATAAAAAATTGTGGGACCCAAGATTTAAAAACATGTATCAGGACAGCAGCACCTGCTATGCGATAAGTGCTATTGGCTCGGTCTGTCAGGTGACTGTCAGCAGCACTATCTGGAGACTGCCAGGGCGGAGCATAGACAGTCCAGAGACTTGTCCAGATGGCAGTGATATTTAGCATTATTCTCTGCATAACTATCCGGATTAATTTAGGACATCAGAAAGACTATCCTAAGTTATCCAGATAACAGCACTGAATATCGCCACTGTCTAGATAATGTTGACCATTCACATAGCAGCACTGAATATCTGGAATGTTTTTAAACTACTGCAGCTAACATTAAAAAAAAAAAAAACACAGACCGTAGCAGCTGAAAATTGACCTGTTTGTTTTTTTTCAATTGCCCTCTTTTTGATGCTAATGTTAAGGTTTTCCATCCAAGTTTTATGAAACTTACATGCAGGCATCAGCAACAGAGACAACAGCATCTTATGGCACCAAGAGTGGTAAGCTAGCACAAAAGAGCGGAATGAATACCCCAAGAGCACCATGGGAGTAGCAAAGTGGCCAACATGGCATTACAAGAGGAGCAAAGCAGCACCAAAAGCGGCATCAACACCCCAGTTACGGAGAGAAGAGCTGAGTAGTCCTAACAGTGGCAAGAACACCCCTAGGCACCATGAGGGGGGGCAAAGCAGCAGCAGCAGTAGCATGAAGGCTCCAAGGTGCTGTGAAAAGGACAAAGCAGCACAAATAGTGGCAAAGACACAAATGGGGTCATTCCGACCTGAGAATAGCAGGATGGACGTCCCAAAGGGATGGCCTTCTCTGCTATTTGTGCCCCTTCCCACCGGCAGCTAACTTCCCCGCCAGTTGTACGGGGAAGTTAGACAAGGGCGGGGAAGGGGCGGATCGGGGGTGGAGTTAGGGCAGGCAGTGGGCGGTCATCAGCCCTGGACGTTGTCAGACGGGTGCCTGGGTGAGAATGTTCACAGTCTTGGCAAAGGCATATATTAATATGATTTGCAAGGGATTGTGGGAAATGTAGTCCATTCACACCAGACACAGCCGTTCACAATAATTAGTTGTGCTTGAGTGTAAAGCCAATAAGATATTTATTTTTGTGGTTATTTCTCCCAACACAGGTATGCTTGGTAGCACATAAAACAGGATACTTGCTTTCAGTGTTAAACTTAGAAAAACAAAATCAGGAAAACAACAGCTGAACTTGTCAGGCAATCAAAGCAAAAGAATAAAGACCAGGATGGTAACAGAATGGTCTTTTCTGTAGGCTTTAGCTAATATTTTCTTAGCAGTACTTCAATCAACAAACAAAACCCACAAAGTAGGGAAAACTGTTCTTTTCAGGTTAACTTCTTATATCTTCACACATAGACTCAGAAGTGATTCCCTCAGAGCTCACAAGCAATTAGGTAAGGCTCAATTGCTAGCAATTATCCAGCTGAAACCCCTTAGCTGGCTTACTTTCTACTGTGTGGCTCAAATCCTACTCAGGAGCTTTTCTGAGTAGATTAAAGAACAAGTTTGTATTTCTTTGTGATGGTTGTTGTACTTTGTAACAGTAAATCACCAAAGGAGTTTAGACAAAGAGCAATCCATGTATTCACAGCCTGCATCTGCAACCCCTCCCCCTTCTTCAACAATCATGGGTTCAATATCATGGATTGGTACAGAGGAATTTCTCAATGGAGCACTCTCAGGAGAATACTTGTTTCCCTGCTGTCTTTCAAGGGTATAGCTAGGGCATAGATCAGTGTTCATACCTGAGCTTCCATTGCTGTTAGAGTTCCTCTCTAAATAGCCTGGCCAGTATGTAGTCCAGTTCTTATATTTATTTATTTAATTTATTTATTTAACAGTTCTTCTATACCGCTCTATTTTAGATCAGAGCGGTTTACATTTAACATCAACTATACAACACAAGGAACTTTGAGTTGTATTTACAATAAACAGGGAGATCAACTTGGAAGTAACTGGGGGAAACTATGTACAATTCTTAACTCTATACATGTCATACATACACTTATGTCCAGCCTTCCAATCCAGATCCCTGGACACTGGGTCTCTCTTCACATACCTTCTGGCATGGGTCCTAGGGTCCCTTCCAAGTGCAGCCGTCTCCCTCACAGGTACCGTCTGGAGGTTCCTAGCTCTGCAGCACCACTCCTCTGGTTTTCCCCAGTCCAATGGTGTATGCTGGCCTTTTGAATGTCTCCCAGTATACGTACTGCTCTGGACTCCTTTAGACCTCCCAAATGCTTTTCTCTTCTTTCTTCCAAAGGGTTTCTTGCCCTCTCTGTCCGTCAGCTCTGGCTTCTGCTTCTGATGATCCTCCAGATGATGAAGCTGTCCAAGATCATGAAGATGTCCAAGCTGAATCTGAGGATAATTCTCTGTAGAATAAACTCTACCTTTATTCTGCTTTGATGAGTGCTCCACCCTAGCACAGCACAGCTGTGCTGAATCAGGCCCTGCCCTTTGAGATGAGTGCTTGGGGATTACCTCATAGCCCCCCTTATTGAACAGACGTTTCCCCACTTCAGCTCCTCTAATGGCTGTTGGAAACCTGGTGCATTCTGGGACTGGTAGTCTTTTATGGAAAAATTCTGTTTTCTTATTTCTATCAGAACTGACAGGTTGCTTGTTCAGAGTCACTTCACCTTTACTATAGCTCCTTCCTGAGCTATGATAAGCTTCCTTATCACAACGTACAGGGTCGATTCTAATGTCAGCCCTGTACGTCTGGGGAGAGCGACCTGCACGGAGAAGTTATTCCATCTCTGAGGTGGAATAACTTCCCTAGTCGCCAGAGGTTGGCGGGCCTGGGGCCAGAAAGCAGCAGGAAGGGGCAGTGAGCATTCCCCGCAGCCTGTCCCTGGCCTTGGGAGGCCAGATCTTGGTTCAGGCTGTAGAAAATGCAGTGCAGGAGCCAGCAGCCAGGATCGCAGCAGCTCCATTGTAAAGCCCAGACTGAGTTAGTCGGGTATGGCCTGTACGTGCAGGCAGGGCTGAATCGCAGTCCCGGCTTGCATGTACAAGCCTGATTGCAATTCTGATCCCACAGGGCTAGACATGCCTCGCGGGATCAGAATCACAATGCCCTCTGTACATCCAGTTCAGACCGGGCGTACAGAGGGTTTGTACGTCCAGGACAGAATCGGGCCTATAAAGAGCAGCAAAATATGTGCCTGAACAATTCAAGGCACTATGAGAGGGGCAGAGCTTCAGGAGTGGTGGCATGTACTGCAATACCGGGCTTGTAGTTAAGTGTCATTGATTCAATATCAACTCATGGCAACCTGTAGATAGTTGTCCTAAACTGTGCTTGGTCTTCAATCAGGCCAATTATTGTTGATAGAGTGGAATCCATAGCTGATGTTATTGATCCATTGCATTGCTGGCCTTCCTCTTTTGCAATGGCCTTCAACCTTGCCAAGCATGATGTCTTCCTCTAATGATCTTTCTCTTCACACAATATATCCCAAGTACTAAAGTCAAAATCTTGTCATTTGAGCTTCTAAAGAAAACTTTAGTTTGACCTCCTCTAGTACTGACTGATTTGTTCTTTGGGCAGTCCTACTGCTACTACTATTACTGAACATTTGTATAGAGCTACAAGACTTACGCAGCGCTGCACAGACACATGTAAAAGAGCTTACAATCTAGTCAAGACAGACAACACAGTAGCAGTAGGCATGGGATACATATAGGGGGAATGGTAAGGAAACACAAAAGAGATCAGGTGAGTCAAGATCCAAAAGCGGCAGCAAAGAGGTGAGTTTTCAGCCTGGATTTCAAAAGGATCAGAGAAGGCACCTGACGTACAGTCTCGGGTAACTTGTTCCAGGCATAAGGAGCAGCAAGGTGAAAGGAGCAAAGTCTGGAGTTAGCAGTAGAAGAGAAGGGCACAGATAGAAGCAATTTGCCAGAAGAGCGGAGTTCCTGCTGGTTCCCCATGGTATACACAGTATTCTTCACAGAACCATAATTCAAAGGCATTGATTTTCTTACTGTCTTTCTTCTTCACTGTCCAACTTTCACATCCATATGATGTTATTGAAAATACCATAGCTTGGACAAGTCCAATCTTTGTATATCGAGATAAAATTCTCAAGTGCAGAGATATATCTAGGTACTTCTTAGCCATTCTGCTAAAAGCAATGTGTCATCAGATTTCTTGACTACTTGTTGTTTCATTATTGATATTGATTCAAGTAGGTTAAAGTAGTCTACTATTTCTATTTCTTCTCCATCAAGGATGAAGTGATTGATTTTGCCTGTTGTCAGGATCTTTGCCTTCTTCATGTTAGGGTACAGGCCCATGTTCCTTAATCTAGGTAAGAAGATGTTTCAGATCATCTTCACTTTCAGCCAGTAACATGGTATCATCAGTGTAGCGAAGGTTATTGAGTCTTCCACCAATCTTCACACCTTCATTGTCTTTATACAGTCATGTTCCTCTGTTCTGCATATAAATTGAACAGGTATGGGGAAAGTATGCAGCCTTGTCATACACCTTTGCTAATTTTAAACCATTTTGTTTCTCCTTGTTCCCTTTGAACTGTTGCTTCTTGATCAATGTAAAGGTTGTGCATGAGAACTATCAAGTGTTCTGATATACCCATGCTTCTTAGCGTGGTCCAGATTTTTCATTTGTATTCAAAGCAGCAAATCAATTTCACAGACATTCACTCCAGCTTAACAGGGGTCATTAGTGGTCAGCGGGAACAGGAACAATGTCCACTTGCTCCCACTCCACATGCAGTCAGAGCCAAAATGACCCCTAGCAGTAACCTTACCTTACAGTATTCGCAATACCACAAGATTGTGCTAGGAGTCATCGGCATGCTGAGCAGGATTGCTCCCACTGGCCAGCAATGACCCCTGGTAATATAAGGGTTGGGGATTGGGGTGCACAGAACAAGCATTTGTAAGGCCTACTTTTAAATCTCTATTGTACCTTTTATATACCCCCTCCCCCCTGCTACTGAGAATCTCCACCGAGTTGCCTTCTTCTGACCACTTCGGCCCGCGTAGACCCCACAGCACCAGCTAGAACAGCACTTCCGGGGTTGGGAGGTGACGTTCGTACAATGGGGCTAAGAAATGCCCCTACGCTGCTGCCAAAGTGATTCCCCTCCAGCAGACCAGGATAAGCTGATAGCAGATAGGCATTGCTACGGAGTACCAAATTGTTGCATGTGCCACCCCCCAAAAAATGATTTGCCACCCTTTTGCCATCCCAGTTCCAGATATCAGATCAGACCTGGGATAACCCAAACCCCTGCTCAGTCCAATGGAATATTGTGCCATTCTCGTCTTCCTCTGATCATCATCAGTTCATCTCTCCCAGGCTCTCTGGGCTGGCAGCAGGAGAATCGCCTAATGTGATGTCACCTCCTGGTGCTGCAGGGTTAGTTTCATTATAGCAGCAATGAAATTTTATAACTGTGACCACAAAGCTGGCCACAATAGTAGATCATATCTGACCAGGCAATTCTCCTACTGCCAACCTGGGGAGCATGGATGAGACAAAGTAACGAGAATGATTGTGACCAGGTCCTTGATGTTTTGCTCAGCCCCAATGGGGAAGAGCCAGGAGATAAATAGTGTCAGGGGAGGGGAAGAAGGAAGAGTATCTGGAAAGGAGGACAATTTTCTGGAGAGAGATGGGGTGAGAAGGGGGAAAGTATCTGGAGGAAGGGAGTAAAAAGGTGGAGAAAGAGCTTCTTGGAGGGAGAGTGGGGAATATCTTTGATGGTAGACAGGGTGAGAAGGGGGTAAAGAGTGGAAGGAGGAGGTGAGAAGGGTGAGAGAGCTTGTAGAGGGAGAGAGAAGGGAAGGAAGGAGGTGTTAAGAAGGAAAAATAGTGTCTGGATGGAGAGGTGACAGAGAAAGAATTAAGAGAGGAAGAAAAGGGGTGCAAAAGTGGGGAAACCGTGTTTGAGGAAGGAATTGCCATTGTTTGCTTTGCTTCGATCTTTACAGAGGAAGATGTAGGGATGTTACCCATGACAGAAATGGTATTTAAAGGTGATGCTGCAGAAGAATTGAAAGAAATATCAATACACAGGGAAGATGTGCTACAACTATTTGATAAATTGAAGAGCAGCAAATCACCTAGACCGGATGGTATACATCCAAGGGTGTTGAAAGAACTGAAATATGAGATTGCAGACCTATTATTAGTAATCTGTGAACTATCTTTAAAATCAACTGTAATACCTGAAGATTGGAAGATGGCCAATGTAGCGCCAATTTTTAAAAGGGTTCCAGGGTTGATCCAGGAAACTACAGATTGGTGAGCCTGATGTCAGTACCAGGAAAAATGGTAGAAACCATTATAAAGAACAAAATGACTGAATATGTAGATAGTCATGACTTAATGGGAGACAGCTAACATGGCTTTAGCCAAGGAAGGTTTTGTCTTACTAATCTGTTATGTTGTTTTGAAGGTGTGAATAAACAGGTAGACAAAGGTGAGTCGGTTGATATAGTGCATCTGGATTTTCAGAAAGCCTTTGACAAGGTCCCTCATAAGAGACTTTTGCCAAAATTAAAAAGTCATGGGATAGGAGGCAGTGTATTATTGTGCATCAGGAACTGGTTGAAAGATGGAAAGCAGAGGGTAGGGCTAAATGACCATAGGGATCTGTGCTACTTTTTAATATATTCATAAATGATCTACTGCTTTTTAATATATTCATAAATTATCTGGAAATGGGAATAATGAGTGAGGTAATCAAATTTGCAGATGACACAAAATTATTCAAAGTTGTTAAAACCCACTAGGATTGTGAAAAATGGCAAGAGGACCTAGCTAAATTGGAAGACTGGGCATCAAAATGGCAGATGAAATTTAATGTGGACAAATGAAAAATTATGCAACTAGGAAAGAACAACCCAAACTATGGTTACATGATGCAAGGTTCCACATTAGGAACAACCACCCAGGAAAAAGATTTAGGCGTCATCATGGATAACATATTAAAACCCTCCGCCCAAGTTGGTGTGGCGATGGGCAAGAGGAAGTGGAAGGGAAAGCTAATCCTCCCGGAGAGCACCTCTTTTGGCCCCTTGTGCCAGACGATGATCACAGATTTCGGCGTGCCTCAAGCTTCACTGCTATCGGCTTCTCCTGGCCTGCTGGAAGGGAATTGCTTTGGCAGCAGTGAAGGGGCATCTCTTAGCCCCATTATACGAACATCGCCTCCCAACCCCGGAGGTGCTGCTGCGGTTGGTGCTGTAGGGGCTACGTGGGCCAAAGTGGCAGAAACGGAGCCCTTTCCAGGAGGAACGCTGGTCGCTGTCTCATCTCCTGTAATGGTAGAAACATAGGAGATTGGACCTGCTTTCTTCTTAAGAACTGTGGAAGACATTGCAAAGAGGAGAGAGACGCCTTTGGGGATCAAGTTTGGTGAGGTACAGAAACCACAGGCTGTGACTATGGAGTCGCTGTGGGAGGTTATTCAAAGCTTTAATTCTTCTCTTCAGACTCTTTCTAATCAGATTGGTGGTGACTTGTCTGTTGTTTCTCAAGTTGTGGTTGATCAAGCCAAAGCATTGGATTTATTATCTGGGAGAATGGATCTTATAGAAGCAAAAGTGAATTTGATGCAGATGATTGGAGAAGTGTTTGTGAATGACAGCAATGTTATATCTCGTCGACTGGAGTATCTTGAAAATCAGGCCTGACAAAATAATCTGCGTTTGCTGAACTTTCCCAAGTCTCCTCTAATCTCTGCCATTGATATGGTGAGGAAATACTTAATTGAGACTCTGGGGATGGACTCTGGGAATCTCCCCCCTATAGTGAGGGCATAATGTCTTGCCCCTAGTGGGAGAAATTTCCCTGTAGGGCAGGGTGGATCTGTTGGGGATAACCTGACGGAGTTTCTGGAATCCTCCTTGGAGGTTGTAACACAGAGGTGTACTCTGCTTGTAACATTCACTTTGGAGTTCGACCGCAATGCTGTTTTTAAATTTTATTTTCAGTCTATGCACAAGTCTTTTTTTGGCTCTGTAATACGTATTTTTCCTGATTTTTCTAGAAATACACAGAAGCGGCACCAAGACCTTTTGGCTCTGCGGTCAAGAGCCTTGGCCTTACGGCTAAATTTTGTGGTGCGATTTCCTTGCATTTGTGTTATAGCTTATGAGGGTTAAACCTATGGGTTTTTTTGAACCAAAATCACTTGTGAAATTTATGTCATGGGGGAGAGGAGTAATCCCTAGATACACTGACAGGTACTGTTGTAATGACCCTTGGAGTATCTGTTGCAGTGGGGGCTTCCTCTTTATTTTGGGGTTTTTGTGTTAGAATCCAAGAAAAGGAATAAGCTATTTTCTTGATTATGGACTATTGTATTTTTTCTTATTTCTTAATATTTGGTATTTCTTTTTGGGGATTTGTTCTCTCTTATTAGGAATGTTGTTTTTTCTTTTAATAGATTAGTGTAATGTATTTGGAAATTTCATAAATAAATTTTTTTTTAAAAAAACCCTCCGGCCAGGGTGCAGCAGTGGCCAAGAGAGCAAATAGAATGCTAGGTATCATAAGGAAAGGAATGGAGAATAAAACAAAGGATATTATAATGCTTCTGTATCATTTCATGGTGCAACCTCACCTTGAATATTGAGTGAAATTCTAGTCACCGTATCTTAAAAAGTATAGAGCATTATTAGAAAAGGAACAGAGAAGAGCCACCAAAATGGTAAAGAGGATGGAAGGATACCCTATGAAGAGAGGCTAAAAAGGTTAGGGCTCTTCAACCTGGAAAAGAGATGGCTGAGGGGAGATATGATAGAGGTCTATAAATTAATGAATGAAGTGGAATGAGTAAACGTAAATCGATTGTTTACGCCATCAAAAAATAGAAAGACTAGGGGACATGCAATGAAGCTACAGGGTAACCTATTTAAGACTAATAAGAGAAAATATTTTTTCACTCAACGTGTAAACAAACTCTGGAATTTGTTACCAGAGGATGTAGTAGAAGCTGTTAGTATAGCCAGGTTTAAAAAAATTTGGGCAAGTTCTTGGAGGAAAGGTCCATAAACCATTATTAAAGGGAACCCGGGATATCCATTGCTTGCCCCAATACAAGCATTGTGGAACCTGTGTCTTTTAGGGAAACTGCTAGGTACTTGTGACCTATATTGGCCACTGTTGGAAACAGGATACTGGGCTTGATGGACCTTGGCCTGACCCATTATGGCATATTTTATGTTCTTATGAAGTGGGTGTGAACAGGGAGAGAGAGCATCTGCAGACAGATACAAAGAAATGGGGCATAGTGCATGGAGTGACTGGTCTTGAGAATCTTGTCTGGGTCTTTCATAGCCATTCTGCCAAGAGCAATGCGTCATTGGATTTCTTGACTGTTTGTTGCTTCATTATTGATAGCTGATCCAAGCAGGTTAAAGTTTTAGTAAGCATGCCTCTTAATTAGTGCCTGGATAAAGACTACCAAATTTCTACATTACTATACTCCAGTGCCAACCACCAGGCACATTAGGAAGTACTATAAACACTGACCATTTAGAACCCATAGCAAACCCGCCGTATCATAACTTCACTACCAGGACTTACAAAGCACCAAACCCTACCTATCAAAAGGCAACACTGCAAATATTAAACCAATACATCTCGGAGAATACTAATACATCTTCTACTGGGGAAAGAGAACAAGTGGCACTGTCAAATAGAAACTACATGAAGAGAAAAGCTCAGCATGGTTATATGTGCAGAACATAGACCATCACCAACAAAGAACAAGGGATCACAATTTAGAAATAGGACAATAATTAAATTGGGAACCCCAAAAGCCAAACTTAGAATGTACAACAACACTGGAGAAATAAAACTATAAATTAATTTCCTCTTGAACTAAACAAAAACGCAGACATTAGTGATACACATTTCCCAGAACTAACATATTCCAGTTAATAAATTCAAAATGAAGTATTTTTCTACCTTTTGTTTAGGCATTTTATTTTTCAGTTGCAATTGCTCCAGTCACTTTCTTCTGGTTTCTTCGTGTCTTCTGCTAGCTGTCCATTTGTCCTTTCTTCTCATTCTAGATTTTTCAATTTTCTCTCTAGATACTGATCTTTCCCCTTTTTCTCTTTCCTCGATTTCTTTCTTTATTCCTTATCATTCACTCAAATTTCACCCTTCCATCCTCAATCCCTACTTACTCTCCCAATACCCAGCCAATCATAGATTTTTCTTCCCTCCTACACAAAATATCTTTTCCCCTCTCCATCCTCATTCCCCTAGCCCCAATCCCTTCTAGTCCTTCCCCAACATCAGTTCCCTTCTAGTTCCAGCCCCATCCAGCATCCGCTCCCTTCTAGTCCAATTTTCTCATGCCCCACCATCAGTTCTCTTCTAGTCCTGGTCCTAGCGCCCCCCCCCCCATCAGCTCATTTCCAGTCCTAGTCCCCCCCATCAGCAACTTCCAGTCCTAGTCCCCCCCTCAGCAACTTCCAGTCCTATTTCAACCCCCCATCTGCCCATTTCCAGTCCAAGCTCCCCCATAAGCCCATTTCCAATCCTAGCCCCCCATCAGCCCATTTCCAGCCCTAGCCCCCCATCAGCACATTTCCAATCCTAGCCCCCATCAGCGCATTTCCAGTCCAAGCTCCCCCCATCAGCTCATTTCCAATCCAAGCTCCCCTTTCAGCCCATTTCCAACCCTATCCTAGTTCCCCATCAGCCCATTTCCAATCCTAGTCCCCTCTCATTGGCCATGTCTTAGACCCCTCCCCCCCCTGAAGAGCCCCACACCTGTCTAAGCAGCTTCAGAGGGAGCCGGGGAAGCCCGTGTGATGCCCCGGCTCACCTCTGCACAGTCGCCAGTATGAGAAGCAGCATTTTCCCTCACGCTGGCAACTGTGTTCTAGTGAAGTATGCTGAATGCCGGGAAAGATTAAAGAAAAATAACATTATTTTTGGGGGGAAAAGTTAAAGGGCATTTCCCAGCACTCGCGCACTTCACAAGAACACAGCTGCCAGCGTGAGCAAAAACGCTGCTCTTCATGATGGCAGCTATGCAGAGGTGAACCGGGGCCTCATGCGGTCTTCCCCAGCTCCCTCTGAAGCCAGCATTTCTTTTTATTTATTTATTTATTATTTATGAATTCACAAATAACATACCAAGAAAACATATCTTGTACAGAAAAGGCATACCTATCAGTGAATAATTAGGAAGAGACACAACAAGAAGAAACATAGCTTCTGACATAATGCTTATAGTCCCTATGGGGAGTGTGAAATATAGAACAATAACTAACAGGGACCAGAGACCCCCGTCTATTCACCATAGAAAACAATAGATATAAGAAAAACAGAGGGCCATGGAGGTACCAACGCATACAGTTAATAACGCAGTTACAGTCCCCTAATCAACCCCTCCAGCAGGAAATGAAGCTACAGGTAGTCTAGCACTAATAAAGGAAGAAAGATGGAGAAAATAAAATAAATTTCTGAGAATTATAAGACACTAGACATTTACAAGGGAACCAAAGGTGGAAAGTAACACCCAAACTAAAAACACCAGGCTTCAACAGCAAAAACTGTTTCCACAATTTCTGAGTTTCTATAGCATCAGGAAAAATGGAAAGTTTTTTTTTCATAGAACAATTGGGGGACCACTTAATATAGAACAAATGTAAAAGCCAATCTCGATCAGATGCAAGAGCAAACATACCTAACAGAGTGGAGGTCTTAACATCAGATAACCCAGGAAACTCTAATAAGTCTGAAACATTCAAAACATCCATTCTTGGAGTCCCATCAGGTGGGTCCTCAGATCTTCTACGAGTCGGTAAATAAGCCTTGACAATAGATGTCATTAATTCAGGTGAAATGGCTAGGTTCTGTCCCAAATACTGCTGAAATAGGTCTAATGGGTATGTCTAATGCCAACATGAGGGAAAACGCTGCTCTTCACGCTGGTGGCTGTGCAGAGGTGAGCCGGAGTCTCACGCGAGCTTCCCCAGCTCCCTCTGAAGCCAACATTTCAAGAGCACCACCGCGTGAGAATGAAGTTCGCATGGGACCCCCTGAAGCGCGGGGCCCTGTGCGAACAACATTCTTGCACAATGGACAGGCCGGCCCTGCCTCACCTTCTCACTTACTCAGTTATAGCTAAAGCAGGGTGACATAACATTTACAAACCTTTTAATACTTAATCTATTCTTCAAGGCTCTAACAGAGTCCCTCCCCCTCTGATGTATGCTTCCTGTTGCCATGGCAGGATGCCAGAAGAGTCAAATAAGCTGTACATATTAAAATGGAATGCTAGCAAGATCTGCACCCAATGCAGAGAAATGTATAGAGGATTACATAACCAGCAAGAGCGCCAATATCTCTATGTCTGGTCTGAGGTGACTTAAACATCTTGCGCATGTAGGGAAACACTGTTTGAGGATATGTATCGGTGAACAGTTACCTTTGACATGAACATTTTCTGTGTGTATCTTTCTGCATATAAGCAAAAGTTCAGCATTCAAGAACATGTCTTTTGCTTCTTACCTTTGTGTGTTTTTTTGGACTCATTTATATCATTCTCCATTTACTATTATGGCTCTTTGTTGTGATTTCATAAAAAATGTTTTGGGTGAAATAGTGCTTATCATTATGGACTAAGCAGCAAAAGAACTTGCATGTCGTGTGCGCATAGCGTGAGCGTTTGACATTTATGTGCATGCGCACATGGCCTGTTGTAGCGTGTCTGTTGTTTGCACCTGCACCGGCTCCCCTCCTTTCAACTTTAAGCCAGTTTTGCGCACAGCTCATTTGTATGCATGCCCTTGCATACCGGCGCTGAAGTCTCACGCTATTGGCCTGCTTCGAAAATGTATACACAGCTAATAGGGCGCGACTTCAGTGCCAGCTTTCTGCATCGGCCTGTTGGTGTTTTCACTCTTGCTGCCACAGTCTGACTAGATAAAGGAGCAATGGCATGGAGGAGAGATGTCGGACCATGGGGTGGGAGGAGGAAAAAAGAAAAGAAAGCAAAATCTAACAAATCTAACAGGACAGCAGCAGCAGGGCAGAGGTAGCCATTCCAAATCCTTTTTTTGGGGGGGGGGGGATTGCTTCTCCTCTACCCCAAATTATGGCAACAGCTTTCTTTCACCTTCTAAGATCAACTTCTTGCTCTTATAGAGTATGTAATGATTTTAGTTGAAACAATTAAATCCAACGCCAGCCACCCACTTCTTCATGTGATTGCGTAATCCATCTCTGCAGGAAGGATATCACCAAAGGACAGGCAGATGAGTATACTTTCTGGAACACAACCTTATACCCTCCAGAGATCAAGGATGATGTGTAGTTCTGCTAAGTCTTGCCAAGGGCACCAAAAGAAACAGTGTGCTCATGCTACATATCACTCAGGTAAACAGAAAATATAAGAGGCACAGACAAAACATCCAAGAAAATTTTAGTTGCTTTTGATGTGGACCCATGTACATAATTTACTACCAACTTCCTTTGGTGCTTTGCAATCAGCTGCTCCAGAGAAGAATCCAGGAATTATAATGACCTCCTGTATTGTCAAGGCTACCTCTAAGGCAAGCCATCAGCTGACAGTGACTTCTAGTGCTCCTTATTCTATGGGACTAAAAACACTGCTTACACGACTCAGCCCAAACCCAGCAAAGGAAATGCATCATGATATAATTTCATAACACACGTTCTACCATAACAAATCATTGAGGGCAATTTTAAAAAAGTAATTTCCTCAGATGAAGCAGTGCTTTACTCAGAAATGGACTTTTACAAAATTGACTTCCCTAAGTGCAGACAAACTTAGGTCTGTATTGCTTGTAAGTATTGCGAGTAAGTTTATCCATAGCTTGAGGAGGAGTTCCTGGGGGTGGAGTTGAGAATAGATTTGTACTTACATGCATACTATTGGAGTTTGAAAAGTATGCAGACATTTATTCTCAGGAAAACTACATAACAAATTAGTAGGTGAAAATATATGCAAGTAGTTCTCCTGGGACAATAGCAATGGAGCAGCTTATATACATTATATCAGCTGAACATCAGCTAATGACATCTTCTAAACTGGTATTTTCCAAGACAGTGGGAGACAAAAAAGCAGGACAGACAATGCTTCCCTAACACTATGCAAACATTTCTGGTCCATGAAGGGCACAGGTGGTTTGGAGGCTCTGGTCCAAATGCTCCTTGTGTTGAGGTTCCCAGGCCAGGAATGCCCAGGGCCGAAGGGGCCTTGGACCTAAGAGCCTTCAAAGATAAAATGAAAGTACAATTAATTAAAGTTAATGTTATTTCCATTTTAATGCTGAAATTAAAATGGAATTAGAGTTTACTTCAAATTTAACCTACCGTTCATTTTACTACAGTACATTATTTCTGGTATACCACTATTTTTTGCTTACCTCTGGCTTAGCACAGCTTTATTTCACTGCTTTTTGTATATCAATATCGTATTGCACTGGAAGTAAAGTAAAACGTGGTGCAGAATTTTAAAAACTGCCTTAAAAATCTATTGCTGATTTGTAATGCAGTCTTATTACATCAGTTCCTAACTGCCCACAACCACTGCACTCTGGAATCCTACAAGGTACCTCAGGCCAGAGGGCCGGGGGTTCAAGTCCCACCTGGGGACAGCAATCTCAGGCCGGAGGGACTGGGGTTTCTAGTCCTATAGGCACTCCTTGTGGCCTTGGGGAAGCCACTTAACCCTCCATTGCCTCAGGTACACATAGATTGTGAGCCCTTGGGGACAAGGGAATGTATCCAGTACCTGTTTGTAGTGATTACATGATGTAAACCACTTTGATTGAAGAATAAGGTGATATAGAAAACTGGTTAAATAATAATATATGGCCGTTATTGTGAGGTTAGTTCAGGGTTTTGGAATGGAATGTCAGCTTTTTGCTGACTGTAAGAAAAGCACACTCCTCTTACATACTGGTAAACTCAGCTATATAGTCCAACACCAACCCTACCTATCCATTTTACAATATTTCTTACATTGGCTTTAGTGCACACATTTTTCTCAGAAGTTCAAGGTGAGTTACATTCAGGTATAGTAGGCATTTTCCCTGTCCCTAGAGGGCTTACAATGGAGTAATGGAGAGTTAGTGATGTGCCCAAAATCACAAGGGGTGGCAGTAGGAGTCAAACCTGGCTTTGCTGGTTTTCAGCCTGCAGCTCTAACCATTAGGCGGCTGCTCCACTCCAGAGCACTCTCTCTTACAAGTTGACCATCAAATTCAGAGTTCAAATTGTACAACTGATTCAATTATTTGTCCCAAGATTTATCAATCCAGTCACTTGTCTCATCTTCCCAAATTGTCCTTATTTTTGAATGTTTAATTGTAATATTTAATGTACAGTACTTAAAAATGTCACTTGGCTTAGACCTGGTGATAGTTCATCTCAATCCTACGCAATTGATCACGGTCCCTTCCAAAATGCTGTGTCATCATGGAAGGAAACAGTGTAAATTTCTGCAACCATCCAAATGCCCTGTCCTACATGGAATACCACTCAATCAATCAAACACCTTTCTTCTCAGAAAGAATAAAAAATGTTTACAGCCAACTAAACCCTCAGACAGCACAACAATAAAGCTCAAAACATTTTAACAATCCTCTACTGACCATAAGCTTTTTATGCGTGTGCAGAGAGCCTCAGTGAGGTGGCCATGTTCAGCTATCTCCAATGCTGTAACTGCTCAAGCTTCTCTGACACTATAGTAGCTAAACTCTGAGTCAATCATTGGCTCTCTGCTTTTTTAGTTTAATAAATTTAAAAAATATATATATAATTATGGTGTTGCTGAATGCAAGATAAATTCAATTGAAGCACTCATCAGTAGTCAATGTCAATCTAATGATCGTCATATTTATTTAATCGTTTGCCTTTCATTTATCTGAACTTAAATGAGGGTCCACAGGGATTCCCTTCTACCTTGCTCATTCACATTTTACAGCTTGCTCACTTGCAGCCCAGGCCCTCGTGTTCTTTTTTTTTTTTTTTTTTTACATTTATTTTTTATTGAAAATTATATCAGTTTTACAAACAAATATATACATAAAAATAGGAAAGTACAGATCACAAATTTAGTATAATAAAACAAAGAAACAAAAGCAAATACATATTTGTCCAAATAGGATCTGTTTCAGAGCCCACGGCATGGGGAGTGACCAACAATCATAGAGAAGGTAAATCCAAACTTAATAGTCAGAAAAAACAAACCGTCTCTTATTACAAAATAAATATAGGCAATATAACAAAGAAAAGGTCAAATGCAAGCCGGACTCAGTTATTAATCAAGAATGTCTCCAACTGAGATGGGTCCGTATAAACATGCTCCCCCCCCCCCCCCCCAAATCATCACTAAACATTTAAAGGGAAAATAGAGGAAGAAAATGCCTCCCATAGCCAAGACCTTAGGCTTGAGCTGCAGGAAGGATCTCCTCCTCACCTGGGTAGAGCGAGACACATCCAAGAAGATGGTAAGCGGCTGACCATAGAAGGGGTGAGCTTTTTTATGAAAATAGGATTTTAACAAGGAGATTTTATCTAATTCTGAGGCAAGGGTGATTATCAAGATGGCTCGTGAGATCACTTTCTCAGAAGTATCCAAGAAATTAGTTAAGCCAGTTATAGAACTTTCGTCATCAACCCAAGCTTCCTCACCTTACTAAAGAGCAAACAGGTAAATAATATAAATGGATAATCACATTGTTCTCTGGGTCCAGATACAATAACACTTCCTTACAGTATTTTATAGAACAAAATCTTTGGAGACAGCAACCTTGTTATCGGAAAATTTAGTAATCTTAAATTTTTCAGACGAGAAACATTTTCCAACATTTTCCATACGATTTAGCTATTTGAGGATCGTTGGTCCGAGGGGAAACACTATTACCCTCAAATTGAGCAAGCCTCTAGTTAAATGAAGACAAATTCTCATCAATTGCAAGAACCTTATGAACTACCTGTTCAGAAAAAGAAACAGTCCGATCCATTAACCCTACTAACAAAGAGTTAGTTTTTGATACCTCCCCTCCATACAGTGCCTTGTGAAAGTATTCATCCCCTTGGTTTTTGTCCTGGGTTGTTGCATTTCATACAATCTGAAATGAAAATGGAGGTTCATTTGGATGTTAGGTAATGGACCTAACGATATAGTACAAATTGGTGAAGTGAAATGACAATAAAATATCTTGTATATAAAATATATATATATATATATATGTAAACATAAACAAGTCAAAATTGAAATGTTGTGCGTGCATATGTATTCATCCCTTTTGCTATGAAGCCCCTAAATAAGATCTGGTCGAACCAATTAACCTCAAAAGTCACATAATTAGTTGATTAGGGTCCATCTGTGTGCAATCAGTGTCACATGATCTGTCACGTGATGCTTGTATAAATATACCCATTCTGAAAGGCCCCTGACTCTGCAACATCACTAAGCAAGCAACATTAAGACCAAGGAGCGCTCAAAACAGGTCAGAGACAAAGCTGTGGAGATGTATAGATCAGGGTTGAATTATATAAAAAATATTCCAAATTCTGAATATCCCATGGAGCACCATTAAATCCATTATAACAAAATGGAAAGAATATGGCACCACTACAAACCTGATAAGAGAAGGCCGCCCACCAAAACTCACAGACAAGACAAGGAGGGCATTAATCAGAGATGCCACAAAGACACCAAGGATAACACTGAAGGAGCTGCAAAGATCCACAGTGGAGATGGGAGTATCTGTCCATACGGCCACTGTAAGCCATACTCTCCACAGAATGGGGCTTTATAGAAGAGTGGCCAGAAAAAAAAAACATTGCTTAAAGAAAGAAATAAGAAAACATGTTTGGAGTTTGCACAACAACATATGGCGGACCCCCCCCAAAACACATGGAAGAAGGTTCTCTGGTTAGATGAGACAAACATTTTGGCCATCATGGGAAACGCCATGTGTGGTGCAAACCCAACACTTCCCATCAACCCAAGAACACCATTCCCACAGTGAAACATGGTGGTGGCAGCATCATACTGTGGGGATGTTTTTCATTGGCAGAGACAGAAAAACTGGTCAGGACTTAAGGAATGATGGAATGATGGATGGCACTAAATATAGGGCAATTCTTAAGGAAAACTTGTTTCAATCTGCCAGAGATTTGAGACTGGGAAAAGGTTCACCTTTGAGCAGGACAATGACCCTAAAAATACTGCTAAAGCTGGTTTAAAAGGAAACATTTAAATGTCTCGGAATGGCCTAGTCAAAGCCCATACCTCAATCCAATTGAGAACCTGTGGCATTACTTGAAGATTACCGTACACCAACGCAACACATCTAACTTGAAGGAGTTGGAGCAGTTTTGCCTTGAGGAATGGGTGAAAATCCCAGTGGCTAGATGTGCTAAGCTAATAGAGACATACCCCAAGAGACTTGCAGCTGTAATTGCAGCAAAAGGTGGCTCTTCAACGTATTGATTTTGAGGGGTGAATACATATGAACACTCCTGCTTTCAGTTGGTTTGTTTTTTTTTTTGTTTTAATTATTGTTTGTGTCACAATAAAGGATATTTTGCACCTTCAAAGACGTAGGCATGTTGTGTATATCACATGGTGCTAATCCCCAAAACTCCATTTTACTTCCAGATTGTAATGCGACAAAACAGGACAAACACAGAGGGGATGAATAATTTTGCAAGACACTGTATATCAGCCAGAGAAATTTCACCAGAGGCCTCCAAAGTTCCACCTGCAGCAGTTAAACGTCAAACTTGAGCCAAAGCAGCTGAAGAATCTTGATGAGGAGGCCGCGCTGAGTCATCCAGTGCAGGTACTTCTTCAACCGCACCAGAGCCCATTAAGGGAGGCTCATGACTCCCATCCATATCTTTCAGCAACGGACCTGGATTAGGAGGTGGTGATCTGACTATAGGACTTAAGGAAGCCCCAGACAGAGACAGCGATGAAGAGTCCACAATCTTAACTTCTTGGTCCATCTTAGGTGTAGACAATACACACACATATTGATCCATAGGACCTAATGGCACTTTCAGTGTTGATGCGTTCGCCATATGCGGCTTCTTCCTCGTTGGTTTGATCTTCCTTTTCTCTCCACCATGAAGCATTTCCAATGGCAATCCAGGGTCCTAAGGCTCAAAGTGGCCCCAAAGGGCCGTACCTCTTTTGTCACATGCCCCTAGGGGCATGCAGCCATGAGAACTGACTGGTCTTAAGTAGTGTCCCAGGGGTGCCCTTGGATTGCGTCACAAATAGGGCTGCCCTTTTCCACATGTCCCTCACCTCCGGGGTTTGCAGGGCCCTTGTGGGTAACAAAAGCAGCAAAACACCTTCTCAGCTGAGGCAGCACACTCCCCATTCTTTTTCAAACAAAACTCTCAACTCGAGTTTTGTGGTTACATTTACAACTGCATGAAGGGAAGAAACATTTCTCCATGCTCTGCGCTCACATGAAATCTGCAAATACATATTAACATTGCGCATGCCCTAAATTGGGCCACGTTTCAAACTCCAAGAATTCTGCATCAGGGATGGTACATGATACCACCACAACTTTCTCACATGAAGGCTTTGCAAAGGTGACAATAAGAGTCACTGAGAAAGGAAGGATTTGAATGCTGATCTTCTGGCTTCTAGCTGATTACTCTATGGTCCTATTCTAAAACCAATAGAATTGCTCAAAGCAATAGGTAATGTCTTGTCAAAACCTCTATGGTGATTTTCACAAATTTAGGGGCATGTTTACTAATGGGTGTTTGTTCTCCCAAATTAGTGCAGAGGCCTGCACTCATTTTTTAGGAGCATGTGCATCTGTCCTGCTGCCAATAGCACTATGCTAATGTACAGCATCACACTTACTGGCATGTACCACTGAGAAGTCTTGCCCTATGCAGGCTACTGTGCAGCATTTTGACAGATAACAGCGCCAATATTAGAAGACCGACCAGTGTAAAGAATGTCATTTACAGAGTTTTAGTCATTGTGCACATAAAAGTAGTGATTTTAGAAGAGGTACTACTTATATGTGTATGCTTTTGGCGCACACGCATCCAAAGGGATTGTGTTCTGAGAGCGGCTTTGACAAACCTTAAAATTATACAGTTAGGGTTTAGTTAGGGCAATCATATCATTGTGCTCCGTTCTGTTTTTAAGGTTCGTTTTTTAAGGTCGTTGAAGTCACTGCACAACTGTCATGGTTTTCTTTCTAGTTAAGCTTCTATTGAATACTATTGATAATTTGCTCAATGTATTGCATTCTTCATCATTCCCCCTTTTATTCATATTTATATGTGATTTTTAGTGCATTATTTCATTGCACTACATTTTTTAATGCATATTCATTCATGGTAATTTTGTGACGTGGGCTCTTTAAATCGCGTCAAAAAACAGCGCGTTTACTTATAGCTGTTTCCGGTTCTGCTGCCGGTTTTAAGGTATGTGTGTTTTCCTGACATGTTGTCTTCAATCGGTATTCTTTAATGTTTTTTTAAAGTTCTCTCAGAGTTTTCTCCAATCGTGCAATACACAGGTATGCTCGCTCCTTTCTTAAACCACGTTAGAATTCAGCGCGGTCTTCTTTTTTAAGTCGGCCCCTTTCCCGCCGTTTTTTTTGGGTATGTGTGCAACTGTTTCTCACACTATTCTTTTACATTCATCACACAAAGTACATCTAAATGAGCGGCAGCATTTGAACTGTTTTTTTATTCATTTAATTTATTTATTATTTTTTAACTTTGTGCTAGTCTCCCTCATTGGGTTCATTTAAGTAAGAGTTTTTATCTGTTTAAGCGCTGCGGCATTAGCATGTTTTGGATGAATTTCTCCTTGGTTTGGTTTGGTTTGTTTTGGTTGGTTTTTTTTTACATATATCTTTTAGTAATATATCTTTATATCCATTCCAAGATATGCCCAAAAAATTTTTTTCCTAAAAAATTTTTTTCCTTATAAAAATTTTTTTCCTTATAATGTTTGTTACAAGTCTTCTTGCAAGAACGGCATCAGCTGTAAAGTCATGTAATATTTCTTTTCTGTTTTCCCTCGTATTTACTTTCCACATTGGTTAGGTATAGTAGTACTATACAAGGAAGTTATCACCTCTTTTCCTTTCCTTCTATCTTTTCCCCCCCTTTTTTTCCTTCTTTCTCCCTCTCTTCCCCTCCCCCTCCCCCCCTCCCACCCCCTTCCCCCTCTCTCTCTCCCCCCCTTCCTTTCCCCTCCCCTTTCCCTTTTTTTCCCTTTTCCCTCTCCCCTCTCTCCTTCCCCCTTCCCCTCCCCCTATCCTTTTCTCCCCTTCCCCCTCTTTCCCTTTCCCCTCCCCTTCCCCCCCCTTTCTTCCCTTCCCTCCCCTCCTCCTCCTCCTCTCCTCCCCTTTCCCCTTCCTTTACTTTTTCCATTTCAATTATAAATACAATTTAGAATTTGTTATTAGGTCTTGAGACAGATGAGTACCGCATTGACGGTTATTTGCAGGTAGACAGTTTGCTGTTCTTCTTCTTTTTTCTTTTTTCTTATCACTTTAGATAGATCTATATTAATTGTGTCATTATTATTATTATTTTCATTGATTATTATATGTTTTATTTTATGGATTTGTTTTCCATTATTATTTGTTATATCGATTTTTATTAATTATGTTTTGTTTATTTTTATATTATTTTTATTGAGCGCTGTATGTTTTATCTAATGGAATGTTTCTCTTTATTTGTTTTAATTAGTTCATAATCAGCTGTTATTGGCTGTTTTTAATACATTTTTATGTACTGGTTGTACCCGTTTAGCCGAACATTGATTTATTTAAATTATTTATTGGTGTTCTTATCTTTTATTATTATTATTAATATTATTTTTATTTTTATCTATTTTATTTTTACCGTATGTTTTATCTACTGGAATGTTTTATTTTTATTATTATATTTGTTTTAATTAGTTCATAATCAGCTGCTATTAGCTGTTTTAAATACACCTTTTTGTACTGATTGTACTTGTTTAGTCGTATATTGATGTATTTAAAATATTTATTGGTGTTTTTATCTATTAATTATTTATTCTATATGAATATTATTGTATGTGGTTTTGTCATGATTATTCCCTACTGTGTGTTTTCTGGTCTGGGTTTCCCATTTCCTCTAATCTTGAGTTTAATACGTATCTATTTATTTTCATTCACGTTCTAACATATCAATTGTTTTTTTTCAGCATTTTTATTGCACTATTGGTCACACACTCTTTATGTGCTTTTTTAAGCATTATTAGAAGTACAACGTGTAAGTATATATTTATTCTCTTGTGGTCTTTTATGATTTTGTATTTATTACATATATTGGGTTTTCTTTATATTTATTGTATTTTTATTTTATCACGTGTTAATTTTGATGTTATTGTTTTTAAATTAATTCTGCAGTCCTGTTTACCCCTGATGAAGGCACCTGCCGAAACGCGTTGGGGTGTTCGTTAATAAAGTGCCAGTGACCTTTATCCTGCTCGCCCTTTGGTTTTTGTTTGGACTTCTGCGAGTTCGGTGCTCCCTTTGTGTCTTTTGTTCACCTGAGCATGTTCTCCCCGTGGAAAGACATTTTGAGTTTCCAAGAAACTGATTTGAAAAATCTGTTACCTGAAGACCCCTTCTTTAATCAAGATGAGGGTTCTCCTAACGTTGAAGATGAATGGGGAGAAGCGGTCCAGCTCATGCAGCAACTGATTCGTGAGGACATGCATGCTGCCTCACTCCTCGAATATTGCCGCAAGAAAATCATCCCTAGAGGGCTTCGTGTTCAAAAGGCCCCAGGGATGTATAAAGATGATGAGGAGTTCAAGGCCAGTTGGGTTAAAATTATGAATAAGTGCTCTTTGGATCTGATGATTCTTTTAATTAACACTTCAAAACGTAAATCTGTCAGTTTAAAAGCCAAGGTTGATGAGAAGATTACGTTTCTAAAAACTAATGACCACAAGTTTGACAAAGTAAAGAAGAACTTTGATAGGAATGCTTCAGAATATAGCAAAATTGTTAAAGATAGAAAACTTGATAAATTCAAACGTGATGATAGTGATTACAAAAATGATACTGTGTATTATTGGATAAATGGGAAACCCAGACCACGCATCGCATCTCACAGGTGGGATGCGGATTCGCCAAAACCAGGACCCAGTACTTATAATGCTAAATCAGGGAAAAGCAAAGCTAAAACTAGACTTTTCTCTCCTGATCCCTCTCTGGAACACGTTAATAAAAGAAGTCGTAGTTATGCTGAAGATACTGTAGAACAGGGCTCCTCGGCCCCTCTGTCCTCTGCCGCGGGTTCATCCCGGCACCCATCGGGTTTTTCAATGGACTCCCTATGGAAGGGAGGAGGCAAGAAGCGGAATCCACCTCACCATGTACAATCACCATATCATCAATACAAAACATGGGAGGCACGGCCCACTTCACTCCCCAGGGGCAGAGGCAGAGGGAGAGGTCAGAGATTTCAAGATTAACCACTGACAGCGGCATTTTTAATTTGTCTGATTGTGTTTTGAGTAAAGGACAAGTAGAAGTTTTAGAAAAAGGTCTTTCTTTTGTCCCTTACACAAGACATGATCGTTTCACTACTCAAGTAGAGCTCTATAAATTTTTCAGAAAATTAAAAATTATGGATTTCTTTTCTAACCAAATTGCTGCCCCAAGTGACAATTCTGTTCTTCGAAAACCTTCCACCTGGGTACCTCCTAGTAATAATAATGTTCTTATAGATGCCTTTGAGAGAGTAGTGTTATCTCAGGTAGAAGCACTTTACAAAGAGAAAGATCGATCTTTCCGTAATCTTACTTCTGACCAGATAGCAGCTCTTCATGAACTACAGGATAACTTGTCCATTATTATTAAGCCGGCTGATAAAGGTGGAGCCTTAGTCATTCAGAATAGGACAGATTATGTTCAAGAAATATTACGTCAAGTTAATGATAATGTGTTCTATAAGAAGATTTTTGATGACCCCACAGCTAATTTAAAACATAGAGTGGATACTCTTATTTTTATTGGACAACAGGCGGGGTATTTGACACCCAATGAGATCAGTTTTCTTACTGTTCAACATCCGGTCATACCCACTATTTACATTTTGCCCAAAATTCATAAATCTCTCATTAATCCACCCGGGCGACCCATTATATCAGCAATTGGGTCTTTGCTAGAACCCCTTTCTAAATTTCTTGATTTTTTCTTACGTCCGTTTGTTCCAAAAATACCCTCTTTTGTACGTGATTCAACTCATGTCATTAATATATTACATGACTTTACAAATTATCATGATGGATTGATTTTGGCAACCCTGGACATTAACTCACTTTACACTAATATCCCGCAAGCAGACGCTTTAGAAGTAATCGCAAACACTTTAATTCAGCGAGAACCACCAGTACGCATTCCCACTTGTTTTTTGACCCAGATGGCAGCTATCGCTATGTGCGAGAACTTTTTTGTTTCCAGGGTATTTTTTATAAGCAAATTAAGGGTGTGGCCATGGGGTCCTCCATGGCGCCAGATGTCGCGAACTTATATGTGGCTCATTTTGAGAGTGAATTTCTTCAGGTACATCCTTTTAAGAAATATATTAGGTTATGGCTACGTTATATAGACGATGTTCTTCTCATTTGGGACGGTACTATAGATATCTTACAAGAGTTTTTTCAATGGCTTAATTCTAAAGATGTACACTTACAGTTTGAAGGGTCTTTTAGTTCAACGCATATTTCATATCTTGACATTAATATAAAAAAAGGAAAAGATGGTTTTGAAACTGACCTTTTCCGTAAACCCACAGACCGCAATTCCTTGCTGCGCTATGACAGTTTTCACAATAAGTCCTTGAAGAATAATTTACCGTATGGGCAGTTTTTACGAGTCAAACGTTTGTGTACTTCAGTCCATGATTTTGAGCGTCATTCTGCTAACATGGTTAATAGGTTCAGAAACAGGGGCTATCCACAACATGTTATTCAAAATGCATATAGCAAGGCTAGATCTTGCAACAGAAATGATTTGTTGCAGAAACGCATTTTGCCTAAAGCAGATCGAGTGGTATGTGCACTCACTTTTTCCTCTTTTTCTAAAGATATATCCCAAATTTTGAAACGTGAATGGCATCTTCTCTCTACACTTCCAGGAATGGCGCAAAAGTCGGTGATGGTTGCACATAAAAGAAATCGCAATATTAGGAACATTCTTGTTCCGTCTGCTCTTGCCAAACCTAAACCAAAGGTTAGAATCAAGGGGCATTTCATGTGCGGACGGTGTTCCGTTTGTTTGAATAGTTTATCCTTTAAAGATGTGTTTGTACATCCTATTACAGCCAAAAAATTCTTCTTACCTCATTTTTCAAATTGCAATACAAGTAATGTGATATATGTTGTGATGTGTCCCTGCAAGCTTTTTTACGTTGGAAAAACTAGCCGTCCTGTTAAGACGCGCATTATCGAACACAAAAGTTGTTTGAATAGACGGGTGGAAGATAAACCATTAGTACAACATTGGATCAATAAAGGCCATTCAATCTCTGATCTGAAGTTTTTTGTCATCAAGGTAGTACATCCACATTGGAGAGGAGGTGACATGGACAAGATTTTACTTAGGTTGGAACAACGATATATTTATGAGCTCCAATCACTTGAACCACTAGGTCTTAATCAAGAATTCAATTTGTCGGTGTTTCTGTGATTTTTTATGTTTTTAATATTATTTCCATATTTTGATATTTCACAGCTATTGCTGCTTTTTGATATCAATAATTCTTTGGGTTTTTATGGTTTGGATGTACAATATACATTTTTATTACTTTTTCATTTTCTTTTTACTTATCACGATATTTGATATTTTAATTTAGTCATAATATTATATCTTATATTTTATTATATTTTTTCTCATATTATGTGTGCATGGTTACCCTTTATGCATTTTTAGTTCATATATTATAGTCAGTTCTTTTCTTTATCAATTCTAATACACCTAAAACATTTATTTTTGTATTTTTTAACATTTTTTATTCTTTACTTGTGCATAATACAGTCCATTAGGTTATAAAAATTATTGCTTTCCCTGTTAGTTTAGTTAGGGCAATCATATCATTGTGCTCCGTTCTGTTTTTAAGGTTCGTTTTTTAAGGTCGTTGAAGTCACTGCACAACTGTCATGGTTTTCTTTCTAGTTAAGCTTCTATTGAATACTATTGATAATTTGCTCAATGTATTGCATTCTTCATCATTCCCCCTTTTATTCATATTTATATGTGATTTTTAGTGCATTATTTCATTGCACTACATTTTTTAATGCATATTCATTCATGGTAATTTTGTGACGTGGGCTCTTTAAATCGCGTCAAAAAACAGCGCGTTTACTTATAGCTGTTTCCGGTTCTGCTGCCGGTTTTAAGGTATGTGTGTTTTCCTGACATGTTGTCTTCAATCGGTATTCTTTAATGTTTTTTTAAAGTTCTCTCAGAGTTTTCTCCAATCGTGCAATACACAGGTATGCTCGCTCCTTTCTTAAACCACGTTAGAATTCAGCGCGGTCTTCTTTTTTAAGTCGGCCCCTTTCCCGCCGTTTTTTTTGGGTATGTGTGCAACTGTTTCTCACACTATTCTTTTACATTCATCACACAAAGTACATCTAAATGAGCGGCAGCATTTGAACTGTTTTTTTATTCATTTAATTTATTTATTATTTTTTAACTTTGTGCTAGTCTCCCTCATTGGGTTCATTTAAGTAAGAGTTTTTATCTGTTTAAGCGCTGCGGCATTAGCATGTTTTGGATGAATTTCTCCTTGGTTTTTTTTACATATATCTTTTAGTAATATATCTTTATATCCATTCCAAGATATGCCCAAAAAATTTTTTTCCTAAAAAATTTTTTTCCTTATAAAAATTTTTTTCCTTATAATGTTTGTTACAAGTCTTCTTGCAAGAACGGCATCAGCTGTAAAGTCATGTAATATTTCTTTTCTGTTTTCCCTCGTATTTACTTTCCACATTGGTTAGGTATAGTAGTACTATACAAGGAAGTTATCACCTCTTTTCCTTTCCTTCTATCTTTTCCCCCCTTTTTTTCCTTCTTTCTCCCTCTCTTCCCCTCCCCCTCCCCCCTCCCACCCCCTTCCCCCTCTCTCTCTCCCCCCCTTCCTTTCCCCTCCCCTTTCCCTTTTTTTTCCCTTTTCCCTCTCCCCTCTCTCCTTCCCCCTTCCCCTCCCCCTATCCTTTTCTCCCCTTCCCCCTCTTTCCCTTTCCCCTCCCCTTCCCCCCCCTTTCTTCCCTTCCCTCCCCTCCTCCTCCTCCTCTCCTCCCCTTTCCCCTTCCTTTACTTTTTCCATTTCAATTATAAATACAATTTAGAATTTGTTATTAGGTCTTGAGACAGATGAGTACCGCATTGACGGTTATTTGCAGGTAGACAGTTTGCTGTTCTTCTTCTTTTTTCTTTTTTCTTATCACTTTAGATAGATCTATATTAATTGTGTCATTATTATTATTATTTTCATTGATTATTATATGTTTTATTTTATGGATTTGTTTTCCATTATTATTTGTTATATCGATTTTTATTAATTATGTTTTGTTTATTTTTATATTATTTTTATTGAGCGCTGTATGTTTTATCTAATGGAATGTTTCTCTTTATTTGTTTTAATTAGTTCATAATCAGCTGTTATTGGCTGTTTTTAATACATTTTTATGTACTGGTTGTACCCGTTTAGCCGAACATTGATTTATTTAAATTATTTATTGGTGTTCTTATCTTTTATTATTATTATTAATATTATTTTTATTTTTATCTATTTTATTTTTACCGTATGTTTTATCTACTGGAATGTTTTATTTTTATTATTATATTTGTTTTAATTAGTTCATAATCAGCTGCTATTAGCTGTTTTAAATACACCTTTTTGTACTGATTGTACTTGTTTAGTCGTATATTGATGTATTTAAAATATTTATTGGTGTTTTTATCTATTAATTATTTATTCTATATGAATATTATTGTATGTGGTTTTGTCATGATTATTCCCTACTGTGTGTTTTCTGGTCTGGGTTTCCCATTTCCTCTAATCTTGAGTTTAATACGTATCTATTTATTTTCATTCACGTTCTAACATATCAATTGTTTTTTTTCAGCATTTTTATTGCACTATTGGTCACACACTCTTTATGTGCTTTTTTAAGCATTATTAGAAGTACAACGTGTAAGTATATATTTATTCTCTTGTGGTCTTTTATGATTTGTATTTATTACATATATTGGGTTTTCTTTATATTTATTGTATTTTTATTTTATCACGTGTTAATTTTGATGTTATTGTTTTTAAATTAATTCTGCAGTCCTGTTTACCCCCTGATGAAGGCACCTGCCGAAACGCGTTGGGGTGTTCGTTAATAAAGTGCCAGTGACCTTTATCCTGCTCGCCCTTTGGTTTTTGTTTGGACTTCTGCGAGTTCGGTGCTCCCTTTGTGTCTTTTGTTCACCTGAGCATGTTCTCCCCGTGGAAAGACATTTTGAGTTTCCAAGAAACTGATTTGAAAAATCTGTTACCTGAAGACCCCTTCTTTAATCAAGATGAGGGTTCTCCTAACGTTGAAGATGAATGGGGAGAAGCGGTCCAGCTCATGCAGCAACTGATTCGTGAGGACATGCATGCTGCCTCACTCCTCGAATATTGCCGCAAGAAAATCATCCCTAGAGGGCTTCGTGTTCAAAAGGCCCCAGGGATGTATAAAGATGATGAGGAGTTCAAGGCCAGTTGGGTTAAAATTATGAATAAGTGCTCTTTGGATCTGATGATTCTTTTAATTAACACTTCAAAACGTAAATCTGTCAGTTTAAAAGCCAAGGTTGATGAGAAGATTACGTTTCTAAAAACTAATGACCACAAGTTTGACAAAGTAAAGAAGAACTTTGATAGGAATGCTTCAGAATATAGCAAAATTGTTAAAGATAGAAAACTTGATAAATTCAAACGTGATGATAGTGATTACAAAAATGATACTGTGTATTATTGGATAAATGGGAAACCCAGACCACGCATCGCATCTCACAGGTGGGATGCGGATTCGCCAAAACCAGGACCCAGTACTTATAATGCTAAATCAGGGAAAAGCAAAGCTAAAACTAGACTTTTCTCTCCTGATCCCTCTCTGGAACACGTTAATAAAAGAAGTCGTAGTTATGCTGAAGATACTGTAGAACAGGGCTCCTCGGCCCCTCTGTCCTCTGCCGCGGGTTCATCCCGGCACCCATCGGGTTTTTCAATGGACTCCCTATGGAAGGGAGGAGGCAAGAAGCGGAATCCACCTCACCATGTACAATCACCATATCATCAATACAAAACATGGGAGGCACGGCCCACTTCACTCCCCAGGGGCAGAGGCAGAGGGAGAGGTCAGAGATTTCAAGATTAACCACTGACAGCGGCATTTTTAATTTGTCTGATTGTGTTTTGAGTAAAGGACAAGTAGAAGTTTTAGAAAAAGGTCTTTCTTTTGTCCCTTACACAAGACATGATCGTTTCACTACTCAAGTAGAGCTCTATAAATTTTTCAGAAAATTAAAAATTATGGATTTCTTTTCTAACCAAATTGCTGCCCCAAGTGACAATTCTGTTCTTCGAAAACCTTCCACCTGGGTACCTCCTAGTAATAATAATGTTCTTATAGATGCCTTTGAGAGAGTAGTGTTATCTCAGGTAGAAGCACTTTACAAAGAGAAAGATCGATCTTTCCGTAATCTTACTTCTGACCAGATAGCAGCTCTTCATGAACTACAGGATAACTTGTCCATTATTATTAAGCCGGCTGATAAAGGTGGAGCCTTAGTCATTCAGAATAGGACAGATTATGTTCAAGAAATATTACGTCAAGTTAATGATAATGTGTTCTATAAGAAGATTTTTGATGACCCCACAGCTAATTTAAAACATAGAGTGGATACTCTTATTTTTATTGGACAACAGGCGGGGTATTTGACACCCAATGAGATCAGTTTTCTTACTGTTCAACATCCGGTCATACCCACTATTTACATTTTGCCCAAAATTCATAAATCTCTCATTAATCCACCCGGGCGACCCATTATATCAGCAATTGGGTCTTTGCTAGAACCCCTTTCTAAATTTCTTGATTTTTTCTTACGTCCGTTTGTTCCAAAAATACCCTCTTTTGTACGTGATTCAACTCATGTCATTAATATATTACATGACTTTACAAATTATCATGATGGATTGATTTTGGCAACCCTGGACATTAACTCACTTTACACTAATATCCCGCAAGCAGACGCTTTAGAAGTAATCGCAAACACTTTAATTCAGCGAGAACCACCAGTACGCATTCCCACTTGTTTTTTGACCCAGATGGCAGCTATCGCTATGTGCGAGAACTTTTTTTGTTTCCAGGGTATTTTTTATAAGCAAATTAAGGGTGTGGCCATGGGGTCCTCCATGGCGCCAGATGTCGCGAACTTATATGTGGCTCATTTTGAGAGTGAATTTCTTCAGGTACATCCTTTTAAGAAATATATTAGGTTATGGCTACGTTATATAGACGATGTTCTTCTCATTTGGGACGGTACTATAGATATCTTACAAGAGTTTTTTCAATGGCTTAATTCTAAAGATGTACACTTACAGTTTGAAGGGTCTTTTAGTTCAACGCATATTTCATATCTTGACATTAATATAAAAAAGGAAAAGATGGTTTTGAAACTGACCTTTTCCGTAAACCCACAGACCGCAATTCCTTGCTGCGCTATGACAGTTTTCACAATAAGTCCTTGAAGAATAATTTACCGTATGGGCAGTTTTTACGAGTCAAACGTTTGTGTACTTCAGTCCATGATTTTGAGCGTCATTCTGCTAACATGGTTAATAGGTTCAGAAACAGGGGCTATCCACAACATGTTATTCAAAATGCATATAGCAAGGCTAGATCTTGCAACAGAAATGATTTGTTGCAGAAACGCATTTTGCCTAAAGCAGATCGAGTGGTATGTGCACTCACTTTTTCCTCTTTTTCTAAAGATATATCCCAAATTTTGAAACGTGAATGGCATCTTCTCTCTACACTTCCAGGAATGGCGCAAAAGTCGGTGATGGTTGCACATAAAAGAAATCGCAATATTAGGAACATTCTTGTTCCGTCTGCTCTTGCCAAACCTAAACCAAAGGTTAGAATCAAGGGGCATTTCATGTGCGGACGGTGTTCCGTTTGTTTGAATAGTTTATCCTTTAAAGATGTGTTTGTACATCCTATTACAGCCAAAAAATTCTTCTTACCTCATTTTTCAAATTGCAATACAAGTAATGTGATATATGTTGTGATGTGTCCCTGCAAGCTTTTTTACGTTGGAAAAACTAGCCGTCCTGTTAAGACGCGCATTATCGAACACAAAAGTTGTTTGAATAGACGGGTGGAAGATAAACCATTAGTACAACATTGGATCAATAAAGGCCATTCAATCTCTGATCTGAAGTTTTTTGTCATCAAGGTAGTACATCCACATTGGAGAGGAGGTGACATGGACAAGATTTTACTTAGGTTGGAACAACGATATATTTATGAGCTCCAATCACTTGAACCACTAGGTCTTAATCAAGAATTCAATTTGTCGGTGTTTCTGTGATTTTTTATGTTTTTAATATTATTTCCATATTTTGATATTTCACAGCTATTGCTGCTTTTTGATATCAATAATTCTTTGGGTTTTTATGGTTTGGATGTACAATATACATTTTTATTACTTTTTCATTTTTCTTTTTACTTATCACGATATTTGATATTTTAATTTAGTCATAATATTATATCTTATATTTTATTATATTTTTTCTCATATTATGTGTGCATGGTTACCCTTTATGCATTTTTAGTTCATATATTATAGTCAGTTCTTTTCTTTATCAATTCTAATACACCTAAAACATTTATTTTTGTATTTTTTAACATTTTTTATTCTTTACTTGTGCATAATACAGTCCATTAGGTTATAAAAATTATTGCTTTCCCTGTTAGTTTAGTTAGGGCAATCATATCATTGTGCTCCGTTCTGTTTTTTAAGGTTCGTTTTTTAAGGTCGTTGAAGTCACTGCACAACTGTCATGGTTTTCTTTCTAGTTAAGCTTCTATTGAATACTATTGATAATTTGCTCAATGTATTGCATTCTTCATCATTCCCCCTTTTATTCATATTTATATGTGATTTTTAGTGCATTATTTCATTGCACTACATTTTTTAATGCATATTCATTCATGGTAATTTTGTGACGTGGGCTCTTTAAATCGCGTCAAAAAACAGCGCGTTTACTTATAGCTGTTTCCGGTTCTGCTGCGGTTTTAAGGTATGTGTGTTTCCTGACATGTTGTCTTCAATCGGTATTCTTTAATGTTTTTTTAAAGTTCTCTCAGAGTTTTCTCCAATCGTGCAATACACAGGTATGCTCGCTCCTTTCTTAAACCACGTTAGAATTCAGCGCGGTCTTCTTTTTTAAGTCGGCCCCTTTCCCGCCGTGTTGTTGGGTATGTGTGCAACTGTTTCTCACACTATCTTTTACATTCATCACACAAAGTACATCTAAATGAGCGGCAGCATTTGAACTGTTTTTTTATTCATTTAATTTATTTATTATTTTTTAACTTTGTGCTAGTCTCCCTCATTGGGTTCATTTAAGTAAGAGTTTTTATCTGTTTAAGCGCTGCGGCATTAGCATGTTTTGGATGAATTTCTCCTTGGTTTTTTTTACATATATCTTTTAGTAATATATCTTTATATCCATTCCAAGATATGCCCAAAAAATTTTTTTCCTAAAAAATTTTTTTCCTTATAAAAATTTTTTTCCTTATAATGTTTGTTACAAGTCTTCTTGCAAGAACGGCATCAGCTGTAAAGTCATGTAATATTTCTTTTCTGTTTTCCCTCGTATTTACTTTCCACATTGGTTAGGTATAGTAGTACTATACAAGGAAGTTATCACCTCTTTTCCTTTCCTTCTATCTTTTCCCCCCTTTTTTTCCTTCTTTCTCCCTCTCTTCCCCTCCCCCTCCCCCCTCCCACCCCCTTCCCCCTCTCTCTCTCCCCCCCTTCCTTTCCCCTCCCCTTTCCCTTTTTTTCCCTTTTCCCTCTCCCCTCTCTCCTTCCCCCTTCCCCTCCCCCTATCCTTTTCTCCCCTTCCCCTCTTTCCCTTTCCCCTCCCCTTCCCCCCCCTTTCTTCCCTTCCCTCCCCTCCTCCTCCTCCTCCTCCTCTCCTCCCCTTTCCCCTTCCTTTACTTTTTCCATTTCAATTATAAATACAATTTAGAATTTGTTATTAGGTCTTGAGACAGATGAGTACCGCATTGACGGTTATTTGCAGGTAGACAGTTTGCTGTTCTTCTTCTTTTTTCTTTTTTCTTATCACTTTAGATAGATCTATATTAATTGTGTCATTATTATTATTATTTTCATTGATTATTATATGTTTTTATTTATGGATTTGTTTTTCCATTATTATTTGTTATATCGATTTTTATTAATTATGTTTTGTTTATTTTTATATTATTTTTATTGAGCGCTGTATGTTTTATCTAATGGAATGTTTCTCTTTATTTGTTTTAATTAGTTCATAATCAGCTGTTATTGGCTGTTTTTAATACATTTTATGTACTGGTTGTACCCGTTTAGCCGAACATTGATTTATTTAAATTATTTATTGGTGTTCTTATCTTTTATTATTATTATTAATATTATTTTTATTTTATCTATTTTATTTTTACCGTATGTTTTATCTACTGGAATGTTTTATTTTTATTATTATATTTGTTTTAATTAGTTCATAATCAGCTGCTATTAGCTGTTTTAAATACACCTTTTTGTACTGATTGTACTTGTTTAGTCGTATATTGATGTATTTAAAATATTTATTGGTGTTTTTATCTATTAATTATTTATTCTATATGAATATTATTGTATGTGGTTTTGTCATGATTATTCCCTACTGTGTGTTTTCTGGTCTGGGTTTCCCATTTCCTCTAATCTTGAGTTTAATACGTATCTATTTTATTTTCATTCACGTTCTAACATATCAATTGTTTTTTTTCAGCATTTTTATTGCACTATTGGTCACACACTCTTTATGTGCTTTTTTAAGCATTATTAGAAGTACAACGTGTAAGTATATATTTATTCTCTTGTGGTCTTTTATGATTTTGTATTTATTACATATATTGGGTTTTCTTTATATTTATTGTATTTTTATTTTATCACGTGTTAATTTTGATGTTATTGTTTTTAAATTAATTCTGCAGTCCTGTTTACCCCCTGATGAAGGCACCTGCCGAAACGCGTTGGGGTGTTCGTTAATAAAGTGCCAGTGACCTTTATCCTGCTCGCCCTTTGGTTTTTATTTCAAGAATCTCCCCATTGGCATTTACATGTGCTGTGAGGCATGCATAACTATCAGCTGCTGGTTTGGACCTGGGGTTTGGAGGAGTGGTTGAGGTGGGGGATTGTGTTTACCTTTCTGGTATTGAAAACCACCTTAAATAGCTAAAATAGGAGTTTGGGAGCTCAGTTCCTTAACTGGCCCCCCTTGGACATACAGCTTTGCAAACTCTGGCTCTTACATGTGCTGCTCCTCCTTTTTGAACATAGTTCTTTTCTGAAATCGTTGTTCCCGCTGTACACCACCATATACACATATTTTTCCCATGGTCTTATGTGTATGTTCAGTGATTCTTTGGAATATGCACTGATAATTGTGAGCATCCCTTTTCCAGCTGAGAAAAAATATCTATACAAAGTTGGGTTTCTCACTTGTTAAACTGGGGTTAACTCTTATCAGCTTTCTGACTGCACTCCAGACTGAGCTGTGAGGGATAAAACAATTTAAATATAAGTCCACTGATAAAGCATAAAGCTTTCCATCTGCTTAATGTTCTTGGGTTTATTTTTCGAGTCTATTTCTATGTGTTCCTCCATCTTTGAGCACCTGACTCCCACTTCTGTAGTCACTTTCTGAAATTACAAGATGTACTTCTGCTGCTTATGCAAACTGAAACAAGCAGGATAACGCCGGTCCAACTGAGCGTGAAGAGTCAGGTAATTAAAACTCATTTATCATGAGAGTTTGCTTCGGTCTAGAAAAAAAAACGTGCACCTCTCACTTTCATGAAAAGAAACTGTACCTTCCTTTCCCTTCTGACCTTGCTTTGTGAACAGAGTTTTGGAAGTTTGGTTAATTAGGTATCATCCACGAACATGCAGTAAATCTGCTACTTTACAGCACATCTCTATCCATCAATGCAAAGAACTAGGCAAACACCATCATTTCTAAAGAGAAGGTCATACTGTACCTTACCTTGGAATTTCTGATAAGGCGTGTCAAATGAAAAATGGAATAAATAAATAGCAGAACTTTTGAGTACATACAAATATTGAATGGAAAAAGGTTAAAAAATATATTTTAAAATTTATATTGTATTTATAGACAGTGACTGTATATGCAGTACAATATTACTGCACAGACAATTATATAAGTGAAGTGGAATTTTAATAAGAAAATAAGATATGCCACAGTGTGCCACACCAAAGGTTCATCAAACCTAGTAGCTGGTTTCCAACAGTGGCCAATCCAGATCACAAGTACCTATCAGGTTCTAAAAAGGTAGACGTCTAGGAAGAATCTGGTACGTGCAAAGCAGGATGTCCAAAAAGCTGGGGGGGGTGAAGCAGTGAAGTGAAATTGCTCCATCTCCACTCCGAAAAATGAACATCCTAGTAACCGGTCTGAAGATGGGCCCCATGTAAATAGCAAACCTGGATACATGCAGAGGTGTAGGCCATTTCGCAAATGTGGACGTCCCCAAATTGCATGCCCACAGAACCTAGTACTTGTATGTCACAGCGGGGGTGGTTCAGACTATGTTCTGAAAATTAGCACATCCTGGCCTGCCATTTCAGATACTCAAGATGTGCAGAATGTATTTTTATGCAGGTTTCTTTAGCCAGGCAATATTAACTGTGATGATGACAGCACATTTTGCTCTTCCCCTGGAAGCACTGCAGCCACGAAACAAGCACTTTTTTGTACCTTATTCATGGTCAGGAGCATATGCAGGCAAGGATGCCTGAACAACCAGGACCAAAAATGCTTTTGCCATTCTGAAATCGCACCATGACAAGCATCTCCCTTGCTCCATCCAGAGCATGCCTCCAACATGCTCCCATGTTACTTGGACATTCCTGCACAGGGGACATCTACATAGTTGGCTTTTTAAAATGGCTCCAGGGACGTCTACATGATTTTCATATTTATGTGACCATTTTCAGACATCTAGCTCACAAACAGGGTTTCTAAGAACACAAGACTTTCCAAACTTGCTTAGACCAGAGGTCTATGTAGTTTATGCTTATAGCAGATAGTTAACCTAATATCAAGACATAAGAAAAGGCAAAAAGACAAAAGGATAAAACACAACCAGAACACCCTACCCCAAATGGGGCTCGATTCTGTGCAAAGAATAGTGGGAATGGACGTCTTAAATGGGGTTCGATTCTGTACCAAGAATAGCGGGAATGGACGTCCCAACAAGATGTCCATCCCCGCTATTCGTGCCTTCTCTGCCGCATCTACCTTCCCCACCGATTGTGCAGGGAAGTTAGATGGGGGTGAGGAAGGGCAGCTCGGGGGCAAAGTCTGGGTGGTCACCAGCCCTGGACGTACTTGGCTGATGCTGATATTGGCCCTGTATGTCCAGGGCCGGTGACATGTGCAGGGAAGTTATTCGAGCTCCAGGTTGACTAACTTCCCTGGACGTGTTCCTTTTGTTCTGCTGGGGCATGGATAGGGCGGGCGAGCCGGAGGACATACCCCCAGCAGCCAGACTCTGGCCTTAGGAGGCTAGATCGGGGGTCGGGCTGCAGGGAATGAGCACTTTTGACCGGCAGCCGGCATTGCGGCTTTTAAATGGATCCGTGGTGCCATGGCGCTGCAGCTCCATTTAAAAGCACTGGCTGAGTTAGTCAGGCTGGTCATATACGTGCAGGCTGGACGGAATCACAGTCCTGGCCTGCATGTGCATGACTGTTCACGATTCTGATCCTGCATGGTTTGACGTGCTCCACGGGATCAGAATTACGATCCCTTCTGTACGTCTGGCTCAGACCATACGTACGGAGAGGATCTACATCTGGAATGGAACAAGCCTGATGATGACTACACCCCTCGATAAAGCGTAGTTACTCACCTGTAACAGGTGATCTCTGGAAACAGCAGGAATTTAGTCTTCACATATGGGTAAGGTCACTACCGATGGAGCCTGTGCGGGAACGCTCCCCAGCATCCAATAAGAAAGCTTTTGGGAGCATCCCACTGAGCCTGCGTAGCTGCCTTCCTGCCTTTCCTGCTCTCCCTCCTCAGTTGAGGTTGTAGCTGAGATAAAAGAAGAGAAGGGGAAGAGGAGAAGAAGAAGAAGAAGACCTACAACTCCTCGGGGAGGAGGATAGGTTGTGAAGACTAAATTCCTGCTGTTCCCAGAAATCACCTGTTACAGGTGAGTAACTATGATACATCCAGGAACAAGCAGCAATGTAGTCTTCACATATGGGACTCCCTAGCTTGGAGAAGCCAGAGAGATGACCTTAGAGTGAGCTGTGGATCACAGGCATAACTAACTAGGTCATGTATCCTCCAAGGATGCCTGGTATCGAAACCCGGGATAGAGGGTAGGAGTTGATCTAAGTCTGAAAGAGATGCTGGAGAACAGCTTGGCTAAACAAGGCATTCCGGCAGGAGTTCTTGTCCAGGCAATAGTGAGCAGCAAAAGTGTGGACAGAAGACCAAGTTGCTGCTTTGCATATCTCATCAATCGCTACAGAGCGTAAATTTGCCATAGAGGCAGCCATGGCCCGAACATTATGTGCAGTGACATGACCCTTGAGAGAGAGTCCTGTACTTTCATAAGCATAAGGAGATGCAATCCACTATCCACCTGGAGAGAGTTTGCTTGGAAACTGGCAACCCCAGGTGACTCAAGTCAAAGGCTATGAAAAGTTGGGAATCTTTTCTGTGCTCTTGAGTTCTTTGGAGAGAAAAAGCCAAGGCACATTTGCAATCCAGAGTGTGAAGGGTTGCCTCTGTCCTAGAGGAAAGAGGTCTAGGGAAAAAGACAGGAAGGTAGACTGACTGGTTCAAATGAAAGGGCGAGACCACCTTCAGCATAAAGTGAGGATGAATCCTAAGGACTACCTTATAGTGGAATCATGTATAAGGAGGATCAGCCACCAAAGCCTGGAGCTCACTAATGTGTCTTGATGAAGGGCAATAAGGAAGGTGACCTTCCACGTGAGAAACTTCAAAGAGGTAGTGGCTAGAGGTTCAAAGGAGGCTTCAGAAGCTGTCCTAAAACAACATTAAGATCCCATGCCACTGGAGGGGGCTTAATAGAAGACCTCTCATGAAGCGTGCTACAAGTGGCTGAGAACAGATGGGTTGACCATCTAAGGTCATGTGAGAGGCCGCAGTTTCACTTAGGTGTACTCTTACCAAATTGGTTTTGAGTCCAGAAGAAGACAGGTGGAGAAGATATTCAAGTAATGCATCCACTGGAGCTGAGAACACCAGAGAGAAAATCTACGCCACTTGAAGGTGTAGGAGCACCTGGTGGAAGGCTTTCTAGAAGCTACGTGCTGAGAGAGGTTAATGTCCTGGAAGGCTATGCCTTCAGTGGTCATGCTGTAAGATGGAGGGACTGCGGATTGGGATGGAGCAGCATCCCCTCCTCCTGAGATCTGGAGCAAACCTCAGATCTACAGGTTGAGCCCGAGACAGATGTAGAAGGAGAGGATACCACAGTTGTCATGGCCAGCGTAGGGCCTCTGTCTCTCTGGAGTTTGAAAAGTGTCTTGGGAATGAGGGGAATGGGAGGGAAGGCATATAGGAAACCTTGACCCCAGTGGAGGTGAAAAGCATCTACCTGCTGACTGTCCAGTGCAGGAGTCCTGGAACAGAAGCGAGGAAGCTTGGCATTCTGAGGACTTGCGAACAGGTCTATCTCTGGGGTTCCCCAGGTCTGAAAAATGTGAGCAACCTTGTCTGCATGGAGAGACCACTCGTGGGGTAGAGGGACTCAACTCAATTTGTCCACCAAGACATTGTGTTTGCCCAGAAGATACACCGCAAGTAGGTGAATGTGATGCTGTATGGCAAAAGACCACAGATGCAGGACCTCGCTGCAGAGGGTCCAAGAGCTCGTTCCACCCTACTTGTTCAAGTAGAACATGGCTACTTGATTGTCCTTCTGGACTAGAACTGTGCGGAATCGAAGATGGTCCAGGAACACTTTGAGAGCATTGTGAATGGCTCTGAGTTCCAGCAGATTTATGTGGAGTTGTGACTCCTGATGAGATCAAAGCCCCCGAGTGGAGAGATTGTCCAGATGAGCTCCCCAGCCCAGTTTGGATGAATCCGTCATCAGGGTATATTGATGTGTTGGCATATGAAAAGGTGACCCTACCAGGAGGTTTTCTGGGGATTGCTACCATTGGAGAGACAAACTTAGGTGGGTAGAGACCATTATTTTGTCTCCCAGGTGACCTGATGCCTGAGACCACTGTGAAGCCAGTGTCCATTGAGCTGCACGCTCGTATGTAGATGAGCATAGGGAACAATATGCACCGTTAATGCCATCTGACCTAGAAGATGTAGCAGTTCTCAAACAGTGAGGAAGTTCTTCAGGCATGCCTGAGATGCTAACTGATTGAGTCAAGCACAGTGGGGTTGAGGCAGAAATGCCTTTGATTGTTGAGTGTTTAAGAGAGTCCCTATGAACTCTAGAGTTTGAGAGGGAATGAGTTGAGACTTTGGAAGATTTATTACAAATCCCAAGTTTTGCAGCACTTGCATGGTGTGTGAGAGGGAAAGACTAGCCTCTAGAAAGATGTTTGCTCGAATGAGACAGTCGAAGTAAGGGAAGCCAAATATCCCAAGAGTCCGTAGGAATGCAGCTACTACCACCATGCACTTTATGAAAACTCTTGGGGCAGAGGCGAGGCTGAAAGGCAGGATCTGTATTGATAATGTCACCCTTGAAACATGAAGCACAAGAATTTTCTGTGCTGTGAGTGAACAGAGCCAATCCTGACTCTGGAGATAGGGGAGAAGGGTGCCTAGGGAGACTGTTTTGAATTTCTCCTGTAGTAGGTACTTGTTCAGTTCTCTGAGGTCCAGAAGGGGCCTGTACCCTCCTGTTTTCTTTGGAATGAGGAAGTATGGAGAATTAAAGCCCATTCTCTGCTGAGATGGTGGAACTTCCTCTATTGCTCCCTGAAAGAGAAGGGAGGTGACCTCTTGCAACAACAGAGCAGTGAGAAGGGGCTGAGAGCAGAACTCTTTTGGAGGAGTCCGAGGGGGGTAGATTTTATAGATGAAGCTTCTACCCCTCCCGTACTATGGACAGTGTCCACTGCTCTGATGTGATAAGATGCCACCTGTAGGCAAAGTGACAAAATCTGTCAGGAATGTGGATAGGTTCTGGAATCTCCAGAGGCAGAATAGCTATGTTCTCCAGAAAGGAGTCAAAGACTCTGAGGAGCCCGGGTCTGCTGAGGTGGCTGTGACTTAGGAGTCTGAGCCTACTTTTGCTGTTTTGATGGCTGCTGCACCTTCTGAGGAGCATGGTGTTGACATTGTACAGCAGGGGTGTAAGAAGGACAGTACTTCTTATTATTGAAAAAAGCTTTCTTCTCTGCTTTTTTCCTATCTGGGTTGGCAGTAGATCTAGATAGTCTTTTAAGAGTGGTGTTCTCGGATTCTGAGAGGCCTTCTCCTGCCAATCCTTGCCAAAAAGGTTTTCACCAGTGCAAGGGATATTACCCAGCTTATCTTGAACCCATTGTTCAAGGTCTGATGCTTGGAGCCAAGCAATCCTGCGTGCACCGATGCAGATAAATGAAGTTCCGCTGATGCATTCAAAACAGTCAAAAGTTGCCCTGTTAACAAACTATGAAACATTTTGAGCATGCTTTACAAGGGTGAGATAATCTGCTCTCTTGTCATCAGGGAGAAGAGGAACCATTAACTCCAAATCCCTAGCCACCTCTCTTAAGGAATATACCCATATAGAGTATGAAGGAACTGATTCTGGCAGATAACATGGAGGCCTGAAAACCAAAGGCATCGAGGGTTCCCTACCTGGAGGGTTCGAGGAATGTGTCATAGCACTCTTTATTTGATGCGTTGCCAATTCCACCACCATGGAATGGTGCAGTAATTGCGTCTTTTGAAAACCGGGACTCTCCGGTACCTGGCATTGAGTCGTCGGGTATGTGGAGAGATGGTAAGGGGTGTCTCCGACATATGAAACATAAGGTCATGAAGTATGCGATGAATAGGAAGAGTAACAGCTTCCTTCAGGGCTGAAGGGTATTGAAGAATTTCAAGTTCTTCAGCCCTAGGCTCTTTCTCTGAAGTCTCTGTTATGGACAGACCCCGAGCAACATCACAAATAAAGTCTTGGAAAGACATGTCCTCCATAGGGGACATGCAACATTGTGGAGATGGAGATGGGTCTTCCGGGAGAGTTCTCATGTCCCGGGTATCAGCAGATTCATCATCTGACAAATCAGAGTCCGAAGACTCAAAGTATTGACAGGCAGGGTGTTCCCGCTCTGCACGTACTCAATACCAATCAAAACCTGTAGCTGAAGCTTGCGGTGCAGGAACCTCAGTACTGGAAACAGATTTGAGGGCTGGCATGGGCAGTAGTGTGGTAAGCGGCAAAAAAGTCGATGCAGGTTGTGTCGGCACTGGAGCTGGTGGAATCGACTGTAAAGGCTTTACTGGTACGGAGGCCGCCAGTAAGGCCGCTAAGCTCTGCTCAATGGCCAGGATACGTCGATCCATGGAGCTTGCCGATGCTTGGGTATTGGTACTGGAATTGCAGGCCACAATCCCTGAGCATGGCACCAGCAGCTGTCTGGAGGTGGAGGCCTTGGGAGCATCCTGGGACCCCACTAAGGCTTTGTGGGCAAGGTCCTCCCGCTTGGGTTGTTTGGCCGGTGTATCCCCCTCCAGGGCAATGCCCAAGGCATCTCGATGCTTAGAAGGAGATCTACCCTTGGAGGGCCAGCCAGTCTTCTAAGACGACCTAGGTTTTTATACCTGAGATCCTTGGGAGGAAGATGAAGCTCTTGATTACATCGATTCTGTAGGCCTCTCTTTGTCATCTTTCTAAAAGAGGACATTCTGACAGTTGATGATCCTGTCCTAAACATTTTAGACACCAGTAATGGGTGTCTGTGGCTGAAATTGTACTGCCACATTCAGAACACTTCTTAAAATCACTGGATGGTTTTTCCATTTTGTCTGTGACAAAAGAGGAGGCCTAAGCCTAAGATGGCGTTGATGTGCCTGAAGGAAGAATAAATTCTTTCCCTCACAGAAGATTTGTTTTTTTTAAAAGAAAGAAGAAAGAAAGCACCGACGGGGGTCGGTACCAGTGTCGACAGGAAGGCAGAAGAGACCAAAAAAAAGAAAAAGAAAGGATACATTTTCTGTGGTGACAGGAATTGCTTCTTGTTGGCTCCGCGGAAAAAGAAGAACTGAGGAGGGAGAGTGGGAAAGGCGGGAAGGCAGCTACGCAGGCGCAGTGGAATGCTCCCAAAAGCTTTCCTATTGGAAGCTGGGGAGCGTTTCTGCGCAGGCTCTGTCGGAACCGACGTTACCCATATGTGAAGACTACATTCTTGCTTGTTCCTGGAGAAACATAATTCACTCAACATCAACATCCCCCAAGAACTCTAATATCCCAATATACTCAATTAATCTTGAAATGAACAAGTCACTGCCCAAATCTGTACAAGTTACTATACCATTTATACATGGTTATTGCATTGTCCACACTCCATTTGTCTCATTGTTACTCTGTGCACGCTATTACTTGTTAACTGTACCCCATTCTATTCACTGTATATCCCTCTAGTTCAAGTTAAATATAAACCACTTTGATTGAATAATAAAGCAATATAGAAAATATGTTAAATAAATAAAAATAATCCTGTCTCCATCAATGGCAATCATATGCATGTTTATGTTTATGTTTATTTTATTTGCTTGACCGCCCTTCAGTAATAATCAGAGCGGTTTACAATAAAAACTTCAATAAAGGAAGGCACAGGGCCAGAAAATGAAGAGGAAGTTACAATGTCTGATAGGACAGAAAGAGGAGAGCTAGCAGAATACTGTAATCATAGGGAAGAGGCTAATGGGAGGAGGAGGGGAGGTCAAAAGCCAGGGAGAAGAGGTGAGTTTTCAATGCCTGCATGCTTGCAGAGCCATCCTTTTTTTAAATGACATGCTTACAGCATTTACCCTCTATCATACGTACATGCCTAGTTTCTAGCCCTGGTATTTCAGAGATGCATTGAACCTGGGATGACATCCTTGTATGTTATGCTTTATAACCTGTAATTGATCTCTCTTCAATAAATTAGTATAATCAAGTCCAAAAAGGGATTGAACAATCTGCTAATAATACTATGTCATATGAATTTCACAGTGTAAGCATTGCTCTTTCAAATATATCCATTTTAATGATTGAAATGTCATGGTCAAAGAATTCAGTCATAAAAGGTCATCTTCTACTCACAGACACGACAGGTTTCATTACGATGATGAAACAACATGCTCACTGGCAGCACAAAGAACATTTACATTGCCTGTCAAAGAACTTTTACAAGCCTTGTTAACTGGTTTCTGATGTAGAGTGTAGGTATAAGTCCATGCACCACTAGAAGTAAAGTAATGCACCACTAGAAGTGGTGTGAAGTCATTTTTACAGATGGCACCTCCAGGACAGAAATGGAACTTGTTCTTGCCCACTACCAAAAGCAACATTTTGGGGTAAGTCTGGGGTATTTGGAGGGAGAAGGAATCAAACAGGGGCAGATCCATGATGGGGCCACATATGTTTAAAGAGGGGTAGGGCTTCCCATGTAGGTGCTAGGCTTAATGGGGTGGTCCATTTTTTTTGTTACGTTAAACCCCAGTGTAGGACTTCAGACCTGCCTCTCCCCCCCCCCCAACCTCTATAATAGAATCAAGATGAAGAGGGTCATTTTTAAAACTGTACTTAAATTCACATGTTCCTAGTCAAGGGGAATGCTTGTGCTTTGGAAATACAAGTCAAACATTTTGCGATTATTTAGCTTTGGGGTGCAGGTAAGCCAGGACTCTTCTGCATCCTTCAGCTAAATATGCATAAATGGCTGCTAACCCATGACATTTATAAGAGGTTAGCACACTGGCCTCCTAGAGTACTCAGAGGTCAAAACTCAGTGGTGCAACCATCCTTTAAACATCTACCTTAAATGTTTGAGGTTATACATATTTTTAGCCACACTGTCTGCAGAGATGCCAGGTTTGAAAATCGTCATAAAACATTTATCATTAGGCAAAACATTTAAAGTTTGACCTACTTTTACCTCTCGGCAGTTCAGCAGATATGTTACATGTTCAATGGTTCAATTTCACTGTTGATTGTATAATTATTTTTGCCACCCTTGTCCCTTGCCACACCCCTTGTTTCGATGGTCTAAATTGGCCATTATATGAATAAAACAGTCAAATTTATCCACGGAACTGCCAGAGAATTTTTTAAAAATGCAGTAGACTGCAAAGTGCTTTGGGATAGCGACCTCTTGAAAAATGTTTTGACACCAGTCATACAAAGACTCAGTTTTAGGCATTTGATAACAATTTACAAGTTTCCTAAAATTGGCTTTTAAATCCATATTTAAAGATAAGGCAAAAGTAAGGAAAAAAAATCCCAAACCTTGCAAGTCTGCTGCAAAATTCTGAAAAAGCACTTTGAGAAAAAAGGATTGCTTTCCCACAACTTACAGAACAACAAGGTCTCACAAAAAATTGTGCCTGCAGAAATTTCTACAGAAAAGAACCTTGGAACTTTTGCTCGGTCTCTAAATTTAGCCTTCTAACTGGTCCACACTCTAGTAAAATAGGCCTGCTCTGTTTGTCCAGATATCATTTTCGACTTTGGGTTTCATTCACCAAACGTTTTTCTCAGAGACAACTCTGTGAATTGAGCATTTTGTCCTGCAAAAGGTTCTTATCTTTCAAAGCATTTTGGCAGGGCCGGCCCCCGAGTTTGTTCAAGGTGTGGTACCATAGGAACATCGTAAGCCTTCTACCCCACTTGGCTATCGGAATTTATTGTTTAGCTTTCGATGCCCTGCTTTTTTCCACTCCCCCTACCAGCCCCAAAAAGAAGCTACTGCCCTAGGTGCTTGCCTAGTTTGCCTGATGGTTGGTCCAGACTTGCATTTTGGTGGACAGTAGGGCAATACCTTTATTTTTAGTACAAAATACTCATTTTATGGCTTCCAAATACTGGTCTGCATATTGAGGTTCTGATGTTTTGCAACATACCACCCTCTCGACTGACAGTCTGTAAGGATATCTTGGTTCCGACAATCAGAAACTGATTAGTCTTCTGTGACTTGAGCAAGAATTTTTCATTTCTGATGGTACTAAAGATAGCAGGCCAAAGCTGAAAGTGAGTCTTTCATGTCACGGTCACAGGCATAGTCCCTTCTGTGCACGTGGTATATTGTGTTCTCTTGTCGTGCTGCCTTCTCTTTCTGTCAGCTTCCGGGCCATGTTAGCATTGGGCTTCTGCTTCTTCTGATCTGCATGAAAGCTGCTCGATTCAAGCTGTGAATGAAAGAGACTACAATGTTTAATACTTTGTACAACCTGAAACCAGTACATTATGATTAAATCCCAATATTGAACAGAGTGCTAGAGAACAGACTAAAGATGCTTCTCCTTACTTACTCTATTAGAAGTTGCAAGGTCTATATCCAAAGAACAAATGGTGAAAAGTCTGAAAGGCTTGAGTTTACAGGTGTCCATTCTGGGGATGTGCATTATTTATTTATTTATTTAACTTTTCTTATATACCGCGCTCTTTACTACCAGTGAGGTTTACATGGAACATATTTGTGCAGTGCAGGGGACCTGCACTGAACTTACAATATAACAGGAGGTTATGTACAGGTTTCAAACAGGATAACTATATACAAATAAATTATTAACATATGTACATTAATAGTTCAACTATTTACATATTGGCTCAGATGTGTACGTGATGTCGGTGTGATGAGTGTAGTACTACTTGACAGGGGGATCGGTGTTTGGTGGGCTAGGTTTCTATCTTACATGGTGGTTGCATGGAGGTTGTTTGCATAGGCTCCTGGACGTGGCTGAGAGTGGAAGGTGTCCTGGGTCCGTATAGTACTGTAGGAAAAGGTGGTGTTTAAGTGCCTTCCTAAATTGGGAGAGGTCACTTATGGCCCGGATAGCAGGAGGTAGGGCGTTCCAGCAGGTCGGTGCATAAAGCGCGAATGCTCTGTTCCTGGCTGATTGTGAGCATTTCGTGATTTCCTTCAGGATGTTCAGGGTATTGATAGCGGCTGATCTCCTTACTCTGTTTAGGAGTGTAGTATGGATGAGATCTATGAATGAGGTGGAGGAGCATTTATTAATGGCTTTGTACGTCAGCGTCAGCACCTTGAAGGTGATCTTGCACTGGACTGGGAGCCAATGCAGATTTTTTAGGATTGGGGTTATGTGTTCCCTTCTGGATGCCCCGTGCAGAATTCTGGCAGCCGCATTCATTGCTAGTTGAAGAGGATTTATAGTGTTTTTTGGAAGGCCGTGTAGTATGGCATTCACGTAGTCAAAGTGCGGGATTACTAACGCTTGATAAACTGTCCGATAATCTTCTGGTTCTCGTAGTTGTCTCAGGTGGCGAAGCATCTTAATTTTGTTGTATATTCCCTTGACCATATTGCTTATCTGGGCCTTCATGTTGAGCTGCTGGTCGAGCGTAACTCCAAGGTACTGAATTGTATGCTTGCTTAGGAGCTCCGCATCCCTGACTTTCAGGGAGCTGGGTGGTATAAATGTTGTATTTCTTGTGAGGAAGAGGACCTCTGTTTTCTTAAAATTTATTCTTGGTTTCTGTGAGTGTAACTAATCTTTAACAGCATCGAAACAAGCAGACAGGGGTGATAGGTCCGGTTTGTCTAACAGGAAAGGCATATAGAGTAGAACATCATCGGCGTAAATTAGGCAGTTAATGTTGAATGAGTGGACGAGGTTGCATATGGGCTGCATGTAAATGTTAAATAGTAAGGCTGACAGTGACGATCCCTGTGGGACTCCTTTTTCTTGGAGGAAAGGAGAGGAGGTGGTGGGACCGGTGCGCACATGCTGCCATCTATTGGTTAGGTACGAAGCGCACCATGATAGCGCGTTGCCCTGGACGCCCTTCTCACTGAGATGGGAGAGGAGTATTTCGTGACATACAGTGCCAAATGCTGCAGCAATGTCTAGGAAGATCAGGGCGAATCCTTGTTTGATATTGTCCATCCCAATGGTCAGAGTGTTGAGTAATGTTGTCAGCAGCGTTTCAAACCCATGTGATTCACGGAAGCCATGTTAGCAAGGGTCGAGGGGTGCGCTGATCTCAATGTGTTGGTGAAGTTGCTGATGTACAACCTTCTCAATGATTTTTGCTAGCAGCGGGATGCTTGATATCGGCCTGTAGGAATCCATCCTTGCTGGGTCCAGTTTGCTATTTTTTAGTAGTGGTCTTATTGCTGTCTGCTTCAGGCTTTGGGGGAAGTCCCCATTGAGAAAGATAGCCTGATAAGTTTAGAGAGGAAAGGGCTGAGCTCGGTCTGCAGGGATTTAATCCAAAATGCTGGACAGAGATCGTTAGGTGCTGTGGTGGTATTTATGGTGGATATGATGTCCTGTATGCTTTTTCAGTTGGGGCGGAAAAAGCGGTGATGATGTGTTTGATGTCATTTGTGGCAGCCGTTGAGGTGCATGGCAGGGATGGTTGGGTAGAATTATACGTGGTATGTGTGTTGGATTGACCTGCCTTGGCATGCAGGTAGTCAGAATATTCTTAAGGGTCAGGGAGGCTTAGTTGTATGAACGAGGGCTCCTTTGCTAAGGACTTAACTAGGCTGAAGAGCTCATGTGGCTTATTTAGAGAACGTTGTAATATCTCCACATGATATTGTTTCATTTGTTTTGTGACATCAGCTCGGTGTCTTCTCAGGTGATCGTTGTATAATTCAAGCTTCTCAGCTGATCGAGATCGACGCCATCTTCTTTCAAGCTTCCTGAGTATAAGAAGTGATGTTCGGAGTTCGGGGGAGAACCAAGGTGCGTTCCTTCTTGTTCTTGATGCTTTCTTGGTGACGGGTAGACTGACTGCAGCATCAAGGCTTGAATTCCATGCAGTGATCATATCATCGAGGCATTGAGCTGTGGGGTTTTGGAGAGGCTGAATTCTGTCCATGATGTCCTCCTTATTAAAAGGCCGGAACCGTTTTGAGAATGATTCGGTGGGTTCATTTGAGGCCTGGATTTTATTTTCTGAGTGGTGTGATGGCATCTGGAACTTTATTAGGCTGTGATCAGACCATGGTACAGGGCTTATGGAAAGGTCCGTCTTGTGCGTGGAGTCAATGATATCTTTTGGGGCAAATATCAGGTCCAGTTTGTTTCCCTTTATGTGCGTAGGGGCATCGACCAGTTGGATATAACCTAACTCAGTGAGTGCCTCAGTAAAGGCCTCGGAGTGAGTGTCTTGAAGAGCTGGGAGGTTGAAGTCTCCCATCACCCAGTTTTGAGCACGAAGGTTCTGAGGGTTTCCAGCAATGTCTATGATGGTGGATAAGTCATCTGGGGAGGGAGATGGAGCCCTATAGAACAAACTAATGTTGCTGTATTTGTTTGATATGGTGATGGAATCGAGATTTGTAGTGCAGCTGCTGGCTGTAGTTAGCTGGTATTGTAGTTCTTGCTTTGTTAGGATGAGGGCTCCTCCACCTCTTCTGTCAGATCTGTAGCAGGGGTGGATGTTGAAGTTGGGCGGGACTAGTCTGTGCAGAATAACTGTGTCTGTAGTGGATAGCCAGGTCTCAGTGATGAGTAGGATGTCCAGGTCGTGGGTGGACAACAGGTCAGTCACTGCTGGCCATTTGTTCCAGATCGATTATGCATTTATGAGTGCACACTTCAGGATGTGGGGGTGGGTGTTTTGTTCACCTTGGGGCGATTTACTTTGCTGGATGGCAACGTATATTAGGTGTGGGCCTGATGGGTGTTCTGATGCACTAGACTGGTAGTAGGGGGGCCTTGACCATCTTCTCCATGAGCCTTGTAGCACTGGGATGGTGTTATGATGGGAGATGAGGGTTAGGGAGCTATATGTGAGTGCTAGGAGCATGCAGCAGATGGTGAGTATGGAATGGTAATGATTCATTGTGGGTGTTGACATAGTGGGATGGAGTGCTAGGTAGTTTTGAGTTTTCTCTGCTACTGCAGGCAGGGCTGTTTGTCTCGGAGTCAGGTACAGTGTAATTCAGACTGGTTAGCTATACAGTATCATGTAAGGTATCATTCAGTAGATACAGTGTATTCAGATTGGCTGTCTAGGCAATAGCAGGCAATGAATCAATCAGTAGCTGGCTAGACAGTAACATGTAAGATATCATTCAGTAGATACAGTGTCTTAAGATTGGTTGTCTATACAACAGTAGGTAATGAATCATATGGTAAACACAGTGTATTCTGACTTATTGCTTGGCTAGACAATAGTAGACAGGGTATTGTGCTGTGGGCACAATGTTGCAGATTTGCTAGCTAGGTAGGAATACTCAATGGTAAGCTGTGGTTGTGGCTGGAAACTGAACCGCAGATTTATAACTTGGGTACTATCACAGTCTTCCGGTTAGTGAGGGCATACCAGGGATCAGGGTGATGGACTGTTGAGGGCTGTAAGAACTCACCAGGTTCTTTCTGTATTATTTAGTTAGTCTTTCAGGGTCTTTGATTGGTGCCCTGTGGCGTCTGGGTAGAGCGAGCTCGACCCTGGGTGGGGAGCTCTAGCTGATGATGCGTCTGCTTTCCTGTTTGTCTTGTGACTCACTTGCGGGCCTTCGCCTAAGGGCCACGCCAAAGGGCCCTCAGGCACGGGCCCGCCCGGCGTGGGTGTGCCTGGAGGCGCTTCTCTTTTAAAGCTGCAAGGTCTGCCCCGATTGGACAGATTGCAGCAGTGTCGGGTCGGGCAGTGTTCGTATGAATGGTAACGTCATCGAGAACAGGTAAATTCAGTTATTTCTGACACCGTGCTGACACAGGTCCCTTTGATCCCCATTTCTCCTGTTTGTTTTCATCATGGATGTCTGCGTGTCACTAGACACATTGGAGCTATGCTGGGAAAGGGAGGGGGGGGGGAGTGAGGGACAAGCCAGAAGCTTCAGTCAATCATGACAGAATGTCTTTCGCAACCAGACAGGCAGCCTCTGTCTGACTTACTCAAATCCCATGGGCAATGTCATCACAACTGGCCAGCAAATAGGCATGTAGTATCAAAGGAGAGAGAGCCCTTCTGGATAAGACTTTCAGAGAGGGTGGGTCATTAGTAAGTAGGGTTCCGGAAAAAGGAAATTGTGCCACTGGTTACAGAGACATGCCATAGCAATGTACATCTGCAAAACCGTGCCCTGTGTTTTCATGTTTGAGGCTACTTGTTTACTGGGCTACCGGTCCAGTGCCTAGTCTTGGAAGGAAAGAGTATGGTGTGTCAGCAAAGAACCAGGCGATGCGGGCAGGGAAGGGGTTGTTTTGCAGGGCTGCCCCTAGGGGTCACCTTGCCATAGAAGGGCAATCACTCCTTATATGGCTGATTGAACAAGATTTTTAAGATGAAAATTAGAAACTGGAATTCTAAACTTAATTGGCAGCCAGTGATGTTCCCTTAACAGAGGAATGACACAGTCATTACTCTGTGCCCTGCAGATCATCTTTATAGCAGTATTCTGAATTAACTGCAAGCACTTTAACAAGTATGCTGTAATCCCAATTAATAGTAGATTTGCATAATCTAAATATGAGATAACTCTTGCATAAATTAAAATAATCAGAAAGGGAGGAGTGGTCTAGTGATTAGGACAAGGTACTTCAGGCCGGAGGGTCGGGGGTTCAAGTCCCACCTGGGGACAGCAATCTCAGGCCGGAGGGACTGGGATTTCTAGTCCTATAGGCTCTCCCTGTGGTCTTGGGCAAGCCACTTAACCCTCCATTGCCCATGTTCCCTGTAAGTATTAGCATATGTGTCTCATATCCCCTTGTGTTAAATGTATCCCCCAATTGACCACTTTGACCCGGTGAAAAGTGGGTTATAAATACAGCTAAATAAATAATCAGATCTTTTTCTTTTAAGTACTGGCGTAAATTGTAATACCTTTCTTTGGACCTCTTTGAAAATCATCACTATATATTATAGTATATGAGAGTTTAAGGTCACATGTCCTTTCTTTTGATACCATTTTGATTGTTCTTATGTTGATTCTACAACAAGACCAATATCATTGCTATATGACTTGGGGGGGTTAATGTTCAAAGCTATTTACACAGATAAAAAATATATATATTTTATCAGGGCTAATCAGCTTGTCATTAGTGACTTTTTCTGTTAAATTGTCAGGAACTCAGATACATTTTATTTAATTATTTATTTAGCTCTATTATTATACCGCCTTTCATCGGGTCAAAGCGGTTTATGTAGAACAAGAGAGAAAATAAATTGTAACATCAGATGACACGAAAATTTACAACAGAGTGGACTCCCCCTGAGGGAGTGGATAACATGAGGAACGACCTGCAAAACCTGGAAGAATGGTCTAATGCTTGGCAATTAAGATTTAATGTGAAGAAGTGCAGTGTCATGCACTTGGGAAGCAGAAATCCAAGGGAAATGTACGCAATAGGGGGCAAGAGGTTGGTGTGCACGGACCAGGAGAAGGACCTTGGTGTGATTATTTCTGAGGATCTCAAGGTGGCAAAACAGTACGACATGGTGGTGGCAAAAGCCAGGAGGATGTTGGGCTGCATACAAAGAGGAATTACCAGCAGAAAGGAAGAGGTACTAATGCCACTGTATAAGTCACTGGTGAGGCCTCACTTGGAATACTGTGTTCAGTTTTGGAGACCATATCTTGCAAAGGATATAAAAAGACTGGAAACTGTTCAGAGGAAGCCAACCAAAATGATTTGGAGCCTGCATCAGAAGCCTTATGAGAAGAGACTTGAAGACCTAAATAGGTACACTCTGGAGGAGAGGAGGGACAGGGGAGATATGATTAAGACCTTTAAATACTTAAAGAGAAATAATGAACAAACAAACCTCTTCCAAAGACAGGGAAGCTGTAAAACTAAAGGGCATAACATGAAGCTGCAAGGGGGTAAACTGAAAGTCAATGTCAGGAAATACTTTTTCACTGAAAGGGTGGTGGATGCTTGGAATGCTCTCCCGATGGAAGTGGTGGGGGCAAATACAGTGACATCCCTCATCAGAGACGTTTGGCGAAACTGAGGAGTCATGGGATGGGAGGCAGTGTACTACTGTGGATCGGGAATTGGTTAAAGGATAGAAAGCAGAGGGTTGGGCTAAATGGCCAATTTTCCCAATGGAGAAAGATGAATAGTGGTGTACCCCAGGGATCTGTGCTGGGTTCGCTGCTTTTTGACATATTCATAAATGACCTGGAAAGTGGAATAACGAGTGAGGTTATCAAATTTGCAGATGACATAAAACTATTTAAAGTTGTTAAAACCCAAGAGGATTGTGGAAAATTGCAAGAGGATCTTGATAAATTGGAAGACTGGGCGTCAAAATTGCAGATGAAATTTAATGTGGACAAGTGCAAAGTTATGTACCTAGGGAAGAACAACCCAAACTGTGGTTACACGATGCAAGGTTCCACTTTAGGAACCATCACCCAGGAAAAAGATTTAGGCGTCATTGTGGATAACATGTTAAAACCCTCGGCCCAGTGTGCAGCGGCGGCCAAGAGAGCAAATAGAATGCTAGGTATCATAAGGGAAGGAATGGAAAATAAAACAAAAGTTATTATAATGCCTCTATATCATTCCATGGTGAGACCGCACCTTGAATACTGTGTGCAATTCTGGTCGCCGCATCTTAAAAAGGATATAGCGTTGTTAGAAAAGGTTCAGAGAAGAGCCACCAGAATGGTAAAGGGGATGGAAGGATACTCCTATGAAGAAAGGCTAAAAAGGTTAGGGCTCTTTAACCTGGAAAAGAGACGGCTGAGAGGAGATATGATGGAGGTCTATGGATTGATGAACGGAGTGGAACAGGTGAACGTAGATGGATTGTTTACGTTATCAGAATGCGGAAAGGCTAGGGGACATGCAATGAAGCTACAGGGTAAACTATTTGGGACTGGTAGGGGAGAATATTTTTTCACTCAACGTGTAATCAAACTCTGGGGTTTGTTGCCAGAGGATGTAGTAAAGGCTGTTGGTGTAGTTGGGTTTGAAAAGGGTTTGGACGTGTTCCTGGAGGAAAGGTCCATAAACCATTATTAAGAAGGGACCCAGGATATCAATGCTTGACCCAGTACAGGCATTGTGAAACCTGTGTCTTTTGGGGAGGCTGCTAGGTACGTATGACCTAGATTGGCCACTGTTGGAAACAGGATGCTGGGCTTGATGGACCTTGGTCTGACCCAGTATGGCATATCTTATGTTCTTATGACAGAATTCAAAATGGCATGGGACAGACACAGTGGATCCCTTTACAGCAACTGGATAAAATCAAAATAAACATAACTATCTAATTTCTCAACATACAGGGGTGTCCTACACGGAGCGGTGGGTTTACCCCTAAAACAAAGACACGGGGAGGGGTGACCTGCACGGAGCAGCAAGTGAACCTACTCGTGCCATCTTACTGGGCAGACTAGATGGACCATACTGGTCTTTATCTGCCGTCATTTACTATGTCACTATATACAACATGTAGTGGATACGTAAGAGTTTATAACTATATATAGTCTTAAACTATGTACACTATACAGATTTAGACTATGTGCAGGAGCAGTCAACTGGCTTATGTTATGGGGGTAAAGTGCTCAGTGAATAGGTGTGTTTCAGATGTTTTCTAAAGGTTTGAGGTCTGTGATGTTCTTGAGCTGGTCTGGGAGAGTGTTCCATAGAGAGGGTGCGTAGAGTTGGAAGGCTTGTTTACATGCTTGCTGGTTAGATTTGGTTCTGAGGTGGGGGATGACCAGGGTGTTCGTAGTGGAGGTCCGTCTAGATCTGAGTTGCTTGGTGGTCTGAAGAAGCATGGGTAGGTGGGGGGGTGGGGGGGGTCAGATGCCAATGTTTTCTTTTTTCAAACCTACTTGTTACAGGGTAGAGACTGCAAATATCCAAGACTACTCGTATGTGGATTCATTTCAGACTATAGTTTGTACCTGCTGCTCCAGAAAAGAGACTAGATAGATAAGAAGCAGGTCGCTTGGGTACAGACTTACCAAGAGGGTAATTTTATAAGGCATGCTGCCATTTCTGTCTGAAAATTACATTGTTTTGGTGGTTTACATACATAAATGGCTACTTACACATGCAATGTAGGTGGTCGCTAGTCTGTAAATACCTGTGCCAGACCGATGGTGCCTATTTTCATTGTGGGCATGCCCAGAGATGGTGCTTGGCAAGAGCATTCGTAGAGCACAAATTTATGCACATAAGTTATAAAATGCTATAGCTTGCACGTAATCCTGCAAAATCTAAGCACGGGTATTTACACCAGCCCTAGAGCTAGCTTATATGCTCATGCCTAGATATGCCATGTGTATTCCACCACTTATGTCCAAGTTTATAAATTATGCTTGCATTTCACTTTATAAAAGAGGTGTGAAATACAGGCATTTATATCTAGCCAACCCTTATAACAGTGGTTCTCAACCCTGTCATGTACCCTCTATTCAGTCAGGTTTTCAGGTTATCCACAATGAATATGCATGAGACAGATTTGCATGCAATGGAGGCAGCACATGCAAATCTCACTCATGCATATTCATTGTGGATATCCTGAAGACGTGACTAGCTAGAGGGTACACCAAGAGTTGAGAACCACTGCCTTATAAAATTACCTTCCCAAGCTCTGGAATTGCTGCAAATGCTATGCCTTTGAAAACTTATGGACACTTGATTAATTCCTTTTATCTTGCTAATTTTTGGTTGTTCATGGGAAAAGATGCTGTATTTTTTTTGTGTAAATGAGTATGTTTGTGCCTGCCAGCCACAGTAAACTTCTTGAACTTTCCGGTGTGGATGGGTCTGGCTGTTCTTGCATCCATCCTGCCTATCATACTACTACTACTAAGCATTTATAAAGCGTTACCAGGCGCACGCAGCGCTGTATCATGAAAACATAAAAAGAGAGTCCCTGCTCAAAAGAGCTTACAATCTTAAAAGACAAAGCAAGAAAAGGAGTAGAAAAAAGATAAGAACAAGGGCAAAGAGACAAGAGCAGGAGAGACAGGACAAAGGAAAGAGGTAAGAACAAGTGTAAGAAGAAGGAAGAAAGGTGAAATAAAAGAGGGGAAGGAAGGAGAACAGCAAAATGAAGAGCCAAAGGCAGAGGCGAAAAGATGAGCTTTTAACTTGAGTTTGAAGAGGGGCAAAGAAGATGCCTGACGTAAACACAAAGGAAGTTTATTCCAAGCGTAAGATGCAGTAAGGTGAAAAGAGCGGAATCTGGAGTTGGCAATAGAGGAGAAGGGCATAGCAAGAAGCAACTGGGAAGAAGAACGGAGTACACGAGGGGGGAAATAGGGAGAAATGAGAGAAGAAAGGTACTCAGGAGCCACAGAGAGAATGCACTCATAGGTCAGAAGGAGAAGCTTAAAGTGAATACGGAAACAGATAGGGAGCCAGTGAAGAGATCTGAGGAGCGGAGTGATGTGGGCAAAACGAGGCTGACGGAAAATCAAATGGGCAGCAGATTGCTGAACAGACTGAAGAGGGAAGAGATGAGACTGAGGGAGACCAGCAAGAAGGAGATTACAATAATCAAGGCGGGAGGTGATTAGGGAATAGATGAGGGTTTTAGTAGTGAGCTCAGAGAGAAAGGGGCGGATTTTGCCAATGTTGAAGGTCACAGGTCTTAGCGATGAGTTGGATATGAGAGGAGAAAGAGAACAAAGAGTCAAAAATAACACCCAAATTGCGAGCAGATGAAACAGGTTGGAGAAAAGAGCCATCAACAGAGACTGAAAAAGAAGAAGGAGAAAGGGAAATTTTAGGAGAAAAAATGATAAGTTCAGTCTTGGCCATGTTCAGTTTCAGGCGACGATGGAACATCCAGGCAGCAATGGCAGAGAGACAGAAAGAGATCCGGGACTGGAAAGCAGAAGAAAGATCAGGAGTAGAGAGATAGATTTGGGAGTCATCAGCATAGAGATGGTACTGAAAACCATGAGAGGAAATAAGCGCAACAAGGGATTGGGTATAGAGAGAAAAAAGAAGGGGACCCAAGACAGAACCCTGGGGGACACCAACCGAGAGCGGGGTAACAGAGGAGGAGAAGCCACCAGAACATACACTAAAGGAGTGATGGGAGAGATATGAGGAGAACCAGGAGAGAACAGAGTCCCTAAAGCCAAGCGAGGGCAAAGTGTCAAGGAGAAGATCATGGTCAACAGTGTCAAAGGCAGCAGAAAGGTCAAGCAGGATAAGGACAGAGTAAAGGCCTTTAGATTTAGCCAGGAACAAGTCACTGGAGACTTTGACAAGAGCAGTTTCAGTAGAGTGCAAAGGACGAAAACCGGATTGTAAGGGATCGAGAAGAGCATGGGAAGAGAGGAAGTCAAGACAACGGCTGTAAACCGCACGTTCGAGCAGTTTAGAAATGAAAGGAAGGAGAGAGATGGAGCAATAATTAGAAGGACAAGAGGGATCAAGTGAGGTTTTCTTAAGGAGGCGTGACCACATCATGTTTAAAGTCAGCCGGGACAGTAGCAGTGGAGAGCGGAAGGTAGAGAATATGAGAAATGGAGGGGACAACTATTACCATCTCCTTGAAGATCCAGTTACATTTTTTTTTTCTGGAGAAAAACATGTACCCAGGAAATCATAGGGTCACAAAACTTAACATGCTAACATTTGCTGAGATTACTGGTTAAATGCAGTAGCTACCTTCTGATATGCTGTACAGAAGGTCCAGAATTTGTATTATTCTGACCTGGAATTATGATACCATTTCCTGACATCATCTGACAGCATTCAAAGCACCATCTGATGATATCAATTCAGCTCCTATGTTGCTGCTTACGCTCTAAAATAACAAGATGTGCAATTGAAGTTTAAAAGAACAGAAATCAGTCCTTTAATACTAGCCCAGCAAAGCATGAAGAACTAAATAATTGCAGATCATTTATTAGGGAGGCTGGTTTGCATTAGTGAAAGGTACACCACTCCTTTGCTGGAAGGAAATAGTATCTCCCTGTTCCTCTTGACATTGCTTAGGCACTGACTTTCTGGAAGAGAGATTTTCTCATTAGCTATCATTTATCAAGAAGCAGTAGGTCTGCTACTTTGCAACCAAATCCTTTCCTCCAACCCCACCCCCACCCCCATTTATGCAAAACACACTTGTTATTTCTAAAAGAGTGTCACACAAAGGACCATCCATGCAGACTGCTAGGCAGAAGGCTGAAAGACAGTAACTTAAAGTAGTAATACTTCAAAGATGCAAAGTTACTAAAGCCTGATATTGCATAACATGTATGCGAAATATGCCAAAGGTTTTAGGGCCCCTTTTACTAATGTGTGTTAAGCAGTTCACATGGGATTAGTGCAGCAGTGTGGCACTAATGTGGGTATGTTTACTAAAGGACGGTAAGGGAGCAGGGGATAACGAACGTTAATGGCAGCGTTAAGAGGTTTTCTGTGAGAAAAAGGCTCTGGGCAGGTAGGAGGCTTTCTGGCGGTAAGGGCACAATGGGTTGCTTAACGTACGATAACAGGACACCGGGCATTAAGATGCCAAGCGTGCAACTTAATGCTCGAAAACGGCTGTACCCTAACAGTGGATAAGGGAGCATCAGGGAAAGGCAATGCAAAGGTGATGGATGAAAGGACAGGGGGGAGCTGATGGATCTGACAGATCAGTGGGCACCCTACGTGGCAGTCAGTAAGTGGGATGAGCATGTGGGAGGCAGCTGTACTGATGCACTGTGGTGCTCCCATGAGCATTGGCAGAGGATGGGGACGACGTGTCCCCCTGCAGAGTCAGAAGTGACAAAATGTGTGCAGCAAAAGGATGATGGAGCAGGAGTGGCAACGTGCAGATAAGGCACAGGAGAGGCGTGCGTGAGAAGTCGACATGCGGAAGAGAATACCTGTGTGGGCCATGGTGTAGCAGCTTGCAGGAGAATACATGACTGTACATAGCCGGCAGAGTCTGATGGATAGGCTGAAGAAAGGTTGGCAGTAGAAGAGAATGTGATATGGGCTGGTGGCACCGATGTACCTGAGGTGCCATCTCCAATGCATTTTCATTGTGTGGGAAAAACGTATGTAAGTGCCATGTAGAAGGCTTGATACCAGACATGTTGGTCATACACCTGTCTCAGCCAAAGGTCAGAAGGAGTTGTGGGCATTCTATAAAGACTGTGCCATACATAAAACGCTGCAGTTAAACCATCACACCAGTCACACAAGGCATGGCAGTGGGTATGGAACCCAGGTATATTGGCTCCTAAGCCAGCGCCATGACCATTAGGCTATGCCTCCCGTTAGGTGGCAGACATCTGCAGGGTGAGCATGTCTGACCCCCTGCAATGGGCTTCCACAGAACCAATAAAGGCAAGTGCTGATAAGGGTAAGATAGCAAATTGCATGTTTGCAGACCCAAAGTGTGGGCAGAACACATAACACGGCATAAAAATGTGTATCAGCCAGTCACAGCAAACCCCAGACTGTCCCAGGCATGAAAATGAACTGAGTAGCACACAGTCACGAAGAGAACAATTGGGAATTGTACTCATGTCCCTTGCTTATGGAGACAGTGCCCTTAACCATTAGGCTACATTTCTACACCATGCTGCACAGCAATGTCTGGAATCACAGAGACTGCAGATCCTTGCCTGCAATGGCTGCTGTGTGTGCTGGAATTACCCAGAATGCACTGCACACACAGAACAGCATCCTGCAGCTGACCACCAAATGGGGGATGTAGTGATCCAGCACATCAGCTCAGTAATTTATTTATTTATTTAGTTAGCAGCTTTTTAAACCGCTGTAACACACTGACAGTGTTACCTACACGCACATGCTTCTAGACCACACGCACATATTAATGACAAAAATAAACCTATTAGGAACATACTTGGTGCCTAAAAGTACGTGCCCCTTTATCAAATTACCCTCTGTCTAGAAAGATGCTGGGCACACCAAAAACAGAGCTTTGCAGTTACTACATATTCATTTTAGACATTAATTTTATTTATTTGGAGATCTGATATATCACTATTGTAAAGCAAGAATATCATAGCCATTTATAATTTTTAAAATTGATGTGCTGGATATTGACAAGCACAAAAGGAAATGTATAAGGCAGCAGTTCCCAAACTGTGGGGTCGTGATCCAAATGGGGTCACAAAATTCTAATTTGGGGTTGGGGCCTCAAGGGCTGGCCTTGGACATGTTTGGTGCCCGCACAGACACTACTGCTGCTACTGCACGACTGATTCAGCCGCAGTGGTTCTTCCTGCCAGCAAGCAGCCACAGCTGGGGAGACGGAAGCAGGACCAGGATAGGTCAGCATTAAAAATCAGTATGGGGCTTTGAAGCCCACGCGCACAGTGCATCTTTGCATGTGCAAGGACTCCAAAGCCCTGCTCTGATTTTCAAAGGCACTCTTCAGTCCTCCATCGCAATTGGCTCCGTGGTGGAGGAAGTTGTCCGATCTCCTGAGACTTGAAGTAACGCAATCAGCAAAACTTCCGTCATTGCGCGGCTCAAGCTGCATGCACAGAGCTGATCACAGTGGAGAAAGCACAGTTACTTACCTGTAACAGGTGATCTCTCCCTGTTACTTACTCACAGTTACTTACCTGTAACAGGTGAGAGGGAGGAGTAGCCTAGTGGTTGGGGCAAGGTACTTCAGGCCGGAAGGTCGGGGGTTCAAATCCCACTAGAGGACAGCAACCTTAGGCCGGAAGGACTGGGGTTTCTAGTCCCACAGATGCTCCTTGTGGTCTTGGCAAGCCACTTAACCCTCCATTGCCCATGTTCCCTGTAAGTATTAGTGTATGTGTCTCATATCCCCGCGTGTTAAATGTATCCCCCAATTGTGTTGTGACCGCTTTGATTGAAGGATAAGGCGATATACAAAACTGTCTAAACAAATAAATAAAATAAATCTCTGGGAACAGCAGGAATAAGTCTTCACATATGGGTACCGACGGAGCCTGTGCAGGAACACTCCCCAGCGTCCAATCAGAAAGCCTTTGGGAGCATCCCACAGCGCCTGTGTGCTGCCTTCCTGCCTTTCCCAACTGTCTCTCCTCAGTTGAGTTTTAGAGCTGAGAGAGAGAGAGGGAAAGGAAAGAGAGATAGAGAGAGACAACTCCTAGGGGAGGTGGGTGGGTTGTGAAGACTTATTCCTGCTGTTCCCAGAGATCACCTGTTACAGGTAAGTAACTGTGCTATCTCCAGGAACAAGCAGGAATGAGTCTTCACATATGGGGATTCCCTAGCTTTAGATGCCAGGGAGAGATCCCAGAAGTTGTGTGTCCCTGGGACAGGGCTGCACTTCCCCACATGGATCTCTGGCATCCCATGAGGGATGGTGGGTAGGAGTTGATTAAGTATGGAACAGGTGTTTAAGAACAGCCTGACCAAACAAGGCATCTCGGCAGGAGTCCTTGTCCAAGCAGTAATAGGCTGTGAAGGTATGAACCGAGGCCCAAGTGGCTGCTCGACAGATGTCGTAAATAGACACAGAGTTCAGATGAGCCATTGAGGCTGCCATGGCTCTCACATTGTGAGCTGTGACATGGCCCTCCAGAGAAAGGTTCTTGCTCTAATAGGCGAAGGAAATACACTGGGCAATCCAGTTGGATAATGTTCTCTTGGAGACTGGTAGTCCCAAGTGAGGAGGATCAAAGGCAACAAAGAGCTGGGAGGACTTTCTATGTTGCTGTGTCCTTTGTAAGTAAAACGCCAGGGCTCTTTTACAGTCCAGGGTATGAAGATTCCTCAGGTCCTGGAAAAAAGACAGGTAGGTAGACCTCTTGGTTGAGGTGAAAAGGCGAGACCACCTTAGGCATAAAGTGTGGATGAGTCCTAAGGACCACCTTGTCATGATGGAACCTTGTATAAGGTGGATTAGCTACGAGTGCTTGCAATTCACTAATACGATGTGCTGATGTGATTGCAATGAGAAAGATGACCTTCCAAGAAAGGTATTTCAAGGAGGTGATAGCCAAAGGTTCAAAAGGCGGCTTCATAAGCTGCCCAAGAACCAAGTTTAAGTCCCATGCCACCGGGGGTGGTCTAATGGGAGGCTTTGTTAAAAGGAGGCCTCTCATGAATCTTGCTACAAGAGGATGAGAGGAAATAGGTTGTCCATTTAGAGGCTTAAGGGAAGCTGCAATAGCACTCAAATGGACCCTTACTGAATTTGTCTTAAGGCCTGCATTAGACAGATGGAGGAGATACTCCAGCAAAGATTCCAGAGGTATGGCAAGGGGGTTAAGACCCTTCCCAGAACACCAGATAGTAAACCTCTTCCACTTGAAAGCATAAGAACGTCTAGTGGAAGGTTTCCTGGAAGCATAAAGAACATCTTTCATTTGTTGAGAAAGATGAAGATCCTGGAGATCTAGGCCTTCAGCAACCAAGCCCTGAGATGCAGAGACTGGGGGTTGGGATGCCATAACTTTCCGTCCTCTTGAGAGAGGAGGTCTGGAGCAGACCCTAACTCCAGGGAGGGAGCTTGAGAGAGATGTAGAAGCAGAGGGTACCACACTTGCCGTGGCCAATGTGGAGCTATGAGAATCATGTGGCCTCTGTCTCTCTGAAGCTTGAACAGGGTTTTGGGAATTAGGGGAATGGGTGAAAAGGCATAGAGGAAGTCTTGACCCCAGTGAAGCAGGAAAGCATCCCTTGCCTGAGCTCCCTGAGCCAGAGTTCTGGAACAGAACCGGGGAAGTTTGGCATTCCACGGACTTTCAAAGAGGTCTATGTCCGGGGTTCCCCAAATATGAAAAATCTTTGCCATCTGGTCCACATGTAGGGACCACTCGTGTGGAAGCAGAACTCGACTGAGCCTGTCTGCCCAAGAGTTTTGAACGCCTGGAAGATAAACTGCCAGAAGATGAATATGATGCTCTCTGGCGAGGGCCCACAGTCGCAAAGCTTCGTTGCAAAACGACAGAGAGCCAGTTCCTCCCTGCTTGTTCACATAGAACATGGCTACCTGATTGTCGTGTGGATAAGGACTGTCTTGTAGCTGAGCAGGGAGTGGAACACCCACAGAGCAAGAAAGATTGCTCTGAATTCCAAGAGACTGATATGTAGACAACTCTCCTGTGGGGAGCAGATGCCTTGGGTGGAGAGGTCTTGCAGATGAGCTCCCCATCCCATTGGAGAAGCATCTGTTGTAAGAGTTGCTTGGGGTAGAGATTGCTGAAAGGGGGACCCCAGCAACAGGTTTTGAGGGGACTTCCACCATTGGAGGGACAAAATGAGGCGATTTGTGTTTGCTATTTTGTCTGACAGGCAGCCTAATGCCTGGGTCCATTGGGGGGATAAAGTCCACTGAGCTGCCCTCATGTGAAGGCGAGCATATGGTACCACATGCACGGTGGAAGCCATGTGGCCTAGCAACTGTAACATCTCTCGAGCAGTTAGGAGGGGCTTCAACTCTGCTTGAGAAGCTAACTGCACCAAGCGAAGGCAACGGGCCTGGGGGAGATAGGCCCTTGCCCTTGTGGTATCCAGCAACGCCCCTATAAACTCCAGGGACTGAGTAGGGATCAAATTGGATTTTGGGATGTTTATTACCAGCCCTAAATACTGAAGGATACGCATTGTGCAGGTTAGAGAACTTTTGGCCTCTGACTGAGTGGGAGCTCGAATGAGCCAGTTGTCCAGATAAGGGAAGACAAATATTCCCAGGGTGCGCAGAAAAGCAGCTACCACTGCCATGCATTTCGTGAACACCCTTGGTGCAGAGGCCAGACCAAAAGGTAGCACTCTGTATTGATAGTGCTTCTCTTGAAAAAAGAACCTAAGGAACCTTCTGTGAGTTGGATGGATGAGAACATGAGTGTATGCATCCTTGAGATCTAGAGAACAAAGCCAATCCTGATTCTGAAGGTATGGCAGCAGAGTTCCCAGAGAAACCATCTTGAATTTTTCCTTGACTAGGAATCTGTTCAACTCCTTGAGATCTAAAATGGGTCTGAAACCCCCTGTTTTCTTTGGAATAAGAAAATAGGGGGAGTAGAAACCTGTGCCCTGTTGTTGAAGAGGCACTTCCTCTATTGCCCCCTGGGCGAGAAGGGTGGCAACCTCCTGCCCCAACAGGTTGAGGAGGGAGGTTGGAGAATTGAACTGGTGCACTCTTGTGAGAGGGGGCAAGCTTGAAAAATGAAGTTTGTACCCCTCTCTTATGATGGAGAGTGTCCAATGCTCTGCTGTAATTTGCCCCCACCTGGGAGCAAAATGACATAACCTTCCTGGAATGGTGGAAGGCTCTGGTCCTTCCAGAGCCAGGAAGGCTAAGTTCTCTAGCGGCAAGTCAAAGGCCCTGAGGGGGCTGAGGTTGCTGGGCTGGAGGAGGCCTAGCAGCCTTTGCTTTGCTCTGTTTGGATGATTGCTGACGTTTGTTAGGGAACTGAGCTGCAGAAGATGCCCGCCGACCATAAGCAGGATAGAATCTTCCCTTTTTAGAAAAAGAAAAGGTGTTTTCTTGAATAACCTTTTCTTAGTAGGAGCAGCTGTGGATTTGGATAGTCTATCCAAAGCAGAATTTTCAGCATACATCTGATTGGCTTTTGCTTGCCAATCTTTACCAAACAGGTTCTCACCTGTACAAGGGGTATTTCCCAATTCATCTTGAACCCAGATCTCCAAATCAGATGCTTGAAGCCAAGCAATCCTACGTGCACCTATGGCAATAGCTGAGGCTCTGCTTACGCATTCAAAGGAGTCAAAAACTGCACGGTTGGAGAATTTGGAGATATCTTGGGCATGTTTGAGCCCAGTGAGAAAGTCTTGCCTTTTATCTTCAGACATAAAAGGACTTAAAGTCTGCAAATGGTCAGTGACTTCCTTTAAGAACATTCCCATGTAGAGACTATAAGAATTAATTCTGGCAGCAAGCATGGAAGCTTGGAAGACTCTTCTTCCAAAAGCATCCAGGGTTCGACATTCACGTCCTGGAGGATTAGAGGCATGTCTTTTGGCACTTCTAATCTTTCTCATTGCAGACTCAACCACAATAGAGTGGTGAGGAAGTGGAGTTTTATGGAAACCAGGACAAGGAGGGACACGATACATGGTATCCAACCTGCGAGAATGAGGAGAGGTGGTCAGAGGTGCTTCCCACATCCTCAACATGAGATCATACAGAATCTCATGAATAGGCAAGATAGCTGCCTCCTTAGGAGTTTTAGGATATTGTAAGATATCTAACTCCTTGGCTCTGGGCTCTGTCTCAGGGGCCACTGTGATAGAAAGGCCCCGAGCCACCTCCCTGATTAAGTCTTGAAAAGACAAGCCCTCTGGAGGAGACATTCTTCGTTTTGAAGAAGACTCCTCCTGTGGAAGAAGCATCACTGCATCAACCGACTCTTCAGAATCCTCAGAGTCCTCAGAGGAATTGAAGTATCGTCTGTCCGGATGCTCCTGCAAAGCCCGATACTCGTACCGACCGGGATCGGTATCGGGAATCACCGGTACCGGGGTATCGGTACCGGAGGGTTTCAGAGGACAGAGTACTGGCATAGCAGACACCGATGCCGATGTCGATGCCATCGGTACCGGGATCGGTACCGATTGTGATGCTAGAGCCGGTACCGGCAGAGTAGTCTGTTGCGGTACCACGGGCGTCGATGCCACAAGGAAAGCCGCCAGACTGCGTTCGATGGACAGAATCCTCTGATCCATCGACGCCACCAATGCTTGGAAGTCGGTACCGGTGGAAGCCACCGGTACCCCAGAGCATGGCACCAGGAGATCTGTCGAGGCCACGCCATCGAGATCATCCTGGAACCCCGATGATGATGCTTTAGAGGCCGAAGCCTCCCGCCGGGGTAATTTTGCCAGTGCAGAATCCTCGAGGGCAACGCCAGAGGCATCTCGATGCTTAGAAGGAGATCTACCCTTCGAGGACCGGCTGGATTTATGTTTAGTTACCTGAGATCCATGTGAGGAAGAAGAAGCCCTGGAAGACGTCGATGCCACCGAAGCCGCATCAGAGGGAAACAGGGTACTGAGCTTGGCAGCTCGGTTCTGCCGACCTCTTTTAGACATCATAGAACAGGACATACAATCTGTTATGGAATGGTCAGGACCTAAACATTTTAGACACCAGTCATGGGTGTCGGTGACGGAAATGGTACCGCCACATTTTGTGCACTTCTTAAATCCTGAGGCAGGTTTTTCCATATTAAGGAATAAAAGGTTTTGGACCTAAGGCCCAAAACGCAAGTGCACCTGAAGAAAAAGCTTTTTGTAATTTTTTTTACAAGAAGAAAAGAACAAAGACCGGCGGCACCGGTAGAGCGTCGAAGGCAGACACGACACAAAGAAAATAAAGAAAAAAATAAGGAAATTCTTCTGCGGTGAGAGGAACACGACCTGCTGGCTCTGCGGAAAAAGAAGAACTGAGGAGAGACAGTTGGGAAAGGCAGGAAGGCAGCACGAAGGCGCTGTCGGATGCTCCCAAAGGCTTTCTGATTGGATGCTGGGGAGCGTTCCCGCACAGGCTCCGTCGGTACCGACGAAACCCATATGTGAAGACTCATTCCTGCTTGTTCCTGGAGATCGGCAAAGGCAAGAACGGTGAGCCTATCTGCACAGAGGAGAGGGGTGGAAAGGAGAGAGAGATACATGGAGGGAATGGGGATAAGACAGATGCATCGGGTGATGGCTGCGGGGGGGTGGGGGATGAGAGAGACAGACACATTGGGTGATGGATGCAGGGGGAGCAATGAGTGAGAAACACATGTGATGGCTGCAGGGGGGTAATGAGAGAGAGATACACACACACATGGGTGATGGCTGCAGGGGGGCAATAAAAAAGAGAGAGACACGCACATGGGTGATGACTGCAGGAGGGGAATGAAAGAAAGAGACATACATGGGTGATGGCTGCTGGGTGGGGATGAAAGAGGGAAACACACGGGTGATGGCTGCAGGGGGGAATGAAAGACAGAAAGACACGTGGGTAATGGCTTCGGTGGGGGGGGGGAATGAAAGAGAAAGACACACATGGGTAATGGCTTCAGTGGGGGGGGGAATGAAAGAGAGAGACACACACAGGTGATGGTTGTAGGGGTGGGGCAATGAGAGCGACACACGCGCACATAAGTGATTTACTATTCAAACTACACTGGCTACCACTACACAGTAGGACCAAGTATAAAATACTCATGACCACGTTTAAACTAATAAGGGAAATAGCCCCATCACACTAATCTGAACTCATAAACAGCCCTGCTAAGGACAGACCCAGAAGGGAGCAGAGCTAAAACACGCTACTCGTACCTAATACCTTTAGAAAACTCACAAAGGCAACAACCGACAGGACTTTTAGCTTCTCTGTACCTACTTTATGGAATTCCCTACAAGATAAGCTAAGAGCCACTACCGACCTAGCAACTTTTAGAAAGGACCTGAAAACACACCTCTTTATGGAGCACTTCAGAACATCACAATCAACCAAAGATCTTGTCCCTATATAGCACCCAACATATAACTCTAGACACCTAGTTCAACAGCCTCAATAAGGCATTAATGCCAACTACAATAGCTATTTACACATGACATAAGATAGTACACCAAAGTAAATATCCCTTCTCATGAATAAACCCACACTGACGTATATCACTTTATATACCACTATAACTACCTGTAAAGATCAATCCACCTGTAAATATGTTTCTTGTTAATACAGTAATAGACCTTAATGACCATCCACCTGTAAATATGTTACATGCTAACTCTGCAATACGCCTCAAATAGTCAACCACCTGTAAATATGTTAGCCAATAATTCAGTAGTAGGCGGTTTCATACCTACTATCCTACAACATATGTATATGTTGTGACGTCACCTAACTATGCAACGGACAGTACCACAGCTCAACCACCCTCCCTGTTCGACACATACATAGTATTGAAGTAAAGTCCTGATGTACATAGTATTGTATATAGCGCACGTTGTAAATAGATCACAAAGAATCAACGACCCTCTTCACACACGCATTCACTGTTCAATGCATGCGCACAATAGACACAGTATGTTGTTGATTGTTTGCTGTGTACACCGCATTGATTGTAGGATAAGGCAGTATAGAAATCCGTTTAAATAAATAAATAAATAAAATACTTAAAGTTATCTGCTAGATCATGTATAGATCAGGAATAGTTGGTCCAAGCTGGCCCATACGGAATAACACAGGGCCTAAACCCAATAAATAAGATGTAATGTATATAATGCTATAAATAATACTGAAAACATACTGTAAACATGTTATCCCCTGTTGAATCCAAGTTGAAACCTTCCTTGTTCAATGTAATTCTATGTGGCCCGTCTACATAGTAAGATGTTGTTTTATTGTAAACCGCACTGATATGTAATAGCGCGGTATATAAGAGAAGTTAAATAAATAAAATAAATAAATAAATGTTATGATGTAACTGTTCTTATTTTGTTAAATGTTAAATTTTTTTATTTTGTTTGTTAAATATAATACATGAAATCTTCCTAAACAGACTCAAAGAAATTGGCCTAACTGATAAAACATTAACATTGTTTAGATCATACATACACAACCGAACCCAGCAAGTAAAATTAGAAAAGCATAGTTACTCACCTGTAACAGGTGATCTCCGGGAAAAGCAGGAATTTAGTCTTCACATATGGGTATTGTCGGTACCGACGGAGCCTGTGCGGGAACGCTCCCCAGCGTCCAATAGGAAAGCTTTTGGGAGCATCCCACAGTGTCTGCGTGCTGCCTTCCCACCTTTCCCAACTGTCCCTCTCCAGTTGAGTTTATAGCTGAAACAAAAGAGAGATAGAGCGATACAACTCCTACGGGAGGTGGGCAGGTTATAAAATTAATTCCTGTTGTTCCCGGAGATCACCTGTTACAGGTGAGTAACTATGCTATCTCCAGGAACAAGCAGGAATGTAGTCTTCACATATGGGGACTCCCTAGCTGCAGATGCCAGGGAGATGGCCCCAGAAAGTTGTGTGCCCTTGTGAAAGGGTTCCACTTCCCCCCATGGATTTCTGGCATCCTACCAGGGATGGTGGGTAGGAGTTGATTAAGTATGGAATAGGTGTTGAAGAACAGCCTGACCAAACAAGGCATCCCGGCGGGAGTCCTTGTCTAAGCAGTAATGGGCTGCGAAGGTATGTAGCGAAGCCCAAGTAGCTGCTCGACAGATGTCGTCGATCGACACAGAGTGAAGATGAGCCATTGAGGCTGCCATGGCTCTCACATTGTGAGCTGTGACATGGCCTTCAAGAGGAAGGTTCTTACTCTCATAGGCAAAAGATATACACTGTGCAATCCAGCTGGACAGTGTCCTTTTGGAGACTGGAAGTCCCAAATGACTAGAATCAAAAGCAACAAATAGTTGAGAGGATTTTCTATGTTGCTGTGTCCTTTGCAAGTAAAAGGCCAAAGTTTTTTTTAACAGTCCAAAGTATGAAGGTTCCTTTCTGCATTTGAGGCATGAGGCCTTGGAAAGAATACAGGAAGGTAAACCGTTTGGTTTAAATGAAAAGGCGAAGCCACCTTTGGCATAAAGTGTGGATGAGTCCTAAGGACTACCTTATCATGATGGAACCTTGTGTAATGAGGATCAGCCACTAATGCTTGCAAGTCACTGATGCAACGTGCTGAAGTGATTGCAATGAGAAAGATAATCTTCCAGGAAAGGAATTTCAAAGAGGTAGTGGCTAATGGTTCAAAGGGCGGTTTCATGTGCTGCCCAAGTACCAGATTTAAGTCCCATGCCACCGGTGGTGGCTTAATGGGAGGCTTCGTTAAAAGAAGGCCTCTCATAAATCTTGCTACAAGAGGGTGAGAGGAAATAGGTTGTCCATTTAGAGGCTTGAAAGAAGCTGCAAGAGCACTCAAATGGACTCTCACTGAATTGGTCTTAAGCCCTGCATTTGATAAATGAAGGAGGTACTCCAGTAATGATTCCAGAGGTATCGCAAGAGGATTAAGACCCTTCTGCGAGCACCATAAGGTAAACCTTTTCCACTTAAATGCATAAGAGTGTCTTGTGGAAGGTTTCCTGGAAGCATGAAGGATATCCTTTACCTGCTGGGAAAGGTTAAGACCGTGAAGTTCTAGGCTTTCAGCAACCAGGCCCTGAGATGCAGAGACTGGGGATTGGGATGCCACAGCATCCCGTCCTCTTGAGAAAGAAGATCTGGAGCAGATCCTAACTCCAGAGGCAGAGCTTGAGAGAGATGTAGGAGCAGAGGGTACCACATTTGCCGTGGCCAACGTGGAGCTATGAGAATCATATGATCTCTGTCTCTCTGAAGCTTGAACAGGGTTTTGGGAATTAGGGGAATAGGTGGAAAGGCATACAGGAAGTCCTGACCCCAATGAAGGAGGAAAGCATCCCTAGCCTGACAACCTCAAGCCGGAATTCTGGAACAGAACCGGGGAAGTTTAGCATTCAGCGGACATGCAAAGAGGTCTATGTCCGGGGTTCCCCAAATTTGAAAAATTTGGGCCACCTGGTCTGCATGGAGAGACCATTCGTGTGGAAGCAGAACTCGACTGAGTCTGTCTGCCCAAGAGTTTTGAATGCCTGGAAGATACACCGCAAGGAGATGAATCTGATGTTCTCTGGTGAGGGCCCATAGTCGCAAAGCTTCGTTGCACAGCGACAGAGAGCCTGTTCCGCTCTGCTTGTTCACACAGAACATGGCTACCTGATTATCTGTTTGATCTAGGACTGTCTTGTAGCTGAGCTGGGCGTGAAATACTTGAAGAGCAAGGAAGATTGCTCTGAGCTCCAGGAGGGTGATATGAAGATAGGTCTCCTGTGGAGTCCAGGTACCCTGGGTAGAGAGGCCGTGCAGGTGGGCTCCCCAACCCACCTGTGAAGCATCTGTTGTTAGAGTGGCTTGGGGTAGGGGTTGCTGAAAAGGAGACCCCACCAAAAGGTTTTTGGGTGACTGCCACCATTGGAGGGACAAAATAAGGCGATCAGAGTTTGCTTTTTTGTCTGACAGGCAACCTGACGCCTGAGTCCACTGAGTGGATAAGGTCCACTGGGCTGCCCTCATATGGATGCGAGCATAAGGAACCACATGCATGGTGGATGCCATGTGGCCTAGCAACTGTAACATTTCCCGAGCAGTGAGATGAGGTTTTAGCACTGCTTGGGAAGCTAACTGTACAATGCAAAGGCAGCGGGGCTGTGGAAGATAGGCCCTTGTCTGTCTGGTATCCAGAAGAGCTCCTATAAACTCTAGGGATTGAGTGGGAGCAAGGTTGGACTTTGGGAAGTTTATGACAAGTCCCAAATACTGAAGGATGCGCATTATGTGAGACAGAGCAACCTGACCTCTGGCTCTGTAGGGGCTTGAATGAGCCAGTCGTCTAAGTAGGGGAAGACGAATATTCCCAGGGTGCGGAGAAATGCTGCTACCCCAGCCATACATTTTGTGAACACCCTTGGTGCAGAGGCCAGGCCAAAGGGAAGAACCCTGTATTGGTAGTGCTTTCCTTGAAACAGGAATCGAAGGAACATTCGGTGAGTTTGATGGATGAGAACATGAGTGTACGCATCCTTGAGATCTAGAGAACAAAGCCAATCCTGACTCCGAAGGTATGACAGCAGAGTTCCTAGAGAAATCATTTTGAACTTCTCTCTGAACAGGAATTTGTTCAATTCTCTGAGAATGGGTCTGTGTCCTCCTGTTTTCTTTGGAATAAGGAAATAGGGGGAGTAAAATCCTGTACCCCATTGGGGAATGGGCACCTCTTCTATTGACCCTTGAGCAAGGAGCATAGTGACTTCTTGACCTAACCGGTCGTTGAGAGAGGTCTGAGAATTGAACTGTCTTACTATTGTAGGAGAGGGCATGCTGAGGAAATGAAGCTTGTACCCCTCCCCGTACAATGGACAGAGTCCAATTTTCTGCTGTTATCTGACACCATCTGGGGGCAAAATGACATAACCTTCCTGGGATGGTGGAGGATTCTGGGCCGTTCAGGGCCAGGAAGGCAAAGTTCTCTAGACAGGAGTCAAAACACCTGTGGAGGCTGAGTCTGCTGAGCCAGTTGAGGCTTAGCTGCTTTTGGATTCCTTTGTTGCCTAGGTTGTTGCTGCTGTCCCTTTTGGGAAGACTGACCTGAATGATGTCCCTGCTGGGTATAGGAGGGATAAAACCTTTTCTTCTTGCTGAAGAATGGTTTCTTAGAGGATCTTTTCCTCGCAGGATCAGCTGTAGATATGAACAATCTATCCAGTGATATTGTCAGCATCTATCTCATTAGCTTTTTCCTGCCAGTTCTTGCCAAAGAGATTCTCTCCTGTGCAAGGTATATTCCCCAGTTTGTCCTGTATCCAGATTTCCAAGTCAGATACGTGCACCTATGGCAATAGCAGAGGTTCTGCTTATGCATTCAAAGCAGTCAAAGGCTGCACGATTCACAAACTTGGAAACATCCTGAGCTTTTATCATCAGGAAGGAGAGGGCTCATAAGCTCTAAGTTTCCTGTGACTTCCTTAAGGAACATTCCCATATACAAGATATAGGAACTGACCTTAGCAGAAAGCATGGAAGCCTGGAAGGTTCGACGTCCAAAGGCGTCAAGAGTCCTACACTCACGTCCTGGAGGATTAGATGCATGTCTTTTTGCACTCTTTATCCGTCTCATGGCTGATTCCACCATCATGGAATGGTGTGGTAATTGAGTCTTCTGAAACCCAGGACAAGGAGGAACTCGATACATGGTGTCGCGTCTTCGAGAATGAGGAGATGTGGTCAGAGGTGTTTCCCACATCCTTAACATAAGATCATGCAAGATCTCATGAATAGGTAAGGTAGCTGCCTCCTTTGGAGCTTTAGGGTATTGTAGGATTTCTAATTCCTTTGCCCTAGGCTCTTTTTCAGGAGCTACTGTGATGGAAAGACCTCGGGCCACATCTCGTATAAAATCCTGAAAGGACATATCCTCTGGTGGAGACATCCTACGCTGAGGAGAAGAGGAATCCTCGGGAAGAAGTACTCTGGTATCGGCAGAGCTTTCAGAGTCTTCAGACTCATCCGAGGATTCGAAGTATCTCCGATCCAGATGATCGTGCAAGGCACGGTACCGGTACCGATCGAAGTCGGCATCAGAGAGGTCCGGTATCAACTTGTCGATACCGGATAGAGACGCATGACTCAGTCCCGGTAGAATACCTGCCGATGTCGAGGCAGTCGGTGCCGGTACCGGTTGAATTATCTGAAGCGGTTTCAGAGGCATCGAGGCTGTGAGAAGAGCCGCCAGACTGCATTCAATAGCCAAGAATCTCTGGTCTGTCGACGCTGCCAATGCTTAGGTATCGGTACCAGATAAAGCAGCCGGAACCCCAGAGCATGGCACCAGTAGTTCTGCCGAGGTTGAAGCCTCGAGAACATCCTGGAGCCCAGTTAGTGCTTTGGAAGCCAAATCCTCCCGCCAAGGCAATTTTGCCAGTGAAAGTCCCTCAAGGGCAATGCCAGAGGCATCTCGATGTTTAGAAGGAGATCTACCCTTTGAGGACCGGCTAGATTTATATTTAGTTACCTGAGATCCATGGGAGGAAGATGAAGCCCTGGAGGACGTTGATGCCACAGAGGCTGAATCAGAGGGAAAAAGGGTGCTAAGCTTAGCAGCTCGGTTTTGGCGGCCCTTTTTTGACATCATCCCACAGGCAACAAACTCTGAAATAAAATGGTCAGGACCTAAACATTTGAGGCACCACTCATGGGTGTCGGTGACGGAGATGGTACCGCCACACTTAGAACACTTTTTAAAACCCGAAGCAGGTTTTTCCATTTTGAGGGAAAAAAATTGGGCCTAGTGCCCAAAATGCCGCGTGGCACCCGAGAAGAAAATTACTGGAGAGAGACTCCAGAAACAAAGGGGTTTTTTTTGGGGGGGGGGGGGGGTTAGAAAAAAGAAAAGAACCACCGGCGGTACCGGTATAGCGTCGAGGGAAGGCAGACGCGACCACAAAAAAGAAGTATAAGAAGGGAATTTTCTGCGGCAACAGGATGTGCGACCTGTTGGCTCCACGGAAAACGAAAAACTGGAGAGGGACAGTTGGGAAAGGCGGGAAGGCAGCACGCAGGTGCTGTGGGATGCTCCCAAAAGCTTTCCTATTGGATGCTAGGGAGCGTTCCCGCGCAGGCTCCGTCGGTACCGACGATACCTATATGTGAAGACTACATTCCTGCTTGTTCCTGGAGATAAGATACTTCTAAACCATTCACCCAAAAATTGGGCATCCCCCAAGGCTCATCACTATCAGCTTTACTATTTAATATCTATATTCAACCAATGTGCAAAATATTCCAGGACCATAACATCCAATATCACCTCTATGCGGATGATATCATGATGTACACACAATTCGACATAAACCAACCAACACACACAAAAATGGAAGACTGCTTCAAAGACACAACCAAATGGCTAGCCGACCAAAATCTACAGATCAATTGCAAAAAGACAGAGGTGCTATTCATAACAAAGGATACAAAGTTTACTCCTCCAGAAAGAATAAAACTAAATAAATCCATACTACAGGTAAAAATGAAGTAAGATACCTGGGAATTACTCTAGATCACCAACTCAATTTCTCAAAGCATATAAACAATATTTCAAGGGCCATATTCTCAAAACTAAAGATGCTGCAACCTTTAAGACCATTACTAGCATCAAGTGACTTCAGGACAACAGTACAAGCTATGATACTACCACACTTAGATTTCTGTAACGGTGTTTTAATGGGACTCCCTAAACAAGCCATACGCAAACTCCAACTTGCACAAAATACAGCAGCAAAAGTCATCTCACAAACAACAATAAAGGACCACATAACACCAACGCTAAAGGAATTACACTGGCTACCAATAATCAACAGATTAAAATTCAAAATATTCCACACTATTTTCAAGACTCTTCATAATGAAAATCCATCACGTTTAAGAACCTTAATACACAACAACCCAGAATCTAGATTGAGAAGAAGTAGCAGTAAAAATACATTATCAGTTTCCTCAATCATCAGAAAAAGGCAACCACAACAAAGACAGCATTCTCCTTATACGCTCCAACACTATGGAACTCCCTCCCAGACAATATAAGGGAAACGAAAGACACAAACAACTTCTGCAAACTCATAAAACATACCTTTTCAGAGAGTACTTCGGAGATTCAATTACGTAAAACAAATCTTCTTGCTACACAATAACTTCTCATAAAGCCAGGATTTTCTCTATACCCCACCCAAAACAGAATACAGGACAAACCTTTATTTTGGAAAAATCAAAACAATATAACTACTGACCAACAACTTTCTCAATGCAATCCATATGATCATAAACACAAATTGTAATTTAGTTGAATGTTATAACTAGTTTAATATATATTCTTATTCTGTTAATTGTTATGTTTCAACACTTTATTATTGTTCCATGTAACACATAAATGTTGTAATGCAATTTTTGAGTTATTTGTAAACGCTTTGATTTAAGAAAAGTGGTATATAAAATCACATAAATAAACAAACCGCTTTGATTTCCCTGAAAGGCGATATATAAAATTGTTCAATAAATAAAATAAATACTAGATGTTGGGAGAGGTGAGATGGAGGTCAGATGCTGGACACTGGGCATACAGAGATGGAGTGGAGATGCAGAGGAGGGGGAGGGAACATTGGAGGCTAGACCACCAGGGGAAGGGGAAATAGGGAAGAAGCTGGACATGGTGGGGTTTGGAATAGTTTGAATGGCAGGGAGATGTTTTGACATACAAGGGCAGGCAGATAAAGGAGATGCTGGGTATGGGGGAGGGGGAACTAGGGAGGCAGAAGTGATGCTGGACCATGGGAGGGAGGAAGACAGGAGATGCTTGGCATTGGTGGGGTTACTGAGGAGGGGAGAGAAAGGAGCTGCTAGACAAGGGGGGCACAAGTACTGGTGCGAATGACAGGAAATGCTGAACATTAGGAGTGAGGCTACGGAGACAGAAAGAGGAGATCCTGGACATGACAGGGAGGGAGACAGAAGAAATGCTGGGCCTGGGGGGACTATGGAGACAGAAGAGATGCTGGACATGTGTGGGAAAGGTAAGGAACACGGGAGTGATAAAGATTAGAAAAATAAAATGACCAGAAAACAAGGTAAAAAATTATTTTATTTTCTATTTAGTGATGTGAACTTTTGGAATGCACATCTGCTAGGACGTGTTAGATATGGCTGGAGCCCAGCTCGAGGCAAAAATTGGGAGGGGACCACAAAACCCACTATCAGGATGTGCTCTCTTCAGCTTCAGACACACATACAAACTGCCCCCGGTCACTTAGCCCCCCACAACCATGCACATATAGTGCTCACAGACATTGAATCCCCACACAAACACACTGCCACAAGACATTCAACCCCCCTCCCCACACACATACTGCCCCCAGACGCTTAACCCTCAGCACACACTGCCCCAAGAGGATCTCCTGCAAGAAATTAGAACTTCCTTCAACCTCATAACCTTCTGCAAACTTCTAAAAACCTTCTTGTTCAAAAAACACTTTGAAGGTATAGCATTGTTATTCACCTATAACAGGTGATCTCCGGGAACAGCAAGAATCAATCTTCACATATGGGTATCGTCAGTACTGATGGAGCCCGTGCAGGAACGCTCCCCAGCGTCCAATTGGAAAGCTTTTGGGAGCATCCACTGCGCCTGTGCATCTACCTTCCCAGGTCTTCTCTTCAGTTGAGTTTGTAGCTGAGAGACAGAGGAAAAAGAATACCCTACAACTCCTAGGGGAGGAGGGTGGATTGTGAAGACTGATTCCTGCTGTTCCCAGAGATCACCTGTTACAGGTGAGTAACAATGCTATCTCCAGGAACAAGCAGGAATGCAGATTTCACACATGGGACTCACTAGCTCTGAGGTACCAGATTGGAGTTGGAAGCAGTAGTATTCCTGAGGCTAAAGGATAGAGTCGACAAGATGTGGATACAAAGTGGCCCCACTGGACTCTATTGCATTTGGCAAGACCATTGCCAGGGAAATCTGGTGCTAGGAGAAGTCCGGGACAGAGGGTAGAAGCTGCAGTTAAGTCCCAAAAAGGTGCTAGAGGACAGCCTGGCCAAAGACAGCATCCTGATAGGAGTCCCTGTCTGGGCAGCAGTGTGCAGAGAAGATATGAATGGAGGACCAGGTAGCTGCTTGACATATTTCATCAATGGAGATGGAACAAAGGTTGGCAACTGAGGTTGCCATGGCTCACACACTGTGAGCATTGGCATGCCCCTCGAGTGAGAGTCATGCTTGAGCACAGACAAAAGAAATGCAGTCTGTAATCCAGTTGGATAGGGTGCGCTTCGGAACTGGCAGTCCCAATGTGACTTGGATCAAAGGAAATAAATAATTCAAAAGATTTCCTGTGATTTTTGGTTCTGTCCAAGTAGAAAGCCAGTGCACACTTGCAATCTAAAATGTTTAGCACTGCTTCAGCCCTAAAGGCATGCAGTCTGGGGAAGAAGACTGGTAGTCTCACCCTTCCGCCTCAACCAATTGTTGATACTACCTTCAGAAGGAAGTGTGGATGAGTACGGAGAACCATGTGTCATGGGGGAACCGGGTGTATGGAGGATGACACTAAAGCCTGCAGTTCGCTGATGCAGTGAGCTGAGATGAGGGTGATCAGGAAGATAACCTTCCAAGACAAGAATTTTAAAGAAGTGGTGGCTAAAGGCTCAAAAGGAGGCTTTAGACATTGCACTTGGACCACGATGAGGTCACAGGCCACCGGTGGTGGTTTGATCAGTGGCTTGGACAGCAGGAGATCTCACATAAATTGTTGCATCAAGGGGTGCGAAGAAAAAGGATGTCTGTCCATCGGCCTATGATAGGCTGAGATGACACTCAGATGAACTCTGACCAAGTTAGTCTTGAGACCCGCCGAGGACAAGTGAAGGAGAAATTGTAAAAGGAATTCCACCAGGCAGGCAGAGGGATCAATAGTTTTCGGGATATACCAGAGAGTGAACCATCGCCATTTGAAGTCATAAGAATGTCTAGTAGATGGCTTCCAAGATGCAAGTAGGATGTCTTTGACCTGTTGTGAAAAGTCAAGATCAGCAAAGATTATGCTTTCAACAACCACGCCGTGAGATGGAGGGCTTGTGGACTGGGATGGAGAAGTGTCCCATGATCCTGAGAGAGGAGATTGGGTGCATGTCCCAGGCTGAGAGGTGGAGTCTGTACCAGACGAGTCAGCAGAGGAAACCATGGCTGACGGGGCCAGTAAGGAGCTATTAGGATTATGGAGCCCCTGTCAACCTGCAGCTTGAACAGGTTTTTGGGTATTAAGGGGATGGGCGGGAATGCATAAAGTAATCCCTTTCCCCAATGGAGAAGGAAGGCATCTGTTGCCCGGCTGTGCTGGGAGGTAAGTCTCGAGCAAAACAATGGAAGTTGTGCATTCTCCTGGGTGGTGAACAGATCTATTCTGAGGGTCTCCCACATGTGGAAGATCCAAGATATCGTTTCCTGATTTAAAGTTCACCCATGAGGACATAGGATACTGCTCAGTCTGTCCGCAAGGAGATTGAGTTCAACTGGGAGATACACTGCCCTGAGATGGATGCAATGGAGAACCACCAGAGATGAAGGGCTTCCTGGCAGAGGGGATAAGAACTCATTCTCCCCCACTTGTTCACATAGAACATGGCCACCTGGTTGTCTGTTTGGACTAAGACCTGTTTGCCCAAAGGTTGGGGTTAAAAAACCCAAAGGGCATTCATGAGAGCACGCAGCTCCAAGAGGTTGATCTGCAACTGAGATTCCTATTGTGTCCATTGCCCTTATGTTGTGAAACTGTTTAGATGTGCTCCCCACCCGAGTTTGGAAGCATCCATTGTCAGGGTGCATTGAGGTGGAGGCATCTGAAAAGGTGAGCTTCCGAGTTAAGTTATGAGGGGAGCACCACCACTGAAAGGAGTTGACAAGTGGAGGGATGATGCAGATGTTGTCTGAGACATACCCACTTGCTTGGGTCCATTGATATGACAGAGTCCATTGGGCTTGCCACATGTGCAGACAGGCATGGGGATGACATGGACGTTGGAGGCCATGTGCCCTAGAAGGCACAGCATTTCTCGAGCTGTCACAGCACTGTGACCCTTTATCCTGTTGGATAGCTTGATGAGGCAGGCAGAGCGATCCTGTGAAAGGAAAGCTCAGGCCCAACAAGTGTTCAGAAGTGCTCCAATGAATTTGAGCTGCTGGGATGGGACCAGGTGCAATTTTGGAAAGTTAAGGATGAATCACAGATTTTGGGGCACAGTGATGGTGCGATGAAGAGATAGTTTTACCTCTTGTGGGATTCTCCTCTGATTAGCCAGAAGAAGGGAAAGACTGCTTTGACCTGGTGAAAAGCGGGATATAAATGCAGCTAAATAAATAAAAAAATAAAGATGAAGACCCCCAAAGTACAAAGATAGGCAGCAACCACTGCCATGCATTTTGTGAACACTTGGGGTTTGGAGGCTAACCCATAGGGGAGCATCCAATCGTGGTAGTGGATTTGCTGGAACCGAAAATGCAGATACTGTCTGTGTTAAGGGTGGATCAGCAAATGTGTATATGTCTCTCTGAGGTCTAGAAAACATAGCCAGTCATTCCTCTGAACGTGTGGCAAAAGCGTACCGAGGGAAATCATTGTGAATTTTTCCTCAAACGAGGAATTTGTTTAGGTCCCTTAGATCTAGATTGTGCCTGAACCCTCCTGTCTTCTTGAGGATAAGAAAGTAAGGAGAGTGGAAGCCCCTGCCCTCGAGTGGGTGGAACTCTTTCTATGGCCTCCTGAGCTAACACGATGGACACCTTGACTGATAAATTTGTCTGCAAGGGATTTGCAGGATAATCCCTTGTGGAGGTGGTATGGGGCAAGCTTTTGAAATGAATCAGATAGCCCCTTTAGATGATGTTGAGAGTCCACTGTTCTGTTGTGATGAGGTGCCACCTGTGGGCATAGGAACAGAATCTGCCTGCTATGAGTAGGGGTGGGGGACCCTGCAGAGGTAGAGTAGCCCTGCTCTCTAGAAAGGAGTCAAAAACTAGGTGCTGGTTATGGCTGTGCAAATAGTTGTGTCTTAGGCATTTTAGGCTTTTTGGACTGGTGAGGGCCCTGCTGTCACTCCTGTTGCTGCTGAGGATGGTAAGCAGCCGCAGGTGGATAAGAAGGATATCTTTTCTTTTTAGGCTAGAAAGACTTCTTTGGATTAGTCTTTCTCCTGGAAGGGTCTGACGTCTTTCTGGAGAGGGGTTTGAGACTGAAATCATCTGTCTCAATCTCTCCAGCCTTCTCTCTCCAACATTTTCCAAAGAGGTTCTCTCCAGAGCAGGGGATATTGGCCAATTTATCCTATACCTACTGCTCAAGGTCAGATGCCTGTAGCTAGGCCATTCTGCAAGCACCAATGCAGACTGCTGAAGCTCTGCTGGATGACTCAAAGTCATCGAAAGAAGCTCTGGTAAGAAATTTGGATGTATTCCGATTTAGCCTGATTACGGCCTAGAATGCATCATGTTTGTCATCACAATTGATAGGGGCAAGATTCTCATGCCCATATATAGCATGTAGGAAGTAATTCTGGAAATAGGAATAACGAGTGAGGTAGTCAAATTTGCAGAAAAAGATTAACTTACATCAAACAGTAGTAATCCCATCATGAAACAGTGGTGCATTGTTAAGATGGTACTAGGTAGTACACTAAGACAAAGAATAAATTTGTTCTGATGATGTGTGGTACCCTTTTAGTCATAGGATCTTAAGATTTTGCTTCATCATAAACATCCTACTACTAGTAATCATTTATATAAAGCTACAAGGCATATGCAGGGCTATACATATAGATGTAAGACACCATCCTGTTCATCAGAGCTTACAATCTAATCAAAACAAAACACATAGCGAAACTGGGGACTAGAGGATGGTAAGATACACAAATAGTGGACAAGAAAGTGAGGAGCATCAAGATCCAAAAGTGGATCTGAATAAGGCTAGAGAAGGAGCTCAATGCACAGACTCAGGTAGTTTGTTCCAGGCATATGGAGCAGCAAGATGGAATGAACAAAGTCTAGAGTTGGCAGTGGCTGAGAAGGGCACAGATAAAGCACAGTTACTTACCTGTAACAAGGTGATCTCTGGGAACAGAAGGAATAAGTCTTCACATATGGGTATCGTCGGTACCGACGGAGCCTGCGCGGGAACGCTCCCCAGCGTCCAGTAAGAAAGCTTTTGAGAGCATCCCACAGCGCCTGCGCGCTGCCTTCCCGCCTTTCCCAACCGCCTCTCTCCAGTTCGAGTTTTAAAGCTGAGACAAAGAGAGAGAGAGGAAAGGAAAGATAGATACAACTCCTAGGGGAGGTGGGTGGGTTGTGAAGACTTATTCCTGCTGTTCCCAGAGATCACCTGTTACAGGTAAGTAACTGTGCTATCTCCAGGAACAAGCAGGAATGAGTCTTCACATATGGGGACTCCCTAGCTGCAGATGCCAGGGGAAGACCCCAGGTTGTGTGTCCTTGAAAAGGACTCTACCTCCCCACATGGATCTCTGGCATCCAACTAGGGTAGGTGGGTAGGAGTTGATTAGGAATGGAACAGATATTTGAGAACAGCCTGACCAAACGAGGCATCCCGGTGGGAGTCCTTGTCCAAACAGTAATGGGCTGTGAAGGTATGAACCGAGGCCCAGGTGGCCGCTCGACAGATTTGGTTGATGGACACAGAGTTTAGATGAGCCATCGAGGCTGCCATGACTCTCACATTGTGAGCTGTGACATGGCCCTCCAGAGAAAGGTTCCTACTCTGGTAGGCAAAAAAAATACACTGAGCAATCCAGTTGGACAGTGTTCTCTTAGAAACTGGAAGTCCTAAATGGGAAGGATCAAAAGCAACAAAGAGTTGAGAAGACTTTCTATGTTGCTGTGTTCTTTGTAAGTAAAAGGCGGGAGTTCTTTTACAATCCAAAGTATGCAGATTCCTCTCTGCACTTGATGCATGAGGTCCTGGAAAAAAGACAGGCAAGTATACCTCCTGGTTCAGATGAAAAGGCGAGACCACTTTGGGCATAAAGTGCGCATTGGTCCTGAGGACTACCTTATCATGATGGAACCTTGTATAAGGAGGCTAGCCACCAAGGCTTGCAACTCACTGATGCGACGTGCTGAGGTGACTGCAATGAGAAAGATAACCTTCCAAGAAAGAAATTTCAAGGAGGTGGTGGCTAAAGGTTCAAAGGGTGGCTTCATAAGCTGGCTAAGAACCAGATTTAAGTCCCATGCCACTGGAGGTGGTCTAATGGGAGGTTTAGTTAAAAGAAGGCCTCTCATGAATCTTGCTATAAGAGGATGAGAGGAAACAGGCTGTCCATTGAGAGGATTGAGGGACGCTGCAATAGCACTCAAATGGACTCTTACCGAATTCGTTTTGAGGCCTGCATGGGAAAGATGCAGAAGATACTCTAGTAAAGAATTCAAAGGTATTGCAAGAGGGTTAAGACCCTTCTCTGAACACCAAATGGTAAATCATTTCCATTTGAAAGCATAGGAACGTCTAGTGGAAGGCTTTCTAGAAGCATGAATAATATCTCTGACTTGCCGAGAGAGATGGAAAACCTGAAGGTCTAGGCCTTCAGCAACCAGGCCCTGAGACTGGGGGTTTGGGTGCCACAACGTTCCGTCTTCCTGGGAGAGAAGATCTGGAGCAGAGTCCAACTCCAGGGATGGAGCTTGAGAGAGATGCAGAAGTAGAGGGTACCACACTTGGCGTGGCCAATGTGGTGCTATGAGGATCATAGAACCCCGGTCTCTCTGAAGCTTGAACAGTGTTTTGGGAATTAGGGGAATGGGTGGAAAGGCATAAAGGAAGTCTTGACCCCAGTGAAGGAGGAAGGCATTCTTGGCCTGAACTCCCTGACATGGAATCCTGGAACAGAACCGGGGAAGTTTGGCATTCCACGGACTTGCAAATAGGTCTATGTCCGGGTTTCCCAAATTCGAAAAATCCTGGCTACCTGGTCCCTGTGGAGCAGTGGTTCTCAACCCTGTCCTCGGGACCCCACTAGCCAGTCGGGCTTTCAGGCTATCCACAATGAATATGAATGAGATATATATGCATTAGAAATAGCCTGCCAAACTGACTGGCTTGTGGCCCTCCAATGCTGGATTTGGGGACCCCGGCCTTACACCTCTGTCATTTAAGATTGTGAGTGGGCAAGGTACAGATGTCCAAGACATCAAAAAGATTAGATGGAATATGTCACATACCTCCTCGCCTCTCACCACCACCAAAATATTGTCTATTAGACAACTTTTTGGTGGTGGTGAGAAACTAGGAGGGATGTGACACATTCTATCTACCCTTTTGATGTCGAGGACATCTGTACCTTGCCCACTCACAATCGTACTTGACAGAGGTGTACAGCAGGGGTCCCCAAATCCAGCACTGGAGGGCCACAAACCAGTCAGTTTGGCAGGCTATTTCTAATGCATATATATCTCATTCATATTCATTGTGGATAGCCTGAAAACCCGACTGGCTAGTGGGGTCCCGAGGACAGGGTTGAGAACCCCTGCTGTGGAGGGACCATTCGTGTGGAAGCAGAACGCGACTGAGTCTGTCTGCCCAAGAGTTTTGAACGCCTGGAAGATATACAGCCATAAGATGAATCTGATGCTCTCTGGCGAAGGCCCACAGTCGCAAAGCTTTGTTGCAAAGCAACAGAGAGCCAGTCCCTCCCTGCTTGTTTACATAGAACATGGCTACTTGATTGTCCGTGTGGATGAGGACTGTCCTGTAGCTGAGCAGGGAGTGGAACACTCTGAGAGCTAAGAAAATTGCTCTGAGTTCCAAGAGATTTATGTGTAGTGAAGTCTCCTGTGGAGACCAGATGCCCTGGGTGGAGAGATCTTGCAGATGAGCTCACCAGCCCATTGGAGAGGCATCTGTTGTAAGGGTTGCTTGGGGAAGTGACTGTTGAAAAGGGGACCCCAGCAACAGGTTTTGAGAGGACTTCCACCACTGGAAAGACCAAAAGAGGTGACTGGAGTTTGCTATTTTTTCTGACAGGCAACCTGATGCCTGAGTCCATTGGGTGGACAAAGTCCATTGAGCTGCCCTCATGTGAAGGCGAGCATATGGAACCACATGCACAGTGGATGCCATGTGGCCTAAGAGTTGTAACATTTCCCGAACAGTTAAAAGGGGCTTTAACTGTATTTGGGAGGCTAACTGCACCAAGTGTAGGCAACGGGCCTGAGGAAGATAGGCCTTTGCAGTTGTGGTATCCAACAAAGCCCCTATAAACTCGAGGGACTGAGTAAGGGTGAGACTGGATTTTGGGATGTTTATTACTAGTCCCAAATATTGAAGGACACGGATTGTGCAGGTTAGACAAGTCTTGGCCTCTGCTTGAGATGGAGCTCGAATGAGCCAGTCATCCAGATATGGGAAGACGAATATTCCTAAAGTGCATAGAAATGCAGCTACTACTGCCATGCATTTCGTGAACACCCTTGGTGCAGAGGCCAGACCGAAAGGAAGCACCCTGTATTGGTAGTGCTTTCCTTGAAAAAGGAACCGAAGGAACCTTCTGTGTGTTGGATGGATGAGGACATGGGTGTACGCATCCTTGACATCTAGAGAACAAAGCCAGTCTTGACTCTGAAGGTATGGAAGCAGAGCACCGAGAGAAATCATCTTGTATTTCTCTTTGAATAGAAACTTGTTCAATTTTCCGAGATCTAATATGGGTCTGTAGCCCCCTGTTTTCTTTGGGATAAGAAAATAAGGGGAGTAGAACCCTGAGCCCTGTTGAAGAAGAGGTACTTCTTCTATTGCCCCTTGGGCAAGAAGGGTGGCAATCTCCTGACCCAGAAGGTTGAGGAGAGATGTTGGAGAATTGAACTGTTTCACCATGGTGTGAGGAGGAAGGTTTAAGAAATGAAGCTTGTACCCTTCCCTTATGATGGAGAGGGTCCATTGCTCTGCTGTGATTTGTTCCCATCTGGGAGCAAAGTAAGCCAACCTTCCTGGAATGGTGAGGGGCTCTGGTTCTTCCAGAGCTAGAAAGGCTAAGTTCTCTAGTTGCAAGTCAAAGGCCCTGAGGAAGCTGAGGCTGCTGGGCCGTGGGAGGCCTAGCAGCCTTTGACTTGGCCTGTTTAGGTGTTTGCTGACGTTTTGCAGCAAAACGACCTGCCAAAGATGCCTGCTGACCATAAGCAGGATAATATCTTCCCTTTTTAGAAAAAGATATCTTTTTGAACAATCTTTTCTTAGCAGGAGCAGAGGTGGATTTTGAAAGTCGATCCAAAGCAGAGTTCTCAGCATCCATCTGAGTGGCCTTTGCTTGGCAATCCTTGCCAAAAAGGTTTTCACCTGTACAAGGAAGATTTCCCAATTCATCTTGGACCCAGAGTTCCAAATCAGAAGCTTGTAGCCAAGCAATTCCGCGTGCACCTATGGCAATAGCCGAGGCTCTGCTTACACACTCAAAAGAGTCAAAGGCTGCACGGTTGGAAAATTTGGAAACATCCTGGGCATGTTTGAGCCAAGTGAGAAACTCCTGCCTTTTATCTTCTGAAATAAAAGAGGTCAAAGTCTGAAGATGATCTGTGACTTCTTTTAGAAACATCCCTATATAGAGACTATAGGAGTTGATTCTGGCAGCTAGCATAGAAGCTTGAAAAACCCTACGGCCAAAAGCATCTAGGGTCCTGCATTCATGTCCTGGAGGATTAGATGAGTGTCTTTTTGCACTCTTTATCTTTCTCATGGCAGACTCTACCACAATAGAGTGGTGAGGAAGCTGAGTCTTATGAAAGCCAGGACAAGGAGGGACACGATACATGGTGTCTAGCCTGCGAGAATGAGGAGAGGTGATAAGAGGTGTCTCCCACATACTCAACATGAGATCATATAAAATCTCATGAATAGGTAAAGTAGCTGCCTCTTTAGGAGCTTTAGGATATTGCAAAATATCCAGCTGCTTGGCTCTAGGCTCTGACTCAGGGGCCACTGTGATGGAGAGGCCCCTAGCCACTTCCCTAATGAAGTCTTGAAAAGACAAGTCTTCTGGAGGAGACATTCTTCGTTTAGGAGAAGAAGACTCCTGAGGAAGAAGTATTGATGCATCGACAGATCCTTCAGACTCTTCAGAGTCTTCGGTGGAATCAAAGTATCGCCTGTCTGGATGCTCCTGTAAAGCCCGATATGCGTACCAAGTGGGATCGACATTGGGAGTAACTAGTACCGGATCGGTACCGATGGGCATCATAGGACAGGGTACCGTTGCAGTCGACACCGAAGCCGATGTCGATGCAATCGGTACCGGCACCGGGAATGATGCCGGTGCCGGAGCCGGTACCAGCAACGGAGGTTGTTGCGGTACCGGAGGCGTCGCAGCCTGCATGAATGCCGTCAAGGTGCGCTGCATGGTCAGAATCTTCTGATCCATCGACGCCACCAAAGTCTGGATGTCGGTACCAGTGGGAGCCACCGGTACCCCAGAACACGGCAACAGGTGATCGGTCGAGGCCGAGCCATCAATGTCAACCTGTGACCCCATAGACAATGCTTTGGAAGCCGGAACTTCCCGCCGGGGTAATTTTGCCGGTGCGGAATCCTCGAGGACAAGCCCGGAGGCATCTCGATGCTTAGAGGGAGATTTGCCCTTCGAGAACCGGCCAGATTTATGCTTGGTTACCTGAGATCCATGAGAGGAAGAAGCAGACCTGGAAGACGTCGATGACGCCGAAGCTGCATCAGAGGGAAACAGGGTACTGAGCTTGGCTGCTCGGTTCTGCCGACCTCTTTTAGACATCATGGTACAGGACACACAATCCGTGATGGAATGGTCAGGACCCAAACACTTTAGACACCAATCATGGGTGTCAGTGACAGAAATATTACCGCCACATTTTGTGCACTTTTTAAACCCGGAGGCGGGCTTCTCCATGAGGAGAAATTTTTAGGCCTAAGGCCCAAAAACTGAAAATGCACGGTGAAGAAAGTATAAGTTGTTTTTTTTTTTTTTTTTAAAAGAAAGAAAAGAAAAGACCGGCGGTACCGGTCCGTCAAAGAAGGCAGACGCGACACAAAAGAATAAAGAAAAAATAAAGAACTTCTTCTGCGGTGACAGGAACACGACCTGCTGGCTCCGCGGAAAAGAAGAACTGGAGAGAGGCGGTTGGGAAAGGTGGGAAGGCAGCGCGCAGGCACTGTGGGATGCTCCCAAAAGCTTTCTTACTGGACGCTGGGGAGCGTTCCCGCGCAGGCTCCGTTGGTACCGACGATACCCATATGTGAAGACTCATTCCTGCTTGTTCTTGGAGATAAGGGATCTGCCAGAGGAGCAAGTTCCCGAGGAGGAGTGTAGAGTGAGATAAGAGAGGAAAGGTAGTGAGGAGCCACAGAATGAATGCATCTGTAAGTCAGTAGGAGATGTTTGAACTGGATGTGGAAACGGATATGGAGCCAATGAGTGAATTGAGAAGAAGGGTTACATCAACATAGCGACACTGGGGGAAGATAAACTGTGCAGCCGAATTTTGAACATATTGAAGGGGAGAGAGATGATTCAGAGGGAGACCAACAAGGAGCAGGTTACAATAGCCAAGAAAGGAGATGACTAGTGAATGGATAAAGGTCTTTGTATTGTGAGTAGAAAGGATAGGATGAATTTTGCTGAAGTTATAGAGAAAGAAGCAGCAGGTTGTAGCTATCTGTTGGATGTGGACAGAGAAAGAGAGGGTAGAGTTAAAGATGATCCCATGTTGCAAGCTGAGAAAACAGGGAGGTGTAGTGTCATCCACAGAAATAGAGAAGGGAGGAAGGGGGGAGGTGGGATTAGGGGGAAAGATAAGTAGCTCAGTTTTGGCCATGTTGAATTTCAGATGGGGTGAGACATCCAGGCAGTAATGTTGGATAAGCAGGTAGAGATCCGGGATTGGATTCCTGGACAGATTTCAGGCACAGAGAGGTAGATCTGAGAGTTGTCAGTATAAAGATGGGACTGAAAATCATGGGACTGAGTGTAAAGAGAGATAAGTAGAGATCCCAAGACAGAGTCCTGAGGTACACCAACTGAAAGCAGGATGGCAGTATTACATAAGTATTCCTCTTTTTGTTCACCGTAGTCCTGGGAATGTGGTGCTCTTTCTAATCCAATCCACCAAAGAACTTAGAGATGCAGCTGCTCAGTTACATGTAGCCTTTACCATATAATCAAAGAACAGTTCTCCTTAAAAAGTTTCCTTCAAATATTGCTATAGCCAGCACACAACACAAATAGAAACTATTAGGGATGTACCTGAGGCAAAAATTTTCAATTTGTTTGGGCTTTTTCCCTGGTTTTTGAAACTTTTTCAGTTCATTTTGAAAAAAAATTCCTTAACATATTAAAAAATTTTAACATGCACTAATGGACTTAATTTGCGTTAAATCAATTTAGCACGCACTAATTTTTTAAGGAGCACTAAAAAACTAATGTATGCTAATGAATGCACATCCCTAAAACCAGAGCTCCTTAAAATTACTTAGTGAACCATTACCAGCAGTCTGAAACAATGAGCTGATCTCCGATTGGCTAGATAGGAGCCAAATGTTATAGAGAATGAATGAGGACACTTACATTATCATCTCAGCCCTTTAGACAATGCTGAAGAAGGACCTGCATTCTGTGCTTTTCACAAAGTTATAATATGGCTTTTGACTGAGGGTTGAAAACTTCTGTGCGACTGACCAAAAAGCTCATTTATACTGTTACACTCATGCTGTAGTGCCCAGAGACAGTGCTGATATGATACCACAAATAATTCTAATCACAGTTACGAAAATACATTAAAATTAATCAGCTATATTAGTCTGTACTGTGTTTTATCTGCTCTTTGCAACATTTCAGCCTTTGATGTCACATTATGCAATGTGCCTGAGCCATGTGAAGGCACATTCAGACATGTGCGTCCCTGGGCCATCTGACATCCGGATGGCCTGGGGATGCATCCAATTCTGCTCCAGCGGGGGCTAGACATCCCCGTGGGAGCAGAATCGCAGCACAGTGGCTGGACGTCCAAGGAGGTGCCACGATTCAGGCACCCCGGATGTCAAGCCACTTCCCCGGCTAACTCAGCCAGGCTCCTCCATGGAGCGGCAGTGGCATGGCGTCCTGTTGCCATACCACTGTGGCACCATGAAGGAGCTGTGATCACCAGCCGCTCCCCAAACATTCTTTCCCCACAGTCTGACCCCTAATTGGACATCCCATTGCCGGGGTCAGGCTACAGGGAACCTCCTACATCCGCTCATCTATTTGGACTGGCACAGCTCTGCTGTCCCCCAATGTCCAGGGGTACTTATTTCATCTCGGAGGTGGAATAAAACCCCATCTAACCTGCCGACCCCGGACGTACAGGGCTGATCTCAGAAATGGCCTTGTATGTCCAGAGTTGCTTCCCCACCCACCGCCCACCCTCTTTCCTTCCCCAGCCCATCCCCTCCCAACCACAAACAGAGCTCCCCGCACAAGTCAGCTATACGTGTAGGGAGCTCTGTGGCCGCCAGTGTGATCCAGATGTTTAGCGGGTCTGGATCAGATGTCCAGACCCGCTAAACAAGGATCAGAATCTACCCCATACTGGACATATAACTTCATTATATATTCACAGCACCTCCTCCTTCATTTGAGTTGTGCTTTTATCACGATGGTCCTTAGAAAATGAAATTTTGGGGAAGGAGGGGCAACATTTCTGTTAAACTAAAAATGAAAGAAACCTAGGGAATGACAGATCATGTCATCAGCAACCATTCTTGTCAAAGAACATACTTTCTTGAGCTAAAAAATGCAGTGCCCTTTCCCATCAAGCCACAGTGGGAATGTGTCACTGTCAGCTACACTATTATTAAGCTCCCTTACATTTAAGGCAAGTCAGCTCTTTTCAGAAACAGTCATGGCTACAATGATGGGTGCGGGTTGTTCTGTGTTTTATAGAAGCTGTTATCCATCAACACTGTGTACTTCAGAAACAAAAGGCCCGTCTCAGATGCAGAGCCATGAAGCTGCTCCTGCATCATTCAGCTCTCAGACGAGCACCAGAGCCAAGGAACAGCGAATTACTTATATGGGCTGCACAAGTGCTCATAGTAAAAATGAATAAGTAGAACATCAGCATGGTTACTGCAAAATACAAAAGGTAAAGACTGAAAAATAAAGTCCAGCAAGGTGAAAGGGAAAGATGGAGGAGGAAGCAGTGTTAGATCTCCTCCTCATCCCCCTCCAAACCCCCCCCCCCTTACCTTCATTTTCCATCTTTGTCATTATTCTAGGCTATAATTTATCCATTCTTTATTTGAGCACTGGCTTTCTATTTCTTTTTGTGTTTACCAACAAGCTTCCTAATAAATAGCTTGAACTAGTGAACTGTGACATTATTCAATTCTGACCCACGAATAGCAGGGTTGGACATCCAACCCCCATTTAGGCCCGGGACCATTTTCTTATCTTCCTGCTCCCCACATGTACAGGATCGTTGTGTGGGAAGCACTGGACGGGGGTGGGACAGAGCAGGATGGGGGCAGAGGGAGAGGGGTGTGCCTGGCTGGCTGACCCCGCTCTGCCCAGACCCAACCCCCTCCCACCAGCTCTCCCCATCTTACAGCACAAGACGTGCAGGGAGGGAAGGAGGGGGAATAGGGTCCAGGCAGCTTTTAGGACTGCACATCCTACATTTGTGAATGACCTCCAAAGTTTCTAGATTAAATAAATGACGGCTTCCTGGAGCAGCTGGTTCATGAACAGACAAGAGGGGAACACAAGCAAGGTGCGCCAAAACAGTGGTTGAATTAAGCAACTTTATTAGGAAAACCCCAACGCGTTTTGGTGAGAAGGCCTTCTTCAGGGGGTACTGTCCTCAAATAAAAACATAAATACATAAAATCATATAAAACATAACAAACATGAACATAAAAGCTACTATTAGGATAAACATATTTTCCTACAGGAGCTCTCCAGATCAACCAACAATAAGGATTTAAGGGTTTGTTTTATTATATTAAATTGTTAGCTCTCTGACTGGGAGCTCTTAAAAGGGTTTTTTGCACATTTTTAAAGCAAGGTTACTTTCTTTTTGGTGCTTTAGTAGGAATTTCCTTGAGCACAGTAGGTGGTTGAACTCCAGTAACCTCCTCAGCTTTGGGAACTGCTAATACCTAATCAGAGGAAGACAGGCATCTGTATTTGGAAAAGCTTAGAGAAGCTAGCAAAGTAGTCAAGAAGGCAAAGATTCAAAAGGAGGAGGAAATAGCCAATGCAATAAAATGGGGGATAAGACATTTTTCAGATATATTAGTGAGAAGAGGAAGGGCAAGAGTGGTATTGTCAGACTCAAGCGTGCAGGGGAGTAATATGTAGAAGCTGATAAGGATAAAGCGGAATTGCTTAACAAATATTTTTGTTCTGTGTTCACAGATGAAGAACCAGGAGCAGGACCTCAGAAAACACCCACAAATAGGAACAGAAGCAAAGGACATCTTGAACAATTTTCAAAAGACTGTGTTCGTGAGAAACTATCTCAACTTAAAGTAGACAAAGCGATGGGACCGGATGGGATACACCCGAGAATACTGAGGGAACTTGGGGACGTTCTAGCAGCTCCACTGACTGACCTTTTCAATGCCTCGTTGGAGTCGGGAGTGGTGCCAAAGGACTGGAGAGAGGCTCATGTGGTGCCTTTACACAAAAGCTTCGGAAGTAAGGATGTGGTTGAAAACTACAGGCCGGTTAGTTTAACTTCGGTGGCGAGTAAATTATTGGAAACGCTGCTGAAAGAGAAAATAGTGAGGTTTCTGGAGTCCAGAGGATTACAGGATCCGAGGCAGCATGGATTCACCAGAGGCAGGTCTTGTCAGACAAATCTGATTGATTTCTTTGACTGGGTGACCAGGGAGTTGGACCGAGGGAGAGCCCTAGATCTGGTGTATTTAGATTTCAGTAAAGCCTTTGACACTGTTCCTCACAGGCGACTTATAAACAAACTGAGCACCCTAGGGATGGACCCTAAAGTTACTGCTTGGGTTAGAAATTGGTTGGGTGGGAGGCGACAAAGAGTACAAGTAAATGGAGCTCACTCTGAGGAGAAGGATGTTATCAGTGGTGTGCCCCAGGGATCTGTCCTTGGTCCGATTCTTTTTAACATCTTTGTTAGTGATATAGTGGAAGGGCTTTCAGGTAAGGTTTGCCTCTTTGCAGATGATACCAAAATCTGCAATAGAGTAGACACCCAGGAAGGGTTAGATAACATGAGGAGGGACCTAGCTAAGCTTGAAGAATGGTCTAGAATTTGGTAGCTGGGATTTAATGTTAAAAAATGTAAGGTCGGGGAGAGAGCAGAGAGGCGGCGCAGAGGTCCGGTGTGGCAGGCACCTGCTCCGGCGGTCCCGACGTCATCGGGGGCCTCTTCAAATACCGGAGCAGTGAGAGAATTGCCTTGGGAGCGAGCAGAGAGGTGGTGCAGAGGTCCGGTGTGGCAGGCACCTGCTCCGGCGGCCCCGACGTCATCGGGGGCCCCTTCAAATACCGTAGCAGTGAGAGAATTGCCTTGGGAGAGAGCAGAGAGGCGGCGCAGAGGTCCGGTGTGGCAGGCACCTGCTCCGGCGGTCCCGACGTCATCGGGGGCCTCTTCAAATACCGGAGCAGTGAGAGAATTGCCTTGGGAGAGAGCAGAGAGGCGGCGCAGAGGTCCGGTGTGGCAGGCACCTGCTCCGGCAGTCCCAACGTCATCGGGGGCCTCTTTAAAGGTTCCCTGGGTTGGCGCAGCCGGAGGCGCTAGTCGGGGCAGCGATAGAAGGGGCTAGATACAAGGGGCATTTCACGCCCCTTGGAAGCCCCTTGGAGCAACGAAGGAGCAAAGAGCCTGGGTCATCCTCTGGTTGTGGGGATCCTGATGGGAAAACGGAAGAAGATTGAACCAGCTGTGGCAGCTGAGCCTGCGGTGGGCCCTATGGACAAACATGTCAAGGTACTGTCTGGTGTGGATGCAACGCTTGACCCTGACTTTCTTGTGCTCCGGCCCTCTCCGGTGTCTTTGAGCTCTCCGGACCGGACACCACCTTCTCCCCCAGTCTATGTATCTCCTCCTTTGTCCATTTCAGAGGGTATGCGGTTTCAGCAGAGTACCCCGATGGGAACGGGGGAAAAATTGAAACCGGTTGTATGGGCACCCGTTCCAAGAGAATCCAGTTTAGTGCCTGATGACCAGGTAACTCTGGCCAATATTTGGAAGGTGGTTACCCATATTGAAAGTTCTTTAGTGCCCACTGTTGTGCAACTTTGCAGTTTCTCTTCGGAGATTACTGCTCGGTTGACTGAAGTGGATAATAAGGTGGAGATTGTTTCTAATCAGGTTACCAGCTGTGAAAATCAGTGTCAGGCTCTTAAAGCTGTGAATGTTTCTCATATAAAAAATAGTTTAGTGTTACACCATAAGATGGAACAGTACGATAATATGTTTCGTGCAAAGAATGTTAGGTTGTTGAATTTTCCTTATTGTCGTTTGCTTTCAGCTGAAATCCTTTTGCGGAAGTATTTTAGAGAGGTTTTGGGCTTGGCCTCGGCTGATTCCATTTGTCTCTCTAAATTTTATTATTTGACTGGCAGAGCTTTGTCTCAGGGTTCCCCGGGGGGGTTTGATGAAGTTCAAGGTGGGGCTGACCTTGACCTCACCAAATTCCTGGAGGACTCGCAAGATAATATTTCTTCTAGAGCCACTTTGGTGGTTTCATTTCTCTCTGATCAGGATAGAGCTATTGTATTTTGAAGTTACTTCAAGAATATGTCTGTACCTTTCTGTGGCGCGAGAGTGCAACTATTTCCGGATGTCTGTAGGGCAACTCAAACTAGGAGACAGGGTTTTTTGGCCCTTAAACCTAGGGTGATTGCCCTGTCAGCCACCTTTTTTCTTCGCTATCCTTGTAAGTGCTTGTTAACTTTTCAGGGATCTAGGTTTGTTTTCCTTGATCCTACTCAACTTGAAGCATTTCTTTGTGATAAAGAGGGGCTTGGCACTAAGTGACTGGGGTGGGTGGTTTTGTTAATTTAGCCGTCTAGAAATTCAAGAGTTACGACTCTTGTTTTTTTTTCTTTTCTTGTTTTAGGTATTATGGTTAGTATATTCTCCCCATATTGTGGGCTAGGTAGGATGTATTGTTACCTTGTATTTCTTTTTGGTTTTGTTTCTCTCATTAATGGATCATCTGTATGTTTCTTTATGCTTGCTTTGTAAGTTTGTAAAAATTTCAATAAAAAAATAAATAAAAAAAAATAAAAAATGTAAGGTCATGCATTTGGGCTGCAGCAATCCAAGGGAGCAATATAGTATAGGGGGTGAAGTACTTTTGTCCACTAAAGAAGAGCGGGACCTAGGCGTGGTTGTGTCTGATGATCTTAAAGTAGCTAAACAGGTAGAAAAGGCGACAGCAAAAGCTAGAAGGATGCTTGGGTGCATATGGAGAGGAATGGCTAGCAGAAAAAAGGAGGTGATAATGCCTCTGTATAAGTCTTTGGTGCGACCTCATTTGGAGTATAGTGTGCAATTCTGGAGACCACACCTTCAAAAGGATGTGAACAGGATGGAGTCGGTGCAGAGGGTGGCTACTAAAATGATTAGTGGTCTTCATTATAAAATATATGAGGACAGACTGAAGGATCTTAATATGTACACCGTAGAGGAAAAGCGGGATAGAGGTGATATGATTGAGATGTTTAAATACCTCCATGGCATAAATGTTCAGGGAGAGAGCCTCTTTCAATTGAAAGCAAGTTCTGCTATGAGGGGACATGGGATGAGGGTGAAGGGAGATAGATTCAGGAGTGATATGCAGAAATATTTCTTTATGGAAAGAGTAGTGGATCCGTGGAATAGTCTCCCAGTGGAGGTGGTAGAGATGAGGACAGTAACTGAATTCAAAAAAGCATGGGACAAACACAGAGGATCTCTAAAGGTAAAAAGGGGACTGTTGTAGTTGTTATGGAAGGACACACTAGATAGGCCATGTGGTCTTTTTCTGTCGTCATATTTCTATGTTTCTAATACACAAATCTATAATCAAAACCAAGAATAAAAAAATTAAAAGGTTACATAAAAATATATAACAAACAGGAAGGCTGGCAAACAGAAGGACCAGCTTAAAGTGTAAAGTAGACACTGCTATATATTGGGCACCTCACGCAAAAAAGAGTTTGAGTTTATGATTGTCAATCATCTGGTCACTCCTACCATCTACATTATACCTAAGGCACATAAGTCTTGGGAAAACTTGCCTGGCTGGACTATTATTTCGGCAATTGGCTCTCTTTTCAAACCGATATCAAAGTTCTTAGCTGTATTTCTTAGACTTTTCATCATTGAAGCTCCTTCTTATGTTAGCGATTCTTCACATATGATACAGTTGTTGAGTGGTTTTGAAGGTTATCACAATGACCTCATTTTGGTTACCTTGGATATTAATTCTCTTTACACTAATATCCCACAAGCTGCTGCTTTAACAATTTTGCTTTTTGATCCAATTGGCCACTTTGGCCATTACAGAAAATTATTTTTGTTTTAGAGATGTATTTTACAAGCAAATCAAGGGGATTGCCATGGATTTGTCAATAGTGTCTGAGGCTGCCAATTTGTATGTCACTGATTTTGAAAAGTACTTCTTGACGACACACATTTGATGATCATATAAAAATGTGGAAGATATATATAGATGATAGTTTCATGATCTGGGATGGCATGGAAAATGAGCTTTATAGAATTTTTCAGTTGGCTCCATTCTGTGGATGAGAACCTGCAGTTCCAGCACTTGGCAATTCACATGTACAATAGACAAATTATAAACTATAAGTTTATTCACACTTTTTCACTCAGAAATATTGTCTTTTCCTCCTCATCCCTCTTTGTGATTTGTGTTGATTTACATATATTTATAGTTGGTCCTTCTGTTTGCCAGCCTTCTTGTTTGTGGTATATTCTTATGTAATCTTTTTATTTTTTTATTGTTGGTTTTGATTATAGATTTTTGTATTAGAATATGTTTATCCTAATAGAGATTTTTATGTTATGTTTTATATGATTTTATGTATTTATGTTTATATTTGAGGACAGTACCCCCTGAAGAAGGTGTTCTAGCCAGAAACCCGCCAGCCTGATTTAAAGGTGAGGTCAGAGAGGCTGTTGTAGCCAAAAAGCATCTTTCAGGAAATGGAAAAAGGAGCCAAATGACGAAAACTGGAACAACATAAGCACTGGCAAGTTAGATGCAAGGCATTCATAAGGAAGGCAAAGAGAGAATTTGAAAAGAAACTTGATGTGGAAGCAAAAACATATAATAAAAACTTTTTCAAGTACATTCATAGCAAAAAACCTGTGAGAGAATCAGTTGCCCATTAGATGATAGAGGGGTAAAAAGGGGCACTAGAGAGGACAAGGCCATAGAGGAGAGATTGAATGAATTCTTTGTTTCGGTCTTTTCTGAAGAAGATGAAGGGAAGTTACCCATGACTGAATTGGTATTTAAAGGTGATGCATTGGAAGAACTGAAAGAAATATTGATGAACTGGGAAGATGTATTACAACTATTTGATAAACTGAAGAGTAGCAAATCACCTGGACCAGATGGTATACATCTGAGGGTGTTGAAAGAACTGAAATATAAGATTGCAGACCTACTATTAGTAATCTATGAACTATCATTAAAATCATCTGTGATACCTGAAGATTGGCGAATGGCCAATGTAACACCAATTTTTAAAAAGGGTTCCAGGAAATTATAGACTGGTGAGCCTGATGTCAGTACCAGGTAAAAAGGTAGAAACCATTATAAAGAACAAAATTACTAAACATGTAGATAGTCATGGTTTAATGAGATGAAGCCAAGGAAGGTCTTCTCTTACTAATCTGTTATATTTTTTCGAAGGTGTGAATAAACAAGTAGACAAAGGTGAGTCAGTCAATATACTGTATTTGGATTTTCAGAAAGGCTTTGACAGGGTCCGTCATGAGAGACTCCTGGCGAAATTTAAAAGTCATGGGATAGGAGGAAGTGTACTGTTGTGGATCAGGAACTGCTTAAAAGATAGACAACAAAGGATAGGGCTAAATGGCCAAATTTCCCAATGGCGAAAGGTGAATAATGGAGTACCCCAGGGATCTATGCTGGGTCCGTTGCTTTTCAACATACTCATAAATGACCTGCAAATGGGAAAAATAAATGAGGTAGTCAAATTTGCAGATGACACAAAATTATTCAAAGTTGTTAAAACCCAAGAGGATTGTAAAAAATTGCAAGAGGACCTTGATAAACTGGAAAACTGGATGTTCAAATGGCAGATTAAATTTAATGTGGACAATTACAAAATTATGCACTTAGTTAAGAACAACCCAAACTATGGTTACACGAATCAAAGTTCCACATTATAAACCACCATCTAGGAAAAGGCATCATCGTGTAATTCATAAGAAAAGGAATGGAGAATAAGACAAAGGATATTATAATGCCTCTGTATTGTTTCATGGTGCGACCGTAATTTGAATATTGTGTGCAATTCTGGTCGCTGCATCTTAAAAAGGATATAGCAGAATTAGAAAAGGTACAGAGAAGAGCCACCAAAATAGTAAAGAAGATGGAAGGATCCCTATGAGGAGAGGATTAAAAGGGCAGGGGTCTTCAACCTGGAAAAGAGATGGCTGAGGGGAGATATGATAGAGGTGTATAAATTAATGAATGGAGTGGAACAGGTAAAAGTAGATCAATGGTTTATGCCATCAAAAAGTAGAAAGACTAGGGGACATGCAATGAAGCTACAGTGTAAACCGTTTAAGACTAATAAGAGAAAATATTTTTTCACTCAACGCATAATCAAACTCTGGAATTCATTACCAGATGAAGTAGTAAAAGCTGTTAGTGTAGCTGGGTTTAAAAAAAGGTTTGGATAAGTTCCTAGAGGAACGATCCACAAACCATTATTAAAGAGGACTCGGGAAATCCACTGCTTGTCCCAATAGAAGCACTGTGGAACCTGTGTGTCTTTTTGGGAAACTGCCAGGTACTTGTGACTTGGATTGCCCACTGGAAACAGGATACTGGGCTTGATGGACCTTGGTCTGACCCAGTATGGCATTTCTTATGTTCTTATGGCACCATTATGGCCTCCTTTGGAGGAGTGTACGTCCAGGTCCTCCTCCTGAGGCTCCTCCTCTGCCTCAATTGTGAAGGTGAGGGCCCTGCCCATGTCCCAGATGAAGTCCAGAAAGAAGAGATCCTTAGGTGGGGACCTCCGATGCTCCTGAGGAGGAGAGGGGTCCAATGGAACGTCTCAATGCCAAATGGTATCAAGAGACTCGTCGTCAATCTCCCATTCCAAATTGGAATCGGAAGGGAGCTCGAAGTGCCGTCATGCCATCGTGAGTGAGGATGGTGGCCAGGTTTCCCAGCACTCCGAGCCCAAAGCACTCTGTGGAGAAGCCCGAAGCTCTGACTGAGACCGGGATCGGTCATTGGAATCAGCCCACAAGGCATGCCACTCCAGAAAAGGTCGGATCTCATCAGGAGAGAAGAGGCGCACCTGATGTGCAAGTCACCGGCATGCTAAGCAGATCTGTCCCTCCCTCTGCTTAGCATGCCATGAGAAGGCTTAAGGGGCACATTTCAGGTGTCTGTCGTTGTCTGCCACTACTGAGAGAAGAAAAAGTGGTGGCGGCAGGCAACAGCAGACAGCTGAAATGCGCCCCTTAAGCCTTTGTGCCCTGTGCGGCTGCACCGCTCGCACAGGGCTAGATACGGTCCTGTCCATTGATGCCATGAGGATCATTTTAAAAGATTTAGTTATGATTTGAACATCTGAAGATGTGCATATGAACATCAAAATCATGGACATGTCCATTCCACAAATGATGTTTGCAGACATCTCCAGTACAGGGACATCCAAGTAGGCACAGTGGTGTGGCTGAGGCATGTCTGGGGAGGGGCAATGGACTTAACACTTCTCTGTTGGATCTCAGAAACAGAGATGTTTATACCCTCTCCAGGCATGAATAGGCATCAGGGAAGTTCTTGTTTTCACTTTATAACACCCAGAGAGGGTGGAGAAGATGGAGAATTAAGTGATTAGCCTTAGATCACGAAGGTCCACACTGGGACATGAACTCTAGCCACCCTGCTCTTAAACTACTTCTACTACTACTAACCATTATGATATTAGACATCTTGGTTCTGAAATGCTATCCTGGGGTTGTCTACATAGAAGTTTGATATATGTGCAAGTTGGGCATATCTACATTTCCAAAATCATGCATGAATTTGCACGTGCCTGCTTTTTTCCCCAGACATTCTGGCTTTGATGTCCCATTGTGAAATGTGCTTTCATGTGGCTGTTCTACGGTTGCTAAAGGATTAATGAAGAAGTTAAATATCAATGGGGCCAGTACTAATCCCTGTGGCACTCCACTTTTCCAAAAATGAGAAGATGATGAATAGCTGTTCATTATGACCCTGAATGTACGATCACAGATGAATGAGGTTATCCAGCTTTGTATCTATATATGTAATGAGTGATGACTGACATCAAAAACAACCATCAGATCAACGACAACCACAACTGGATATTTGCCTTGAACTACTATTCTATGAACATCATTTAAAAAGGAGAATGGTCTCTGTATTATGGCAGTTTTGAAAAGCAGCCTGTTTGGGATCAGTGATTTCTCAATGAAATTAATCATTTGGAAGATGACTACTTTTTCCACAGTTTTAGATAGAAGAGATATATGTGTCTATAATTGGCGACTATTGCAGGATCTAGTGAATTGGTTTTTTCAGAAGTGAGGCAAACAAGATCCTATGTTTCCATATGGTTGAAATTGTTCTAGTAGGGAGGCCAGAAGCTACAAAGATTAATAGAGTGGAAAAAAGTTTGAGCAAGGTAAAATTTTAGTAAAGGAAGGGGCAGAAAATCAAGACTGAAGAGATGATATGCGATGAGATTGTTATATCTAAACTAAAGTGACTTGGAAGATTGAAGGAGGCAGTGCTCTCGTTAATCAGTTCATAGTTGGAAACAGATTGGAATGACGGGGTACTAGACAAGAATTCTTGCCTGATGAAAGGGAGGATGAAGAGTGAATGGAAGTTGTAGTCATTTAAAAAATTTTTTTTTTTTTTTGAAGAGGGTACTGGGACAATTGAATTTGGATTCTAAAAACATGGATTAATACTTCTTTTTTGGCTTGCTTAACAGCATTGTGATATTCATGCCGACGTTCCTTATACAATGTGCAATTTAGTAACATTTACATTTGCACCATAATTTTTCTGATCTGTGAGCTTGCCTTTTTAAAAGAAGCAGGCTGGAGTGGAACCAGAGGATGAGTTGTCCTCACAGTTGAAGGGGCTACCTTGTCTAAAGTGGTGTGTAGATCGATATTCCACATGGCCACCTGCTCTGATAAGGGCAATAATTGAGAAGCCACAGGGAAAAGATGGACAATTGCCGGTGATTGCGGACACTATTTCCCTCCATAACCTTGATATTCTCATGGTTACTGAAACGTGGCTTTCCGCAGAAGACAATGTTCTACTTAACCAACTCCTTCCACCAAATTTCTCAGTGTTTACCAGTCACAGACAAAACAAGCGAGGAGGGGGCGTGCTCATTCTCTCCAGATCAGACCTTCAGTTCCAGCTGATAGATGCTCCTAGCTCCGCCCACCTCGAGTTAGTCTCTATCTCCAACAAGTTATGCACGATAAACCTTCTATACAGAGCACCTTCAGCCTCCCCAGACGTCCTTCCATCCATTATAGATCTGGCATCCAACATTCAGAATCCTAATATCCCAACTTGGATTGTGGGTGATTTTAACCTGCCAGCTCTCCAAGATAGTCACTCTTCCGCCTTCCTCAAAGCGCTTGAATCCCTGGGATACCAACAATTAATTCATGAACCTACCCATGTGAAGGGAAACACCCTTGACCTTATCTTTGCCCCTCAGTCCTTAAACATCCAATCTTACAATGCTGCGATATCTATAACTGATGTACCGTGGTCAGATCATAAACTCATCTTTTTCCAAATTCCTACTCACAACAAACATTCAATGACCAACAATGCTCCAAATAACAGCCCCAAATCTCTGGCTAGGAGCTTTTTTCCTTTCAACAGAGATCGCATCCTTGCTGGAACATGCTCACTTCGTAACGAGACCTCCCTAAAAATAGAAGATCTAATCACCTGCTGGAACAGCAGTCTTAATGCGATTGCACTACAACCATCACTCAACAGGCCACCTAGAAAAAGAGCTTCTGCACCATGGTACACAGATGATCTGAGAATATCACTATCCCAACTACGGAACCTCGAGAAGCGCTGGCGTCGGTCTCGCTCCACGGTAGACCAGGCAGCCTACCTCAATCAGCTATCCATCCACCGCAAGGCCATCTCAGAGAAAATGAAGCGGTACCACACGGACACCTTGAGGCGTGCATTAAACAAACCTCATGATTTGTTTAACCTAGTCAAGACCTTATCTAAAGAGCCAGCCCCTGAAAAGCAATGCGAGATCCATCCTCAAGACTACACAGTCTACCTACAATCCAAGCTTACACAAACAAATAAACCTCCATTAGAATTTGCCCCCACAGTTCAAGATTGCCAAACAGCTCTAAACTTTTTTTCTACCCCTACCAAGAAGCGAATTGAAGATCTGATCATGTCTCTCAATTCCACAACTGCTCAGACGGACCCTTGCCCAGCCTTCTGGATAAAGGAACTGCGTTGTGAATTCAGCCCAATATTAACTAAAATAATAAACCTGTCTTTCAAATCCGGTACATTCCCCTCTGCCCTCAAGCATACTTCCATCAGACCACTCCTAAAAAACTGTAAGTTAGATCCTCAAAAGGTAGACTCCTACAGACCCATCTCAAGTATTCCTTTTCTCGCGAAGTTAATAGAAAAGGAGGTGCAATGTCAATTGCAGGACCACATCGATGCCGCTGCTCCCCTGGATCCTTGCCAACATGGCTTCAGAGAGTCACATGGTGTAGAAACACTCCTTACATCTCTCCTTAATACCATAATTTCTGGTATCAACAACATCCGGCAGGGTTTTGCACTTATGTTCCTGGACATAGCTGCTGCTTTTGACTCTGTGAGCCATGACCTCCTCCTATTACGGCTAAAGGAGAAAGGAGTTGGCGGAACTGCCCTTGAGTGGTGCAGATCGTATTTATCCGAAAGATGGCAACATGTTCGTGCTGGGGGAGCGATGTCTGATCCATTTCACCAATGGCAAGGGGTCCCACAAGATTCCTCCCTCTCTGCTTTGTTGTTCAATATTTATATGCAACCTATTTGCAAGATCATCCGGTCTTTCAATGTAAGTTGCATGGTATATGCGGATGATGTCCTGCTTTATATGCCTTTCAACATAGACAATTTGGACCTGTCCCCTCTGAGCAACTGTTTTGACGCCATATCGGAATGGCTCTTATCACAAAACCTCAGGATTCAACATAAGAAGACAGAGGTGCTCTTCTTGTCAAAGAACCCGAACTTTAGCCCTTCACAATTCCTGAAGGTGAAAGATGCTGAGCTACAATCAAAACATAAAATACGTTATCTGGGTGTTACACTCGATCAGAACCTGGACATGAAGGCGCATATAGCTAACACTGTAAGATCCATATACTACAAAATCCGGTCACTAAGACATCTTCGTCCACTGCTTGAACCTGAGGATTTCCGTACCATCTACCAGGCTCTGATCATGCCTCACTTTGACTATGCTAATGTCATTTTGCTAGGCCTCCCTCAATCCACCTTGAATCCCTTACAGCTTGCAATGAATAGCGCTGCGAGGGTTCTCTATGGGGCATCGAGGAGTGAGCATGTGTCGCCCCTTCTGAAGCAGTTACACTGGCTTCCTATACAGGCCAGGATCATTTTCAAGACATTACTACTTACTTTCAAAGCGGTAAACAGTCTCTCCTCCACCTCTTTAACTGAGCTCATCAAACCCATATCCCCTAATAGATCAAGAAGATCAATTGCATTAAATATGCTATTGGTTCCCCGTGAACTTACAAAAAGCACCTCATCAACAGCAAACAGGGCTTTCAGTCTCCGTGCCCCAAAGCTTTGGAATACGTTGCCACCAGATATTAGAGCAATCACCAACCTACTTCAATTCAGAAAGGCCCTCAAACATTACTTATTCCTTATATACTTCCCGGTGAGTGCAGAATCACGTCCCATCTCTGTTAGTTATAGAAACTCCGAATCACCTAGTGACCCTGAATTCCCCACATAGTAAGTTTAAGGTTCCACTGACCATTATGTCTCAGCTGTGCCCTAATTTAAAGATGTAAATAGTTTACATTGCAATCAAAGTTTACTTTCCTGTGATTCATAATTACCTTGTTATCCAAGTTATTGACACTGTTTTTGTGCTGAAGTTTTGTGTTCGATGTAAACCGCGCTGATGTCGAATAGTGCGGTATATAAGAAATGTAAAATAAATAAATAAATAAATAAAATATAACATTGTTTCTGATATCGTATTTGCTACTGAGTCATCCAGACGGCAGAGCCGCTGTCCCTAAGACAGTTTAGATTCAAGATGGGGGGAGGAGGAGAAAGAAAAGAGAAGGCAGCTGGCTGAACCACGGGCGGACTGGGCTCAGAAGCTAGCAGAGAGCAGCTTTTGTGGGCAGCAGCAAACAGCAGAAAAAGTCCCTTGGATTGGATTCAACAGCCAGTGAAAAATGTTCCCCTCAAAAAAACAAATCTAATAAATTGCTAAAAGTAAGGGCATCTTTATTCCACTGTTTTACTCTCTTAAATAGCTTTAAAAAGGAGAAATAAAGACCTCAGATGCACTTATATGGCAGCCGTGCTACAGAGTCTTATGCCTCCAACAATATTTTAAACCATGAGGGGTCAAAAAAGAAAAGCTCCTTCCAGTGTCCATTTATAAACGCTTCAAAATCCTCTTGTAGGAACTTGAGCTGTAAACTTGAAGTTGCCATTTAGGAAATGATAATACGTGCGCTGAAAAACTCAAGTTATTGAGTCTGTGCTACCTAAAACAAGCCATTCAATGCTCATATTGACACTGCAGCCATAAGAAATGACTGCTCTAGTGCAATGCTGTGCCGAACCACGAGTCAGGAAATTGCGGCACACCATCTGACAATTGCTTGCTGCTTCACGGATACCGTTGTCACAATTCTGCAAATCGTCTTAAACCTCATTGTGCACCATATGCTAAACTTCAGGTTCCAAACTCCCATTGAGTTTTTCAGTATATATATTATGGTTTCCTAAATGGCAACTTCAAGTTTACAGCTCAAGTGCTTACAAGAGGATTTTAAAGCATTTATAAATGAACATTGGAAGGAGGGCTTTTTTTGACCTATGATGGTTTAAAATGTCGGTGACATAAGAGACTTTATAAGCCCCAGCTACCATACAAGTGCATCTGAGGTGTCTTAACTTTTAAAAAGAGGGTATTTAACAAGATAAAAAAATGGAATTATCCCTTCAAGCAATGAAGTCCCAAAGAAATCATGCTGCATTAATTTTTTTTTTATTTCAGGAAAGCAAGTGGCACCAAAGAGGTGTCACAGTCCTGTCCTTGAGTGGCCCGGTGCAGTGGTATTAGGGACCATCTCCCCATAGCATCCTGATCTCATTGGCAAGGAGCATTTTGATGTATTTTTGCTGACAGAATTTCCTGTTTTTATCATTCTTTTGGGGAGGAGTGTGAATGTCCCAGTCTGTATCTCTCTCTAGGAGTTACATTAAGTGATAGTATTTTTCTGGATTTTACTCTTAAAAAGTTAATTTTATAAAAGGATGTCTAGGTTAATAGGGTAGGAAGGCATCTATTTTTAACTTACTTTATAAAGAGGCATTACTGCCTATGGGGATCATTTAAAAAGCCCTAAGGGTATGTTTACTAAATTGTGGTAAAGTCACCGGCAGTAAGAGCAGTACTAAGGTTCCCAAAGCCATATAAGGCTATGGGCGAGTGGGGGCGGTCTGGAACAGGGCAACCTGACCATTTAACTTGCAGTAACGGGACATCTCATGTTAAGCTGACAAGCATTAAGGTGCCCAAGGGGTTTAAGGCGCTTTAACTTAAGTTGCCCTAAAGGTTTAATATGCCCGAACCTAAGGCACCCTAAGGGGTTAAGGCACCCGAACTTAAGGTGCCCTAAGGGTTTAAGGCATCTGAGGTTAAGATGCCCAAGGGTCTAAGGTGCTTGAGGTTAAGACACATGAAGTTAAGGTGCCCTAAGGGATAAAGGCGCCCGAACATAAAGTGGACAAGGCTTTTAAGGTGCTTCAAGTTGACAAACATGCACCTAAAGGCTGGAAAACGGCTGTAACCCTAATGCTGGATAGAGCACCATGGAAATTCAATGTAAAGGTGATGGAAGGAAGGACACATGGGAGCTGATGGACCTGCCATATTGGTGGGCATCCTACGTGGCAGCCAGTTAAGTGAATGAGCATGTGGGAGGCAGCAGTATCGATGCACAGAGTGCTGCCAATGTAAAGTGCTGCAATGTCAGTGTGTGACATAGGATGGGGAAGACGTATCACCCAGCGGAGACAGAAGCAGACAGAGCAGTAGTGGTGACGGGCAGAGCAGGCACAGGAGAGGCCTGACTGTTACAGGCATCAAAATGATCCGAGTAGCACAGACACAAAAAGAACAGGTAGGAAGCAAACCCCTGTCCCCTGCATATGGAGACAGTACACTAACCATTAGGCTACACCTCCAAAACTCCCTACACAGCAATGGCTGAATACAAAGAGACAGCGGGTCACTAACTAAAATGTCTGCTGTATGTGCCGGCATAGGGTAGCCCCACCAGTACCCATGATGCAATGCACATGCATAACAGCAGTCTACAGCTGATCACCGAATGGAGAACGCACCTATCCATCACCTCAGCTCAGTAAGATGCACTGACAGTGTGTGATGCAAGCACAGAGCAGTTTCTGTGGTCATCCTGAGAGTGAAGATGGGCACCTAGAATCAGGTCCTCCATACCTGTAGTAATAAGATGATCTCTCCTGTCTGTACTGCAGATTCCCATCACTGTTAGTGTGTGGCAGGCTAGTCACCTTGTATCCTGCAGAATTGCAGCATGTTGTATGCGCCAGTCGCATCTGGCCCTGTTGGACAAGGAGCCACTTAGAACAGTGCATGTCAATACCCAGTGTTACAATGCTGATGCTGTGCACTGCATGCCCCATAGCAGTTACTGGGGACTGTGTCTGTCATTTGGGGAAACTGCTAGGTACTTGTGTCCTAGATTGGCCACAGGATACTGGGCATGATGGAGTTTGGTCTGACAGTTTGGCTTACTTTGTAGTCTTACGTTCCTATGTGCCATCTAGGCAGCTGCCTGGCCCCCCCTGTGCACCAGCAGCCCCCACTTCATAACCCATTTGCACCAAACACCACTTATGCATTATGCTGTTGTTGCTAATGGAGCACTACTTCACTCTCTTGGGCTCCCCTGTCTGTGCATCAAGTTGCAGACATTAAATAGGCTCTCTCTCCTCAAAAAACACCCTTTCCGCCAGGTTTTGAGTTGCGTTAGGCTTCCTGGCATTAAGGTGCCTGCATTAAGGGAGCAAGCCTTGTTCCCATCCACTCCCTGCCCATTGACTCCCACTCTCTGCCCCGTGCATGAAGGACCACTACCAAGTGGCACAGTAGAGAATTAGAGGGTTACTGGGAAGGGTTTTGCCTCTTGAAAAGCTGATTGTGTTACCAAATCACAGTAACAATTGCTACACTCCCTCATAACAGTCTGTGATATTACTGTAGCATTTGTGCATAGTGCTATATGTCCTGGTGTACCTGAGGAAATACTGCCCAAGCTTCTAGAGATCTAGCCTGGTGGTTTGAGCAATTGCCTAGAACCCAGAAGGTCAGGGGTTCAATTCCCACTGGTACTCCTTGCAACCTTGCCTCAGAAGAAAAGGCCTGGCAATCAATGTTCCCTCTAATTTTCTGTAGGTTGTGTGCGCATAAAATATCAGCTGTGCAGCTTTTGAAGGAAAGTTAAACTTTTGTGCGCTACATAACGGCACTCGGAGTTATATACTTTAAAAGTTGACTACACGTCAGAATACAGTATGTACACCACATTGATTTTAATCAAATTAAATGAAAATAGACAATTACTAAATGAAGCAGAAAATTTCTAGTAATTACAATCACAACTTTAAAATTTTAAGACGTCTGTGTTGTTTTCTATCAGAATCAGAACTGTAATTTTTGTGCGCTCTGTTGTAAAGTATGTGCGCTCCCTCGGCGAGGTGTGTGTGCGCGCACACGCGCACAGCTTAGAGGGAACAGTGCTGGCAATCTACTTCCAGTGATACATTGCCAAGAAAACCCAGAGGCAGCTGAGTCGCCAGGAGTCAGCACTGACTTAATGGCACAAAAAAAAATGGTGGAAAATGTGAAGTGGCACAAGATGGATGAGCAATATTAATAAACAAGTTGTTTAACAACACAAAAGTAGAGAAACAATTCTTATGCCATCTTTATTAGACAATGTAATCAGGACATACATGATAATATGTTTAAGAAAACAAGGAAAAAAATTACATTTTTATAACAAAAATAGCACCATCAACCATTGTAATATTTACTGCACATGATAACCAATAAATTAAGTAGCAGCTCTATTTTTCTTTGCTTTTTACATGCTTTAACCTTCGAACTGCAAGCCTTTGTCGTCTTTGTGCATTGAGAGCATTCCCATGCAATGCTTCTGACGTTTGAAGGGTACCAGTTGACTTCTGCATAATTCCACTTCCCTTAGTTCGGAGATCAGTCATAGGAACCAGCGCTCCAAGTGTGTTGAGTACTCCAGCTAACCTTTGCATGGTCTCATTAATAGCCTGATTTGTACCCACTAATTCACTATTCAGTGTTATATTCCTCTTTGCCAGTTTGTTAATGCTCTTTGCAAGACAATAAATAGCCTTAGTCATGTTACTGACATCTTTACGCATACCAGCCAGGGATCCACGTACAGCTCTTAAATTACTGTTAATCGATGAGAAGCTGTCCTCAGTTATAGCTACCTGTTGTTGGTGGGCCAGAAGGAATGGTCTTTCCAACAAGGATGGTGACTGTATTGGATCTGTAGTTTGGACATAAGCATGAGATTTTCCCTCCTTTGGTATTCCTTCAGCAGCTGTTATTTCCTTATTAAAATGTTTCAGATCAAGAGCGAAGACTGCACTGGAGTCAATATCATGAACTTGCTCAAACTCTCTTGCCTTCGTGGTGATGTCATCTTTGAATGGAAAAAAGTTTACAGATTACATCCCAAGGTCTGATCATTCAGTCCTAGTTTTAACTAATGCAGTTTGAGCCTAGCGAACAGAACAGAAGATGGTGGCAAAGGACCATTTGGTTCACCCAGCATGCCCATTTGGACTTGCCCACTGTGGTGTACCAGGTCCTAGTCTGCTATCTTCAACCGTTCTCCTCTCAGGTCTTGTGTTTTTATCCCATATGTGACTCACTTAAAGAATTCTGCCTTTGAGGATCCTATTACCTCCACTGGAAGTCTATTCCTGGTGTATACAACTACCCTCTAAGTGAAAAATTATTCATTCACATTTCTTTTGAATTTCTCTCCCTTCAGTTCACCTTCAGCTTTTCATTCTATGGAAAGGCTACTCTGTTAACTTATAAAAACCTTCTAGATAATAGAATATGTGTTGCCACCTCACCTCTTAACTGTCTTCTAGAGTACCTCTTTAGCTCCTCCAGTCTCTGTGCATGGCTTATACAGCAGGTCATTCACCATTCTAGTGGTCCTCCTTTGAACTGCCTCACCTTTGCCAATGTCCTCTCATAGATGCTGTCTCCATAACAACACAGTTCTCAATATTATTCCCCTTGTTCTGCTAGTGATAGTTCCTCTTTATGCACTCAGATATGCTTCAAGTTTCCAACTACTTCATTATATTGACTGGCTTTCTTGAGATCATTGGACAGACATGACAACACTCATCTCTTTCTTGTTTGATGATGGCTGGTCTTAGATTGGTTTAGATATTTTTTGCATCACTGAATTGTGGCTATTACTAATACGTGATTTTGAATCAGCTATGTCCTACAAGGTTTCATCTATTTATAGCAGTTGTGTTGATAATAAAAAAAAGGAGATAGGGTGCTTATATCAAAAGGGATTACAGCTTGAATTAATTAGGCTAATGGATAGTTTGTCTTGGGAGAGATTGTTCCTTAAGGGTCACTCTTGATCTTTGTTTGGTATATCCTCCTCCACCCCTGAAACAATTGCTGGAGGCTTGTATATAGCTAACTGAATGGCTTTCTATGCCCCCTTGATATTTCTAAAATGTCATCTTTTGTGGGATTTTAATTTGAGGATTAATGAAACCCCACAGTCAACAGTTGAGGATTTCATGTGTCTGATCTCTGCTGCTATATTGTCCAATTAATTTTTAATCCGAAGCACACAAAAGGGACATATTATAGATTGCTGCAAGACTAGTTTGATCTCAAGCAAATCACTTATTCTATTTCCACTTTACCAGTACCTTAATCTGACCATCTTTTAACCATATTTTCATGTATATTGAATAAGGATTATTATAGGTATAAATTAATAAGTTGCTATTTCCTCAGCAGGGAAAGACAATCAATGTGGCTATGCGTAGGTTTAGCATCCTTTGGGAATCAGGTTCAATGGAAATTTTAACAGATAATAGTTTGATTGAATCAGCTGAATGCTGGTATAAAGTCATGGACAATATAATGGATGACTACATGAGGTATAATCAGGTTAGCTGTACTAATTGTGCCCCTTGATATCCAACAGAGTTGGTAAAGATGGAAAGGGCTGTGCACCATGTTGAGCATAGATAGAGGACAGTGCACTAAGTCTGCTGAGAACAGATTGAATTATACTAACATGGTGGAAGCTTATCAAGCAGAAGTAATGAAAGTAAAAAAAAAGCCTACTTTACTGTGAGAATTCAAAGGTCATTGTATCACCCCCTACAGCTGTTTAATACAGTTTGTGATTTCACCTCTAGGCCAAAATGATCACATCTCAATCTTCTACAGTTACAGCACAGGATTTGGCCAACTATTTCAATGAGAAAACTACTTGTTATATGCTAATTTTTCCACCACTGTGGAAAAATTACAGGGATTTTATTGAGGCTTCTGAAATCTTGGTGATTTGCCATCCAGGTCTTAATGATCAAATACATGATGTCAATTTTCTCTGCTGAATGACAAAGTTTGTACAAAAAATATTTTTACAGCTTGTACAATCTGTCCTATTGGTAGTGATCTTAAATGGATAATTAGTCAAGTCGAGCAAAAACTGGCCCCCTTTTAATTCTTTCCAATCCAATAGAAGCTCAAAAGAATTATACAAAAGGGGTAGAGAAAGTCAGTCTGTCTGTCTGAGGACAAAATTAATGAAACAGGACAAAACTTTGCATGTAGGGAAAAATGGTAAAAAACATATTGAACCCGATTCTGTCCCGCACGTCTAGGCCCACGGGATCAGAATTGCAAACAGCAATGTACATGCAGGCCAGGACTGTGATTCAGTCCAGCCTGCACATACATTAGTAGCCCACCTAAATCAGTCAGGGCTTTTAAATGGAGCAGTGGTGCCAAGGCATCATGTTGCCATGGCGCCATTTAAAAGCTGTGATGCTGGGGGGAGGAAGTGACGTCACCTCGGAGATGGCTGCCTGAGTTTGGAGCTCCCGTTGGGACGCAGCATTAGCGGTGAAATTGAGCGGTCAGCCTTTCCCCCTCAACGGATATTTGGTGGCATCGTGGTGCGGAGGTGGTAAGATGTCGGTTACCAAAAAATTGGCCCGGTTCCAGTCCTCCTATGCCGCCAAAAATGAGAAGTCGGCCTGTGAGGCCGAGGTCCACGAGGAGCTGGCTGAGGAAATGGAGGGAGAGCTAGAGCGTGCTGGGGACGCCTGCACCCGTGGCGATCTCTGGGGTTGGATGCGCTCGTTCAGACGAGACCTGGGAGCGATGAGGACTGAACTAAAGGAGACCCTGGGCACCCTTAAGGAGGAAGTGAGAGACCTTGGCGGTCGCGTAGAGACCCTGGAGGAACAGGCGGAACGCCGAGCCGAGAAAGACTCTGAGATGGAGGCCCGTCTGCAGCAGTGCCTTTTAGACCAGGGGCTGATGCGCGATAAACTTGAGGACCTGGAGAATCGCTCCAGGCGGAACAATCTGAGAGTGCGGGGTTTGCCCGAGACGGAAGCCTTTGGTGATGCCTCGGCGGTGGTGCAGAGACTTTGTAATTTTCTGCTGGAGCGCGGAACGGCCGCAGAGGCTACTGAGGTGGCAGTTGAGAGGGCCCATCGGGCTTTGGGCCCGGCTCGTCGAGGGCAGCCCCGGGATATCGTGGCCTGTTTGGGATCGTTCATGGTGAAGGAACAAGTGATGCGAGTGGCTGCGGCCCGCCGGACATTTCAATGGGAGGGTCAGAAAGTGGAGGTGTTCCACGATCTCTCGGCTGCAACCCTTCAACGGCGGCGCGAGATGAAACCAGTGACCTCCTATTTGCAAGGAGAGAAGAAGCGATATCGGTGGTTATTCCCGTTTGCGTTGATGTTCGATGTTAATGGCCGTAGCTTTCGGGCCCGGACAGTAGAGGACGCTTGGAACATTTTGCGTAAAGAGGGGGCCCCTAGGCTCCCGGAGCTGAGTGTGGACGCGGGCGCTGCCGCTGGCAAGGAGCGGCGATCAGTGTGGGAAAGAGTGCCCGTGCGGGGCCAGCGCCTGAGGCGGAGATCTGGCGAAGCAGAGGTAGAAGATACTCCCGCCGGCCCATCGGGAGGCCTCTCCAATGGCACTGGGTGATCGTGCTCGGTGGCCTAAGACATGTGTTTTGAATTCTGTGGACCCGGGACAGTGAAGGGGTTGTGATGCCCCTGGGTGCTGGCGGGTTGGGGGAGGGGGACGGGAGGGGAGTTATGCTATGTTGAATGTTGAGGTAGTGTTTGCTGTGCTTAGTGGAATGTTTATTATTGCCTTGTTTGAGGGTGGAGGGATAGGGGCGAAAGGGTTGGAGCGGGAGAGTAGGGGGGGGTAGTGGGGAGGGGGAAGGGTAGGCCGGGGAGCAGGGCGGGGCAGCGTCCTGGGGAGAGCCACTTCCTCGATGGAGGACGGACGCAGGGTCTGTGGTCATAGGGGGAGGGGAGGAGTGGGGGGGTGGGAGGGTCAGCAGGTTTGGAGTGCGTACAGTGGGCTTGACGGGTGGGGCGAACAAGCACTATGGCGTCGGGCATGATCGTTGGGAGCCTTAACGTGCGGGGTCTGAACTCCCCCCAAAAGCGTAAATTGCTGTGGAAGGAGCTTAGAACACGGCGGTGGGAGATAGCCTTTCTTCAGGAAACGCATTTGCGAAAAGCTGATGAGAGGCTTATGCGCTCGGGGACTTATCAGGGGTACTTTGCAGCTGAGGAGGGGGGACGGAAGAAAGGGGGGTAGCAATTCGGGGGGGGCCGGGGGTCCCTCTTACAGTGGAGCAAATATATCAGAAAGCGGATGGGAGAGCGGTGGTAGTGGTGGGTGATTTGGGGGGGGATAAGGTGTCCTTAGTTTCTGTCTATGGCCCTAATTCTCGTAAGGGGGTCTTCTGGAGGGGGCTTGGCTCCTGGTTGGGGGGGAAGGTCCAGGGGAGGGTGTTGGTAGGGGGAGATTGTAATGTCGCATTGGACGATACAAGGGGGAGTCCTGGGGGGGGGGGTGGGAGGGGGAAGGGAGCTTAGCAAGTGGATGAAGGACTTGGGGGTGGCTGACCTGTGGAAGTTGGCGAACCCTTCGGTTCGGGACTATACATTTTTCTCCTCAGTGCATGGCTCCTATAGCCGTATTGACTATGTGATGGGTGATAGTTTTTGGGGGGACCGATTGGAAGGGGCGAGTATTGGACCGGTCACTTGGTCAGACCACGCCCCGGTGCAGGTCATGCTGGGGGGCCCCGGGGATAGCGGAAAGCGGACGTTTTGGCGTTTGAATGATTACTTGCTGCGGGAGGGGGGAGCGGCCTCGAAGCTACGAGAGGTGATTTTGGACTATATGGCCCTCAACGATAATGGCGCTGTCATGACCGGTATACTTTGGGACGGGCTTAAGGCGGTGGTGCGAGGTCACCTGGTCCAGATGGGGGCGCGGCGGAAAAGGCAGAGGGCTGAAGCTGAGAGGATACTCCAGGAGCGTTTGATAGCTTTGGAGAGGGAGCATAAACGGACGGGGGGACGGACAGTACGTGGCCAGATGGAGGAGGCTCGTAGACAGTTGAATGCCCTCCAGTTGGAAAAGATTTCTAGTCAGATGGATAGGGCTGGGCAACGATACTACGAATTTGACAATAAGTCCGGGCGGCTCTTGGCTAATAAACTTAGGGACCAGCGGCAGAAGCGCATGGTTGCCAAAATTAAAGGGCCTAGGGATAAATTGCTTTATAAAACAGAAGAGATCCGCGACTGCTTTAAAACTTATTACCAGAAGCTTTACGCAGCGGAGGCTCCGGGAGGGGGGGAGGAGATGGCCAGATACCTGGAGAATGCAGGGAAAGGCAGCGCTCGGTTGGGCGAGGGTGAGGGCGACGCCCTGGAGGCTGATATTACGTTGGAGGAGGTGCAGGGTGCCATTAGGGCCTTGGTCCCCGGGAAGGCTCCCGGCCTGGACGGGTTCACGGGCTCCTTTTATAAGGTAATGGGGGAGACGGTGGCGCCCCTGTTGGTGCGGGTGTTTAATGTTGTCCTGCGGGGGGAAGCCTTGCCACCCTCCATGGCTCAAGCCGCAATCGTGGTGTTACCTAAGCCAGGCCGGGACCCAGCGGTGTGTGGGTCCTATCGTCCCATTTCTCTTTTGAATATTGATGTTAAGATTTTATCTAAAGTACTGGCCTTGCGTTTAGCTCCGTACATGCCGGATCTGATCCATCCGGATCAATCGGGGTTCATCCTGGGGAGACAGCCGGCTGATGGCATTCGGAGAGTGATCCAGCTTGGGTGGCTGGCGCGGCAGGTCCAGCACCCAGCCATGTTCCTCTCCATTGATGCAGAAAAGGCCTTTGACCGGGTTAGCTTCCCCTTCCTACAGGGGGTGCTGCAGCACGTGGGCCTGGGACCCCGGTTTAGGGCCTGGATTCAAGCACTTTACGCAGCGCCGGTGGCGGCGGTGAATGTTAATGGTGGATTTTCAGAGTTTTTTCCCCTTGGGAGGGGCACTCGCCAGGGATGCCCGCTCTCCCCATTGTTGTTTGCCCTGGTCATGGAGCCCCTGGCGGCGCACATTCGTTCTAACGGGGACATCTCGGGAATACCTGTCTGCACGGAACAGCATAAAATGGCACTCTTTGCAGACGACGTTCTGTTTGCCGTGACCCGCCCCATAGTGTCCCTCCCCATACTGATGGGTGAGCTTCAACGGTATGGGCACCTATCTGGGTTTAAGGTAAATTGGGATAAGACAGAGGCTCTGTCACTTTCATTGGACCCGACCGTGGTGGCCAGCTTGCGAAGCTCCTTTCCCTTTAGGTGGGCGAAGGGTTCGATCCGGTATTTGGGTGTGCAGATTACGGCGCACCCCCTGCGATTATACAAGGCCAATTACCCGGGCTTATTCCAGGAGTTGCAGAGGGATATGGGGCGATGGCGGGCGGTGGAACTTTCCTGGTTGGGTAGGGTGGCGGTAGTGAAGATGAATCTGCTGCCGCGCCTGCTCTATCTTTTTCAGTCGCTTCCAGTGGGGATCCCGGCAGGATCCCTCCGGACTTTGCAGAACCAGGTTTTTGCGTTTATCTGGGGGAAGTCACGGCCGCGGGTGAGCAGACGGGTACTGTATGCGTCTCGGGAAGCGGGGGGATTGGGGGTCCCAAACTTGGCTAGGTACTATCAGGCTGCCCAATTGCGGCAGGTCTTTGAGTGGCGTGACGGAGGGGGAGTGGAAAAGCGGTTCCGGGCCATTGAGCGCCACTGGGCTGAGGGGCTTCCGTTGTGGTACTTGCCTTGGATCTTTGGTAGGTTACCCTCGGGTAGATGGAAAGCAAACCCTTTATGTGGCATCTTACTATGCATTGGCGGAAGGCACGCCGCCGTTGGGCGGCCCCTGGGGGGGTGTTCTCGTTGTTGACCCCAGTGCGGGAGACGAGCGAGTTTGGCCCTGGCAGAGAAGGAGTGTTTCGGAGGTGGGAACGGAGGGGGCTGGATACCTTCGGGAAGTTTGTTCGGGAGGGCTCGTTAATCCCCTTCTCGGACCTCCGGTTAAGGTACCAGTTGAGGGGGAGTGATTTCTTCCCTTACTTCCAGGTGCGTCATTTCTTGCTCCAGGCCCGGATTCGATCGAGTTGGGAGGGAGCTCCGGGGCCGGGGGAGACCTTGTGACTGACCTGGGAGGGCTCACGGGGTTTGATTTCTCGCTTGTATCGGGAACTGGAGGTGGAGCAGCCGGGGAAGTTCCCCCATCAGGTGCAGTGGGAGGCGGATTTGGGTAGAGAGTTGGAGGTGCAGGAGTGGCGGACATTGCACGTCAGTATCGGCCGTCAGGCGCTGTCGGTCGCCCTCCGAGAGACGTCCTATAAGCTTTTGTTTCGATGGTATTATACCCCGGAGCAGCTGAGTAGGATGTACCCCGGGTCCTCCGACTTATGTTGGCGGGGGTGTGGGGAGCGGGGAACATTTGTGCATGTTTGGTGGACCTGCCCTATAGTGCGAGCCTATTGGGTTTTGGTGGAGGGACAGTTGGAGGGCATCCTGGGGCAGCGGGTGGAGGTGGATATGGGGTTGGGCCTGCTGGGGATATGGGGAGCGAGGTGGCCCCGGGGGTTTACCCACCCTGTCAGGGCTTGTCTTCAGGCTGCGCGCAGCGAGATTGCTCGGGCCTGGAAACAACCCCAGCTACCGGGTCTCGTTTCTTGGCAACGTAGGCTCAGACGGATTGTATTGATGGAGCAGTTGACCGCGATTAGGCGCCAACGGCGCGCCCACTTTCAAGATCAATGGTGCTTGTTGCTTGCATATTTGCAGGGGGGGGGTGACCCACTCTGAGCCCTTACGGATGGGCACATAAGAGGGGGGGTAGGGGGGGGTAGGGGTGCTAGTGTGGGTTGGGGCGGGGGGGTGGGGGGATCCACCCACGGGCCGGAGGGGGGGGAGGGGTTGGGTGGAGGGAGGGGTGGTGCTCACGGGTTATAGAGGGGGGGGAGCGGTTTGGGCCAGCGAATCCAATGTTCTTGAAGAGTGTTTGTATTGCTTTCATATAATATTGAAAATTACATTTTCCTCATGTATAGCATTTAGTTGGTTGAAGTTGGCAAACTGTACCTATTTACATGTGGCAAATGTTCAATAAATAAAAATATTCAAAAAAAAAAGCTGTGATGCTGGCGACCAAGAAAAACTGTTTTATTTCCCACAGCCCAACCCCCAATCTGGCCTCCTAAGGCCAGGGTCGGGATGAAGGGAATAAACCCTGCCCCCCCCCCTGCCCCATCCATGCCCTGGGCCTTCCAAACGTCCAGGGAAGTTATTCCACCTCAAAGGTAAAATAACTTCCCCGGAGGGACAGGGCCGACATTAGAATCCACCCTGTATGTCCAGGGCCAGCAATTGCCCACTGCCCGCCCACTCCGCCCCATGCCACCCATTCCCCACCCTCATCTACCTTCCCTGCACAACCGACGGGGAAGTTATTTGGGGGCAAGTGAAGCCATGAATAGCGGGGATGAACGTCCCATCGGGCCGCCCATCCCCGCTATTTGTGGCTCAGAATAACCCCCATTGTGTTCAAAAAAGGGCCAAATAAGACTGGGGATTCCATAGAAAAAGGCCCTCCAAAAATGGCCCAATACACGTTTATAGGAGTTCCAACTTCTGTAACATAGAAACTTACATACAGTGAAACAAAGTAGAAAGGGGAAATAATCCATTCAAATTCCCCTTCCCTGCTTTCAACCGCTCAAAAGTGAACCATTCAAAAGTGACCCACTCCCAAAAACTGCCTTGCACAATTTGCTCACCGTCCCATACACTGTCCCCCCAAAATACTACTTTGCAACTGCCCTACCGACACGCCAGATATCTACATCACAAAAAAAAATACCACCGCCCAATTGCCTCACCACCTAGCAAACTGCTTCTCCCCAAAAAGTACATCCCTACAACTGCCCTACCACACTGCAAACTGGCCCCACTCCAAAAATCAACCTTCCACAGCTAGCTCATCTCCCTGCAAATAGCCCCATCCCACTGCAATAAACAACCTCCCACAACTGCATCACCCACAAATAGCACCCACTCACAACTACCCCATCACCCATGAACAGCTCCCACTCACAAAAAACACCCTTCACAACTGTTCCACCACCCTATCAAATGCATCACCTCCAAAAACTACCCTTCTCAACTGTCACACCACCCTACAAACTGCCCCACTCCCAAAAACTAGCCCGGAAATTGCCTAAAACACTCACCCACTGGATTCTGCCACCCGACAAAGTGCCACCCCTGAACTGCACCACTCCAAAAAATACCCTCTCACAACTGTCCCACCAACCTCAACACTGCACCTACCCCTAAAAAAACAAAAAAGCCCCCCCAAAAAACCCACACTCCCTTGCAACTGCCCAATCACCTCAAACTACCCCACCCATAAAAACATACCCCCAAACTGCCTCACCATCCCACAAACTGTTCCACATCTAAAACCTACCACCCCACATTTGCCCCACCATCCTGCAATTGGCCAATCCACAAAAAAATATCCCCCCAACTACCCACCCTTCAAACACTCTACATGCAAATGCCACACCCATAAGCAAAACTACCGCACCTCATAACACTCGCTCCACAATCAACCCCATTCCCAAAAATTCCACACTACCCCCACACCACATGCACAACACACAGATACACACATACATGAATAATGCAAAACCCAAACATATGAACACCACATACATAAAAATTGCAAATAATTCCCTGACACTGTATTTTACATGAAAGTGTAGTTACTCATCTGTAACAGGTGATCTCTGGGAACAGCAGGAATTTAGTCTTCACATATGGGTATCGTCAGTACCGACGGAGCCCACGCAGGAATGCTCCCCAGCGTCCAATAGGAAAGCTTTTAGGAGCATCCCACAGCGCATGTGTGCTGCCTTCCTGCCTCTGTACTTCTCTCACTTCAGTTGAGACCAAAGAAGTAGAGACAGAGAGAGATAGAGAGAACTCCTAGGAGAGGTGGGTAGGTTGTGAAGACTAAATTCCTGCTGTTTCCGGAGATCACTTGTTACAGGTGAGTAACTGTTATCTCCAGGAACAAGCAGGAATGTAGTCTTCACATATGGGGACTCCCCAGCTGAATGATGCCAAGGGGTGACCCCAGCTAGCTGCAAACCCAGGTGAGATGGGTCATGCTTCCTCCCATGTACCTTAGGCATCCAAACTATGGATGGTGGGTAGGAGTTGTATTAAGTATCGAAGAGATGTTGGAGAACAGCCTGGCCAAACAAGGCATCCCAAAGGGAGTCCTTGTCTAAGCAATAGTGGGCAGTGAAGGTGTGTACCAAAGCCCAAGTGGCTGCTTTGCAGATGTCATCAATAGAGACAGAACGAAGGTTAGCCATTGAGGCTGTCATTGCTCTCACATTGTGAGCCGTGACACGGCCTTCGAGAGAAAGTCCCTTACTCTGATATGTATAGGAAATGCAATCTGCAATCCAATTTGACAGAGTTCTTTTAGAAACTGGAAGCCCCAAATGACTAGAGTCAAAAGCCACAAAAAGCTGAGAAGATTTTCTATGTGGCTTAGTTCATTGGATTGTAAAAGAGTCTTCGCCTTTTTATCTCCAATGTGTGAAGATTCCTTTCCGCACTAGAGGCATGAGGCCTAGGGAAGAATATAGGAAGATAAACAGACTGATTTAAATGAAAAGGTGAAACCACCTTTGGCAGAAAGTGAGGATGAGTCCTGAGGACTACTATATCATGGTGAAACCTTGTATACGGACGGTCAGCTACTAACGCCTGTAGTTCACTAATGCGTCTTAAAGGAGTGATGGCAATTAGGAAAATAACTTTCCATGAAAGAAACTTTAGGTCTGAAGTGGCTAAAGGTTCAAAGAGCGGTTTCATAAGCTAACCAAGAACAAGATTTAGATCCCATGCCACCGGTGGTGGTTTAACGGGAGGTTTTGTTAAAAGTAGGCCTCTCATAAATCTTGATATAAGTGGATGAGAAGAAATAGGTTGTCCATCGAAAGGTTTATGAAAAGCAGCAATAGCACTAAGATGGACCCTGACTGAATTGGTCTTCAGACAAGAAGTTGATAATTGTAGAAGATATTCTAGTAGTAACTCTACAGGTACTAAAAGGGGGTTAAGTCCCTTTTCTGAACACCAGATAGAGAACGTTTTCCACTTAAAAGCGTAGGGACGTCTTGTGGAAGGTTTTCTGGAAGCCAGGAGGATATCCTTTACTTGTTGAGAAAGGTTAATATCCTGGAATTTTAGGCTTTCAGTAACCAGACCATGAGATGTAGGGACTGGGGATTGGGATATAAGAACATAAGATATGCCATACTGGGTCAGACCAAGGTCCATCAAGCCCAGTATTCTGTTTCCAACAATGGCCAATCTAGGTCATATGTACCTAGTAGTTTCCCCAAGGGACACAGGTTCCACAATGCTTGTATTGGTTCAAGCATTGATATCCTGGGTCCCTTCTTAATAATGGCTTATGGACCTTTCCTCCAGGAACTTGTCCAAACCTTTTTTAAACCCAGCTACACTAACAGCCTTTACTACATCCTCCGGTAACAAATTCCAGAGTTTGATTACACGTTGAGTGAAAAAATATTTTCTTTTATTAGTCTTAAATAGTTTACCCTGTAGCTTCATTGCATGTCCCCTAGTCTTTCTATATTCTGATAAGGTAAACAATCGATCTACGTTTACCCGTTCCACTCCGCTCATTAATTTATAGACTTCTATCATATCTCCCCTCAGCCGTCTCTTTTCCAGGTTAAAGAGCCCTAACCTTTTTAGCCTTTCTTCATAGGAGTATCCTTCCATCCCCTTTACCATTTTGGTGGCTCTTCTCTGAACCTTTTCTAATAACTCTATATCCTTTTTAAGATACGGCGACCAGAATTGCACACAATATTCAAGGTGCGGTCTCACCATGGAACGATATAGAGGCATTATAATATCCTTTGTTTTATTTTCCATTCCTTTCCTTATCATACCTAGCATTCTATTTGCTCTCTTGGCCGCCGCTGCACACTGGGCCGAGGGTTTTAACATGGTATCCACAATGACACCTAAATCTTTTTCCTGGGTGGTGGTTCCTAATGTGGAACCTTGCATCGTGTAACCATAGTTTGGGTTGTTCTTCCCTAGGTGCATAACCTTGCACTTGTCCACATTAAATTTCATCTGCCATTTTGATGCCCAGTCTTCCAATTTATCAAGATCCTCTTGCAATTTTCCACAATCCTCTTGGGTTTTAACAACTTTAAATAGTTTTGTGTCATCTGCAAATTTGATAACCTCACTCGTTATTCCACTTTCCAGGTCATTTATGAATATGTCAAAAAGCAGCGGACCCAGCACAGATCCCTGGGGTACACCACTATTCACCTTTCTCCATTGGGAAAATTGGCCATTTAGCCCTACCCTCTGCTTTCTATCTTTTAACCAGTTCCTGATCCACAATAGTACACTGCCTCCTATCCCATGACTCTTTAGTTTTGCCAAAAGTCTCTCATGAGGGACCTTGTCAAAGGCTTTCTGAAAGTCCAGATACACAATATCAACCGTAAGGATCCGTCCTCCTGCAAAAGGAGATCTGAAGCATTCCCCAACTCCAGAGGAGTGGTTTGAGAGAGATGCAGAAGAAGAGGATACCACGTTTGCCATGGCCAACGTGGAGCTATGAGTATCATACGACCTCTGTCTCTCTGAAGTTTGAATAAAGTCTTGGGAATGAGGGGAATGGGTGGGAAGGCATAGAGGAAGTCCTGTCCCCAGTGGAGTAGGAAAGCATCTCTTGCCTGACAGTTTTGAGCTAGAATTCTGGAACAGAATCGTGGAAGTTTGACATTCTGTGGACTTGCAAAGAGGTCTATATCTGTTCCCCAGATTCAAAACACTCAAGCAAGCTGATATGAGTGGAGGGACCACTTGTGTGGCAGCAGTATTCGACTGAGTTTGGCTGCCCATAAGTTTTGAATACCCGGAAAGTATACCGCAAACAAGTGAATTTGTAACTCTCTGGCGAGGGCCCATAGTCGCAAAGCTTCATTGCATAGCAACAGAGAGCCTGTTCCGCCTTGCTTGTTCACATAGAACACCTGTTCCTCATATACTACCCACTCAGCAATACCCCAAGCCAAGGCCACCAACAAATATAGCTACACCCTCAGTATCAGATAGCCTCAACTCTCTCAGAACGATACTTAGCATGTTTGTGAATTGTTATGACACCTGTACATGCTTATTGATTTGTATATTAGTTACCCTATGTTACCCAAGTTCTTTCACCTGTTTTCTGTAAACACAGAATAGTCTGTTATTCTGTTGATTTTGTTTTATGTGAATCGCGCCGATACCGAATAGCACGGTATATAAAAGATTGTAATAAATAATAATAAATAAAATAAACATAGCTGATTGTCGGTTTGGACCAGAACTGTTTTGTTGCCGAGATGGCTTTGAAAGACTCGAATAGCACTGAAAATGGCTCTCAGCTCTAGGAGGTTTATGTGAAGGGAAACCTCCTGTGGGGTCCAAAGACCATGAGTGGAGAGATCGTGCAAGTGGGCCCACAGCCCATGTTGGACGCATCTGTGGTCAGGGTGGTTTGGCATAGAAGCTGCTGGAAAGGAGAGCCTACAAGGAGGTTTTCCAGGGATTGCCACCATTGCAGGGACAAAATCAGACGTGTGGTGATTCTGATTTTATCTATTAATCAACCAGAGGCTTGTGACCACTGAGAGGAAAGGGTCCACTGGGCTGCTCTCATGTGGAGGCAAGCATAGGGAACCACATGGACAGTAGATGCCATGTGTCCCAGCAGTTGAAGCATCTCCCAAGCAGTTAGGAATACTTTCATAGATGCTCGAGATGCCAGTTGTATTATACGTAGACAGCGTGGCTGTGACAGAAAAGCCTTCAACTGCCATGTGTCTAGACGAGCCCCTATGAATCTGAGAGATTGAGAGGGGGTGAGAAGAGATTTTGGGAGGTTTATGACTAGTCCCAAGTATTGAAGAATTCTCATTGCTCGAGAAATAGTGAAGCAGGCCTCTGGAGCTGTCGATGCTCGAATGAGCCAATCATCTAAGTAAGGGAAGACGAATATTCCTAGAGCCCTCAAATGCTGCTACCACTGCCATGCATTTTGTGAAGACTCTTGGAGCAGAGGCTAGTCCGAAGGGAAGAACTCTGTACTGGAAGTGTCTTCCTTGGACCAGGAATCAAAGGAACTTCCTGTGATCTGAGTGGATGAGAATATGTGTGTACGCATCTCTTAGATCTAGAGAACATAGCCAGTCCTGACTTTGGAGGTATGGTAAAAGTGTTCCAAAGGAGATCATTTTGAACTTTTCTCGGACCAAATATTTGTTTAATTCTCTGAAGTCTAATATAGACCTGTGTCCCCCTGTCTTCTTTGGAATAAGAAAGTAGGGGGAGTAAAACCCTGTCCCCTGTTGGGGAATGGGTACTTCTTCGATTGCTCCTTGAGCTAGAAGTGATGTGACCTCCTGCGACAAGAGGTCAGTGGCAGGGGACTGAGAATTGAACTGCTTTAATATTGTAGGTGGAGGCAAGTTGAGAAAATGAAGCTTGTACCCCAGTTGTACAATGGACAGAGTCCAATTTTCTGATGTTATTTGTTGCCATCTTTTGGCAAAATAGCATAGTCTTCCTGGAATGGTCAAGGGTTCTGGACCTTTTAGGGGCAGAATGACTAAGTTCTCTAGATAGAAGTCAAAGACCCTGAGGGGGCTGGGTTTGTTGAGCCAGTTGAGCTTTTTGAGCTTGCGGCTTTCTTTGCTGTCTGTTCTGTTGTTGCCCCTTCTGGGGAACATGAAGCGGACAGTGAGTTTGATGGGTGTAAGATTGGTAAGGCTTCTTTTTTCTTACTGAAAAAGGGTTTTTTGAATATTTTCTTTTTTGCTGGGTTGGCTGTAGACTTTGACAATCTGTTTAAAGTAGTATTGTCAGATTAAAGCCGATTACCCTTGTCCTGCCAGTCCTTGCCAAAGAGATTTTCTCCTGTGCAAGGAATGTTTCCCAGCTTTTCTTGCACCCACTGTTCTAAGTCTGATGCTTGAAGCCAAGCAATACGACATGCTCCTATGAATATAGCAGAGGTTCTGATAATACATTCAAAGCAATCAAAGGTAGCACGGTTCATGAATTTAGAGACATTCTGGGCATGCTTGACCAGAATAAGGTAGTCTGCTCTTTTTTCCTCTGAAACACAAGGACTAAGGAGCTCTAAGTCTTAGACATCAGAAAATTGGACTCTGTCCATTGTACAACTGGGGTACAAGCTTCATTTTCTCAAATGCAGGGCGTGGATGGGGCGGCGGTGGCAGGGTTTATTCCTTTATGACTTTTTCCAGGAACATTCCCATATAAAGAATGTAGGAACTGATCCTGGCTCCTAGCATGGAGGATTGAAAGCATCGACGGCCAAAGGCATCGAGAGTCCTGGATTCATGGCCTGGAGGATTAGAAGAATGTGTTTTAGCACTCTTGATCCTTCGCATGGCTGATTCCACTACCTGGTTTTTTGAAAACCAGGTCAACTTGGCACTTGGTACATAGTGTTAAAGCGTCGGGAATATGAAGATATTGTTAAAGGGGTTTCCCACATTCTCAACATTAGATCATGTAAGATCTTGTGAATGGGAAGCATCACTGCTTTCTTGGGAGCCATAGGGTATTGTAGAATTCTTAATTCTTCCACCCTAGGTTGTTTTTCTGGAATCACAGTGATTGCAAGACCCTTTGCTAAATCACGTATGAAATCCTGGAAGGACATATCCTCTGGAGGAGACATCCTGCATTGAGGAGAAGGAACTGAATCGTCTAACAGATTCTCTCTGGTACCGGTAGAATCGTCAGAGTCATCGGAATCAGAAGACTCAAGCACGGGTGCTCCTGTAATGCATGGCATCGGTACTGTTCGAAGTCGGTACCGAAATGTCTCGGTTCCTGATCCCCAATACCCGAGATCGGCATGGAAGGAAGCAGTCCTGTCAAAGCAGATACTGTTGGTACCGATACCTGTTGAACCGTCAGTTGCGGTCTTAGCGATACTGAAGCTGCTAAGAGGGCCGCTAGACTGCGTTCGATAGCGAGGATTCTGTGATTCATCGCTCCTGCCGATGCCTGGGTGCTGGTACCGGTGGAAGCGGCTACGACCCCAGAACATGACACCAGTAGTTCCGCAGAGGTGGAGGCCTCTGGAACATCCTGGAGCCCTGTTAATGCTTTGGAGCCCGAAGACACCCGCTGGGGCTGTTTTGCCGGTGAAGTATCCTCGAGGGAAACGCCAGTGGCATCTCGATACTTTGAGGGAGATTTACCCTTCAAGGACCGGCTAGTCTTGGAAGACTTAATTTTGGTTACCTGAGATCCATGAGAGGAAGATGAAGCCTTGGAAGATGTCGATGCAACTGACATCGTGTCGGCAGCAAAAAGGATACAGAGTTTGCAGATCTATTCTGCAAGCTCCTTTTGGTCATCTTTGTGCAGGAGAGACACTCCGTTGGACAATGTTCAGGACCCAAACATTTTAGACACCAATCATGGGTGTCAGTGACGGAAATGGTACCGTCACATTTTGAGCATTTTTTGAAACCATAAGCTGGTTTGTCCATACTTGAAGAAAAATGGGCCTAGTGCCCAAAATGGTGCCTAGCACCAGAAACAGGGAAAGATCCCTGAAGAAATAAAAGTTGCGTTTTTTGGGGGGGTTTTAGGAAAGAAGAAAAGAACCAGTGGTACCAGTAGGGATCGAATGAAGGCAGACGCGACCACAAAAAACAAGAAATAAAAGTAAATTTTCTGCAGTGACAGGGTACCACGTCCTGTCGGCTCCGCAGAAAATGAAGAACTGAAGTGAGAGAAGTACAGAGGTGGGAAGGCAGCACGCATGTGCTGTGGGATGCTCCCAAAAGCTTTCCTATTGGACGCTGGGGAGCATTACTACGCGGGCTCCGTCGGTACCGACGATACCCATATGTGAAGACTACATTCCTGCTTGTGTTCCTGGAGATCATATATATTATGTTTCCTTTGCTGTTATTCTACTGTGAAAGCAAATGACTGAATTTTTCCATTTTCTTACTGGTTGCTACATGTACTATTAGCTATTATCTGTTGCCAAGGCAGGGCTAGATTAAGGTATTGGCAAGCTAGGAACATAGCTAGGATCAAAAATGTAGGGCAAGGGTACTGTCAGATGTATCAGCACTCAGAACATTAGGATTGACAACCATCTGGCTTTTTTCATGATTCTAGATTTTAACATTAATGTCTGAAAAATCAGAAGGAAGTCTAATATGTCTGCACATTTTTTTTAGAATTTGAAATCTCTCTGCAGTTCTCTAATCCTCCCTCGGGGTAGTTTCTCCTAATGGGTTAGTTTTGCACATACTATGGCAGTCGTGAACCTCACTTCTAAGCCAGGGTATGTGGAATATGATCTTAGTGAGTGAGCCTGTCCCCTCTGCTTCCAATGCAACTAGCAGCAGAGACTGTGGGTAGTACCCAGCCAAAGGGAAGGTTGTGAGAATAGAGCACAGGAACGTTGCTCTAGTCACAAAAATGGAGGTGGTGAGTTGGGAGACGTTCCTGTGCTGTACATGCAGTGTTGCCATTTCTGCAGATTTCCCATCCAATTGGGTGACTTTATCATCTGACCTATGGGAAATATTTGCGGGTTGCATTTTTAAGGGCTATTTGACCTATCACTTTGAGTGAGAAAAACATGGAAAATACATGAAAGAAAAAAAGGGCTAACTCCAGCTTCAGAAACTGGTCACAGCCCTTAGCCAATGTTCCCTCTAATTTTCTGTAGGCTGTGTGCGCATAAAATATCAGCTGTGCAGCTTTTGAAGGAAGGTTAAATTTTTGTGCGCCACATAACGACACTCGGAGTTATATACTATAAAATTTGACTACACGTCAGAATACAGTATGTACACCACAGTGATTTTAATCAAATTAAATGAAAATAAGACAATTACCAAATGAAGTGGAAAATTTCTAGTGATTACAATCACAACTTTTAAATTTTAAGACGTCTGTGTTGTTTTCTATCAGAATCAGAACCGTAATTTTTGTGCGCTCTGTTGTAAAGTATGTGCGCTCGCTCGGCGAGGTGTGCGCGCGCGCACACGTGCACAGCTTAGAGGGAACAGTGCCCTTAGCTGTATCTCATTGGTCAGGGCCCAGAGCATCAAATTGGGAGCTGGCCAATGAGATGTGGCAGGATGGTTAATGATTGCCATATTCCAACTAATCAGGGAAGGTGGAGTATATGGCTATACTTGGACTGCCAGACCAGCCAATAAAGTAAGGGAAGGGGAGGGCCAAGGGTGAATCGCTGTTTTGGGCCATTTTTAACCCAGTTTAGGCTGGAAATTCTTATATCATCTGGAAACACTGTGTACAAGCTTAGTTTCTACCTGTGGTGGAAGATGGAAGAAAAATAAAGTCCCCAAACCCTGAAAAATGCCTCAATGCACTTCTATAGGAAAAGAAGATACTAACAGTGATTCACAGTAATAGTGATTAAACAAAGCTCACATCCAGGAACGTGGAGGAATATTTTCTGAATAAAACAAAATAGGAAAGGGGGATCCAAGATGGCGTTTCTGGTGAGGAGCTGAGCGGCACGGCGTTTTTCATATGGGAAGGAAGCGGAAAGCTAGAGGGGAGAAACAGCCTTCAACGCCATTACTTGATGAGGTGGTTGGGCCTCTTGACTTGTATTTTTCATCGGTGCCGCAGCAGTGGGTTGCGGGGGAGAATAACCAGGCTAGGCGGCGTTTGGAGGAGGAATCCTCATCCTCCGCTTCTGGTATAGATCTGTCATCCCCCGGCTCAACTCCAGCCTTGAAGGTGCCTCGTCACACCAGTGTCGAACCAGGAAGTCAGCTTGGGAGCGGAGATTTGGTGGACTCCGCTAGTGAACAAAACTTGGGAGCAGAGTGTGTTTTGGGCTCCGGGACTTCCGGCGAACGGCAACAGAGGGCTGAGGCTCTGAGTGAGATGGCAGAGACAGGCGCTGCTTCGAAGAGCTTGCTGGCTCCCTCTTCCTTGACGTCGGCATTGGTGTTCCGACTCCTCCGGTGGGGACTTCCTTACCGGTAACTATGGATCTTCCGGAGGTGGTGACATTGGAGGTGATTTGGGTCGCTATTATGAAGCTCCGTGAGGAACTGGTTCCGCAAATGGCCGCCTTGGATGCACAGGTCTCTACTTTGTACTGAGGATCTGAAGGAAGTTATGTCTAAAGTTGCAGTTTTACAGACTAGTCTTTCTCAGAATCAGACTCAAGTTTTGGCCCTTGAAAACGAGGTTGAATCTCTAAAGAAAGTTTCTTTACCTATTACTTCTAAATTGGAAATGTTGGAAAATGCTGTGCGTATGCCTAATATTCGTTTAGTTAATTTTCCCCAGAGTGTCATTAATATCCGCAAGAGATATGCTACGTAAATACTTGGTTTTAGGTATGCCCCCTGAATCCCATCCTTCACTAGTTAAAGTATATTATTTGCCCTCTGGAAAAAAAGAAATGGGACAGGGAGGTGTTATTGGCTTACCACATATGGATGTATTAAATGTTACTGATATGTTGGAGTCGTCTCAAGAGGAAAAGATTACATCCTCCACATTATTGATTAAAAATGTAATGTGTGCCTTCAAGTCAGTCCTGACTCCTGGCGACCCAGAAGCTCCTGGGTTTTCTTGGCAGCGTATTGATTACTTTAGCATTAATATCAGACAAGGAATGGTTAATGAAACTTTTCTTTAAAAAATGTCATATGTTGTTTAAGGGTTTGGCTGTTCGGATGTTTCCAGATTTATCTAGGGAGACACAGAGGAGGAGACGTGAATTTTTACTATTGCGTCCTGGGATACAGCAGTTGGGAGGGTTATTTTTCCTGAAGTTTCCTTGTAAATGTTTGATTAAATATCAATCTAATTCCTATATATTTTTTGAACCTTCCCAATTGATTTGCTTCATTAATGCCCAGGTTTCTGAAGGGGGGGTGGATACCCTGTCCTGGTTGAGTGAATTATATATCTCACTGCTTAGCTCGTCCTGTTTCTTCTCAATATAATGGATCGGATTATTGCCGCATTATTGTATCCCCTTATTTCGAGGGCTAGAGGGAGGTGGATTATTAGTATTATTCCCTCTTGGGGACAATTGTGTTAAATTGTACACATTGTTTTCTTTTTGATGTTTTGAGATATCCATCTCTATTTAATTTAATTTAATTAGCGAGTTTTTATATACCGCACCTTCCATTGATCAGTTGCGGTTTACATGGAACAACAGTAAACAGGCAAAGCTGCTTTTACAGATAACATTGTGAAACTACAAAGAAATTCAATTTTACAATTAACAGTTGTAAACTATATACAAAGAACCAGATATTAACTATGTTCAGGTATGTATGTTTTCGAGATAGTCGGTTTGGGGTTTTCTCATTTATTCCAGTTCAAAGATGGGATATGTCAGCTGGTGAAGCTATCCTTTTTCTTGTTGAAAAGGTGAGTTCGACAAGGATCCGTAGTATGTTGAGAATAAGTGAGTTTTGAGTTTTTTCCTGAACTCCATGATTTGAGGTAAGGATCTTAATTCCGATGGAGTGTTGTTCCAAATTATAGGGGCAGCATGGGAGAATGCTTTCTTGTTTGTTGATTTTTTGGCCTTTATAAATTCCTTTGGTGTTATAAGTTTATTTAGTTGGTCTCGCCTTTGGAGATTATGATTGGGTTCTTTGTTAATAAGGTTGTTTAGAGTAAGAGGTGCTGTGTTGTTCAAGACTTTGTAAGTAGTTAAAAGAGTTTTATAGTGTATCCGGCATTGAATCGGGAGCCAGTGTAGATTCTCTAAAATAGGTGCTCTATGTTGGAATGGTGGGGCATTCATGATAGTCCTTGCTGCTGCATTTTGTGCTAGCTGGAGTTTTTTTAGATTTTGTTTTGTTATGCCTAGTAGGGTTAAGTTCGCAAAATCGAAATGGGGAGTTATTATAGCTTGTATTATACGTTGAAAATCCTGTAGATGCATTAGGGGGCGGAGTTGTTTTAAGACTTTTAGTTTAAAATAAACTTTTTTTAGTTTCCGTTCAAGATATATTCTTGATTTATTTTTGTAAATTTCAAAAAATTTAAATTAACCCCCCCCCCCCAAAAAAACAAAATAGAGCTCAAACAGATTTTTAAAACTCGACTAGGTGGAAGCCAGAAGTAAAGGGAATATTGATGAGCTGACTGGCTGGTATTGCTGTGTGATTCTGAAAAGCTTTGAATTTAAAAAGTAGGTGCTTTTGTCAGACTCCACTTACCAAATAATAACTTCCTGGCAGGAAAATATTAAGGATAAGGATTTCCCTCCAGAAATGGTGAGTTGTTGAAATACCCAGGAGAGTGTTCGAGTGAGTGTGAGTGAAAGGCTAAGAGGAAATAGATAGGGAATTTTAATTATCTTTATTTCCTTCTAGTTAGGGACCGTGCCTGGTTCTAAACACTCAGAACTTAAATACCTTCTAGGCTGCTGAAAGGCCCCACCGAGAAAGGGTTTTGGCTTTATTGATTTTGGTAAAGCTAGGGAGTTGGAACTAGAATCCTGGAGAGAGCTTCACTGAATCTAGGGAGCTGACGAACTGAATTGGATCCTGGTAAGTCTGCAGTCACTGAATTCACTGGGCCCCAACGCAAGAGAGCGACAAGGATGCATGATGCACATGTGCACCAACACCACCTGGAGTGAGGAAAAAAAAACCTGTGAGCTCATGACACTTCTTTTTAAAAATACAGAGTACTCTGATTTAATGGAATACTTAGCTGTTAAAAGGTGGTTTCTGTGAAAAGAAAAAACAACCTATGTGAGAAATAAATATGAATAGTTAAAGAAAGGAAGAAAAAGTGTTTAAACCAGTACATATCTGAATTGTAAAGAAGCTCTCCCTTTTAAAGAGAGTGGTAGTTCTGAGGAAATTCCGTGTGAAAAGACTTGTGAAACAGTAATAGAGAAGTATTTTCTTTGAATGTTAGTTGCAATAGAAAATAATCCTAGGATTCTCAAGTCATTTCTGTTAGTTGTAACTAATTGGAACCTGCTAATAGTTAATAACTTGTTTAGCAATATTTAAATTTAATCTATAACTATTCTTTGGATTGAGATCTTGATTAACTATATTTCCATATCATGCAACTTGTGTATCATCATCTTGGCAGCAGGTCCTATATCCAATCCTCTTTTCAGAATTTGTCCTCTTGTGCTTCTCTTCACAGTAGGAAGGTAAGACAAGGTTAGTGTTTTTCTGTTCTTCCCTAACCAGAGAGAGAGAGAAACACTCCTCCCTCAGCCACCCTGACAACACTTGTATTACATCTATACTATTGTAGGAGTCTGACTGTATATATCTGCTCCCTCGGGGGGGGGGGGGGGGAGAGAGGAGGGGGAAAGTTACATTTAGATCCTCAGACACTAGCACTCTTGAGGTTCCCCTCCTGGTCTGTGCAAACAACCTCTCACCCCCCTATTGCATATAATTCCTTTGGATTTCAGCATCCTAAGTGCATGACTCTGCACTTCATTGCATTAAATTTACTGTCAAGCATTAGACCATTCTTCCAGAGTTTGTAGATCTTTCCTCATGTTGTCCACTCCCTCAGAAGTGTCCACTATGTTGCAAATTTTTGTGATCTGCAAAAAGGCAGACTTTTCCATTCAATCCTTCCACAATATCACTCACTAATACAAATACATTTGGAGTAGTTTGTGCAATTCTGGAGACCACACCTTCAAAAGGATATAAGCAGGATGGAGTCTGTGCAGAGGGTGGCTACCAAAATGGTCAGTGGGCTTTGTCATAAGGCATATGGGGACAAAGATCTCAAATATGTATACTTTGGAGGAAAAGTGGAAGAGGGAAGATATGATAGAGATGTTTAAATACTCCTGTGCATTTATGCGGTGGAGGGAGAGCCTCTTTCAATTGCAAGAATGCTCTGCAGTGAGGAGGCATAGGATGAAGGTGAAGGGGGATAGACCCAGAAGTAATATATGGAAATATTTCTTTACAGAAAAAGTGGTAGATGCGTGGAATAGACTTCCCAGTGGAGGTAGTAGAAAGGGAGTCCTGTATCTGTCTCATGCTTTCTTGAATTCAAACAGAAGATCTCAAAAGGAGGGGAGAAAAAAAAAAGGGACTAAAGTAGTTGGTATGGAAGGACAGACTGGACAGCCTTATGGTCTTTATTTGCCATCATGTTTTTATCTTCAAATATAAAAACTGGAGCATGTGAAGAATGCAACTTGTCCTTGTAATTTAAGATTAATACATTTTCCGAAGTCATCAGTGCTCTTCATGGAGATGTTCAGAAAATATAAGGTGGAGGTGTTGCAGATTCCAAAGGAGACTATTCCCCCAGTCTCTAGGGCATATACCTCCATCAGGGGAAAAAAGCAGCGTCAGATCAAAATCGAGCTCTTTTCTCAAGGGATGATGTCCTAATGGAACTGCTGTGGTGGAAAAGTTCTGGGACTGAATTAGTTCTTCCAGCTACTTTTAATAACTTGTGCTCTCAATGCTGATAGAGACTGGCTCTTAAAATATATTTCAAGAGGAGAAATGTGCCTTTAGGTGTTTTGGTCAGCATTTTTTCTGATTTGGATTGATTTTTTACTCCTTAAGCCTGGTGTTTTGCAGTTATGAGCCCTATTCTTTCTAAGATTTCTATGTAAATGTTTGGTCAAATATAAATCTGTTAAAAGCATTTTCTTTGAACCCAAGCCTCTTGTAAATGCTCATCAGACAGCCTGGTCTTCTGCAGTCTCTTCTGTGGTCTTTATACCTTTGTTTGTTAGCTTGTGAATGTAAACAAGGCCATCTGGCATCTACATTTATATAAGAAATTTTGCCATATCTATTTCTTGTAGTTTCCATCCCCTGGATAGAAGGCTTGAAAGATAAGTATTATTTACTTTTTCCTTGTGTGATATGTCTATACTTAAGACTTTTTTGTACAAGTATTTTTGCTTGGTTTATTATTGCAAAAATTCATACATAAAAAAAAAGTATGGATTTTAGGGCTATCCTCAATAGATTCAATCTTCTACATGAAAACACTATTACCCTTTCATCTGATAATGCATCATCAGTAACCTTAAGACATAACACTATGCTATTTCTTACCCGATTCTTAGACTGATAAAATAGACATTAATATTAAGATCATGAATTTAGAACCACCTTTCTTGGTTTTGGAATGTGAGCGCAGAAAACCAGACCTTGGGCTCTGCAAAACTATTTTTTTAAAGATCCCCCAAGGGCCTTCAGGATGACTGAAGGGCAAGAGGTGACAGCAGTGGCAGTTCACATTATGGGCCCAAAAGCAACAATTTTTAAAGGGTCCCCAGAGAAAGGAAATTCAATTTCAGAAGATACAGGAGCAGCTCTAAGCATGCCCCAGTTCTGCACTGCAGGGGCCACGTTGGCAGAACTTACGCTACTGGGCAGTAGTAAACTCTAGAAGAATGACTGAAAACTCCAGAATAGACAAGATAATTTTCCCCTCAGTCAAGACAAACATCTGGACAAGATGTCAAGATTTACACTCATCCATGGATATACTGTATACTACACTTGACAGAATATGTGCACTTAGGTCTTGTATGATTTGTTTCTTGCCCTCTAGTAAGGAACACAAGTATGCGAGTGCACAGGCACACCCTGCCACAAGGACCCTGACAAATGCAATTGTGGGTGGGGCACAATAGGAAATTAGAGATCCATAAAGCCCCAACCTCATGAAGCAAAAGCAACTGAATGGAATATGAGAGACCGCTATGAGGGAGCTAAGGGGACTTTTGGTCAAGTTAGGCATAAGTGGCAGCTGAGAGTGCAGGGTGTTAACTGGCAGAAGGGATCTCAAAAACAAATTTCTCCAGGAGTCACTGCACTTTAAGGAAAGTTGATCCCCCCAGTTTTCTTAGCATATTCCAATAATACATAGTAAGAAAATTCCTACTTTATGAAAAGCTTCATTATTGTTTTTTAAATTCTTTAAAGCTGCTTCCTCCCATCCACCAAGAATTACCTATCAATTTCCCCTGAAACCTCAGCATAATTATGCTTAGTGCAGTGATAGAAATGTACAATTATTAATTTATTTAAAAAGGGCCTCTCAATGAATGAGATCCAACTCATACAGTGCGCAACTATGATTATTTGTTACTCTTGCCAACATGGCTGCTCCTAGGATTGTGGCATTCAAAAGAGTATTTTGAATTGGTGCCAATTAAGTTACTCATCATAGGCCAATTATACTAAAAAATGAATAGAAGATGTGATTTCTATTAAGAATTATCAGCTTTTGCCAACTCTTAGCCTCATTCTGGATCTTACATGAATGTTTTAGCTACCAGCCAATGTGTTTGATCAGGCCACCACAGATGATGCTGCGATATCAGTTAACTAATGGATGAGCTTTCCACCTAATAAAGCAATAATAAAGCTGATAACCAATACTGAAATAGCGTAGTTACTCACCTGTAACAGGTGTTCTCCAGGAGCAGCAGGAATCAGTCCTCACTTATGGGTGACGTCGGCGCCGACGGAGCCCTCGCGGAGCAATTTTCCCCAGCTTTCAAAGAAAGCCTTTGGGAATTGCAGCGCGCATGCGCGGTAGTCTTCCCGCCCGAAGGTGCCATCTTAGCCAGTCAGATGACATAGCTAAAAAAAACAGCATAAAAATTTGCAAAAAAAGAACATAAGCAGACGATTGCAACTCCAAGGGGAGGAGGGAGGGTCGTGAGGACGGATTCCTGCTGCTCCTGGAGAACACCTGTTACAGGTGAGTAACTAGGACCAAGCAGGAAGTCTGGGACTCCCAAGCTCAAGGCTCGGAGACCCTAAGCACAAAAATGAGCTCCCTCTAGCTCAGCAGCACAGAAGGAAAGAATCTTCGCTGAATTATCACCCACCGGTAGCCCACATCCGGGATGGAGGGTAGGAGTTGCTCAGACCTCAAAGAGATTACGGAGGACTGCCTGTCCGAAAGCACTGTCCCTACGGGACTCCCTCTCGAGACAGTAATGGACCGCAAAAGTCTGGCTCGAAGACCAAGTAGCGGCCCGGCAGATGTCTGCCAGCGGAACAGAGCGGAGGTAAGCCACTGACGTGGCCTTTGCCCGAACGCAATGAGCCGTGACTCGACTTTCTAAGGCGAGTCCGGCTGCCCCATAAGCCCAAGAGATACAGTCCGCAACCCAGATGGACAGAGTACGCTTGGAGACCGGGAGCCCCAATTTATTGGGGTCAAAGGTCACAAAAAGCTGCGCAGGTTATCCGTTCTCCCGCGTACGGTCAAGGTAGAAGTTCAACGCCCTTCTACAGTCCAGGGTATGGAGGACCGTCTCAGCTCGGCTGGAGTGTGGTCTGGGAAAGAAGGTTGGAAGTACCACCTCCTGATTCAAGTGAAAAGGGGAGACCACTTTAGGCAGAAACTTTGGGTGAGTCCGTAGGACTACCCTATTCTTGTAGAACCGAGTGTAGGGGGGATCAGACACGAGGGCCTGTAATTCACTTACGCGCCTAGCGGAAGTGAGGGCTATCAAGAACAGCGTTTTCCAAGACAGAAAACGGAGAGAGCAGGTAGCCATAGGTTCAAAAGGCGGACAGGTGATCCGCTGTAAAACCACATTCAGGTCCCAGTCAGGCGCTGGCGGGCGCAGAGGTGGTTTAAGTAGTAGGAGACCTCGGAGAAACCTCGCTACGAGAGGGTCGTTGGAGAGAGTCTGCCGTCCACCGGCACATGATGTGCGGAAAGAGCACTGAGGTGAACTTTGACGGAGTTGGACTTAAGTCCCAGATTAGAGAGGTGTAGCAAGTACTGTAAGATCACCGACAGGCAGGAGAAGGGATCCTGAGACTGTTGGGTACACCAGACTGCAAAGCTACGCCATTTAAGGGCGTAGCATTTGCGGGTAGAAGGCCGTCGCGAAGCCAAGACGACCTCCTCCTGCCGGCAGAGGAGAGGAGCAAGGACTACCCTCTCAGCAGCCAGGCCATGAGGTTGAGAGACCTGAGGTTGGGGTGCAGTAGGGACCCCTGATCCTGGGTGAGGAGATCCGGTTGCACCCCCAGAGGGATTGGATCCTCCACCGCCAGTTGCAGCAAGAGCGGAAACCACGGCTGCCTGGGCCAGCGAGGGGCCACCAGGATCATGAAAGCTTTGTCTCGGAGAACCTTGAAAAGGGTCCGAGAGACTAACGGGATGGGAGGGAAAGCGTACAGAAGGCTCCCCGACCATGAGATCAGAAAGGCGTCCGCCGCCACCCGAAGGGGGTGAGGCTGACGAGAGCAGAAGCGAGGAAGCTGCCGGTGGTGAGGACTGGCAAAGAGATCCACTGTGGGGAGGCCCCCCCTGAGGAAGAGCTTCTGAACAATCAAGGGGTCCAGACGCCACTCGTGCGGCTGGAGGACCCTGCTGAGTTTGTCCGCCAGGCAATTTTCTTGGCCGGGAGATAAACTGCCTTGAGGAGAATGCCGTGACTGACGGCCCAAGAGCAGAGCTTCTGTGCCTCCCGGCAGAGGAGGAAGGAGCCCGTGCCCCCCTGCTTGTTCACGTAGAAACATGGCAAACTTGATTGTCCGTCTGGACAAGGACGGACTGTTGGAGGTCAGGTGGGAGAAGGCCTTGAGAGCTAGGCGGATCGCCCTGAGCTCCAGGAAGTTGATCTGCTGAGCAGACTCCCACTTGGTCCAGAGGCCCTGAGTACGTGCCTCTTGGCAATGGGCTCCCCAGCCCAGGAGGGATGCATCGGTGGTCAGCACCCGGGTCGGCTGAGGTGACTGGAAGGCATTCCCAATACCAGGTGCGGCTGCCGGAGCCACCACCGGATAGACGAGACCAGCGGCTCGGAGACGCGCACCAGGTCTGCTAGGCCGCCCGTGGCCTGTCGCCACTGCTGGCGGAGACACCACTGAGCAGGCCGCATATTCAGGCGGGCATTGGGGGTCACATGGACGGTGGAAGCCATATGGCCGAGCAGTCTCAGGAAGCGCCTGGCGGAGACCAGGGGCTGGCTGCGAAAGCGGTCGGCTAGGTCCATGAGCCGCTGAGCCCTGTCGAGCGGTAGGTACGCTCGCGCCTGAGGGGTGTGCAGCCTTGCGCCGATGAACTCGAGATCCTGTGAGGGGAGCAAAGTGGACTTTGCGAAGTTGATGACAAAGCCCAAGTGCTGCAGCAGAGTCACCGTGCGGCACGTGGCGGTGGTGACCTCCTGAGCGGACGCTGCTCTGATGAGCCAGTCGTCGAGGTACGGAAAAAACATAGAGGCCGTGAAGCCGGAGATGGGCCGCCACGACCGCGAGACATTTTGTGAAGACTCGCGGTGCGGAGGACAGGCCGAAGGCAGTACTCTGTACTGGTAATGATTTCCTGCCACCACAAACCTTAGGTATTGGCGGTGGCTTGGGTGGATGAGGATGTGCGTGTAAGCATCCTTTAGATCCAAGGAGCATAGCCAATCTCCCTGCTGGAGGTAGGGCAGAAGGATTCCAAGGGTAAGCATTTTGAACTTCTCCCGCACAAGGAACTTGTTGAGGTTGCGCAAGTCCAGGATGGGTCGGAGGCCTCCTGTTCTCTTTGGTATCAGAAAATACCTTGAATAGAAGCCCTGACCTCTCAGGTGGTGTGGCACCGGTTCCACCGCCTGGATCCTGCAGAAGACCTGCTAACTCCTGAAGGAGCAACTCCCTGTGCAGAGGGGGGCGCGGAGGCTCTCCCCGGAAAATAGGAGGGAGGGACCTGATGGAAGTGGAGAAGGTAGCCCTCTCGCACGACCTGAAGCACCCAGGCATCTGCGGTGATGCTGGACCACCTGTCGGCGAAGTGAACCAGCCGGCCTCCGGTGCTGGGGGGAACCAGCGGGGGGGGAGAGGCTATGCTGAGCGAGTCAAAAACCCCCACCCTGCTGAGCAGGGGCTGGTGGCGCAGGCTTGGGGGCTTGCTGCCTACGGGACCCGTTACCCCGTCCCTTGGCCTGCTGGCCTGTTGGGGAGCTGCAGGGGCCTGATAATGGGGTATTGTTTGTAGGCAGCCGCCTTCCTCGGGTAAATGGTCTTTTGTGCCGAGCCCTTATTTTTCTGGGATTGGGAGGAGGTCTTCCTAGATAGCCTTGTCCTTGTGAGTGTCAGTATAAATTTGTGCAGCCTTTTCCGCCATGGGCTTGCCAAAGAGGTTTTCGCCTCGGCAGGGGACATCGACCAACTTGTCCTGTACCCAGGGCTCAAGGTCGGACGACTGAAGCCAAGCCTGTCGGCGGGCACCGATGCCGGCTGCGGCTACTCGAGCCGAGGCTTCAAAGCCATCATAGGCTGCTCGGGACATGAACTTTGAGCATTCCCGAATACCTGTGGACAAGGCTAGGAACCTCCGCAAGGGTTCCTCGGACAAACCAGCGGAGAAGCCGGCTAGCTCTTTAGCCAGATCCCTGAGATACATGCCCATGTAGAGCTGGTAAGTCTGGACACGACAGGCGAGCATAGAGCCCTGGAAGCACTTTTTGCCAAGGCCATCCAGGTTACGGGCCTCCCTTCCAGGAGGCACCGAGGAGTGCATCTTCTGGCTCTTAAGACGATGCATGGCCGATTCCACTACCATGGAATGGTGTGGCAACTGCGCCTTTTGAAAGACAGGGCTCTTGCGGACTCCAAAGATAGAATAGACCCGCATGCTCGGGACCGGCGAGGAGGCCGGACTCTCACACCTGCGGAAGAGTAGTCGTTCCAGCATAGGAGGAACCGCACAGTAAAGTGCTCCCTCGCGGGAGAGTCATACTGGAGGGCGTCGAGCTCTTCGGCTCGAGGCTCCTCCTCGGGGTCCGCAGGGAAGGCCAAAGCCTTGGCCATATCCCTAACGAAATCCGAGAAAGCATCCTCCGGGGGGGACTGCTTCCGAGGCTCGGACTCCGGAGAGTCCGATGGGACACACCGAGTCCGGAAAGAAGCCGGTGACTCTTCCTCCTCCGACTCCCAGACCGACTCCGACGAGGACTCGGTGGGGTCGGCTCGGGCAGGGTGCGGCGCCAGCCGCCCCGCCCCCGAGGGAGTCGGCGTCGGCGACCTCGTCCCGAACGGGAGGCCGAGGGCGACCTCGACCGAGGATCGACTCGAGTTCTCATCGACTCGAGGATCGGCTCGGTCTCCGGGGTCGACTTGGACGTCGACGTCCCGCGGTCGGGGCAGCGACGCCAGCGAAGCCAGCGAGCAGTGCCCGCTGCTGGTCCCATGAAGGCAGACAATCTGCTCTCCAAGGCCGTCAACCTGAGTCCGAGCTCAGGCGACCCAGCAGCCCCCGACTCGGGCCCCGACGGCGTCGGGCCCGACGTCGGCTGACGCGGAGGCGAGTCCAGAAGGACAACAGGACTTACCCGGCAGGCATCTCCGACTCCAGGCGAGGTCGCTTCGGGAGGTGATCCTTCTCCAAGGACCCGGGGCGGCTGTCGGGCTATGCGACCTGGCCCCTCGCGGAGCCAGGAGCGTCCCGACGCCGCCCTCGCGGGTTTTTTCCTTCCGTCGATGGTCCCCGGAGGGAGAACCCCGGTCGGAGGAGCTCCGTCGACGGTCCGAACTGGAGCCTTTCGACAGTGAGGCCTCCGACGAGGTCCGGGTACGGCTGGGGTCAGCGAAGATTCTTTCGCGCTGATGCCGCCCGACTTCTCAACGCCTTCGAGGACAGTTTGCTGCAGGGCCCACAGATCAGTTCCTCGTGATCTGGGCCCAGGCAGCGGAGGCAAAGGTCGTGTGAGTCGGTGAGTGACATATTTCGGCCACACCGACCACACCGCTTAAAGCCACTGGCAGCCATCGGGGGAAAAAGGGCCCCTGCGAGGTCTAAGTACCGGGCTGCCAGTGAAAACGAATATGACAGCTGACTAAGTCAGAAAAAGCGAAAAAAAGCTAGAGGACTCGATACAGTCGTCGCGAGTCCGGTCGGGAAAACTACCGGCGTAGAAAATAAAGAAAAAAGGATAAATACAGAGGAAAATCAACTTTTTCGCGGGGACAAGACGGGGACGTCTGTAGGGCTCCGCGGAAAAAAGAAGACTGTCTAAGATGGCACCTTCGGGCGGGAAGACTACCGCGCATGCGCGCTGCAATTCCCAAAGGCTTTCTTTGAAAGCTGGGGAAAATTGCTCCGCGAGGGCTCCGTCGGCGCCGACGTCACCCATAAGTGAGGACTGACTTCCTGCTTGGTCCTGGAGAAACAGTGTTTTCAAGGGCAGAAGCAGATCATAGAAAAATGCAGGTTGAGTCACCCATTTAGAAGTCGTCAAGGATGTCATGGCAAGTAGCTGTCTGGGACAGGTGGTTATATATTTAATATACTATTCTGAGACTGCAAGGAAACACCACAAGAGTCTGACTAGCAGCAAAGCAGCTGATGAACATAAAATAAGCAATTTGTTGGCAAAACCTTCTATCAGACACAGAAAGCATAGTTACTCACCTGTAACAGGTGTTCTCCAGGGATAGCAGGAATCAGTCCTCAACATATGGATGACATCAGCGCCAATGGAGCCTTTGGAAGACGCCACCACACACGCATGGTCCTCTTCCCACCGAAGAGTGCCAGCTTGCTCAGATGACATAGCTAGGAAGGCATAAAAATAAAATAAGGTAAAGGAGGCAACTCCAAGGGGAGGATGGAGAGTTGTGAGGACTGATTCTCCAGGAACAAGCAGGAAGTCAGTCCTCACAAATGGGACTCCCTAGCTCCAGATTGCCAGGAACTGAACCACAACAGCACCAGCAGCGACCGTGACAGGGTAGCCATGAGTTGCAGAAGGCGAGTCCCCAATTGAGAGACTCTGAAAGACCCTAGTGTCCAGAGGGGCCATCACTCCGGTAGCCTGAACACACAAGGGTTGGAGCTGCCTACAACCCGAATAGATTGCGGAGTACCACTTGGCCAAAGGCACTGTCCCAACGGGATGCACTCTCCAGGCAGTAGTGAGCTGCAAACGTGTGAACTGAAGATCATGTGGCAGCCCATAGATCTCCGTCACCGGCACTGAACGCAGGTTCGTCACCAAGGTGGCCATCATTCTCACACAATGCGCTGTGATCCGGTACTCCAGGGAGAGTCCAGCCCACTCATAGGCAAGGGCCATACAGACCACCACCCAAGTGGATAGAGTTTGCTTAGTCACTGGGAGCCCCAGCTTACTGGGGAGATATGAAACAAAAAGTTTAGAAGCTTTGCTGTGGCCCTCAGTCCATTGAAGGTAGGAGGAGGACAGGGCTCTTTTACAATCCAATCCAGAGTATGGAGTACGGTCTCCTCGACAGGCATGAGGCTGGGGGAAGGTGGTGCAGAGGACCACCGCCTGATAGAGGTGGAAAGGGGATATCACCTTCGGGAGGAATTTGGGGTGCATGCAGAGCACCACTCTGTTCTTGAAGAACCTTGTATAAGGCAGCTCTGCCACCAGAGCTTAGAGCTCACTTATTTTGCAAGTGGATGTAAGACTCACCGGGAAGGCAACCTTTCAGGAAAAGATACCGCAGGTAGCCAGAGGCTCAAATGGCAGTCTAGTGAGCTGTAAGAGCACCATGTTGAGGTCCCACTCTGCTGCCGGGAAGCAGAAGGGGGGTGGGGGGTAGATAGCAAGAGACCCTAGAGGAATTGAGAGATCAGGGGCTGAACCGAGAGGGGTTTTCCCACAGTGAGGTGGTGGTGCGCTGCAATTGTGCTTAGGTGCACTCTGACCGAGTTGGACTTCAGTTCAGCCTACGACAAATGGAGCAGGTACTGGAGCACAACTTGCACGTGGCAAGAGAAGGGGCTCTCCTGCCTCTCTGCGCACCACACTAAGAACCGGCACCACTTGTGGTGGGCTTGTGGGAGGCCAACAAGGCCTCCTCTACCTCTTGCGGGAGGGTAAAGGGAACCAGAGCTACCCTTTCAGCAGCCATGCTGTTACTGTCAGGGACCCAAATTGGGGTATAGGAGAGAGCCCTCCTCCTGAGATAGGTGATCTGGTGTACAGCCCAGTGGGACCGGGAGTGCTGCTGACAATTCAAGCAGTAGTGGGAACCAGGACTGCCTGGGCCATCTGGGGACGATTAGTATCAGTGATGCCCCCTTGCGCTGGACCTTGAAGAGGATCTTGGGAACCAGTGGGATCACTGGGAAGGCATAGAGGAAGCCTTCCATCCACGGGATTAGGAATGCATCCACTGCTACTCTCAACAGGTGCATTGCTGTGGGCAAAAGCAGGGCAGCTGTGTGTTGTCCAGGCTGGCAAATAAGTCTATCAGGGGTAGCCCCCAGAAACGGAAGAGCCAAGAGGCGTCTCTGGGGTTCAGATGCCACTCGTGTGGCTGAAGGACTCTACTCAGCCTGTCTGCAGGGCTGTCTTGGCCCAGGAGGTAGACTGCACAGAGGAGCATGCCGTTGCAAGTCGTATAGGAGCAGAGGGCTACTGCCTTTTGGTGGAGGGAATACGACCCTGTGCCCCCTTGCTTGTTTACAGAACACTGTGACCTGGTTGTCCATCTAGATAAGTACCGCCTGGTGCCACAACTGATGGCGGAACACCAAAAGTGCCAGGAAGATCACCCTGAATTCCAGGAGATTGATCTGTAGCTGAGATTCCATCTAGGACCAGCAGCCCTGTGTGTGAAGATCCTCACAATGGTCTCCACAACCAAGGAGTGAGGCCTCTGAGGTCTGGAAGGGCATCCTGGTCTGGAGGTGGCAGGAGCACTGCCACAATCAAGGGACTCTGCTAGTTGGCGGGTTACTTTGACCCTGTCCTGTAGTTTGTCAGTGGTTTGGGTCCACTGAGAGCATAGGCACCACTGAGCTGCCAGGATGTGTAATCAGGCTAGTGAAGTCATGTCTACCATGGAGGTCATATGGCCCAGCAGGCAAAGGGAGGAGGCAGGCTGGGACTGATTGCCGGCGCTCCACCTGAGCTGTTGGGTCCTTGAAGCATTCTGCCCTCTCTCTGGGAAGGCAGGTCTTGGCCTGCGAAGTGTCTAGCTGAGCCCCTATGAACTTCAGGCTTTGGGATGAGGTCGGCTGAGACTTCGAGTGGTTGATGAGCCCAAAGTGCTGCAGTAAGAGGATAGCGCACCTTGTGGCTTGGTGTGCCTCTGGCAATGCTGCCTCTTATGAGCCAGTTGTCCAGGTAGGGGAAAATGAAGGCCCCTTGTAGACGGAAGTGGGTTGCAACCACTGCTAGACATTTGGTGAACACCCTTGGTGAGGAGGCCAGTCCGAAGAGCAGCACCCTGTATTGGTAGTGCCTCCTCCCACCACAAAAACTTTAGGTACTGCCTGTGGAAGGGATGGATTAGGTCCAAGGAGCAATGCCAGTCTCTCTGGTGGAGGTAAGGCATCAGTATTCCAAGAGAGAGCACCTTGAACTTCTCGCTCACCACAGATTTATTCAAGTTTTGCAGGTCTAGGACAGGCCTGAGGCCTCCAGTCCTGTTTGGGACAAGGAAGTACCTGGAATAGAAGCCCTTGCCCCAAAGGTGCACTACTGCCTTGTCCATGAGGAGACGTGAGCTCTGTGAGGAGCAAGATCAGCTGAAGGAGAGGCCTCAGTGGCTCTCCTGGGGAGAAGTCTGGAGGTGCCTGCTGTAGGTGGAGGAGGTAACCCTCCCTGACCACCTGCAGTACCCAGAGGTCTGTGGTGACTCAGGCACACCTGTGGGCGAAGCATGCCAGGCGTCTCCCTGTTTGCTGAAGGCAGTCTCCTGGGGGAGAGGGGGCCATGCCCTGGAAGTCAAAAACTCCCCTCGGACTGGGCTGGGGCCAGATCCGGAGTCTGGGGCTTAGGAGTTTTGACCTTCTGGGTCCTGTGTCCTTGTCTTTTGGGCTGAGTACCCTGCAGAGGCCCTGAGTAGTCTTGTTGGGTATAAGAGAAGGCTTCTTCCCCAGTGGTTTTCTGTGGGGAGACCCTGAGGTCTTTTTAGAGAGCATTTGATGAATCACAAACTCTTTTTTTCGATCTCGGCAGCCTTGTCAGACATAGGTTGGCTAAAAAGATTCTCCCTGGTACAGGGGACATCAAGCAGTTTATCCTGGACCCACTGTTTGAGACTGGACAATTCCAACCAAACTTGGCACCAGGCCCTGATGCCAGCAACCATGACGCGAGCTAATGATGCAAAGCCATCAAAAATCAATCGAGAGGAACTTTGAGCAATCCTGTACTGCAGAGGTCAGGGTCTTGAACTGATGGAGGGGCTCCTCATTGAGGACTGCTGAGAACTCAGCAAGTTCCATGTCTAGTGCCTTGAGGTACATGCTGACGTAAAGCTCATAGGCCTGGACTCTTCACCCTAGCATTGAGCCCTGGAATCATTTGCACCCGAGGGCATCGAAGGTTCAAGCCTCCCTACCTGGGGGGGGGGGGGAGGGGGACGGAGGAGTGGGTCTTCTGGCTCTTTAGTTTGTGCATGGTCAATGGTCACCATCACCCCAGTACCATGGTCTGACCATTACTTAATCGAGACAAATCTGCAATCACAAGAAGACTGGACAAGCGAAAGAGCGAACTTCCCACACACACAAAGACGATTCAAGTCCTTTGACAAAGACGAATTCATCCAGGACACAATACAACACTTGAACATTGACTCAGAGGACCTGGAGGAACAAGTTTCCAACTGGAACAATGTCCTAGCTAACGCCGCCAAACCATCCGTTGACAGGACCAAGAAACAACACCACAACAAGAGACAAAACAAACCATGGTACTCAGCAAAAATACGACAGGAAAAGAGGGAGCTCAGGAAAATTGAACGGAGATGGAGAAAAAACAAAACTACCTCCGACCAACATCTCTACCTAACAAAGCAAAAACAATACAATGAACACATCAACCAATCAAAGAGAGAATTCCACACAAACCTGATAAATTCTTCCATCAACAAACCCAGAGAACTTTTTGAAATAGTAAAAACCCTGACAAAAGAGCAAGCAGCAGAAAGAGAAATACAAGTGGATCCACAGATATTCGCCGACCACATCAAAGACAAATTTCACTCCACAGAGCGCTCAACACCCAGTAGAACCAACAGAACGAACGTCCACCCCAAAACCTGGGGCACATTACACTCACCCTCAAAAGAGCAGATATCAGACATCATCTCCACAATCAACACAAGCACTGCTCCTACAGACCCTTGCCCAGTGTCATGGGTCAAAGCCACCAAAGCAAGCCTCATACCAAACATTCATAAAATGGTACACAACTCACTCACTCAAGGACTCATGCCACAGCAATTAAAGCTTGCCTCAGTAAGACCAATCACAAAGAAAACTTCTCTCGACAAAAAGGACCCAGCAGCATACCGACCAATCTCCAGCATACCCTTCCTCGCAAAAATAATCGAAAAGACGGTTCAACTACAACTTCAGGAACACATTGACGAACACGGAACTCTCGACGACAACCAACACGGATTTCGTCCCAACCATGGAGTCGAAACTCTCCTGATCTACCTCTTCGACAGCATCATAAGAATAATTGACGACATCAGGAATGGAATTATAATGATCTTCATCGACATCTCCTCAGCGTTCGACACAGTTGATCACAATATACTCCTGGAGAGACTGAAGAACACTGGTATACACGGTACCACTCTAAAATGGTTCCACTCGTACCTAACAGAAAGACAGCTACAGGTCAAGGTGGGACAGGACACCTCCCGGCCCATAAACGTCCAACAAGGAGTACCGCAAGGATCCGCACTCTCAGCACTCCTTTTTAACATCTACATCCAACCAATATGCAACATTATGAAAGAGAACAACATCCAATACACAATATACGCAGACGATATAATGGTATACTCCCCGATATCAATCGAAAACCCGGACTTCTCTAAGATAGCAGACTGCCTTACCCAAATGGCGAAGTGGTGCCAAAACAACAATCTAGCTATAAACTACAACAAGACTGAAGCTTTAATCATCACTCGAAACCAAAGCTTCACACACCCACCAAACATAAAGATACAAAGCACCACGATACCGATAAGATCGGAGGTGAGATACCTTGGGGTTACTCTGGACAGTAAACTCAACCTCAAACCACACATAGACAAAACAATCCAAAAAGCATATTACAGGATGCGAATCATCAGGAGACTGAAACCACTCCTCGCTCCAGAACACTTCCGTACAGTCTGTCAAGCACTGATAACCCCAATACTGGACTTCTGCAATCCGATATACCTCGGACTACCAAAACAAGCTCTCAAACCACTACAGCTGGCACAAAACACTGCAGCTCGAATCATATCCGGAGCCGCAAGGCAGGAGCACATCACACCTACACTAAAGGACTTACACTGGCTCCCAATCATTGCTCGCATCAGATACAAGACTATCATAAACCTATTTAAGATAAAAGAACACACATCAGCCAACAGCCTTCACCTGCTCATACAACCGGAAACCAGCGCACGTCCCAGAAGAAGTCAAACACGCAACCGAGTCAGCACCCCAAATGAGTACAAGCACACACGCAAGGACACAACAGACAGAGCTCTCTCCATGGCTGCTCCAACAATATGGAACAATCTACCGGACGATCTAAGGGCAACTCCAGACCTCAAAGACTTCTGAAAACAACTGAAAACCATGCTGTTCATAGAGCACTATGGTCACATCACATAACCTAAGAGAATGGATAACAGCACTCCAATCCTCCCAAACAACTGAATATATATAAAATATGATTCTAGCACCACTGTAAATAGCCCACCCTGTATATAGCTCAAACAAATCAAGCACCCAACACATCCCTCACACAACTAAGTTTTATCCTCACTGCATGTACAACACACACACTTTACCTGATTGCTTGCTGTGATACCACCTTGATTATTAAGATAAGGCGGTTTAGAAATACTGTTAAATAAATAAATAAATAAAATAAATGGAACGACCATGGAGTTATGCGGTAACTAGGTTTTGTGAAACCCTGGGCTCTTGTGGACACAGTACATTGCATCGAGCCGGCAGCTGACACTGGGCACAGACGCCAGCGTTTCCCACATCTGGAGGAGAAGCCACTCGAGGATTGGCTGCACCGGCACCATGAGGGTCTCCTGTAGACGGTCCTCATACTAGAAGCTCCTCCCCAGGAGACCCTCATACTCTCCAGTTCCGCCGTGCACGGATCCTCCTTGGTCTAGACTGAGAGCATCTCAGTCATATCCTGTACAAAGTTGTGGAAGGCCACGTCCTCGGGTGGAGACCAACATCAAGGCACTGGTGGAGACGGGTCCGAGGGGACATCTTTGTGTCTGCGGATGCCTCATCCTCTGACTCCCATTCTGAGTCTAGCAATGATAAGGATTCAGAGACCCTGTGATTCTGGTGGTCGAGGCCCATACCCAGGGGCTGGAGGCCTGTCGAGGACCTGAGGTCCAAGTCAGGGACACTAGCCGTTGAGGACCAGATACCCAAGGAATGGGACCGGGACCTCGACTGGCACCAAGGGCTTACTTGAGGCCGGCAACACTCTACGCTCAGTTGGACGACTTGTGACCCCTCACAGTCGAGGGGCCAGTCCATCAGGGAGGATGAGCTAGGCAAATCTGTCATCACCTGCTGCAGGACCAGGATAGCAGTGATGTTCTGCTCCAAGGTCACCATTCTAGTCTCTATGCCAGAAGATTCTGCAACTTTCAGCATGGGCACAGACTGCTTCAGGCCCGACAAAGACTCCGGAGAGTGTCCTCGATAACCACCACAGCGGAGACTGGCCAAGGGCACTCGAGGCCTGCCGAAGAGCCCCCTTTGAAAGCTTGGCTGGGCATCTCTCTGACTCCTCAGAGTCTCTCCTGTGTGATTTACCGGGTTTCTCCGGACCGACCTCCAGGATCTTCGAGGACGTTTTTTCTTCCGCTCCTGCTCCAGGGTCCTCTGAGGATCCACGGCCGCGGGACTCTGAGGATGCCTGGGCATCATGGGATGTGCTTGCCTTGGAGCTGGGTGCCAGGAACAGGGGCGCAGAGTCTGACCTCGGGAACATCTTTTTCTGAAATTCCAACATCTTTGTTGGTTTTTGCCGACATGGCCTGGCAAAGGTCATAATCTGAACAGTCGTGGTCCAGTCCCAGGCAATGCAGGCAGCAGTTGTGGGTGTCTGTGATGGACATGACGACTGCTGCGGTCACATTTTATGGACCCACTGGGGAACATGGTGGGATGCAACCTGACGGGGTTGACAACCCCCAGGTGAGGTGAAGGGAACCTAGAGGAAAATAATGAAAAAGAATGGGCTTGAGGATGGCATCAAAGATGCCAGTTCAGGATGGGAAGAGGAACCGGTACGCTTACTGGAAAGCTAAACTAAATTACTAAGTTTTAAAGACATTTTTCTAGGGACACTAGAGGCACGTCTGTTGGGCTCCACGGAATAAAAAAAGGAGACTGAGCAAGATGGCACCCTTGGGCGGGAAGAGGACCATGCATGCATGGTGGCATCTCCAAAAGGCTTTCTTTGAAAGCTGGGGAGATGCTTCCACGCAGGTTCCGTCGGCACCGATGTCACCCGTATGTGAGGGCTGACGTCCTGCTTGTTCTTGGAGCATGCATTATCTGCCTCATTACATCACGCATAAGGCTTCTTGTCCCATTTTGGGCATGCAAAATTGTTCCGACATCAGCAACATCTAGAATTGAGAAGAGGACGTGCACAGGGTATATATTCAAGGAATGATGTCAATAAGCCCCTGGAAAAGAACTTCTACGCGGCCTTAGCAGCCCCTTCAGAATGTGTGTAAGCCACTGATAGCAAACATGCTGAAAATAATCACTGTCAAAATAAAAAACTGTAGGTGGGTAGACCCTGATCTTTGGATTAAGAAAATTTCCTTTTACAAGATGGGATAGCGATGCACCTTAAGAAATAAGTCTGCAATCTGGGGATCAAGTTAAAATCAGTGTTTCTCATCCTAGTACTTGGAGCACACCCAACCAGTTGAGTTTTGAGGATATCCACAATAAATATGCATGAGAAAGATTTGCATACCAATGAGGTAATACCCTAAGAACTGGGTTGAGAACCACTTAGCTCAATGACTTTTCGTCACTCGAATTCACTCAGTGGTTTCTATTTACTGTTTAAGGCAAATCGTCCCATTAGATTGGTTGTATGCAGTCTCGCAGCTGCCTTAGGTTCAGTTTTGTTCCTCTCATACTTATCTGCAAATTGCATTGGCCAATTCCCACAATCTGGGGCTGGTGATGCAATTTGCCTTTCCATCCATGGCATTCTAAATCAGACGACAAATTTAATTCAATGCTGTTCAATTTATCTCAGCCAATACTCTTTGCTACTGCAAGCCTCCCATTAACTGTTCTTTAAATAGTACTTTTAAGCTATTCTTATTCATGACCTTATCTTAGACATGGTCTTGATTTACTTTGCCTACACGAAACTTGGTGAGAGATGTTGAGGAAGCAATCCTTACCCAATCCACAGGTTTTTCAGCACCATCTGTTCCCTGTTTGGCTAAAGTGGGAGGAGGAGTTGCATTGATCCATTCAAAATCTGTTCCAATCCTAAATCTCTCAGATGAACCTCTACGTTATACTGTATCACTCCTATTCAAACTGGATTCCTATTTTGATTTATGTTTCCTATTAGTATATTGTCCACCATCTCTTTGACCTGAATGTCAGGATAATCTCTATCATTTTATATCTGAACTAACAGCTACTCATTCTTACCTTCTTTACTTGGGGACTTTAATGTCTTTTGATATGCTAACTAGACCGCAAGATATATTTTTGCCTCCTTTATGCACAACTTTGGCTTTTTCAACTTATTCCCTGTCCAACACATGTTGCTGCCCATACGCTAGATTTGGTTCTCTGAGGACACATCTTTAATTTTCTCTAACTTTACTTCTTTGTCTCTACCTTTGTCGATCATTTCCTTCCTACATTTGATTACATATACCAGTGATGGCTAACCTTTTTGAGCCCGAGTGCCCAAACTGCCGCACAAAACCAAAGAATTTCCTCAAAGTGCCAGCACGTCATTTGCATAAGTGGTCTTATTTGCATAAATATTTGCATAATGTTACCATACACTAACTTTTAGTAAACATGTCTCTTAATGAGTGTATGGATAAAGAAAGACTAAAAGATTTCTACATTACTATAATCCCATGCCAACCGCCAGCACATTAGGAACTACTACAAACGCTGCCCATTTAGAAACCCATAGCAAACCCGCCGTATCCTGACAGCAATTACCAGGGACTCACAAAGCACCATACCCTACCTATCAAAAGGCAAACTGCAAATATTAAACCAATACATTTCAGAGAATAATCGGGAAAGAGAACAAGTGGCAACGTCAATAGGAATTTCCTCTTGTACCAAACAAAGCGCAGATGTTAATGATGCACATTTCCCAGAGCTGACATATTCCAGTTAATAAATTCAAAATAAAGAGATATCTTTCTACCTTTTGTGCATTTTTTTTCAGTTGCAATTGGTCCAGCCACCTTCTTCTGGTTCTTCATGTTTTCTGCTAACTCTCCATCGTCTGCTGTCCATTTGTCCTTTCTTCTCTCTTCTAGTTTTTTTTTTTTCCATTCTCTCTCTCTCTCTACATCTGCTTTAACATACTAATCTTTCTCCTTTTGCTCTTTTCCTCATTCCTATTTCATCCACACAACTTTTGCCCCTCCATCCTCACTCCCCCATTACTCTCCCAATACCTGGCCAATTGGAGATTTTTCATCCCTCCTACACAAAATATTTTTCCCCTCTCCATTTTACTCTCCCAGCCCCATCCCATTCTAATCCTCCCCCAACATCAGCTCCCTTCTAGTTCCAGTCTCACCCAGCATCCATTCCCTTCTAGTCCCTGCATCAGCCCCTTTCCAGTCCAAGTCCCTTCATCCGCTCATTTTCAATCCTAGCCCCCCCCTCAGCCCCTTTCTACTCAGTTCCGAGCCCCACCCACAGCCCAGGTCATATCATAGCGCCCCTCCACGCAGCCCAATTCCAGTCCAAGCCCCCCCATGAGCCTACTTCCAGTCTAGCCCCTCCATGAGTCCATTTCAATTCAAGCCCCCACCACAGCCCATTTCCAATCTTAGCTCCCCCCAAAAGCCCATTTCCAGTCCTATCCTAGCTGTTCCTCAGCCCATTTTCAGTCCTAGCTCCCTTCCCTCACAGCCCATTTCCATTCCAAGCCCCCTCCCCATCAGCTATTTGCAGTTCAAGCCTCCCCTTCCACTCAGCCCATTTCCAGTCCTAGCAACACCCCAACCCATTACCAGTCCTAGCCCCCCCCCCCGTCAATCAACTTCCAGTCCTAACCCCCCATCACCCCTTTTCAGTTTAAGCCCCCCGCTCCCCCCCTATAACCCTTTACCAGTCCTAACCCCCCATCAGCCCATTTCCAGTCAGCCCCATAGCCCATTGCCAGTCCTAAACCCCCCCATCAGCCCACAGCCCATTACCAGTCGTAACCACATCAGCCCACCTCAAGTCCTAACCCCCTCCCCATCAGCCCATTTCCTGTCCTAGCCCCCCCATAACCCATTATCAGTCCTACACCCCCCATCAGCCCACTACCAGTCTTAACCCCCCCATAGCCCATTACCAGTCCTAACCCCCCCTCACCCATCACCCCATTTCCAGACAGCCCTCATCAGCTCATAGCCCATTGCCAGCCCTCATCAGCCCACAGCCCATTGCTAGTCTTAACTCCACTCCCCCCCATAGCCCACTGCGTCTTAACCCCCCCTCCCCCGCCCACTGCCAGTCTTAACCCCCCCTCCCTAGCCCATTGCCAGTCTCAACCCCCCTCCCTCCTAGGCCCATTGCCAGTCTCAACCCCCCTCCCCCCCCCTCCATAGCCCATTGCCAGTCTTAACCTCCCTCCCTCCCCTAGCCCATTGCCAGTCTTAAACCTCCCTCCCTCCCTCCCTCCCTAGCCCATTGCCAGTCTCAACCCCCTCCTCCCTCCCTAGCCCATTGCCAGTCTCAACCCCCCTCCCTCCCAAGCCCAATTCCAGTCTGAACCACCCACCCTCCCTAGCCCATTGCCAGTCTTAACCTCCCTCCCTCCCTAGCCCATTGCCAGTCTTAACCTCCCTCCCTCCCTATGCCCTTGCCAGTCTTAACCCCCCTCCCTCCCTCCCTCCCTAGACCATTGCCATCTTAACCCCCTCTCTCCTCCCTAGCCCAGCCCTTGCCATTCTTAACCCCCCTCCCATCCGGCTCATGCAATAAAAAAAAAAAAAAGCTGCCCGCTGCCGCCGCGGCGGCATGGAGTGTCCCGCGGGGCTCCCTGCCTGGCGGGACTCTCCGGCGCTGCTCAGCCCCTCTCTGCCAGCTTGCAGAGACGCGAAGGGGAGAGAGAGTCTCCCTCGCGTCTCTCTTAAGCCGCAGGGGCAGATGGGAAATTTCCCATCAGCCCCTGCGGGCTTACAGAGACCCGAGGGAGACTCTCCCTTCGCGTCTCTGCAAGCCGGCAGAGAGGGGCTGAGCAGCGCCGGGAGAGTCCCGCCGGGCAGAGGGAGCCCCGCGGGACACTCCATGCCGCCGCCGCGGCAGCGGGCAGCTTTTTTTTTTTTTTTTTAATGTGCGACCTTCCCGCGTGCCAGCTGCAAGGCCTTCGCGTGCCACAGCTGGCACGCGTGCCATAGGTTCGCCATCGCTGACATATACCATCCCCCAAACCTACCCTTGTTGAAAAATGAAAACTCATTTCAAACAGGATTTTTTCCAGGTTTGATCTTAGTATCTTCCCTGTGACACTTTTTTCTCCTCAGGATTTCAACTTTTTACTAGGCTGCTTTTTGGAGTAATAGGTTTAGTTTCCTTGCAAACTCTAAACTCACTCCTACTTCATCTGTATATCTCCACAGACAGTATCATCCCTGGTCAACAAAGAATTTTGATCCTTAAATGTCAGACCCAGACGGCAGAGAGGACATGGAGAAAGCTTAGGTCAGTTGAATCTATAGGCAACTTTAAGAAATGCCACAAGTTCTATCATGAAAAGTTAACCAGGCAAAGGAAAATTATTATACCAAGCTAATCCATTATGCTGAAAGCCAATCAAAAAAAAAAAACTATTTTCCATCGTCTCTCAGCTCATCAGGCCTGTCCCTTCCTCTTACACATGGACTAACTTTGTACCCGCTTGGAACATATCAACAGGGTACACCAGAGAAATTGCAATGAGATCACAAGGTGTCTCATTCCTCCTCTGAAATCACCTTTATTCTACCAAGTGGTGTCATAAGGAATCTATAAGGTGGCAGGATAGCAGCCACAGCAGTAGTTCACATGACGATGCAAGTTTTTATACAATAAAGTCTTCTAGAACTTCATGTAGCGAAGAGCCAGAGACCTGGGAGTAAGCCAGTCTCGCCAACTGAGCACAGTTATAAAAGCTTCTAAAGGCCTGCTTTTGCCTCCTTATAGCTGCAGCTGTTCCATTGTCTGGTGAGAGAGCAGTTACTTACCTGTAACAGGTGATCTCTGGGAACAGCAGGAATAAGTCTTCACATATGGGTACGTCGGTACAGACGGAGTCTGCGCGGAAACGCTCCCCAGTGTCCAATCAGAACGCTTTTGGAAGCATCCCAACACGCCTGCGTGCTGCCTTCCCGCCTTTCCCAACTGCCTCTCCTCAGTTAAGTTTTAAAGCTGAGGCAAAGAGAGAGAGCAAGAAAGGGAAAGATAGAGATAGAGAAATGCAACTCCTAGGGGAGGTGGGTGGGTTGTGAAGACTTATTCCTGCTGTTCCCAGCAATCACCTGTTACAGGTAAGTAACTGTGCTATCTCCAGGAACAAGCAGGAATGAGTCTTCACATATGGGAACTCCCAAGCTAAGATGCCTGGAGGAGTCCCAGCATGTTGCGAGTTTGAGAGCCATGCTACCTAACCAAACCCCCAGGCATGCCAGGGATGGAGGGTAGGAGATGAGCTAAAAAGATGTGCTGTTGAACAGCTGGACCAAACAGAATGCCTAGATAGGCTCTGTGCAGGTGATATTTAGTGGTAATATTGAAAATCAATAAACCAATATGGACCTCACCTGGTGGCCTTGTAGAAGGGTATATGGAGGTTTGTGAGGATTTGTGAATATGAACTAACAGAATATCCCCAGGGGGTACATCAATGAAAGAAGAGGTAAACAACTGTGCAAAAAACAGGCTGAGGTAGAACCCTTAGGGTGAGAGGAACAATCCCAGTGGAACTGGGGTAGTTCAATGAGGTAGGAATGAGCGGAAAATGCGGAAGTCTTCATTGGATAAAACTGAAAACTCCTTTGACCTTAAGAGATCTAGTTCTTATAGGAGAGGGAGCTTCAAAGATCTCCATATCCAATAACAATAAGGATAGGAGTAATGAGGCATTGTAGCCTCTCATTTTCTGAAGATTCAGAAAAAAGTCCCTTGTAATGGAAAAGGAAAGTATGTGGAGGGCTTCAGGTGTATTCAAAACTGAAGGTCATGGTATAAAAACTCCTGAACTACCACAGGAAGTGGTTGATCATAGAGAACCCTAAGTATGCTGGGACAGCATGGAAAGGGATAGAGAGTATCTGTCGGTCCGTGGAGGAATATATATATGTAGGCAGACAGACAGAAAGAGTATATGACATATACCTACACACTATCATATATGGTAATCCATATCTATGGAGATAGGTAGATACAGATATATACATCACATATGTATATATATATATATATATATATAGAGAGAGATATGGGCATAGACATGCCGATGTCTATACACACACACACACACACACACATATATAAGGAAAAGCCCTCAGTAAAGTGGTATCACTCTTACAGGCAGAGTTGAAAAGAAGACTTATTGAGGAGGAAATCCTTAATAAGTAGTAAGAGAGATGCTGATACAGGAGAAAAGTCAAAGATAAGGGATGGTGACCTTATTGACAGCTGTTACTCCTCTGTGTAGTTCAGAGAACGAGGAGTAACTGTAGTACCTGTAAATCATAATCATCTCAAGAGCCCATTGAGCTAATAGATAGGATGTGTCCTTGAGAGGGACATATGTAAATTTTAGGATGGACCCGATGTAGATGCTTGTAGAGGTAAGAAGCAAACTACAGGATCTAAACCTCAAGAGGAAAAAAGGATTCAGGGAAGAGTTTATCAGCAACCCTACGGCTGTTGGGTTTGCTGAACCCGTTGAGGTTGTGGTTTCCTGAGCCTAGCTGGGTGATTCCCCTGCCTAGAAACATCTGTATGATGGGTAGAAGATGGATAAAACCTTCTCCCATTAGAGGAACAAAGCTTAGCAGTAGACTTTCTACAAACTGGGATAGAGGAAGGCGTAGACAAGCCTCTGAAAGCAATAGTGTCAGTAGTAAACTGAGCAGCCTGGAGTAAAGACTCCTTATTAAAGAGATTTTCTCCAGTGCAAGGAGCATTTCCCAGTGTATCTTGTACAGATTTGTCCAAGTCTGAAGCTTGGAGCTTCTTAGTACTCTTAACACGCCTCATTGCTGATTCTACAACCAGAGAATAATGAGGGAGTTGAGGCTTTTGAAAACCTGGAGAAGGGGGCACCTGGTATAGAAGATCAGTTGCCCTAGAAGGTGGGGACACCATTAAAGGAGTTTCCCACGTTCTAAATAGGAGATCCTGCAAGGTTTGATGCAAAGGAAACATGACGACTTCCCTTGTATTGCAGGGGATCTGCAGAGGTTCTGGATCCCCTGGTGCAGGAACCTGACCAGGTATAGAAATGGCAAGTAACTTTGCCATATCAAGCAGAAAGGCTTGAAAAGAAGTCTCCCTGGAGGGGAGTCCTCGAGGAAGAGGAGGAAGAACTAGATCTGTTGAAGAACTAGCTCTAGCAGCCACCTGTTCATTCAAATTCTCTGGAATAGCAGATCTGGAGGGGTGGAGCATCGGATTAACTTTGAAAGATAGTTGTGGGTACCGATGAAACCAGGTACCACAACTCGTCGGTAGCAAGTCGTACATGCTAGGGATCGATTCCAAAACTCGGTATGGAAGGAAGTGAGCTGTCTAGCATGGGAGGTACCGACACCGATGTCGATACCGGTACCGTCGGTGACACCGATATATGAAGATCAGTCTGTAATGGCACTATCGATACCGTGGTAACCGAATGTGGCAGACCTTGATCATCGGTGGAATGTCTACGGTACTGTCTGAAGTCGGTACCAAGATGAGTCGGTACCCAGTCATCCAGACTAGAGATCGATTCTAGACTCGGTATCGAAAGAAGAGAGTCTATCGATGCATATCTGGAGGGTACCGACGTGGATACCAGCATCGGTACCGGGACCGATGTGGGAAGATCGGTCGGTAGCGGCTCTAGCAGCAACGAAGATACCGAGAGCGCTCGACTGCGATCATCGGTGTGGAATGTTTCATCCAGCACCATTGTCGATGCCGGGGTACCAGCACCGCTCAAAGCAGATACCACCACCGTGCATGGCTCAGGCATGTTCACCGAGTTAAAAACCCCGGGAACAACCTGAAACCCCGTTAGTGCTTCGGAGACAGAAGCCTCCCACCGGGGTTTTAAAGCCAAAATGTTCTCAGGGGCAAGCCGAAAGGCATCTCTATGAAGGACATGAGATCTACCACCCGAGGACTGGCTAGTCTTTACAGACTTTTGTTTGGTTACCTGATCCTGCGAAAAAGAAGATGGAGCTGGTCCCCTCAGGAGTGGGGGGAACGGCGTATCGAGTTGAGCTCGATGCTGAAAACTTCTTGCAGAGATAGAAGTGCAGGAGGGACAGTCCAGCGGATTATGTTCAGGTCCCAAACATGAAAGGCACCAATTATGGGTGTCTAAAAGTAATTTGGTAGTGCCACAGTTAAAATACTTTCTAGTGGCTAGAATTTCCATGAGGGAAATGTAGAGGCCTAGCAGGCCAAAGCCTGTCAGGCACCAAATAGGAACAAATTTCCTACAGAAGGAAATATCTGTAAAAGAAAAGAAGAAGAAAACACCGGCGGTACCGGTGCGTCGAGGGAAGGAAGACGCGACCACAAGAAAAAACAAAAAATAAAGGAAGAATTTTCTGCGGTGACAGGACAACGTCCTGCCGGCTCCGCGGAAAAATGAAAACTGAGGAGAGGCAGTTGGGAAAGGCGGGACTGGAGGTGAAAGAGGGTGAAATTTGAGTGGACAGAGGCAGAAAAGAAAGAAATGGAGGAAAGAAATTAAAGGGAATAGCAGTGTGTTAGAGCAGGGGCTCTCAACATAGTCCTCGGGATACACCTAGCAAGTCAGGTTTTCAGGATAACCACAATAAATATGCACGAGATAGATAGGCATGCAGATCTCCATCATGCATATTCACTGTATCAAGCTGCTCTCCTACAGGGCATGTTCTGCTGAGGCTGACAGACAGCACGCCGAAGAGGATGGGACTGCATGAGAAAAGTCAAAGGCATGGACTGGGTTAAGAACCTCTGTGCTAGAGAAAGGTGTAGAAAGGGAATGGAGGAAGACAGGCGGAGAGAGGACAAATGAACAGCAGGCACTGGAAAAAGAGTTAGCAGAAGAGAGAAACTGGGACCAACATGATTGGAAAAATAAAATGCCCCGACAACAAAGATAATACGTTTTTTAAAAAAGTATTTTATTTTGAATTGCAATATGCTAGTTTTGGGAAAATATGTATTGTGGATAGTTTTATACTGTGTTCAGTACAAGAGGAAATGCATTCCTGTCTTTAAATTTCCAGCGTTGCCATACCTGCTGAGTTTGAACTTGGAGCAGGACACTGGGCTTGATGGACCTTGGTCTGACCCAGTATGGCATTGCTGCGTCTCCAAGAAGTCAATTTGTGTCTTCATATTTCTATTTCTCATTTGTGGTCTATTGTTCTCCATTTGGCGAGGGTCTGTGTTCTTTGCACATGACCAAGTTACAGTATTAGCATGTGGTTTCTGTGCAGAGATCTGTCGCAGTCCATCTTGTTCTGCTTTATCAGTAGTAGGTGTATAGGTGATCTAGGACCCAATGAGATATCTGCAGTGCTACCTTGGTATAGGTAAAGGTTTTTATTGTTTGAATCATAGGAGTTAGTGCTACTATGGTACGGCAGGTTTACTACATGGGTGAGTGGGGATTCTTTTCAGGTTGTATGTTTTCACAATGTGCGTGGCAGTGGAGAAATTTATGCTGCTGTTACTCAGATGACACGAGAATCAGAGTATTTTTAATATGGTGATTTCTATGGAGAAATAGCCAAGTTCTGATCTGCACATGTTTGGGGAGGTAGGGTTTTTGTGAATGCAGAACATATTTATATTTAAATTTATAACTGTTATACCGCGAAAGAATGTTCTACAACAAGGGGGTGAGGCTCCAAAAGAGTAGACCCAAGAAATATCAGGAAATTTCTCTTCTTTTAAAAGGGTGGTGGATGCAGGGAACCTCTTCTCATTGGAGGTAGTGGAGACAAACAGTAATCCTTGAGGTAAGCCTAAACTATCTCAAGTACAGAGGATCCATAGCTGCAGAGTGGGAGGAAGTCAGAGATCAACTTGCAGGGCTATCACAAGGGGAGAAAAAGCAGGACAAACCTTGAGGGGGCACCAGGGTGACATTGCCAGTCAGCGAGTCTGAAAGGGAAAGGGGGGCTCCAAAATCAATCCTTAACCTGGATGCCGTTTCATGCAGTAACTGCCCTGTCAACTTGTGTCTATGAACTTGCATCAGGAACGAAGCTAGACATACGAGCTGGCCCTAATAGTCCCCATTTTACATCCTAAATGATGCATTTAATTTTTGTACATATTCAAATCAGTCAGTGGTGCACATTGTGTGTTCCCTCTTGTGATTTGTAAGACAGCCCGCCAGTCCTTGTAGTTCATTACCGTACTATACAGCGTCTCCTGCAGCCGAGACTTACCATCAGCGATGTCAATCAGGTCCTCCAGCTCCTGCTGTAGACGCAGCTCCTTCACGGCCTGCAGCACTTCATGCCTTTGACTTTTCTCATGCAGTCCCATCCTCTTCAGCGTCCTGTCCGTCAACCTCAGCAGAACACGCCCTGTAGGAAAGCAACGTGATACAGTGAATTGACATGCACCCCGTGCTTCCCTGGTCTCAAGGTGGAGAGGAGAAAGAAAAGTACCAGAAAGGTGAAGAACTGGACTATTTGGTGGGAGCAGGGGGGGGCTTGGGCCTGAAGACTATTACCTTCGTTTGAAGTGGGGGAGGAGGGGGGCCTCCTTAAACCCCACATGGCCACTTTAACATATGAGCACTAAATAGTATATCCTGTGTTAATACCCAAATGAGAGCAGTGTAATATTCTGAATAAGGATTCCCTGATCTGCATGCGCACTGGAAATAATGCCTTACTGTCCGCATCAGAGTCTTGGTACACAGGTGATCACTACTGTGATCAACAGAGACACTGTTTCATCTTATTACCAGTCTTCCTATAATTGCAAACTATTCTCTTCTTTCACCTATTACTCCTCTCTAAATCCTTTATATATCTAAAAATAAATTAAATTTCCTCTTGTACTAAACAAAACGCAGACGTTAATGATGCACATTTCCCAGAGCTGACATATTCCAGTTAATAAATTCAAAATAAAAGAATATTTTTCTGCCTTTTGTTGTTTGTGCATTTTATTTTTCAGTTGCAATTGCTCCAGTCACTTTCTTCTGGTTTCTTTGTGTCTTCTGCTAACTCTACATTGTCTGCTGTCCATCTGTCCTTTCTTCTCTCTTCTAGTTTTTTTCCATTTTCTCTCTACATCTCCTTTAACATACTGATCTTTCTCCTTTTGCTCTTTCCTCCATTTCTTTCTTTATTCCTTTTTCATCCACTCAAATTTTACTTCTCCATCCTCAATCCCCACTTACTCTCCCATTACCCGGGCCAGTTGTAGATTTTTCTTTCCTCCCACAAAATATTTTCCCCCCTTTCCATCCTCATCCCCCCCCCCCAGTCCCATACAATTCTAGTCCTCCCCCAGCATCAGCTCCTTTCTAGTTCCAGCTCCACCCAGCATCCACTCCCTTCTAGCCCCATTCTCCGCCCTCCCCCCCCCCCGCGCATCGGCCCATTTCCAATCCTAGCTCCCCTGTTTGGGGGTGGGGTGGAGCTCCGTGGTTTTAGTTATTGGTTGTAGAGACAGTTTGGAGGTAATGGAGCAGTTGCAGGGGATAGTTTTAGGTTGTGGGGGCAGTTTAGGAGTTTGAGAAAGAGATCAAGGAGAGGTACTTTGAGAAGAGCAATTTCCCTACTGCTATGTCCCAGCTTCTGTAGAAAAGTAACTTATACAGTGAAACTTTTTTTCATATAAAAATGCAGTGGACCATTTTTGGGGGAGGGGGAGGGGGAGAGGCGGCCTTATTGGTCTGAAACCCCCAGTCCAATTTGGCTTATTTTCTAACTCGTGTATTTTCACTAGTTAGTCTCTTAGCCACATTTCATCCCATTCTGTTTCATTATCTAAGTTATTTTGCCCCAAACAGATGTTTCTTGATTTCTGTAGTATAATTCTAACTTCCACTGGGTTGGAAAGAATTTAAAAAAAAAAAAAGAAAAAAAAAAGAAAAGAGGATTCAAAACTGGCAGCCTTTCATACTGTACATATCAGGCCTCTACTGTAGATTTGGCATACCCAGCAAAAAGCAATGCGGTCTGCTAGATGTGAAATGCATTATGAAGTCCCATTGCCTAAACTACACATTTAATTTGAATAAAGTTTAAACACAGATTTTCGGCAAAGGTTTAACTACAGGATTCCATATGCAGTCGATTTGCCAGCATTCTTTGTTTTGTACTGACCTCTAGTGGTGACATGCATAATATTGGTCTTAAAAAGCACTGAAAACAATTGTCCCAAAACCCAGGGTTCCAATCTGAAATATGTTTAGAATACATCACAGTTTTTTAGCTATGTGCCTAAGTTTATATGACCTGAAGAGAGACATGCAGTTGGAATGATGTTTGGATTGACACGCACACTCTACAAAATACAAGTGTATGCGCATAAAATAAAACTGGGAAAATATTTCCATAGCTCTGTGAGTTTGTGAGTGAAGGAAGCATTTTAAACATGGTAGGAGTTGCTCTACTGGTACTTGCTAAACCCATGGAAAGGTCTGATCAAGTTTCTTGGAAATAAGTGTATATTTATGAACCTAAGCAGTTCTTAGAGTTTCTCAATACGAGTTTTCTCTAACACTGTGGTCTTAGATGAGTCACATTCTAGTGAAAATGAGATAGTGCGTGAACAGTAAAATTGTAGGACATGCTGATGTCCTGTCATTTTATTTAATTAACATTTCTTATTTACCGCCTTTCATATCATCAAGGCAGTTTACATTGAACAAACTGAAATTAAATTGAACAACTGTTCAAAGTAATTTCAGTTTGTTCAATGTAAACCGCACTGATGCAGAATAGCACGGTATATAAGAGAATGTAAATAAATAAAATAAATTACATTGAATGGGGCATTATAACTTGGAGATAACTATTTTACAGGGAACATGGGCAATGGAGGGTTAAGTGGCTTACCCAAGACCACAAGGAGCACCTGTGGGACTAGAAACCCCAGTCCTTCCAGCCCAAAGTTCCTGCCCTTTGGTGGGATTTATTTATTTACTTGTTTTATTTAAGATTTCTTTTATACCGCACTATTTGTCATCAGTGCGGTTTACATTGAAACAATATAACACTGGTCAGATATATCAGACCTATTTTACAAATAACAGGAGTATTAACATGGAAGTAATCAGGGAAATCATATACATTTGATTTGAACCCCTGACCTTCTGGCCTGAGGTAACTTGCCCCAACCACTAGGCTACTCCTCCCTCCATAACTTTTCTTCTGGATAAAAGAGCTCCTTAAATGTTTTTGCACTGAACCCTCCCAACCTGCTGAAAGGAAAGGTCCCATGTAGTTCTTCTGGCTTATAAAAGGCCTCCTAACTCATGCAAAAGATGTGTGCATAGGCTACACAGGCTTTTCAAAGTATGTCCACATTTTCCCTTGGCAAATTACCGCATGGAAAAGTACCCATATATATTTACACCTGCTCTTTGGTATACAAAAGCAAATTTTCTGTCACAAAACTCCTAGTCATTCCCAACAATGAAAGAAATAAAAATATCAGCAGAGGAAGGACACCAGAAGAATAGGCCTTTAAGAATATCTTTCTGTAGTTAAATCCCAAGATCTTTGTGAGGTTCCAGCTCTCTATCAACATATTTCCTTCAGCACCCTCTTCATAACCAATTTTTTTCTCCTTGGAAGATAAAACACACTGGTGGAAATGGGGTTAGCCTTGAATACAATTTTAAGATCCTCTGGGAAACTCTCTTTACCATCTCAGGTGCTGAGATAAGAGGACTTAGGGAAGCTCCCATAGTACCATCAAGTTCTCCAGCCAGCATCAAGAGGGAAACACTAAGATTTTCAACTCCTGACAAGCTCATCGACAAAGTGCCTGTGAAGGACTCCCGCCCAGATTGAGAAGACTCGTTCTACCCAATCTCTGGCATCACTCCTGTGAGGCTCAACAGTTCCATAAATTGGCTATGCTCCCTGCTGCATGACAAACTGCTCCATCAGTCCCTTAGAGGGAAATATCTGAGGTTTCCCCTTTCGTTTTTCCATCGCAAGGTAATCATGCTGAGGAAATGGTAACCAATTCAGATGAATCTACTAGCTGCCATTTTGGATCCTCTTGCAAGTCATTATTAAAAAGATTTTGTTTGCTGTTAAAAGGGTGGAATAAACATCTGAATAATCAGCAGGTATTAAATTCGTCTTCCCCAAGCACAAAACCTGCATGTTTTTGTGACTGTTAATTGCTTTAGGACCACAGTTCCCCCCACTCCACTTTCTCCCCAGCAACAGTAAGATTTTGGATAGGACCAGAAAATAACTGTTAGGTAGATAGTATACTAGGTCTACAGTGTCTCTGGCAAGCCAAATTAAACAGTAAGCCCCCATACAAGAGTTTTGAAAGGATGGGGGGGGGGTCCAACTCAAAAAGATCCAGAACTGCAAGTGAGCCCTCTTTCCTTATAACATAAGAGCATAATATGTGTCATACTGGGTCAAACCAAAAAGGCCCATCAAACCCAGTATTCTGGCCAGTCTAGGTCACAAGTACCCATCAGGATCCCAAAGGTAGAAAGATTCCATGTTACTTATTCCATGTGCTTAATTTATTCTCAAATCACATGGTAGCAGCACATATCCTGGTGCACTATCAAACTGATGCAATCACTCTATACCTATGTATAAATCAACATTACCTTGCTTTCCTCTGCAGACATAGCCATAATCACAGCTTGGCTTGCTCCCTTCATGACTAGGAGCGCAACCCAGAGAGAGACTTCACCTTTCAATGCAGCATTAACCTTCCCCCTACTCCTCAAACACATGGTGCAAAAATAAGACAAGGCAGTCATTTCATAAAAGTTATTCCATGTGTATGTGCCACATGCACATAAATGGCCTCACAAAATACCAACTGATATAAAAGCACATGCTTTGGCAGGAGGGGACATATTTTGCCAGAGAATGTGTACATGTGTGGAGTGCACAAGTCCATGTCTAGATTATAATATATTTTTCAAGTATGCATGTAAATTAAGTGCAGACATTTATATCAGCTCCAGGGCTGGTGGAAATGTCTGTGCCTTCAATGTAGTTGCATGTTAGGCCACTTTCACAAGTATTTTATGAAGGCACATAAAACTATTTTATAAAGTCAAGTAGGTTCCTAACATAGGCACCTTAAAATGAGTTTTATCTAGGTGCCCGCTTATAAAATTACCCTCTACGTGAAAACAAGAAAAATGCCCAAACCTACCCAAAGGTCAACATCCATCCCTGGTCCAGAAAAGGTCCTTAAGATAAGACTTGGGTTTTCCACAGGGTCATCTATCCCCTTTCCCTCTCCTCACTCACGAATCCTTCCCTAAACCTCTGTCACCCTTTCTTCCTTCTCAGAGGTCACTGAAGAAGGAACAGCACAGCTCCTCTCCAACAAACTTGCTACTTGCTCCTCTGATCCCATTCCCACTGGTCTAAGCTCTCTCTCTCTCTCTGTTCTGCTGTCATCCCTTTCATTTGTCATGTCCTCAACCTATCGCTTTCCACTGTAACTGTTCCTGCAGCCTTCAAAATATGCTGTGGTTATACCTCTCCTCAAAAAACCCCACCACAAAGAAACCCAACCTCCTTCACTAGACCCTACTTGTCCTTCTAATTAATCGGCTCATCTCCCTCCTTCCCTTTGCTTCTAAACTACTCGAAGGAGCGAATCATTGCCATCGTCTTGACTTTCCCCTCTCAAACCCTTCTTCATCCACTGCAATCTGACTTTTGTCCTCTACACTCTACAGAAACTGCCCTTGCTAAAGTCTCCAGAGACTTGTTCCTCACCAAATCTGAGGGCCTTTACTCCATCCTCATCCTTCTTGACCTTTCTGATGCTTGTAACACTGATGATCACCACCTTCTCCTCGATATCCTTTTCTCACTTGTATTTGGAGGCTCTGTTATGTCATTTTTTTCTTTTCTCCCCCATCACACATTTAAGTGTATGTTCTGGTGCATCTTGCTCTACTGCCATCGCACTTTCATTTAGTGTACTTCAGGACCACTGTTCCCTCTAAGCTGTGCGTGTGTGCGCGCACGCACACACACCTCGCCGAGCAAGCGCACATACAACAGAGCACACAAAAATTATGGTTCTGATTCTGATAGAAAACACAAACGTCTTAAAATTTAAAAGTTGTGATTGTAATTACTAGAAATTTTCCGCTTCATTTAGTAACTGTCTATTTTCATTTAATTTGATTAAAATCAATGTGGTGTACATACTGTACTCTGATGTGTAGTCAAATTTTAACATATATAACTCCGAGTGCAGTTATGTGGCGCACAAAAATTTAACCTTCCTTCAAAAGCTGCACAGCTGATATTTTATGCGCACACAGCCTACAGAAAATTAGAGGGAACATTGTTCAGGACGTCTCCTTTTCTCTATCTACTCCAAGTCCCTTGGTGTCCTCATCTCCTCCCATGGTTTTCAGTACCATCTTTATGTTGATGACTCTCAGATCTACCTCTCTATACCTGAAAGCTCTCCAGGACTCCAGACCCGCATCTGAGAATATTTATCTGACATTTCTGCCTAGATGTGCTACTGCTGTCTGAAACTGAACATGGCTAAAAACAGAGTTTATCTTTCCCCCTAAACCCATATCCCCCTTCCTCCTCGCTCTACTCATTTCCTCGGCTTGCAACCTTGGGGTCATCCGATTCTACTCTCTCCTTCTCTACAGTTTACCAACAAACATACAGCAAAAACCTGTTTCTTTCTCCAGCACATCAGCAAAATTTATCCTTTCCTTTCTAAACACACCACCACAGTGCTTATCAAATTTTTATCCCTGATCCCATTTTAACAAGCGAAAATTAATAGATGATAAAGTCAAATTAACAGATCTCCAGCCTCCTTCCCCTCCCTCCACTCCTCTAAAGCAGGAAGGCAGCAGCAACAACAGTAGTGGCAACAGCAGCAGCAGGGTCCCTAGTGTCAGTGTGCAGTATCTGCTTACAGACCTCAGTACTCAGCCTGGGTTTCCAGCCTCACTGGAAGCTTACCCAGTGAAGAAAACCCCATGATCTGGCCACAATACCACGGCTCTTTCGGTCTCTGGTCCCTCAAACAGTGAGAAATAAGCAGAGTAACACAAAACACAATCACACACAAAGTGCTACTTTCTTTGAGCTCAGAGGGAAAACAACAGACGGTCTATGGACTCAGCACAGTTCCACGTCTGTTGGATTCAAATTCTTCCTCCTGAGAAGCTCTTTTTATTAAAGAAAACGGGGAAGTAACACAGTCAATCATAACATAAGGTGTCGCTAGAGTTCTTTTTAGAGTAAGAGCCGATTACATTGTATTAAATAAAAATTACTTGATTATGACAGAATTATTTATAATTGCAGAGTTGCAGAAATTATGCTGTGCCAGCAGGGACCTATAGTTGACTGTACAATGAACTATGGTTGCACAGTTCATAGCCTATGTTTACTCTATATACTTGCGTTAACAATGTTCCCAAACTATTTTTAAAAAAAACAGTTACACAGAACTCATCATATTATCCTATTCTATTTAAGAGGAAGTAGGTGAAAGGACAAACTTCTGAGAACATTTTAGAGATCTGCATCAAGAAATTCATCTCTCTTTAATTACATATTGGGGATTCTGGTATCCCTTTTACCTGTCCATTTCTGCACCCAGGAGGAGCAAGGGACTATGAATGTCCACTGGCTCACAGGCCATATGCAGATTGGTGACTTGGCATTGATCACAGTGGAAGTCCAGAAAGATGGGAAATTTATTTTATTTATTTAACTGTATTTATATCCCGCTTTTCACCGGGTCAAAGCGGTGAGACACATAACGGGGGGGGGGGGGAATCAATAGTAGGGGGGCCATCACCGGGGGCTCAACATTGATGATTTTGGGATGAACATAGAGACGGACAGGACAGCACAGTTACTGGTCTGAAGCTCTTGAAGAGAAATAGGGGGAGGGGGTTCCCATTCAGAGATGTTCCTGGAATAGGACGGTTTTTAGCTGCTTTTTGAATGATGGGAGATCACCGTTGTTCCTGATGTGGTTTGGCAGAGAGTTCCAGAGGGATGGGGCATAGAGTTCAAAGGCTCTGTTGCAGGTCCGTTGTGTTGCCTTGGTTCTTTTGTGGGGGACGGCAATGGAGCTGTTGGAGGATTGTCTGGTTGTTCTTCTGTGGGTTGGGAGAGACAGTAGGGTGTGGAGTGGGGTGCCTTGTGTTTGGTGGATGGTTTTGTGGGTGAGTAGGAGAGCTTTGTACTTGATTCTTGCTTCGATGGGGAGAATATGAAGGTCTCTCAGAATTGGGGTGATGTGGTCCCGTTTCTTTGCATTGTGAATTATTCTTGCCGTGGTGTTCAGGGCAGTTCGGAGGGGATTGGTTTGTGTGGCAGGTAGGCCATGGTAGATTATGTTGCAGTAGTCCAGATGAGGGAGTGTCAGAGCCTGCATTACTGTCCTGAAGTCCTGCGGTTCGAGGAGAGGTCGGAGACGTTGTACCATTTTTGCCTTGTGGAATACAGTTCCAGTGGTCTTGTTGATTTGCTGCTTAAGGGTTAGGGCTTGATCAATGATAATGCCGAGATATCTTATGTGTGGTTGTATTTGAATTTGCGTGGTTCCCATGGTGAGGTGAGTGGGTGGTTTGAAGTCTGGGTCTTTTGTCACTATAAGAGCTTCGGTCTTCTTTATGTTAATGGATAAGTTGTTCTCTTGTAGCCAGTTGGATACGTCGGTGAAGCAGGCTGATAGCTGGTCGTTTGTTGGGTCTGTGGTTGTAATTGGGGCATAGAGCATTATGTCGTCGGCGTATATGTGGAAGTTGACGTTGTGGGTGCGTATGACTGAACAGAGTGGACGGAGGTAGATGTTGAAAAGCACGGCTGATAATGTGGATCCTTGAGGTACTCCTTGATGTTGCCGGAAGGGGGGTGAGGTTGAGGTTTTGGTGCGGATCAGTTGCTGTCGGTTGGTTAGATAGGACCTGAACCATCGGAGTACAGTATCTTTGATCCCAACTGTTTGGAGTCTGTGGATGAGGGTGTCATGGGAGATGGTGTCAAAGGCCGCCGATATATCCAGGAAAATCAGGATGTATCCGGAGTGTTTCTCTTGGGTTCCTATGATGAGGGTGTTCATCAGTGTGGTCATGAGGGTCTCGACTCCATGTAATGGTCGGAATCTGTGTTGCTGCGGATCCAGTATGTTGTTGACATCCAGGTGTTCTTGAAGCTGACGTTGGACTATCTTCTCGATTATCTTTGCGGTGAGTGGGAGGCTCGCTACTGGTCTGTAGGAGGTGGGGTCTAGGATCTAGGTTGTGCTTTTTTAGGGTTGGTCAAATGATTGTGGTCTTGAGGGCGTCTGGCATGTGTTCTTGGGTAAAGGATTCGTTTACGATGTGGGTTAATGGTGCACTCAGGTCTTCTTTGGTTTTCTTTATCCAGTTGGTAGGACAGGGATCCAGCGGGGAGGTGGGAGTGTTCAAGCAGGAGATGGTGGAAGATATTTCTTCTTTTGAGGTTGTGTCGAATGTATTCCAGTCTCTGTTCAGGATGGGGCATGAATTTGTCTTGGTTGTTTCAGCATAGTGATGTGAGCTTTGTGGTTGCTGAAGCTGTTTGTATTGTCGGGCTAGAAGATCAGGGGGGATATCTGGCAGCTGGTCGGAATTACTGGGTGCCCTTGTTAGTTTTTTGACAATTTGGAAGAGCTCTCGAGGTTTATTTATGGCTGTTGTGATGATTTTGGTGTGGTAGGTTTTTTTGGCGTTGTCGGTTTCTGCGTGGTACGCATTGAGTTCATAGAGGTATTTTGTTTTGTCTCTTTCGCTTTTGGTTTTTCTCCATTTCCTTTCGGTTCTTCTAAGTCTGGTCTTCAGTTTTCGGAGACTGGGGGTGAACCATCGTGCTTTTGAGGAGATGGGTCTGGTATTGGTTTTGTTTCTAGTTGTGCTGGCTGCTGAGGAGATTGTGGTATTCCAGTTGTGGATCAGGTCATCAAGGTTGTTGGAGTTTGTGTGTAGGTTTGGCAGGGTTTGCGTTAGGAAGTCTTCCTTGTGGAATGCTTTGAATCTCCTTGCGTGGTGTTCGTTTTCTCTGTTATTTTTGAGTTGATAGGTGTGGGATATGTTGATGATGTAGTGGTCTGACCACGGTACTGGTGAGATTGTCGGTCTTCTGTATGAGGAGGCGGTTTGGGAGTTTAGAAATATGAGGTCAAGTGTGTTTCCTTTTTCATGTGTTGGTTCTTGTATGATCTGTGTCAGGTCCATTGCTGTCATGGCGTTGAGGAAGGTTTCTGCTTGTTTTTCCTGGAGAGATGGGAGGTTGAAGTCTCCTAGGATAATTTGTTCCTTCGAAGGGCTGGTGCTTTCGGAGATGAGGTGTAGTATCTGTGGTAGGTCGGTGGTTGTGGTGGGTGCACGGCCATGCTTCTGTGACCCCATCCGCCGATATGACATGACCGCGTTTGGGAACCACTGCACTTCTGAGGCCCTTATCCATTCTTTAGTCACTTCCTGCCTTGCATATTGTAAGCTGCTCCTCACTGGTCTCCCCCTGAATCATCTCTCTCCTCTTCAATCTGTTCAAAACTCGGCTGCATGGCTTATCTTCTGCCAGTGTCTCTATGCTCATGCAACCCCTCTTCTCAAATCACTTCATTGGCTCCCTATGTTTCTGCATCCACGTCAAACTTCTCCTACTGACCCTATAAGTGCCTTCATTCTGCAGCTCCCCACTACCTTTCCTTTCTTACCTCTACACTCCTCAGGAACTCCACTCTTCTGGCAGATCCCTTTTATCTGTGCCTTTCTTTGCCACCGTCAACTCTAGACTTCATTCAATCCACCTCGTGTTCCATATGCCTGGAACACACTACCCAAGTTAGTTCGTCGGGCTCCATCTCTAGCCCTATTCAAATCCAGGTTAAAGAAAACACCTCTTCAAGGCTGCTTTTGGATCCTGATCGCCTTATTCTCTGTTTTACAACCAGTGTGTATCTTTATCATTCCCTTAGAGTCACACAAGTCCCCAGTTTGCCGAGTTGTCCATCTTGATTAGATTGTAAGCTCTGTTGAGAAGGGACTCTTGCATGTATATGTACAGCATTGCATATGCTTTGTAGCACTATACTGTATAAATGAATAGCAGTAATAGTAGAAAAGGAACCACAAGCAAAGCTCTAAAAAAGACAGAGAACATTTTTAATTCTTCTACATACAGAATGAAGTGTAATTTCAATCAGTTCCACAATGGGTTGCAGTTTCGGTCCTTTCATCAAAATTACAGAGCTTGCTGGAGTAGCACTGTAACTACTGACTACATCTCCCAGGTCAATAGCATGCTGGGCAGGGAGGGCTCTCTAGTCCCCACGATGGCCTGCAGGGTTCTCCCTCCAAATGCATCATCTCATTGCCACAAGGCACTGCAGGTGCAGTCATTGCAGGAGCAAGCCCTCAGTTTTAGCTGGGCTTTGTTTTTTCCTTCATTTTGTCTCTTGTAAATTACTTTTGTTTTGCACTTGTTTTTGTCTGTATTGTTTTGATGTGTTTCCCCATTTTATCTATTTTTGGGAATCGCATAGATATTTTATATTTTGATTTGTGGTATATCAAGTGAATAAACGCATACATAAATTTTTGTATCACCACCTATTTTTTACAAGATACAGGATGATATGCTTTTAAGATGCCTGAAGACTGACAAACAACCAGACTGCATATCGACCATTCAGGCCTCCATACAGACTACATCAGCTTTGCTTTGCTGCCTGTTCACGTAGAGGCACATTCAGACATGTGCGTCCCCGGGCTGACCAGCTGTCTAGACATACGGATAGCCCAGGGATGCACCCGATTCTGATCCCGTGGGAGCTAGATGTCCCCTTGAGAGCAGAATCGCAGCACACTGGCTGGATGTCCAAGGAGGTACCCCGATTCAGGCACCCCGGAAGTCCAACCACTTCCTTGGCTAACTCAGCCAGGCTGACAAGGCATCCTGTTGCCATGCCACGATCACTGACTGCCCCACAACATTCTTTCCCCGCAGCCCAACCCCCGATCGGGCCTCCCATGGCCGGGGTCGGGCTGCAGAGGAACCTTCTGCACCCCTTGGCCTATAATAGCTAATGAGGCACTTTATATTCTTAAATAAGGCTGATAATTGTTATATAGTTATGTTTGATTAAAACGCCTCTTCAATAAGACTGAAAAGATACAAACCTATAATATTAATAAAACCACTTAATTCATCTTTCATCTATCAACTTTTCCATATGTATAATTAAAATCTGAAGATTAAAAACAATCCCAATGGCATACCCCATATAATTTATCTGTTATTTATTATTTATATTAATAGCCAATATCACTATAGAGTCTGTCACCTTAGAGAACTGTCCATCTTAAAGAACTACTAAAATAGACTGCTACTGCTGGAAAGAAATCTGCACTTGTACGTATTTACTTCTGGGAAATTCTCCAAATCTTGGTGAAAAGGTAATTCTTTGGGTTAAAGCTAATAAAAATTTGTGCATTTCAGAATCTAGTGTATTTGTTAACTCAGTCAGGGTCTAGTATCAGCAGAGAGCTTTTAATTTTAATCAAATCAGAGTATAGCTTAGTATAGAAGGAAGAATAGGGTAAATATTCTTTGAATTGAAAAAAATAAATTGTTTCTAGAGATCCTTACAAAGAGGTCTTCCAGTTAGGAGGCAATGTTAAGCAAACAACTTAAATAGCTGAACAAAACCTAAAACTAAGATGCAGACAACAGTCTAGCAGCAAGATGGTGGCTATCCAGTCTTTTGCATAGAGTGTCACATGTACAATTTTCTCTCAGTTGGTGAGGGGTCTTACGTGTGCACTAGGTGCAAGGAGCTCTTTGTTCTCAGGGAACGAGTCCAAACTCTGGAGGCTAGAGTAGCAGACTTGGAGGACATAAGACAGAGAGGTACATAGACGAGTCCTACAGGGACGTAGTACTGAAGTCCCACCTCCAGTCTGGCAGCTTCAGTTGTCATGGAGGAGAGCGGTCACGTGAAAGAAAGGCATCACCTTGGTGCGGCAGAAAGTGATCCCGGAGCTAGGACCTATCCACCAGAAGAGGTAAAACCCTCTCGCACCAAACATATTTTTCCAGGGCCATGTGCCCATGAGGGAAAAGTAAGGTCGGCTATTATAATCAGCGATACGACAATTGGGCATGTAGACAGTAGGTGGCTAGTGGACACGAGCATCGCTTCTATTCTGTCTGCCTGGTGCGAAGGTAGCAGACCTCATGCGCCACCTAGACAAGGTTTTAGAAAGTGCTGGGGGGGAGGGGGGGGGAGTCTGCTGTCTTCGTACATGTTGGGACCAATGACATAGGAATGTGTGGGAGGGAGGTTCTGGAGGCCAAATTTAGGCTTTTAGGTAGGAAGTTCAAGGGTAGCATTCTCTGAAATGCTTCCCGTCCAACACGCAGGACCCAAAACGCTGGCAGAGCTCGAGTCTCAATGCATGGATGAGATGATGGTACAAAGAAGAGGGTTTTGGGTTTGTTAGCCACTCCCTTCCCCAGAATGTTGCCAAGTTCCTTTTTCAAATGGAAGGGCTCCACCTTAACCAGGATGGAACCAGGCTACTTGCATTAACCTTTAAAAAGGAGATAGAGGAGCTTTTAGACTACAAAATACAAGAAAGTTAACAGTCGCCTAAGGGTGCATGTTTTGGAAAGATGTATGCTTGAAGGATGCTAGCAAAAAAGGGAAGTTAGGACATCTCAGAGTGGTTCCAATAAAGATAAAAGTAACCCAGATGCCCTTAATTACAAAGCTGAAAGATTCCAAATTACCCGTATCAACTGATTACCAGATTAATATGAATAAAGGCCAACCTCTAAAATGCCTCTATGCAAATGCTAGAAATCTAAAAAAATAAGATGGGAGAGCTAAAATATATAGCACTAAATGAGAGGTTAGATATGATTGGCATCTCAGAGACTTAGTGAAGAAGGACAACCAATGGGACACTGATACCTGAGTACAAACTATATAATATAATAATGATAAGGAATATCAAATAGGTGGAGGGGTTGCGCTCTATGTGAGAGAGGGCATTGAGTCACATAGGATTAAGGAAACAAAATACACTATAGAATCTCTACGGATAGAAATTCCATGAAAAAGGAGGCGGCAATGGCGGTGGGGGTTGTACTACTGACCGCCTGGCCAGAAAGAACAGATGGATGATGAATGCTAAAAGAAATCAGTGAAGCTGACAAAAGTAACACAGTAATAATGGGTGACTTCAATTACCCTGGTATTATTGACTGAGTCAGTCACAGCAGGACATACTAGAAATATAAAAGTTTCCAGATGAAATAAACGACTGCTTCTTGGAATAGCTGGTTCATGAACCAACAAAGAAGAAGCTATTTTGGATCTACCTTAGTGGAACACAAGATTTGGTGCAAGGGATAAGGGTGCTGGGGCCACTTGGCAATAATGATCATAGCATGATTGCTTTTGATTTAATAAATGGAAGAGGGACAGCAAGGAAATCCACAGTACTACCTTTTAACTTTCAAAAGGGAGACCATGATAAAATGAGGAAATATTGTTAAGAAAAAAACCTAATAGGAGCAGATGCAAAGGTTAAAGATTTACATGCAGCATGGGCATTGTTTAGATGTACTATGTATGCCATGCTTTAAGAAAAGTGGAAGAAAGGCCAAAAAAACAGCCAGCATGGTTTAAAGGCGAGTTCAGAGACACTGATGTAGCAAAAAGGCATCTTTCAGAAAATGGAAAAAAGGAGCCAAATGACGAACACAGGAAACATACTGTAAGCACTAGCAAGTTAGATGCAAGGCATTGATAAGGAAGGCAAAGAGAAAATTTGAAAAGCAGTTTGCCATGGAAATAAAACCCCGTAATAAAAACTTTAAAGTACATTTGTAGCAAAAAACCTGTGAGAGTCAGTTGGACCATTGGATGATAGGTAAAAGGGGTGCTAAGTACGGACAAGGCCTTATTGGAGAGACTGAATGAATTCTTTGCTTTGGTCTGTACTGAAGAAGAAGTAGGGAACTTACATTACCTTTATATACCATTTCAGGCATGGGTATCAGAAAAATTGAAAGAAATATCAATAAACTGGGAAAATGTATTACAACTATTTCATAAACAGAAGAGAGTGTAGTTACTCACCTGTAACAGGTGATCTCTGGGAAAAGCAGGAATTAAGTCTTCACATATGGGTATCTTCGGTACCGATGGAGCCTGCGTGGGAACGCTCCCCAAAGTCCAATAGGAAAGCTTTTGGGAGCATCCCACAGGGCCTGTGTGCTGCCTTCCCAACTCTCCTTCGTCAGTTGGGTTTATAGCTGAGAAAGAGAGAGAGAGAGAGACAGACAGACAGACACACACAACTCCTAGGGGAGGTGGGTGGGCTGTGAAGACGTAATTTCTGTTGTTACAGGTGAGTAACTATTCTATCTCCAGGAACAAGCAGGAATGTAGTCTTCACATATGGGGAATCCCCAGCTGAGAGATGCCAGGAGGATGACAGTAGTAAGCTGCGAACCTCTGGTGAGATGGGTCATTCTTCCTCCCATAGATCTCTGGCATCGAAAACCCAGGACGGTGGGTAGAAGTTGCACTAAGTCTGAAAGAGATGCTGTAGAACAGCCTGTCCAAACAATAATGGGCTGTAAAAGTACGTACTGAAGCCCAGGTGGCTGCTCTACAGATGTCGTCAATGGATACAGAACGAAGATTAGCCATGGAGGTTGCCATTGCTCTCACATTGTGAGCTGTGACGTGGCCTTCGAGAGAAAGTCCCTTACTCTCGTATGCAAAGGATATGCAATTCGCAATCCACCTTGAGAGAGTTCTTTTGGAAACTGGAAGTCCCAAATGACTAGAATCAAAAGCAATGAAAAGCTGAGAAGATTTTCTGTGTTGCTTAGTTCTTTGAAGGTAAAAAAGCTAAGGCTCTTTGACAATCCAAGGTATGAAGGTTCCTTTCTGCACTAGAGGCATGAGGCCTAGGGAAGAATACAGGAAGGTAAACTGATTGGTTTAAATGAAAAGGCAAAACCCACCTTTGGCATGAAGTGAGGATGAGTCCTAAGAACTACCTTTTCATGGTGAAATCTTGTATAAGGAGGATCAGACACTAAGGCCTGCAACTCACTGATGCGTCTTTCAGAAGCGAGAGCAACTAGAAGATGACTTTCCAGGAAAGAAACTTCAGGTCCGTAGTGGCTAAGGGCTCAAAGGGCAGTATCATAAGCTGCCCGAGGACAAGATTGAGATCCCATGCCACTGGCGGTGGCTTAATGGGATGTTTTGTTAAGAATAGACCTCTCATAAATCTTGCTACAAGTGGATGAGAGGAGGTAGGTTGTCCATCTAGTGGTCTGCAGGAAATAGCAATGGCACTAAAATGAACCCTTACTTAATTGGTTTTAAGGCCAGAATTTGATAAATCCACTAGCGATTCTACAGGCACTGAAGAGGGAGTAAGTCCCCTTTGAGAACACCATACAGAGGAATCTTTTCCACTTGAAGGTGTAGGACCGCCTTGTGGAGGGTTTTCTGGAAGCCACAAGGATATCCTTTACCTGTTGAGAAAGGTTGATATCCAGGAATCCTAGGCTTTCAGCAACCAGGCCCTGAGGTGCAGGGACTGGGGATTTGGGTGCAGTCGAGTCCCGTTCTCTTGGGAAAGAAGATCTGGAGCACACCCCAACTCCAGCGGTGTGGCTTGAGAGAGACGTAGAAGCAGAGGATACCACGTTTGCCGTGGCCAACGTGGAGCTATGAGTATCATACAACCTGTCTCTCTGAAGCTTGAACAACGTTCTGGGAATGAGGGGAATGGGTGGGAAGGCATAGAGGATGTCCTGACCCCAGTGGAGGAGGAAAGCATCCCTTGCCTGACAATTTTGAGCCGGAATTCTGAAACAGAATCGGGGAAGTTTGGCATTCTGTGGACTTGCAAAGAGGTCTATATCTGGGGTTCCCCAGATTCGGAACACTCAAGCAAGTTGGTCTTTGTGAAGAGACCATTCGTGTGGCAGCAGTATTCAACTGAGTTTGTCTGCCCAAAGATTTTGAATGCCTGGAAGATATACCACTAGGAGGTGGATTTGAAGCTCACTGGCAAGGGCCCACAGTTGCAAAGCTTCGTTGCATAATGAAAGAGAGCCCATTCTATCCTGCTTGTTCACATAGAACATGGCTACTTGATTGTCGGTTTGAACCAGGACTGTCTTGTAGCTGAACTGGGCCTGGAATACTCGAAGAGCATGGTAGATGGCTCTGAGTTCTAGGTGGTTTATGTGACGATAAGCCTCCTGTGGGGTCCAGAGACCCTGAGTCGAGAGATCCTGCAAGTGAGCCCCCCAACCCAACTTGGATGCATCTGTTAAGGTGGCATGACATAGGGGCTGCTGGAAAGGAAAACCTATGAGGAGGTTTTCCAGGGATTGCCACCATTGCAGGGATGAAATAAGACTTGTGGAGTTTCTTATTTTGTCCGACAGATGACTCGAGGCCTGTGTCCACTGAGAGGATAGGGTCCACTGGGCTGCTCACATATGAAGGCGAGCATAGGGAACCACATGGACAATGGATGCCATATGCCCCAGGAGCTGAAGCATTTCCCGAGCAGTCATGAGACCTTCAGAGCTGCTTGGGATGCCAGCTGTATTATACGAAGACACCGTGGCTGTGGTAGGAAAGCCCTTGACTGCCTCGTGTCTAGACGAGCCCCCTATGAATTCTAGAGACTGCGAAGGGATGAAATGAGATTTTGGGAGATTTATGACCAGTCCCAAATAACAAAGGATTCGCAGTGTGCGAGAAAGAGCTAAACTGGCTTCTGGAGGTGTTGGTGCCCGAATGAGCCAGTTGTCTAAAGTAGGAGAAGACAAATATTCCCAGAGTTCTCAGGAATACTGCTACTACTGCCAGCGCATTTTGTGAAGACTCTTGGGGCAGAAGCCAGCCCGAAGGGAAGAACCCTGTATTGGAAGTGTCTTACCCGGAAAAGGAATTTCCTGTGATCCGCACAGACGAGAATATGAGTATATGCCTCCTTTAGATCTAGAGAACATAGCCAGTCCCGACTCTGAATGTATGGCAGGAGTGTTCCAAGGGAAATCATTTTGAATTTTTCTCGGAACAGATATCTGTTTAATTCTCTGAGGTCCAGAATAGGCCTGTGTCCCCCTGTTTTCTTGGGAATGAGAAAATGGGGGGGGGGGGGGGGAGTAAAATCCCACACCCTGTTGGGGTATGGGTACTTCTTCTATTGCTCCTTGAGCAAGAAGTGATGTGACCTCCTGACCCAAGAGATTGGTGACAGGGACCTGAGAATTGAACTGCTTTATGATTGTAGGAGGGGGCAGGCTGTGGAAGTGAAGTCTGTACCCCTCTCGTATAATGGACAAAGTCCAGTTTTCTGATGTTATTTGTTGTTGCCATCTGCTGGCAAAATGGCATAACCTTCCTGAAATGGTGAGGGGTTCTGGACCTTTCAGGGGCAGAAAGACTAAGTTCTCTAGGAAGGAGTCAAAGCCCTTGAGGAGGCTGAACTTGGAGCCGAGTTCTTGGAACTTGTGGCTTCCTCTGCTGTCTGTTCTGTTATTTTTTTTGGCCCCCCCCCCCCCCCCCCCCCCAATTTGGAGAACATGAACTGGACAGCGAGTATGATGGGTATAGGATGGGTAAAACTTTTTTCTTAATGAAAAAGGGTTTTTTGGCTGACTTTTTCTTTGCTGGGTTGGCTATAGACTTTGACAGTCTATTCAAGGTAGTATTTTCAGATTCAAGCTGATTTGCCTTGTCCTGCCAATCCTTGCCAAAGAGATTTTCTCCTGTGCAAGGAATATTCCCCAGTTTCTCTTGTACCCATTGTTCTAGGTCCAATGCCTGGAGCCAGGCAATATGATGTGCACCGATTGAAATAGCAGAAGTTCTGCTAATACATTCAAAACAATCGAAGGATGCACAGTTGACAAATTTAGAGACATCCTGGGCATATTTGACCAGGAGTAAGAAAATCCCCTCTTTTGTCCTCAGGAAGAAGAGGGCTCATAAGCTCCAATTCACCTGTAACTTCTTTGAGGAACATTCCCATATAGAGAATGTAAGAGCTGATCCTGGCTGCCAACATGGAGGATTGGAAGCATAGACGCCCAAAGGCATTGAGAGTCCTTGACTCCCAGCTTGGAGGATTAGAGGAATGCGTCTTAGCACTCTTAATCCAACCATTGCCGATTCCACTACCACTGAATGGTGTGGTAACGGAGTCTTTTGAAAACCAGGACAGCTTGGAACTTGGTACATAGTATTGAGTCGTCGGGAGTGTGGAGACACCATTAGAGAGGTTTCCCACATTCTGAGCATAAGATCCTGCAAGATCCTATGTATGGGCAGGATAGCTGCCTCTTTAGGAGCTTTAGGGTACTGAAAATTTTCAAAATTCTTCTGCCCTGGGTTCCTTCTCTGGAGTCACCGTGATTGCAAGACCTTGAGCTACATCACGCATGAAATCCTGGAAGGACATGTCTTCTAGAGGAGACATTCTGCGTTGAGGAGAAGGAGATGGATCCTCCAGGAGGATTGCTCTGGTACCGGCAGAGTCATCAGAATCGGAAGATTCGAAATATCTTGGTGACCGGTGTTCGTGCAATGCCCGGTACCGGTACCGCTCGAAGTCAATATCGAGGTGTCTCGATACCAGCCCTTCAATACCTGAGATAGACTCAAAGCTTGGCATGGGCTGAAGCATACCTGCCGAGGCAGGTGCACTTGATACCAGCACAGGTACAGATCTACCTGTGGGACCATCTGTAGCGGTCTTAGTGGTACCGAAGCTGCTAAGAGAGCCGCTAGACTGAGTTCGCTAGCGAGGATTCTGTGATCCATCGCTCCTGCCGATGCCTGGGAGTTAGTACTGGTGGAAGCGGCTATGACCCCAGAACATGGCACCAGTAGTTCTGCAGAGGTTGAAGCCTCTGGAACATTCTGGAGCCCCGTTAGTGCTTTGGAGACCGAGGTCTCCTGCCGGGGCTGTTTTGCCGGTGAACTTTCCTCGAGGGCAACGCCAATGGCATCTCGATGCTTGCAAGGAGATCTACCCTTTGAGGAACGGCCAGTCTTAAAAGGCTTAGGTTTAGTTACCCGAGATCCATGGGAGGAAGATGAAGCCCTGGAAGACATTAATGCAACAGACATCGTGTCAGTGGCAAAAAGGGTACCGAGTTTTGCAGCTCTATTCTGCAGGCCCCTCTTGGTCATCTTTCTGCAGGAGACACACTCCGATGGAGAATGGTCAGGACCTAAACATTTAAGACACTATGCATGGGTGTCGGTGACAGATATGGTACCGCCATATTTAGAACATTTTTTTTTTAAAAACTAGCTGGTTTTTCCATGTCTGAGGAAAAATGGGCCTAGTGCTCAAAATGGCACCTAACCCCGAGAGGGAAAAGGCTCCTAAAGAAAAGATTTTTTTATTTTTATTTTTTAAAAGAAAGAAAAAAAGAGAACCGGTGGTACAGGTAGGCGTCGAGTGAAGGCAGACGTGACCACGAAAAAACAAAAGAAGAATAATTTTTCTGTGGTGACAAGGATACGTCCTGTCGGCTCCGCGGAAAATGAAGAACTGACGAAGGAGAGTTGGAAAGATGGGAAGGCAGCACGCAGGCACTGTGGGATGCTCCCAAAAGCTTTCCTATTGGACACTGGGGAGCGTTCCCACGCAGGCTCCATCGGTACTGACGATACCCATATGTGAAGACTACATTCCTGCTTGTTCCTGGAGATTAGCAAATCACCTGTTCTAGATGGTATACATCAAAACGTGTTAAAAGAAATGAAATGAGATTCCAGAGCTACTATAAGTAATCTGTGAACTATCATTAAATTCATCTGTAGTATCTGAAGATTGACGTTACATTGGCCATTCACCAATTTTTAAAAAAGGGTTCCAGGGGTGATCTGGGAAACTACAGACCGGTGAGCCTGACGTCAGTACTGGGCAAAATGGTAGAAATCATTACAAAGAATACAATTACTGAAATTTAGAGTGTCATGGTTTAATGGGAGAAAGCCAACATGGATTTTAGCCAAGGAAATTCTTGTCTTACTAAATCGGTTATATTTTTTTTGAAGGTGCAAACAAAACAGGTAGACAAAGGTGAGCCAGTTAATACAGGGTATCTAGATTTTCAGAAAGCCTTTGACAAGGCCCCTCATGAGAGACTCTTAGTGAAATCAAAAAGTCATGGGATAGGAGGCAGTGTACTATTGTGGATCAGGAACTGGTTAAAAGATAGAAAGCAGAGAGTAGGGCTAAATGGCCAATTTTTTCAATGTAGAAAGATGAATAGTGGAGTACCCAGGGCCCACTGCTTTTTAACATATTCATAAATGACCTGGAAATGGGAACAACGAGCGAGGTGATCAAATTTGCAGATGACACAAAATTATTCAAAGTTGTTAAAATGTAACAGGACTGTGAAAAATTCAAGAGGACCTTGATAAGCTGGAAGACTGGATGTCCAAATGGCAGATGAAATTTAATGGGGACAAGTGTAAAGTTATGCACCTTAGAAAGAACACCCCAAACTACTTTTACACAATGCAAGCTATCACCTTAGAAACTACCACCCAGGAAAGAGATTTAGGTATTAACGTGGATAATACGTCAAATCCCTCTGCCCAGTGTACAGCGGCGTCAAGAAAGCAAATAGAATGTTAGGAATCATAAGGAAAGGAATGTAGAATAAAACAAAGGGATATTATAATGCCTCTGTATTGTTCCATGCTACAACCGCATCTTGAATAGTGTGTGCAATTCTGGTCGCCATATCTTAAAAAGGATATAGCAGAATTAAAAAAGGTACAGAGAGGAGCGACAAAAGTGGTAAAGTGGATAGAAGGATACCCCTATGAGGAGAGGCTTAAGAGGGGTCTATAAATTAATGAATGGAGTGGAATGGGCAAATGTAGATTGGTTGTTTATGTCATCAAAAAGCAGAAAGACTCAAGGACAAGCAATGAAGCTACAATGTAACCCATTTTAAGTCTAATAGGAGGAAATATTTTTGTACTCAAACTTTGGAATTTGTTACAGGAGGATGTAGTAAAAGCTGTTAGTATAGCTAGGTTTTAAAAAATAAATAAAGTGTGGACCTTTCCTCTAGGAACTTGTCCAAAAATAATCATAAAGGAGGACCCGGAAAATCCACTGCTTACCCCAAGAGTAGCATTGTAGAACCTCTGTATCTTTTTGGGAACTTGCCAGGTACCTGTGACCTGGATTGGCCACTGTTGGCAACAGGATACTAGGCTTGATGGACTTTGGGTCTGACCCAGTATAGCATTTCTTATCGTTTTATGCCATGAAGTTCAGCTTAGTGGCGGGCTAAATGTCAGGGACTTCAATTATCTTATCTAAGGTTTTGGTATGGAAACCTTTTCTGATGCATTATACAATAATCTGATGTACCTGAAATGGCATGATCGCTGACTGCCTCCAGCAAGAATGTCCCCTCTTCCAGGCAGCCCTTCCTCATCCAGTCACACACGTCTTCCACGGACCACATGAAAACAGGTTTGTTGAAGCTTCTGAAGGACTGAACTTCACCACCTCTGCAACCCTTAAGAACCAGAATGTTTGTATAAGATAGGAAAGTCAGTGTTTCCAGAACTGATCTAAAAGACTGTTCAAGTCATCTTGTACAACGCATGGTGTAACTGGTAACATTTTCATGCTGGGATTTCAGAAAATAAACTGCTACTTTAAAGAAGTGTTACTGTTAGAAATGCTAGGGTCCAGGATTGATATTTAAGAACACCCACCCACCCACTTCAAATTCCAGGTCCTCTCCCATCTCCTCTTTCTGCATAGCCCCTTCGTGGGTCCTCACCATCCAACCCAGGCCCTCCACCCTTCTACACTCCCCACCACCCTCAAGATTCTTGATCCCCCTTCCCCATCCACATTCCTGGTTTGTCACACTTCACCCACCTGCCCCTCTTTAGCCTACCGTCTCCCAGATCTTCTCCCCTCTTATTCCTGTCCCCTAGCCCTCACCATTCAACACAGTTTTTCCCTCTTTTCCTCCTATCCACCCTCCAATCCTGGATCCCTCCCCCTCCATGATCCCAGACCCTTACCCTCTAGCTACCTCTCCCACCACTACCTTACCCAATCCCAAAGCTCCTCCTGCTTCCTCTTCCTCCTCCCCATAGCCCCTTCCCAGATCTTCACCATCCAATCCCAAATTGGGGGCAGAAGACAAGACCTAGAATTTTTTTTGTTTTGTACACTAGAACAGAGCAACCCCCCCCCCCCCCTGCACCTCCCATCCATCCATCCACTGCTGATTCTCCAAGAGTGCTGTCCATGAGTTTCTTCTTATAAACCTTTTTTTTTTTAATATAAATTGTTAAACGTTTATAGGCATATTTTTTATCACATTTTTTGACTATGGTTTTGTTTTTAAAATAAAGAATCTCTATTACATCTTATAATTTTGACAAACAATGTTAAAACAAAAACTATTAAAAAGAAAAAAAACTTAGCACAAGAGATTTTTTTTTCATAATCCAGTAGCTCCCTCATCCCTAGTGCAGGGCCCCATTCAGTCAAACAGATTCATATGGCCTAAGGCCACAGTGCTGTCTCTTTAACCCTGCTATACATGCTACTTATGGTAACAAAACTTAAATTTGTCAGCAACAGCGAGGTGGACAGGATGAGAAGTGCCCATTTCCCTGCTTCATCCCCTTGGCACATGCTTCATATCTAGAGATAAGCAAAGTGGCCAAGTTACCCACGTTCCAGGAGTGAGATTTGCCAGTTCTGGTTTTAAAGTCGCATTGCAATGCAGTAAGGTATTTGTGTCCCTGATTTTACCCATTGGAATCAGTGCTGCAACAGAAAGGGCTTGTTGGAAATCCAGGACTGGCTTAAAATATCACGCCAGGAACTGGGTAACTTGGCTACTCTAGATAAGCCCATAGCAAAGTGAGTATGGGCCTTTTTGCTTGTTCCTGCACAGCCGACACTGCTAAATTAAAAAGAAACAGAGCTATGGTCACCCGCATCCCCAGTAATGGAATCCCAGTTAAAATTGAAAACCCAGGCTGCAAGTAGTATGAATGCAGACCAACCCAGGAGTTTCCTGAAAGAACTATGAAGATTTAGGATGCCTGCCAACTGGCTGCCCTTGTCCTTACCCTCTCTCCCCATCCAGTGCCAGCCTTGCTACAAAGTATCTCTGGTAACAGGTATCACTTTGTATACTATGGAACGGAGGGGGATCAGCATATAATCCATCATCTTTAAATTCTATTTAGTAGTCATTTAGTTCATACTGTCTAGAACATAAAAAATTATCTTTTCCGCTCTCTACTTCCTCTCTCTCTGGGCTGTTTGTAAGGATTTTAAAGTTAGTACAGCTTTATTACTGCATCGGGTAGTAGTGTGGAAATCCTTAGCAAAAACTGCGCACTAAACAGACCGTGCAGTTATCATGCAAAACTAGTAAAAATCAGAAATGGATCCAAATGTTAAAAAGTGATATATTTCAGTGTCGTTTTTCATTTTCCCTTTAGCACTGAATCTTTACTACAGCCCTGAGCTGAAGTAAATAAGTCTAGTGTGGGAGCAAAAGGTTTATTTTAGGTAAAGTGCAGTAGTTCACCTCAGATTACCCTTATCAAAACACATTCCTATGGCCCAAGCAGGCCTTGAAACCTCCTTCTACACTCACCAAAAATATCCGATAGCCCAAATGGGCCTTAAACACCCTCCTCCACACCCCTCAACCTACCTTTTGGCCCTCTTGTACCTGCCTCCAGCACCGCCATCTTGGAAACTGGCAGTGCTTCCTTATTTAGCAGGCTGACACCTTGCAGTACGTTCTGATGTACAGCTAGGAATCAGGTGCCATCTTTTTCAAGATGGTGTGTAGGAAGAGAACACTGCTCAACACTTCTCCAGGATCAGGTAAATATTACTGATCCGTGGAGGTGCTGCAGCTTTGTGGATCTATGGTCAAGGGCCTCCCTGTGCTGGGTGCCTCTGCCACAGGTGTCCCAAATCACATAGTCTCTATTACAGAAAAATAATGGAGTGGAGGATAAATTGTTAAATAAAAGTCTTTCCTTCCCCTTTCCCATAAGTGTGCGAGTCAATCTTAGGTCAGTATGAATATTTAACCCGTTCTGGACAGCTCACATATTCTCTCTCTGTTCTGGATGATTTATTAGATTTGTTACACTCAAACAACTATGAAATACTGGCAATAATAAAAAATATTAAAAACTTGCAGAAAATAGAAGTTTCACATACTGTATGTTTTTCATACACTGGTCCAATATAGTATATTGTCCGTTTTCAGAAAAGATAGGATTCAGTTCCAATATTCATTGACATAAACATACTGTATACTACTATTGAAACTGCAGTTTTCATGTAAAAAAACTTTTATGATATAATATAGTTTGTCAACAGTCCATTCTGATGGCGGAATATGATACACGTGAAAACACTTCTGATGCAGTGCGTCAATATTGCACCATTGAAACACCTAGAACAGAATGCTTGACAGCAATTAGTTTCGACAACATATTAGCCCAGCGTATGAACAACATACAAGGCCGATATACGCACCAATAACTGACACTAAGTAACTTACAGTTATCTAAACCTATTTTCTAAAGTCTACAAATACTTTTATTTGCAAAATAGTAGCTATTACAGCATTATAAGCTACTTACTATTTTTTTGTGATTTTTATTTTGAGTCGCCAGTATCGTCAAAATCAGCAAACTTCGAATACCAATTAAACTAACTAGATCTCAGATTAAAAAAATCTGTATATAAAGCTTTTTGACATAACGATAATAGCTAAACATAATTCCATTGAATTTATAACCATTAAATTAATTAGTAAACAGTTAAGTATGGAAACCTTGTGTATGTAAAACATACGCTGGTCCAAAACGGGTTAATGGGGAAGGGGGGGGGGGGGGAGAAAGGAGATTCCCAACTGATGCAGAAAAACAGGAGCCATCCGGGAAGATGGAAACCTTCTGGCCAGACGCAGAACCGTAGGAGGTCCTTCCTTCAGTTGAAATCTCGAGTTTTGGCTGGAGGAGGTACCTTTCTTTTACGGTTTCCATGTAAGTGTCTGGTGACAATACAAGGCTCTAGTTATGTTTATTTTGACCCTTCTTTGTTAGAGTCACTTTTGGTTTCTCTACAGGCTTGAGTGATATTGTTTTCTATTGCTTCTGTTAAGGAAAGGGTGGGTGTAGTAGCTTTATAACTTATGCTCCGGTATCTCTCTCTTAGCTGGTTTCTTCTTGATGTGGGTGGTTAATGTGATATGTTATTGCTTCCATTTCTTTGATTGAAGAGTTTGTGATTTTTTGGCTCATATCACTTATTTTCTTTTTTCTGTATTCTTTGGATGTAAAATTTGAAATTTCAAAAAGAAAAAAAAAGAAAAGAAAAAACAGGAGCATATCATCAAAGCAGTATGCTCAGCTTTTTTCTGTCAATGTACTTTAATTTTTTTTTATTTTTTTTTAAATGGCAGGTACTCCTCACACTAAGTCTTAACTCCAGCAAAAGGGTTTTTAGGCCCATCAAAACAGCACAAGAGTCATTTTGTTCATCTCAAACTCGCTATCATTTCATCAGTAGTCCAATATCACATTTCACATAGCTGGTGGCCAACCATCAAAATTGAAAGATTCCAAATCTTATAAACATTTCATAATGCCACAGTCTGCAGGACATGAGAGACGTTGGAAAAAAGCACAATTACTTACCCGTAACAGGTGATCTCTGGGAACAACAGGAATAAATCTTCACATATGGGTATCGTCGGTACCAACGGAACCTGCGCGGGAATGCTCCCCAGCGTCCAAAAGGAAAGCTTCTGGGAGCATCCCACAGCGCCTGCGCGCTGCCTTCCCGCTTTTCCTAACCGCCTCTCTCCAGTTCGAGTTTTAAAGCTGAGACAAAGAGAAAGTGAGGAAAGGAAAGAAAGATAGAGAGATACAACTCCTAGGGGAGGTGGGTGGGTTGTGAAGACTTATTCCTGCTGTTCCCAGAGATCACCTGTTACAGGTAAGTAACTGTGCTATCTCCAGGAACAAGCAGGAATGAGTCTTCACATATGGGGACTCCCCAGTTAGAGATGCCTGGGAGATCACCCAGGTTGCGAGTCCCTGGGAAGGGCTCTACCTCCACCCATGAATCTCAGGCATCCAGCCAGGGATGGAGGGTAGGAGTTGGTTAGGTATGGAACAGGTGTTTGAGAACAGCCTGACCAAACAAGGCATCCCGGCGGAAGTCCTTGTCCAAACAGACAGATCTGGTCGATGGACACAGAATTTAGATGAGCCATAGAGGCTGCCATGGCCCTCACATTGTGAGCTGTGACATGGCCCTCCAGAGAAAGGTTCTTACTCTGGTAGGCGAAAGAAATACACTGAGCAATCCAATTGGACAGAGTTCTCTTAGAGACTGGAAGTCCTAAATGAGAGGGATCAAAAGCAACAAAGAGTTGAGAGGACTTTCTATGTTGCTGTGTCCTTTGTAAGTAAAAAGCAAGAGCTCTTTTACAATCCAGGGTATGAAGATTCCTCTCTGCACTTAAAGCATGAGGTCCTGGAAAAAAGACAGGTAAATAAACCTCCTGGTTCAGATGAAAAGGTGAGACCACTTTAGGCATAAAGTGTGGATTAGTCCTGAGGACTACCTTGTCATGATGGAACCTTGTATAAGGAGAATTAGCCACTAAGGCTTGCAGCTCACTGATGCGGCGAGCTGAAGTGACTGCAATGAGAAAAATAACCTTCCAGGAAAGAAATTTCAAGGAGGTAGTGGCTAAGGGTTCAAAGGGTGGCTGCATGAGCTGGCCAAGAACCAGATTCAAGTCCCAGGCCACTGGAGGTGGTCTGATGGGAGGTTTAGTCAAAAGAAGGCCTCTCATGAATCTTGCTATAAGAGGATGAGAGGAAATAGGCTGTCCATTGAGAGGTTTAAGGGATGCTGCAATAGCACTCAAATGGACTCTTACTGAATTCGTTTTAAGGCCTGCATGGGATAAATGCAGCAAATACTCTAGTAAAGAATTCAGAGGTATTGCAAGAGTGTTAAGACCCTTCTCTGCACACCAAATGGTAAACCTTTTCCATTTAAAAGCATAGGAACGTCTAGTGGAAGGCTTTCTGGAAGCATGAAGGATATCCTTCACTTGCTGAGAAAGATGCAAATCTTGAAGGTCTAGGCCTTCAGCAACCAGGCTCTGAGGTGAAGAGACTGGGGATTTGGGTGCCACAACATTCCCTCCTCCTGGGACAGGAGGTTTGGAGCAGATCCCAAGTCCAGGGAGGGAGCTTGGGAGAGATGCAGAAGTAGAGGGTACCACACTTGGCGTGGCCAATGTGGTGCTATGAGGATCATAGACCCCTTGTCTCTCTGAAGTTTGAAGAGTGTCTTGGGAATTAGGGGAATGGGTGGAAAGGCATAGAGGAAGTCTTGCCCCCAATGAAGGAGGAAGGCATCCCTGGCCTGAACTCCCTGACACGGAATCCTGGAACAGAACCGGGGAAGTTTGGCATTCCACGGACTTGCAAAGAGGTCTATGTCAGGGGTTCCCCAAATTTGGAAGATCCTGGCTATCTGGTCCCCATGGAGGGACCATTCGTGTGGAAGCAGAACTCGACTGAGTCTGTCTGCCCAAGAGTTTTGAACCCCTGGAACATACACTGCCATGAGATGAATTTGATGCTCTCTGGCGAAGGCCCACAATCTCAGAGCTTCGTTGCAAAGCGACAGAGAGCCAGTTCCGCCCTGCTTGTTCACGTAGGGCTACCTGGTTGTCCGTGTGGATAAGGACTGTCTTGTAGCTGAGCAGGGTGTGGAAGATTCTGAGAGCTAGAAAAATTGCTCTGAGCTCTAAGAGGTTGATATGTAGAGATGTCTCCTCTAGAGACAAGATGCCTTGAGTGGAGAGATGCTGAAGATGAGCTCCCCAACCTCTTGGAGAGGCATCTGTTGTAAGGGTTGCTTGGGGTAACACCTGTTGGAAGGGGGACCACAGCAACAGATTTTGAGTGGACTTCCACCAGTGGAGGGACCAAAAGAGGCGACTGGAGGTTGCTATTTTGTCTGACAGGCAACCTGATGCCTGGGTCCATTGGGTGGACAGAGTCCACTGAGCTGCCCTCATGTGAAGGCGAGCATAAGGAACCACATGCACAGTGGATGCCATGTGGCCTGACAGTTGTAACATCTCTCGAGCAGTTAAATGGGATTTTAACTGAATTTGTGAAGCTAACTGCACCAAAAGTAGGCAACAGGCCTGGGGAAGATAGGCCCTTGCAGTTGTGGTATCCAGTAAGGCCCCTATGAACTCTAGAAACTGAGTAGGGGTGAGATGGGATTTTGGAAAGTTTATTACAAGTCCCAGATACTGAAGGATACGGCTTGTGCAGGTTAGAGAAGTCTGGGCCTCTGACTGGGATGGAGCTCGGATGAGCCAGTCGTCCAGATATGGGAATACGAATATCCCCAGAGTGCGTAGAAATGCAGCTACTACTGCCATGCATTTTGTGAACACCCTTGGTGCAGAAGCCAGACCGAAAAGGAAGCACTCTGTATTGGTAGTGCTTCTTTTGATAAAGGAACCGAAGGAACCTTCTGTGTGTTGGATGGATGAGGACATGGGTGTACACATCCTTGAGGTCTAGAGAGCAAAGCCAATCCTGACTCTGAAGGTATGGAAGGAGAGTACCGAGAGAAATCATCTTGAATTTCTCCTTGCATAGAAACTTGTTCAATTCTCTGAGATCTAAGATGGTTCTGTAGCCTCCTGTTTTCTTTGGAATAAGAAAGTAGGGGGAGTAGAACCCTGAGACCTGTTGAAGAAGGGGTACTTCTTCTATTGCCCCTTGGGCAAGAAGGGTAGTAATCTCCTGTCCCAGAAGGTCGAGGAGAGATGTTTGAGAATTGAACTGTCTCACCATGGTGTGAGGAGGAAGGTTTAAGAAATGAAGCTTGTACCCCTCCCTTATGATGGAGAGGGTCCATTGCTCTGCTGTGATTTGTTCCCATCTGGGAGCAAAGTAAACCAACCTTCCTGGAATGGTGAGAGGCTCTGGAGGTTCTAGAGCCAGAAAGGCTAAGCTCTCTAGTTGTAAGTCAAAGGCCCCGAGGAGGCTGAGGCTGTTGGGCCGTAGCAGTCCTAGCAGCCTTAGGCTTGGCCTGTTTTGGTTGTTGCTGTCTCTTTGTAGCAAAACGACCTGCAGTAGATGACTGCTGACCATAAGCAGAATAATATTTCCCTTTTTTGGGAAAAAATCCCTTTTTGAACAACCTTTTCTTAAAAGGAGCAGAAGTAGACTTTGAAAGTCTATCTAAAGCAGAATTTTCAGCATCCATTTGGGTGGCCTTTGCTTGCCAATCTTTGCCAAAAAGGTTTTCACCTGTACAAGGAAGGTTTCCTAGTCTATCTTGAACCCAAGGTTCCAAATCAGAAGCTTGTAACCAAGCAACTCTGCGTGCACCTATGGCAATGGCCGAGGCTCTGCTGGCACCTTCAAAAGAGTCAAAGGCTGCATGGTTGGAAAACTTGGAAATATCCTGGGCATGTTTGAGCCAGGTGAGGAACTCTTCCCTTTTATCTTCTGAAATAAAAAGAGATAAAGTTTGCAGGTAATCTGTAACTTCTTTTAGAAACATCCCCATATAGAGACTATAGGAGTTGATTCTGGCAACAAGCATACTGGCCTGGAACATTCTCCTGCCAAAGGCATCTAAGGTTCTGCATTCTCTTCCTGGAGGAGCAGAAGAGTGCCTTTTTGTACTCTTTATCTTCTTCATAGCAGACTCCACCACAATGGAGTGGTGAGGAAGCTGAGTCTTATGAAAGCCAGGACAAAGAGGAACACGATACATGGTGTCCAACCTGTGAGAATGAGGGGAAATGGTGAGAGGTGTCTCCCATATGCCCAACATGTGATCATAAAGAATCTCATGTATTGGTAAAGTGGCTGCCTCTTTAGGAGCCTTAGGATATTGTAAAATATCTAATTTTTTGGCTCTAGGCTCTGTTTCAGGGGCCACTGAGATGGAAAGGCTCCTGGCCACTTCCCTAATAAAGTCCTGAAAAGACAAGTCCTCTGGAGGAGACATTCTCCTTTTTGGAGAAGAGGGCTCCTGAGGATGAATCACCGATGCTTCGACAGAGACCTCTAATTCATCAGAGTCTTCAGAGGAATCGAAGTATCGCCTGTCTGGATGCTCCTGCAGAGCCCGATACGCGTACCGGGTGGTATCGACATCGGGAGTGATCGGTACCGGTTCGGTACCGATGGGCATCACAGAACAGTGTACCGCTGCAGTCGACACCGAAGCGGATGTCAATGCAAGCGGTACCGGCACCGGAACCGATGTCGGTACTGGTGCCGGAGTCGGTATCGGCAACGGAGTTTGTTGCGGTACCGAAGGCGTCGCAGCTTGTATGAATGCTGTGATGGCACGCTGCATGGTCAGGATATTCTGATCCATTGATGCAACCAATGTCTGGATGTCGGTACCAGTGGCAACCACCGGTACCCCAGAACATGGCAACAGGTGATCGGTCGAGGCCGAGCCATTGATGTCAACCTGTAGATAAAGCTTTGGAAGCCGGAGCCTCCCACCGGGGTAATTTTGCCGGTGCGGATTCCTCGAGGGCAAGCCCGGAGGCATCTCGATACTTAGAGGGAGATCTACCCTTCGAGGACTAGCTGGATTTAAGTTTGGTTACCTGAGATCCATGTGAGGAAGAAGCAGCCCTGGAAGACGTCGATGCAACCGAAGCTGCATCTGAGGGAAACAGGGTACTGAACTTAGCTGCTCGATTCTGTAGACCTCTTTTAGACATCATGGAGCAGGACTCACAATCCGCACTGGAGTGGTCAGGACCTAAACATTTGAGACACCATTCATGGGTGTCAGTGACAGAAATAGTGCCGCTGCACTTCGTGCATTTTTTAAACCCAGAGACGGGCTTTTCCATGAGGAAAAATGTCCCTAGGCCTAAGGCCAAAGAAGAAAATGCACTGAAGTGAGAAAAAACAGTAGGGTTTTTTTTTTTTGGTTTTTTTTTTTTTAGAATAAAGAAAGAAAAGACCAGCGGTACCGGTCCAGCGTCGAGAAGGCAGACGCGCGACCAAAGAGATAAAATAAAATAAAGAAATTCTTCAGCGGTGACAGGAACACGACCTGCTGGCTCCGCGGAAAAGAAGAACTGGAGAGAGGCGGTTAGGAAAGGCGGGAAGGCAGCGCGCAGGCACTGTGGGATGTTCCCAAAAGCTTTCCTTTTGGACGCTGGGGAGCGTTCCCGCGCAGGCTCCGTCGGTACCGACGATACCCATATGTGAAGACTCATTCCTGCTTGTTCCTGGAGATGCTTCTTTACTGCATCAGGGACGCTTTTTAGCCCTAAAGTGACTGAGTGGGAGGATACAAAGCATAGTGGTAAATAGAGGATAAGGACACTACCGGTGCTGTGTCACAGGGATCAATCCTTGATCGTGTTAACTTTTATAAAGGATATTACAAAAGGAGCTGTAGGGTAAAGTTTGCCTCTTTGTGAATGATAGCAAAATCTGCAATAGCGTAGATATCCTGGAAGATGTGAATAATAGGAAATGGGATCTAGTGAAGTTAGAAGAATGGATTAGAATTCAGTAGCTAAGATTTAATGCTAAAAATACAGGGTCATATTTGCACTGCAAAATCCACAGGAAGCAATACAGTATAGGGGCAAAGTATTTAAAAATAAAAAGAACAGGACCTGGACATAGTTGTATCCGATGATTTTAAAGGTGGGCAAAAAGGTAGGAAAGGTGGTGACAAAAGTTAGAAGGCTTTTTGGGGTCATAGGGAGGAAAAAGGAGGAGACTGCGCCTCTGTATAGGCCTCTAGTGAGACCTCATTTGGAGTACCATGTACAATTCTGTACAACTTCAGAAAAGATAAATAGAGGGTGGCTAATAGGGAACAGACGAAGATCTCAGCATGCATACTTTGCAGGACAGGGGAGATATGACAGACATTTAAATACCGCCATGGCATATACACAGAAGACTGAACTCTCGATTGAAAAGAAGCTCTGGAAAAACGGAGAGAAGAATCAAGGTAAAAGAAGTAATCTGGATATATTCCTTGTGGAAAGATGTGTGGAACAGCCTCCAAGTGGAAGTGGTGGAGACTAGGATTGTATCTGAAGTCAAGAAAGCATGGGACAAGCACAGAGAATCTCTAAGTAGGAGGAAGAGATTGTAAAGCTTAGTAGTTGCTATGGATGGATAGATAGCAGATAAAGACTTTATGGTCTATCCAGTCTATCATTTTCTGTTAGGGAACGGTGCTCTGAATCTCAGCACAGTTTTAAATGCATTGCTTCTTACACCGACCCCTCCACCCCCCCCCCCCCCCCCGAGGTAAATCTGTCTGCTCCCAACAAGAGTCAAGGCTTAGGCTGAAAGGCTCATATCCTGGGAATGAAAGCATGGCTGCATGGATGGTGAGTGTTTTGGCTTCCTAGACCATGGCATAATTTTCCAAGGGCTGTTGAGGCTCCTCTATTACACCTGGGGGAATTCTGCAGAAAAATTTTGAAAATTCTGCGCACTGTATTTTAAAATGCTGCATGCATAAATTTTAGTGCAGAATTCCTTCATCATAAAGTTTAACGCCTCCTCTAGACCTGAAATGTCCCCTACTTTTTTCCTCCTTAGCCCTCTTCTTCCAAATTACAGTTCTGTCTCCAACCCATCCTTGTCCCCCATTCTCTCCCTTTAACCTCTAGCCCACAGCCACCTCCGACTCACTAGCAGCCCATCTCCTACCCCAGCAACCTCCCCCGCTCCCAGCCAGCCCCCCCGCCACCCCAATTACTAGCAGCCTATCACAGCAACACTGCCACAGAAGCACTTCTGTTTGCTCCCATGGCTGTGCTACAGTCCGATGCTAGCATGTTTTTAAAAGGTGCACAGAAGCGCTTCGTATGTACCTATGAAAACGTGCTGACATCAGACTAACACAGCCGCAGGAGCAAATGGAAATGCTCCCATGGCTGTGTTGCTATTAACAGTGAGGCAGGATCAGGTGCTCCTAAAGCTTGTGCTCCCGATCCTGCCTCATTGTCTGGGTCACCGGTGCCTGTGCAGCATTGCGCAGGTGGGGAATTCTGTGCAAAGTCTGCATTGTGCAGAATTCCCCCAGGAGCAACCTATCGAAAAAGGAACAAAGTGTCTTCCGCAACAAACTCGCTAATCTACTGAGGACGACATTAAAACTAGGATTCTGGGGGGGATGGGTGAACAAAGCCCCCAGGTAATTAAACAAAAAAGGGACAGATAGCAACATCTGGAGAGCTGCGAATACTAATGCCAATAGTATGGAAAATAAAGTTCTAGATTGAGAGGCTATAAAGGAACAGGCTGACTTGGGTACAAATGGCAATCACAGAAACAAATCAATCCAGAAAAGAAAGGGTAGAAAGAGGGAGGAGGAGTAGTGCTATATCTGCATACAAACCTCGTTATTCTCTATAGGGGAACAATTTTATAGATCCTAATATTCTGAACTAGTATGTTACGGGGGATTGAGAGGGAAAGAAGAAATGAGCTCTGAGACAACAGTGTGAGGGTTAAGGCATTTGTGGAATTTGGAGGCTAGCGTGGCCATTAGGGAACACAGCAGCTGGTACCTAGAACAGCATACTGCATTTTTCCATACTTTTTTAGTACCGTTTCTTTGGATATAGTCCCCTATATTCATTTTTGTATAGCACAGGATGTTAACATTTGGGTAAATATAAATTGTAGCAGTTTAATCTATATTTTGTTTTCAGTTTGAGTGAAGGGAATTGGATTTGGAATTGGAGAAGCGGTGGACTTTCATCAAATCAGAAACTGTCACATTTAGAGATGCAAATGCTTCTTTTTGGAGTAGAGATGGGACATACATTACATGCTGCCTAGATTGCGTTTTTCACAGTTAATACAAACTAAGTAGAAGTTTGACTGTGCAATGTAGCATATTGGAGCGAGAAGAAATTTCTATACCCATTAAATGTCCTGCAGTTTGCTCCTTACAAAGAGACCTTTCAGTTAGGAGGCAAGAGATCCGAGAATTTGTTTTAAATAGGTGTTAAAGCCAAGTGACAGATCAAACCAAGGGCTGTGTGAATCATCCAGGAAATTGTTAACAGATTACCTTTGAAGCACAGTTCTGGGAAATTGTATGGCAAACGAGTGTTTACTAAGTATTAATTCCCTCCCACTCACCCTGACTCCCACCCACCCCAGGCATAATCTTAGCTTTATTGGCTCTTAAACCAATTAAAGGGGGAGAGGCAGTCAAATTCACTTCCAGCTTCAGCTGGTTATCCTCACCAGGAATAGATTAATTAAGGCCCTGAAATTAATTAGTCTTGGAGGTGAACAAAGTCCTTTGTACTGATACAACTATACCAATTAACTTTAAATATCTCTAGCCACTTTAAGTAATCAACTTAAATCACTAAACAAAACCTTAAAACTAAGATGCAGACAGCAGTCCAGCAATGAGATTGGGAGGTATGTGACACTTGATGCAAAATACTGGATAGCTCCAGTTTGTGAGGGGTCTTATGTGTGCACTAAGTGCAAGGAGCTCTTTACCCTCAGGAAACTAATCCGATGCCTGGAGGTTAGAGTAGCAGACTTGGAAGACATAAGACAGAGGAGCACAGACGAAACCTACAGGGACATAGTGCTGAACTCCCACCTCCAGTCTGGCAGACTCTCTGTTGCCATAGAGGAGAGAGGTCGAATGAAAGGACAGCATCACCTTGGTGTGACAGGAAGTGATCCTGTAGCTAGGACCTGTCTGCCAGGAGATGTAAAACCCTCTCGCCCTGAAGAGATTTCTCTAGGGCCATATGCCCATGAGGGAAGAGTTAGGAAAGCAGTTATAGTTGGCGATTCGATCATCATTAGGCATATAGATAGCTGGGTGGCTGGTGGATGTGAGTATCGCCTGGTAACATGCCTCCGTGGTGCAAACGTAGCTGACCTCGCAGACCAACTAGACAAGGTTTAGATAGTATTGAGGAGGAGTCTGCTGTCTTGGTGCATGCTGGCACCAATGACATAGGAAGAAGTGTGGGAGGTAGGTTCCGGAGGCCAAATTTAGGCTTTTAGGCAGGAAATTCTAGGGAAGCATTCTCTGAAATGCTTTCTGTTCCATGCACTGGACCCAAAAGGCAGGCAGGGCTCCAGAGTCTCAATGCGTGGATGAGATGATGGAACAAAGAGGGTTTTGGATTTGTCAGGAACTGGGCAACATTCTGGGGAAAGGAGGGGCTCCACCTTTACTGGGATGGAATCAGGCTGCTGGCATCAATCTTTAAAAGGAGATAGAGCAGTTTTTAAACTAGATAATAGGGGAAAGCCAACAGTCACCCAGGAGTGTATTGTTCGGAAGGATATATCCTTGAAGGATACTAGCAAAAGAGGGAAGTTAGGGCATCCCAACAGAGGTTCCAATTAGGATAAAAGTAACCCAAATGTCAATTACAGAGCTGAAAGATTCCAAAATTACCACTATCAACTGATAACCAGATTAATAGGAATAAAATACAAGCTCTAAAATGCCTGTATACAAATACTAGAAATCTAAAAAATAAGACGGGTGAGCTAAAACATATAGCACTAAAAGAAAGATTAGATATGATTGGCATCTCCGAGACCTGGTGGAAGGAGGACAACCAATGGGACAGTGCGATACCTGGATATAAACTATATTGCAATGACAGGGTAAGAACAAATAGGTAGAGTGGTTGCACTCTATGTTAAGCAAGTCACTTAACTTGGATTTTTCTAAGGCAATGGAGGGTTATCAATGCTCATGTATAATGTACATGACCAAGTTTAAGCTACAATGTAAACCACTTTAACTGAAATAAAGAGATATAAAAACCCTTTTAAAAAGGGTCACATAGGATTAAAGTTTTGTAGAAAACAAAAAAAACACTAGAATCTCTATGAATATAAATTTCATGTTAAAAAGGGGAAGGAGATGGCAATGGGGGTGTACTACCAACCACCTGGCCAGAATGAACAGATGGATGATGTAATTTTGTTAAATTCCCACACAGTAATAATGGGTGATTTCAATTACCCCGGTATCGAATGGGTCAATGTCGCTGCATGACATGCTAGGGAGATAAAAGTTTATAAATGAAATAAAGGACTGCTTCTTGGAGCAGCTGGTTCATGAACAGACAAGTGAGGAAGCTATTTTGGACATAGTCCTTAGTAGAACACAGGATCTGGTGCAAGAGATAAGGATTTTGGGGACATTTGGCAATAAACGATCACAGCACGATTGCACTTGACTTAATAAAAATTGAAGGACGGCAAAAGAAATCCACAGTACTAACTTTTAACTTTCAAACTATGAGAAAAATGAGAAACATACTTAAGAAAAAACTAAAAAGGAGCAGCTGCAAAGGTTAAGATTTACATCAAGCATGGGCATTGCTTAAAAATATTATTTTGGAAGCCCAGGCCAGATGTATTCCACGCATTAAGAAAAGTGGAAAGCGGCCAAAAAAACTGCCAGCATGGTTTAAAGGCGAGGTCAGAGTGGCTGTTGTTTTTGGCTACAACATCTTTCAGTAAATAGAAAAAGGATCCAAATGACAAACATAGGAAACAAAAATGCATCAAAACACTTTTTCAAGTACATTCGCAGCAAAAAAACTGCGAGTCAGTTGGACCATTAGATGATAGAGGGGTAAAAGGGGCACTAAGTGAGGACAAGGTCATAGCAGAGAGACTGAATGAATTCTTTGCTTCAGTCTTTACTGAAGATGATGTAGGGACATTACCTTTTATATACCATTTTGGGCATGGGTATCGGAAGAATTGAAAGAAAATATCAATAAACCAGGAAGATGTATTACAACTATTTGATAAACTAGAGTAGCAAATCACCTGGACCAGATGGTATACATCTGAGGGTGTCGAAAGAACTGAAATATGAGATTTCAGTTCACAGGTTACTAACAGTAGGTCTATCATTAAAATGTAATGCCAATTTTTTAAAAAGGTTCCAGTGGTGATCCGGGAAACTACAGACCAGTAAGCCCAACGTCAGTAATGGGCAAAATGGTAGAAACCATTATAAAGAATAAAATTACTGAACATGTAGATGAGAATGCCAACATGGATTTAACCAAGGAAAGTCTTGTCTTACTAATCTGTTATATTTTTTTGAAGGTATGAATAAAGAAGTAGATAAAGGTGAGCCATTTGATTATTGTGTATCTGGATTTCAGAACACCTGACAAGATCCCTCATAAGAGGCTCTTGGAAAACTTTTAAAAAAGTCATGGGATAGGAGGCAGTGTAATATTGTAGATTAGGAACTGGTTATAAGATAGAAAACAGAGAGTAGTGCTAAATGGCCAACTTTCTCAATGGATCTGTACTGGGCCCGCTGCTTTTTAACATTCAGAAAGGATCTGGAAACAGGAACAACAAGTGAGGTGATCAAAGTTTTAGATGACACAAAATTATTCAAAGTTATTAAAATGCAAGAGGATTGCGAAAAATTGCAAAAGGACCTCGTAATAGAGGAGTGGACATCCAAATGGCAGATGAAATTTAATGTGGACAAGTGCAAAGTTATGCACTTAGGAAAGAACAATCCAAACTATGGTTACACAATGCAAGGTACCATCTTAGAAATCACCACTCAGGAAAAAGAAAGATTTAGGTGTCATTGTGGATAATACATCGAAACCCTCCACCCAATGTGCAGCTGTCATAAAGCAAATATCTTGTAGAATGCTAGGAATCAAAGAAAACAATGAAGAATAAAACCATGGATATTATAATAGATCTGTATCATTCCATGGTGCAACCACAACTTGAATATTGTGTGCTATTCTGGTCATCATATCTTAAAAGATAGCAGAATTAGAAAAGGTACAGAGAACAGTGACAAATGGTAAAAGAGATGGATGGATGCCCCTATGAGAGAGGCTTAAATGTTTGGGGCTCTTCAATTTGGAAAAGAGACAGTTGAGGAGGAATATGATAGAGGTCTATAAATTAATGAATGGAGTGGAACAGGTGAATGTAAATTGGTTGTTTACACCATCAAAAAGTAGAAAGACTAGAGGACATGCAATGAAGCTCAAATGTAACCCATTTAAGACTAATAAGACAACATTTTTTTTTACTCAACATGTAATCAAAATTCAGACTTCGTTATCGGAGGATGTAGTAAAAGCTGTTAGTGTAGGTGGGTTTAAAAAGGGTTTTGACAAATTCCTGGAGGGAAGGTCCATAAACCATTATTAAAGAGGATCTGGGAAATCCACTGCTTACTCCAGGATGAGCACTGTGGAACCTGCCAAGTACCTGTGATCTGAATTGGCCACTGTTAGCAACAGAATACTGGGCTTGATGGACCTTGGTCTGACCCAGTACGGCATTTCTTATGCTCTTATGGAAAAGCCCAGATCCACCATTTGTGCAGAGAGGCCACCATCACTGTCACCTCCTTCAAGAGGGTGCAAATGGCCGTAACCAAAGGGCAGAGCCAGAAACTGAAAATAGTACCCCAGGATACAGAAGGGGAGGAACCTCTCATATTGCTCCCTGATAGGGATATGAACATTTTCTTCAGAAAGGTCCAAGGAGGTTAGAAACTCCCTTTGTGAGACTGACACAATGACAGACCAGATGATCTCCATGCAGAAGTGGGAACTCTTTAGCTTAGCATTGACCTCCTTGAAATCCAGGATACACCAGAAGGACCTGCCTTTCTTGGGGACCATGAAGCAAACAGAATAATGCCCCCTTCCCTAGCTCTGCAGAGGGTATGAGTATGATAGCCTGCAACTGTAGAAAAAGAAGGAGTTGATGAGTTTCCTTGATCACTATTCTTTTGGCCAAGGAGCCATAAGGAGAAACTATGAAAGGTGTCCCAGAGAGGTTCTGCAAACTCCAGAGAGCACCCTCTGTTAAGGACCTCGAGGAGCCATTGGTCCAACATCATTTGTGTCCATTCCCAATGAAACAGCCTCAATCACTCTGCCTTTATTTCAGAAGGGACCTGCCAGATCTCATGGTGATGGCTTACTGCATCCCAAGGAGGCACCCACTGGGTGCTGAGGCTGCTCAGCCCTGCGAAAGGACTAACCCTTCTTAGACCCATAGGAAGAATAGGTCATGACAGAACTCTTTCCAAGCCCTAAACCCATTCCATGCTGTGCCTTTCATGAGGAGCCACTGGAACGTCTGGACCTATCTTCAGGAAGTCTCTGTGGGTGAGGTCTTTCACCAGCTTCTCCAGGTCCACTCTCAAGAGCAACTAGCCCTTAAATAAGAATTTGCTCAGTCACAGCTTGGGCATGGCATCCGCAGACCAATTTCTGAGCCAGACCCATCTATCGACAGGCATAAAGGAGATCCTGAGCAAGCCTTAAAAGGTCATCTACCACTGACCTTCTTGAAATCCAGGATGCGCTAGAAGGACCTGCATAATAGTTAGAGCACTGGCTTGGTAACCAAGAGGCCAGGGTTCAATTTCCACTAACACGCCTTGTGCAAGTCACTTAACTCTCCATTGCCTTGGAAGAAAGGTCTGGCAATCTACTTCTGGTCACATTCCCAAGAAAAAACAGGAGCTGCTGGGTTGCCAGGAGTCAGCATTGACTCAAAAGGCACACATTACATTTGCAGCACAAACAAGGCCCCAAGCTTGTCATCTCCAGGCTGCCCAGCAATTGCTGGATCCAGTGCAAAGGTACATGGACCACCATGCCCACACATATTGCTGCCTCAGTTCCTAAGGTCACAGCCAGAAAGGCATTCTTAAGGCGCGTTACCTTCCTATCATGGGTCTCCTTCAAAGCTGCATCCCCCATCCCCCTTTGCTAGGATGATGGGGTGCTTTGTCACCATCATGAACAGGGCTTTCACCTTAGGGACCCTAAAGAGCTATTCCATCTCCCCTTAAGGCAGATGGTCCAGCCTAGTTAGGACCTTAGTACTCTTGAGACCCAAGCTCCAACATCTCCCAATGAGAGAGACTATGAGCTTGTGCAGAGGCTAAAAGAGGGGGAAATATCACAATGGATGCTGCAAACCCTTCAGGATATAATCCATCTGTGAAGCTTTCCCAGGAGGAGCCTCAGCAATGCTGAGAGCCTCCATAGTGTCTGAAGTAGGATGGGGAGATCCTCACAATGATAAAGATGAATCACAGCTGAATTCTAGAATGGGGGATGTTCCCCTTCCTCTGCTAACTCACCCACTAGAGAGACTGGGAATCTTCTTCTTTATCCCAAACCTCCATCTGTGGGGGCGGGGGGGGGGGCAGGCAAAAGTGAAATCCAGGGGCATTTAACTCTCTTGCCGCCTGCAGGGGAAACCTCTAAGGGTCCTGGCACCCCAAAAGGAGAAGGTAGAGTTGCAAACTCCCCAGAAAGGGGTTGCCATACAGCTACCAGCAAATGGAAGCTAGTCAAGAACAGGTCCTGGGGCCCTAGAGGGCCTTCAGGGGTCTGGCAGAGGCCATCTCACCACACTCCCCCTCAGCCAAAACTATGCGGTCAAAGATACCACTGTTCCTGCCGGGCAGGGGGGGGGGGGGGGAATTGTGGGAGATGCAGAAGAGGCAGCAAAACTGGCATCGAGCCTTGCAGAAAAGTCAGCAGCAGCAGAAAAGAAAGAAATGCTTAGATAAAACCCAATTGAAAGAGAGAAAAAAAAAAAGCCTGTTGCAAAAAAAGGACCCCTTGATTGGTAAGAATTCCCACCCCTGATAGGCCTCCCCAGCCTCCCACACAGATCTAGGAAAAACTGGCTGCCTAAGAGAAGGTCCTTTTTTTTTTTTTTTTTTTAAAAGATGCTTTATTAAACAGCGAAGAAAGATCCAATTAAAACATTATTATAAAACAGATAAGGAGTGGAGGAGTGGCCTAGTGGTTGGGGAAAGGTACTTCAGGCCGGAAGGTCGTGGGTTCAAACCCCACTAGAGGACAGCAACCTTGGGCCGGAAGGACTGGGGTTTCTAGTCCCACAGGTGCTCCTTGTGGTCTTGGGCAAGCCACTTAACCCTCCATAGCCCATGTTCCCTGTAAAATAGTTATCTCCAAGTTATAATGCCCTGTTCAATGTAAACCGCACTGATGCAGAATAGCACGGTACATAAGAGAATGTAAATAAATAAGGAGAAAAATAAACAGAGATTGGACAGGGAAAGGAAGAGGGCCTGGGCCCTGACTCACCACCCCCTGCAGAGGCCCTGTGGGGTCTTTTTGAGTGCTCTCCAGCACTAGTGCTGGAACCCATAGGTAACAATGCTGAACACAGGGCATCTGCCAGCTCGAGGAGACAATGAGCATATCCAAATCCGAGTGAACGCTGGGCCAGGGTCTCAACACACACAAGCCAGAAGACCGGAAACTGGGCCAGGGGAGACAGGCCTATCTGTACTATTGCACCAGTCCACATTCCTTATTTTCTACTGGAAGACAACAATACTGGCAAGTTCTCAGTGCTGCATCAGCACATATACAGGTGATGACATTATTGAAAGTCGCTCTAGTCTGCTGGCTGAGAAGCAAACCTCACTTGTCTGGACTGATCTAGCAAGATAAAGTATGTATGATATCGCACAGAATCTGTGCAGGTTTGTGTTTCTATATTTATTTTTCTTGGACGGTTATGAAATAATTGTTATAGAAAGACTAGGGGACATGCAATGAAGCTACAGGGTAAACTATTTAAGACTAATAAAAGAAAATATTTTTTCACTCAACGTGTAATCAAACTCTGGAATTTGTTACCGGAGGATGTAGTAAAGGCTGTTAGTGTAGCTGGGTTTAAAAAAGGTTTGGACAAGTTCCTGGAGGAAAGGTCCATAAACCATTATTAAGAAGGGTCCCAGGATATCAATGTTTGACCCAATACGAGCATTGTGGAACCTGTGTCTTTGGGGGAAACTCCTAGGTACGTATGACCTAGATTGGCCACTGTTGGAAAGAGGATACTGGGCTTGATGGACCTTGGTCTGACCCAGTATGGCATATCTTATGTTCTTATAATTGTTTATATTTTTCAGATAAAATGAAGAAGTCCCTGAAGCAGCAGCCAATGAAATGCAGCCAGCATCAGGTTTTTTTCCCCCCACTTGGGTTGTCACTTTTTAGATGTTTTTCTACTTCAGTTAAACTACATTTTTAAATATATACAATTTTCTGCTGCAGTTTTTGAGTTATGTGATTTTGGGTTTAGAGTGGCTGTTTTTTGCCTAGGATGGACAAGAAAGCCTGTTTTTGAAATGCTCTATTTTGGACTCGTCTGAGGTTTTCCTCCCTCTTTAATGGTTAAGATGAAGAATTCAAGATCAATTTGTTTAGGCGGTTTAATGCTATGTTCAGACCTGCATATTCCTTTGAAGTATTTTCCATTTATTACTGGAAGAGGTGCACACCTTTTGGATTTGAGCATATATTCCATTAGACACTGTGTGAAAAACAAATTCTAAATTACTGTCCATCAATAAAATATTCTATCCCAGGCAGGGCCAGTGCAAGGGTATGAGGTGCCCTAGGTGAACCTCATCCCTTGCGTGCCCCCCCCCCACCCCAGCAGTCCACGCTCCGATTGCTGCCACTGCTGCGTCCCACCGGGATGTGCAGTAGTAGTAATGCTTTTAGAATGGCACTGAAGCACAGAGTTATCCTCAGCTCTGGCGCTGCAGTGCCGTTCCTACTTCCGTCCCCTTTTGATTACACCTCCTTTGCATGGGGGCAGAAACTGGTTCCATTCCCATGCAAACAGGAAGTGAAATCGGAGGGAGATGTTAGCAGGAACGGCACCACGGCGCCGGAAGTGAAGGCAATTCTGGTGCTTCAGTGACATCTTAAAAGCATTGCCAGTGCTGCACGTGCCAATGGAGGGGCAGCAGTGGGCACCCCCAGAGGACCGGCGCTCTGGGCGAATGCCTAGTTCACCCAATGGTAGCACCAGTCCCCATCCCAGGGAAAAATGTATTGCCTGTGTGGCGTATCCATATAGGAAAGAACCCAGGAAATGTAAAGAGGCATTTTCCTCCTTTACAGTTTCACACATTTGTGTTAATAAAATCAAAATTTTAAAATGCATATAAAAATCAGCTTTACGTGTATTAATTTGTAGATCAATGCTTGCACTAAATTTAACAAAAAGTTGTATGCTCTACTAAGAATCAGCTATTCAACACCATAGAAATGTAATAATAGGATAGCATCCATAGGATCTGTTAACATATTTAAACGCCCATCATTTCTATCGCAAAGCAACTGTTTATAAACTGACTATGGAATACAGATGCATGTATTTGAAAAAGGGGTACAAAGGTCTCAGACTTCTCCTGGCACTGGCTAATCAGACAAAGTCCATGCCTTAGTGCCCGTTTGCATCAACGACCTATGTATTCTGTGCCCCTTGCAGGATTGGTGTTAAATAAACTTGATAATATTTAATATTTGATGATCGTGCTTATCAAGTTTATTTAACACCAATCCTGCAAGGGGCACAGAATACATAGGTCGTTGATGCAAACGGGCACTAAGGCATGGACTTTGTCTGATTAGCCAGTGCCAGGAGAAGTCTGAGACCTTTGTACCCCTTTTTCAAATACATGCATCTGTATTCCATAGTCAGTTTATAAACAGTTGCTTTGCGATAGAAATGATGGGCGTTTAAATATGTTAACAGATCCTATGGATGCTATCCTATTATTACTTTTCCATGGTGTTGAATAGCTGATTCTTAGTAGAGCATACAACTTTTGTTATTTGGAGGGATTACCCATACTTTCTTCAGTCTATATACCCTCTAGAAACTGACGTAAAAAAAACAGTGCACTAAATTTAAGGCACAGCAATGAGCTGAACATATGGTAGCAAATGCAGATCCCTATCAAAGCAAGAGACACTGGAGAAAGCCCCTAGGCTCCCCACGAGAAGACTCCAGGAAGCTTGAGCAGTGGAACCGAGCCTTACTGTATGAGAAGCGCCCCTCCCAATCGGGAGGTTAGCTGGCTCTTGTTCCTCCTTCTCCAGCCTCCCTCCCCTCAATCCTAGCTTGCTTTCTTCTTATAGGGCTCTTGAGGTTGCACAGGAAAGAGCTTCAGGGAACGCACCCCTTACTCGTTGGAGAAGGCATTACAGCAGCGACAGAGTGACACTGCCAAGGAGCAATACCTCCTACCTCCACACATGGCGCACTGCCAGCCTCACTCTCTTCCTGCCAACAGTCTGCCTCTGAGCACAACCACTGAAAAAGTGCCAACCCTATTGTGGCCTGCTTTTTTTTGTGATCTTATGCAGGAACTATGCAGGAACTATGCAGCCATCCCCCCTCCCCCCCATTACACTGGAAATTTGCAATCACTATGACAACAGCGACAAGAGCAAGGGCAAGGCTGGCATGAGCATTGTTAGCAAACTAGTACCGCAAAAGCTGGCCCTTACCAGTGGAACTGTTCTTGCCCCTTCAGTTTACTACCTTTTTATCCCTCCAATAACTACGCAGCGAGCCTGTCAGCAAGGCCTCTGCTTAGGCCATTTCGGAAGGAGAAGGGGAGAATCTCAGATTCTAGGAGTTTTGCCCCAGCCCTACTGAAGAGGCACTTAGGCCTACCAGAGCATCCTTGTCCCACCAGTACAGCCATCTCCTTCCTGATGGAGACAGAATGCTGGATGGCATCCCTGCTACACCAGTATTTATAGAGAAAGCAACTAGCTTCCCTACTGTTTTCACCTGCTGGAAGGACAGATAAATGGGAGACAAAGAAGAAATGAGAGTAAGTATGGTGATGGTGTAATGTTTTACAACAATAAGCGCAGTAAATATTGGCTCTCAAAATCCGCTTTTGCCATGAATAACATTTTACTCTCGATCCTTAAAGTTGTGCACCAGCATCTTTGTGCAACAATCTATCTTTGTTTAGGAAAAAAAAGGTCTACATATATCATTTCTGATCTGGAATGAGTTAAATAAAATCTAATCCATTTAGTACAACAGATTAATGAGCTCTGAACTTCAAAAAACAAAAATTGAGATTATTGTATTTCTACAGAAAGACAACAAAAATAGCACTTTTGTATTAAAAAAAAAAGCATTGCTATAAGTTTCCCAATTAAGGGAGGAAGGAGGTGGGGGAAGAAATAACATGACATACCCACTGCCTGGCCATTAAACAGCATTTAGACTCCAACACTCACCTGGAGAAGACGGTCCATTTGAACTGTTTACAAAGAGCCAAGAGAGTTCTGCCCTGGTCCACATCCAATCTTCTTACAAATTTTAAGACTCTGTGGTACTGGTAGAAGGTGAAGGTGAGGAAGTAGTGAAGAAGTCAAGAGAAGACAGGATAAGCAGAGATTCTTCAGAATTCACACGCGATGTCCATTTCCATCCTTTTCAGCTCCATGAATACTGCCCTGCTAAAACAGATTTGATTTAGTGTCGAATCCCGATTACAAATTCCATAATGCCTGCTCCCTTAAGCTTGCTTTGTATGTTAGAATATGCTGTCCATTTATGCATTTTTGCTGGATTATTGAAGAAGGGATGGCAGTGGGACGACCATGATTATTGAGTTTAATCATCAAAATCTCTGGGGTGGGGGTGCATAAGGCTGAAGGTTCACCTAGGGTACTCAATATCCTTGCGCTGGCCCTGCAAGGCTGAGGATACTAAAAAACTTAATCAAGACAGCCATGACAGTCTGCAGTCTGGGCCCCTCCCACAGTGCCAGAGCACCTGCTTCACCTGACACCAAGAGGGGTGGTCCAGCCTCCTCTAAAGGGCAGTGCATGACACTAAAGGTATGCTGACTGACTTCAATTCCAGCAGAGGTTTAAAAATGTTCACACAGACTTCCAGTGACATCATCGGGTGAATGGCGGCGTGAAGTCGGAGCTCCGCCATCTAAGCCTGCCTGAAAGGGGTGAAACCCTCGATGCAGAGGAAAACTGAGATGGAAAGATGAGGCAGCAGTAGCAAAAGTACCCGCAAACAGTGGCAGGCAGTGAGAACTGCGGCGATCATGGGCAGAGAGAGCTGGAAGTGCAGCAGAGCACGTGGCGGGCTGGAGAGACGGCCAGGGCATCGCAGTGCAAGCGATAGCGGCAAGGGGGCTGAGGGTCGGACAAAGGCACAAGATCGGAGAGGCAGCGGAGGAGCTGTGTACCAATAAAACCACAGTGATCATGGAGCAGTTTGGCAGCAGAGACAGAAACTGGCAAGACATGGAGAGAGAGGAAAGCCCTTAAAGCCACAGAGCAATTTTCAATAACATAAAGGTACATGTAACCAAAACGACCATCAACTCAACTGGACAAACTGACAGAGAGATGGAAGAGCAATAAAGGGAAGTGAGTACATCTACCGAATAAAAGCAGGACAGACTAAAAGGAGAAATAGGCTGCAGTTTCAGGGAGCAGAGCACCACAGTAGTCCTTGACGTAACACCAGGGACAGAGGAGGGGGAAGATGGAGAAGTCCAAAGAAGGCCGATCTGCGAAAAAAAAGTTGGTGGAATTCAGATCCTCCTATACCTCATCGAAAGGAAGGAAAGAAGGGGAGAAGGAAGGGAAAATGGCGGCGGAGCAAGAGGCTGTGCCAGTGGAGGAGATGGAGAGTCCCTGGGGTCCGGGGGTGGCCAAAATGATCAAGATGTGGCTGACTGAGCTGAAAGAAGAACTTAAAGTAATAATCAGTGGAGTTAAGACTGAATTAAAAGAGACATTGCAATCTATAAGACAAGATATAGTGGACCTAGGATCATGGGTGGAAGAAACTGAAAAGCAGCTGGAACAGGGGGAAGCCTTGCAGGATATACAGAAAGTATGGGAGGAGTTAAAACAAGTTCAAGAAGAATTGAAAGAGAAGGTGGAGGACCTGGAAGATAGATCTAGGAGAAGTAATATACGAGTAAGAAGCATACCAGAGGAACCCCAATACAAAAATTGTGATGAAGTTATTACAAAAGTGTTCAGAGCATTGCTACAAACAGTGGCCCAAGAGGAAAGCGGAGAGTCTCTGCAAATTGAGAGGGCACACAGGGGGCTGGGCCCATACGAGACAATCGTCCAAGAGACATTGTGGTGTGTCTGCAATCCTACAAGACTAAAGAAAGCCTCTTGAAGGCTGCAAGGAAAGTGGGACATTTTCAGTGGGAAGGACATGCGGTGGAATTGTTTCAGGACCTGTCCCTGGGAACACTGCAGCGTCGGAGAGAGATGAAGGAGGTGACATCTTACCTGAGGAGGGAGGAAGTGCGTTACAAATGGCTCTACCCCTTTGGCCTTCTAATAACTGTGCAAGGCATGTCAAGAAGGGTGAAGACCAGCGAGGAGGCCTGGGGAGTGCTTCGAGATATGGGACTGACCAGTCTCCCAGTGGGTATCGAGGGACAAGCACAATCTAAGAATGCCATGCCTTCTGGGTCAAGAGCGGTTGGCCAGAGGTGGAAAAGGGTGCCAGCAAATGGTCGGAGGCTAATGAGGCTGACCAAGGGCAGCCAGGGAGTAAAAGCACCAGCGAAGGATATCGACTGAGAAAGATGTCCCCTGGGAACTTGGCTCAAGAAGAATCAACAATTGAAAGGGGATGTAGGACATTGATAAGTGAAATGTAAAGGATGTTGTCAGATAGGTATGGGAGGAGGGATCTGGTTAAAATAATGTTATGCATGTATAGTTAATAATGGGAAGGGTTGGTGGGTGCAAGGTAAAAGGAGGTAGGAGTTGAGGGAGCAGTTGAACGCATAGAGCTGGAGGGGGAGAAATGGTGGGGGGGAAAGCTGGCTGGGGGTAGAGATAATGGGAGGAGTAGGCCGGGATAAAAGAGGTGGGACAGGGTATGAGGGGGGAGGTGAAATAGAAGGGTAAGGGTAGGTTGAGACCCAATAGTCAGTCACCACATATGAAGGAGTCTCTCCTTCGAGGGGACGAGGAAAGGGGAAGGGAGGCAGGGAGGTGAGGGGGAGGGGGAACAAAGCTTAAAAAGCGAGTTAAAAATAGTAACCTTAAAATGTAAAAGGGACTCAATTCACCATTTAAAAAGGCAGAAATTATATAAAGAAATAACACGCCATAAAGCGTCACTAGTGCTCATACAGAAAAACACACCTCACTCGGGCGACAGAATATCTAGTAAAACTTAAGGGATATGTGGTATGTGTCCATGCATCAAAACATAGTAGAAAAGAAGAAAGGAGGAGTAGCAATCTTAATAGATTCAAAATTAAAGATGGAACTCCAGCAGGTTGTCAGAGATAAAGCGGGAAGATATGTATCCGATTAAGTGGTACTGTATAGTGAATGTATATGCGTCTACGTGGGTGCAAAGAGAATTTTGGACAAAGCTCAATGAAGAGGTGGGGAAATTAAGAGATGGTAAACTCATCTGTGGGGGTGACTTTAACTTAACTTGGAACCCTGCTAGAGACGCTACGGGGAAAAGAGAAGGCAAAAGAGCAGATAGGAGTAAATATCGTAATTTTGTAACACAGCACTGTTTAATCGATGCTTGGAGATTTCGGCAGCCCCGGAAAAGACAATTTGCATACTTCTCACCAGTACACGGTTCATATTCTAGAATAGATGCCATTTGGCTAAGGAAGTGAGGGGTAGGATTCAGGGGGCCGAGATGGATCCAATAACGTGGTCTGAAGACGCTTTAGTCGAGGTCAGGATAACAACGGAGGGGGGGGGGAGAGAGGTACACAGTTTTGGAGGTTAAACGAATCTCTACTAGAGGATGAGAGGGTCACAGAAGATAGAGCAGGAAAGAAAGGAATATTTTAGATGGAATGATAATGGAGAGGTGGCTTGGGGAGGAGTTTGGGATGGATATAAGGCGGTAGTGAGGGGAGTTCTAATCAAATGGGGGGCACGAAAAAGGGAAGGAAGAGATAGGGAATTGAGAGCAAGGTCAATGAAACTGGAAGAACTAGATGCGCAAGATAGACAAGGAACAGAGGCCAAGTGTTGGCTGTAAGAGCTCAGATAAATGCAATGCAAGCAGAAAAGATAAGGCACCGCATGCAATTATTGAGACAGGAATTTTTTGAGGGGGGAAATAAAGCGGGGAGATACATGGTGCTGAAACTGAAACAGCGGAAACTACGCTCACAAATATAAAAAATTAGAGATTCTGGAGGGAAGATAGTCCACAAAGATGGGGATATTCGGGAGGCCTTTAAGAAATTTTATCATTCATTGTACGAAGCAAGAACACCTCCGGAGACAGAGAGGGTACAGAGCTATTTAACTCCATAACGCTTCCGAAATTGAAAGAGGAGGAATATAAAAAAAAAGGAGTTAAATAGAGCCATTCTGAAAGAGGAAGTAATGACAGCTATAAAACAGCTAAAAGTAGATAAGGCACCAGGATTAGATGGGCTCACAGCAAGGTTTTATAGAAGGTTTGGAGAATTATTAATTGCACCATTAGTGCGATTGTTTAATTTGCCAAGAGAGGGAGGGGTGCTAGCAGATACCATGGGGTGGGCAGGAATAACAGTAATACATAAGGAAGGAAAGGATTCACAAGAATGTTCATCATACAGACCAATTTCACTGCTAAACTTAGATGCCAAATTATTGGCTAAAATATTGGCTACGAGATTAAATAGGGTTATAGGGAAAATGATCCATCAGGATCAAGCGGGATTTATCCCCTGTAGGCAGGTAGCTAACAATATCCGAAAGATACTAAATATTATTTGGTCTGTTGAACAAAGTAAGGAGGAGGCCCTGCTATTGTCACTAGATGCGGAAAGGGCTTTTGACCAGGTGTCTTGGCCTTTTCTCTTCCAGGTAATGGAAAGAATGGGGTTGGGGGAAAGAGTTTATGGGCTGGGTACGAGCGTTATACTGTAACCCAAAAGCTTGTGTTTGGGTAAATGAAGCTTATTCTGCTTTTTTTGAGCAGGGAAGAGGGACGAGGCAAGGGTGTCGTCTGTCACCTCTCCTATCCGTAGAACCATTTGCGGAGAGGTTGAGAGAGAGGGCAGACCTGAAGGGCATAGCGGTAGGTCAGGAAGAATATCATTGTTTGCGGACGATATAATCATGAGCGTGGCTAGACCGGGGTTTTCTATACCAATACTAATCTGGGAATTAGAAGAATATGGAAGGCTGTCGGGATTTACCATAAACTGGACAAAATCTGAAATATTAAACTTGTCACTAAAAAAGGAAGCGCAGGGAATTTTACAACAGAAATACCAATTTAGGTGTGCGAGGGGGGCTATTCGATATCTAGGGATACGAATAAGTAATAGGGTAGAATCATTGTATGGGTTAAAATTACCCAAAATTATTTGGGCAAGTGGAAAGTTTGTTGAATGGGTGGGGGCAAGGATATCTATCTTGGTTGGGATGCATTGCAGCCATAAAGATGATGCTCCTGCTTCAAACGTTGCCGATACTGGTACCACCAAGAAAGTTAAAGCAGCTGCAAAAAATCATTAAGAAATTTATATGGCAAAATAGAAGCCCTAGGGTTGCTATCTCAATTTTTCAGAAAGCCAAAGGGGAGGGGGGGGGGACTGGGGGTTCCCAATTTTCGAAAATATTATGTGTCAGCACAATTGAATGATACATGAATGGCACAGAGAAAAACAGAAACATTGGGTCCAAAAGGAAGACAAATCAGTAAGGGGAGTGGGATTGGAAAGGATGGTGTGGAGGGGGAAGTAAAGCACCAGCAATTAGACCCATAAACCCCATTATAGTATATATCTTGAATGTCTGGAAACAAAATAGGAAACTCTTAATACAGGACAAAGGATATATGCAGGGGATGACATTAGAGGCATGCTTTGAGAAAGGACAGGGGCCAGGGGCGAGTACATTGCGAAGGTGGGCAAAGTTAGGATTAACACATATTTCTCAGATAGTGGTTAAAGAGGGTATTAGAGAGTTTGAAGGTATTAAAGATCTATATGGGCTATCAAATAATGATTACTATAGCTATAATTCAGGTAAGCTATTTTGTGGGACAACAGATAGTATGGAAGGATCTATGGAATAATCGGGGGTGGTTTGAGGCCCTTTGTGCAGGACATTTAGGTAAAAAAGGAGCTTTGTCCAAGATTTATAAAGCGTTAATGGAGGGAGGTGAGGGCAAACTGGAGTTTATGAAGAAACGGGAGGAGGACTTAGAAGTGCAATGGAATGAAGAGGTGTGGGATAAGGTTATACAAATAGTGGCAGGCATATCTATAGCCACTCAAATAAAAGAAAATGCTTATTAAAAAAAAGTGTTATATCGGTGGTACTGGACACCGACACGTAAATGGAGCGGGATTGGGACAATCGGAAAAGTGTTGGAGAGAATGCCAAGACAGAGGTGATATGTTGCACATATGATGGAAGTGTGGACGGATTCAAGCCTATTGGGAAAAGGTTTTGGACATCATTTATGAAATGACAGGTCATAGACTGCAAAGAAAGCCAGAGGTCTGCCTGTTGCACCAATTGGAGGAACATATTTCGGAAAGGGAAAGGGGGGTACTGCATCACTGCATAGTGGCAGCAAGATGTGAGATAGCAAAAAATTGGATGGGGCATGTAACCCCCAAATTGGAGGTTGTCAGAAGAGTGGCGGATATATGTTTGATGCATAGACTAACGGGGCTCCGACAAGAGAAAGGGGAGAAGAGTGTGGAACAATGGAAGAGAGTATGGAAATGGCTGGAAACCTGGAATAAAGGAGAGAAGGGGCGGAGAGACTACAAGCGGGATAGAACAAGGTAAATATTGCTATTAATAAAAAGCAATGGTAAAACGCTAAATGGTGAAAGATTCTACATATCTGAAATTTTAAAAAAGTGTGATATCCTGGGATGCTGAGACACGAAAGCATGAGCAAATGAAGGGGACAACAGAGAGAGGAATAGGATGGGGGGGGGGGTAAATAGAAGAATAAGCAATAGTGATTGTTGTAATAGCTATTGGGGGGGAAATAAATTTGCTTGTAAGAATATTGTGGAACAGGTATAATGTTAAGAACATAAGATATGCCATACAGGGTCAGACCAAGGTCCATCAAGCCCAGTATCCTGTTTCCAACAGTGGCCAATCTAGGTCATACGTACCTAGCAGTTTCCCCAAAAGACACAGGTTCTGCAATGCTTGTACTAGGTCAAGCATTGATATCCTGGGTCCCTTCTTAATAATGGTTTATGGACCTTTCCTCCAGGAACTTGTCCAAACCTTTTTTAAAACCAGCTACACTAACAGCCTTTACTACATCCTCCGGTAACAAATTCCAGAGTTTGATTACACATTGAGTGAAAAAATATTTTCTTTTATTAGTCTTAAATAGTTTACCCTGTAGCTTCTTTGCATGTCCCCTAATCTTTCTATATTCTGATAACATGAACAGTCGATCTATGTTTACCCGTTCCACTCCCTTCATTAATTTATAGACTTCTATCATATCTCCCCTCAGCCATCTCTTTTCCAGGTTAAAGAGCCCTAACCTTTTTAGCCTTTCTTCATAGGAGTATCCTTCCATCCCCTTTACCATTTTGGTGGCTCTTCTCTGAACCTTTTCTAATAACGCTATATCCTTTTTAAGATACAGGGACCAGAATTGCACACAATATTCAAGGTGCGGTCTCACCATGGAACGGTATAGAGGCATTATAATATCTTTTGTTTTATTTTCCATTCCTTTCCTTATGACACCTAGCATTCTATTTGCTCTCTTGGCTGCCGCTGCACACTGGGCCGAGGGTTTTAACATGTTATCTACAATGACGCCTAAATCTTTTTCCTGGGTGGTGGTTCCTAATGTGGAACCTTGCATCGTGTAACCATAGTTTGGGTTGTTCTTCCCTAGGTGCATAACTTTGCACTTGTCCACATTAAATTTCATCTGCCATTTTGATGCCCGGTCTTCCAATTTATCAAGATCCTCTTGCAATTTTCCACAATCCTCTTGGGTTTTAAACAACTTTAAATAGTTTTGTGTCATCTGCAAATTTGATAACCTCACTCGTTATTCCACTTTCCAGGTCATTTATGAATATGTCAAAAAGCAGCGGACCCAGCACAGATCCCTGGGGTACACCACTATTCACCTTTCTCCATTGGGAAAATTGGCCATTTAGCCCAACCCTCTGCTTTCTATCTTTTAACCAGTTCCTGATCCACAGTAGTACACTGCCTCCTATCCCATGACTCTTTAGTTTTGCCAAAAGTCTCTGATGAGGGACCTTGTCAAAGGCTTTCTGAAAGTCCAGATACACTAAATCAACAGACTCACCTTTGTCCACCTGTTTATTCACACTTTCAAAAAAACATAACAGATTAGTAAGACAAGATCTTCCTTGTCTAAAGCCATGTTGGCTGTCTCCCATTAGGCCATGACTATCTACATGCTGAGTAATTTTATTCTTTATTTTATTTATTTATTTATTTAAAGTCTCTTTTATACCGCGCTATTCAGCATCAGCGCGGTTTACAATAAACAGTGAACATACACATTTCCAATAGTACTTTGTGTTTACATATGAACAGGATAATCAACTTGGCTAACAGGGTAACTATGTACAACCATAAAATAAAATAAAATGATGGTTATGATGGTTTCTACCATTTTTCCCATCAGGCTCACCGGTCACATCAGGCTCTCTATCAACTAATGGTCCAACTGACTCTCTCACAGGTGTTTTGTTACGAATGTACTTGATAAAATCTTTATTTCGCGTTTTTGCTTCCGCAAGCTTCTCCCTTTGCCTTCTTTATCAATGCCTTGCATTTGACCTGCCAGTGCTTGTGCTGTTTCCAGGTTTCATCGTTTGGCTCTTTTTTCCATTTCCTGAAAGATGCTTTTTTGGCAACAGCAGCCTCTCTGACCTCACCTTTAAACCATGCTGGCAGTTTTTTGGACTTCCTTCCACTTTTCTTAAAGCGTGGAATACAGCTGGTCTGGACTTCCAAGATAGTATTTTTCAACAACACCCAAGCTTGATGTAAGTTTTTAACCTTTGCAACTGCTCCTTTTAGTTTTTTCTTAACTAAACTATTTTCCTCATTTTATCATAGTCTCCCTTTTGAAAGTTAAAAGGTAGTACTGTGGATTTCCTTACTATCCCTCCTCCACTAATTAAATCAAAGGCGATCATGCTATGATCACTATTGCCAAGTGGCCCCAACACCCTTCTCTTGCACTAGATCTGGTGTTCCACTAAGGACTAGGTCTAATATGGCTTCCCCTCTGGTCGGTTCATGAACCAGCTGCTCTAAGAAGCAGTCATTTATTTCATCTAGGAACTTTATCTCCCTAGCATATCCTGCCGTGACACTGACCCAGTCGATACCGGGGTAACTGAAATCACCCATTATTATTACCGCGCTGTAACTTTTGTTAGCTTCCTTGATTTCTTTGATCATTTCATCATCCATTTGTTCATTCTGGCCAGGCAGTCGATAGTACACCCCCACCGCCTTCCCCTTTTTACATGGAATTTCAATCCATAGAGATTCTACAGCAAATTTTGTTTCCTGCAAAACTTTAATCCTTTCTGACTCAATGCCCTCTCTAACATAGAGCGCAACCCCTCCACCAATTTGATCAGCTCTATCATTATGATATAGTTTGTACCCAGGTATCACAGTGTCCCACTGGTTGTCCTCCTTCCACCATGTCTCTGATATTCCAATTACATCTAACCTCTCATTTAGTGCTATATAGTCTAACTCTCCCATCTTATTTTTTAAGACTTCTAGCATTTGCATACAAGCATTTTAGAGACTGTATTTTATTCATATTAATTTGGCTATTGGTAGACATGGGTAATTTGGGATCTTTAAGGTGTGTCTGCTCCATACTCGAGGGCATTTGGGCTACTTTACTGTTTTTTGGAACCTCTCTGCTTTTGGTAGTATCCTTCAAGGATATATTCTTCCGAACCATCCGCACTTGGGCGACTGTCGGCTTTACCCTATTATCTAGTTTAAAAGCTGCTCTATCTATTGAAATATTTAATAAGAAGTGAAATGGAAAAAAAATGTTCACACAAATCAGCTTTTGTCTAGCCAGCACTTGGATGATAAGGCCCATCCTAAAAGGAGCCTTAAAGCAACAGCAATCCAGGGCAACCCAGCAGCTGAACAGCCCAGTCAGCTGTCAATTCAAGGATAAGCATCTTTGTCCCCCAGCTGTCATGAAGTATTTGGGGGCTAAAATTAATATGGCTGAGTCAGCCATGGAAGTCTACAGCCTCCAACCACCCCATAACACCAGAGCACCTGTTCCACCCAACACTAAGCCAGCAATGACCAATCACTCTCAAAGAGCAAATCCATTAACCTACAATATACCCCTCCTCCTTGACACAGCACGGAGGCAGTTTATTTGATCCTAACTTCAAATCCCACGTCTTCACAGCATGGATTTTGAATGACAGTAAATCACCTCATTCCCTATTATCCAGGAGAGACAGGACATATTCACAGAAATCAGGAAACTAGGAAGCTTTATCACTCCAAATAATCTTGCTTTACCCAATAGTGCGGTTCAGAGCTGCAATGGAGTGTGATCGGTTACTTGATGTTTAGGAAATATTTGTAAACATTTCAGAAGACATACAGAATGAATGATTAATGCATATTTTGGAGGGGGGGCAGGTATTTGTTTTCTATAATTCTATTTGCATGTCTAATGACAATGTAACCATGTTAAGTGGATACTGTATTGCTTGTTTTAAAAAAAAATTAAAAAAAACACACAAAACCATTAAATGCCATCAAGTCAATGCTGACTCCTGGCAACCCAGCAGCCGTTGGGTTTTCTTGGCAAGGTATAACCGGAAGCAGATTGCAAGGACTTTTCCTCTGAGGCAATGGAGGATAACGTGACTTGCTCGAAGTCGCAAGGAGTGCCAGTGGGAATCGATCCATGGTCCCTTGGATACTAGGCTGTTGCTCTAACCACTAGGCTACTCCTCCACTTGTTAACTGTATGGTATAATTAATTGATTGGAATCAGCTTTGAAGCTGCATTACGGTTAAGTATATTTAATTTTAATTCAGTCATTTCTAACAGAAGAGACCAAGCAGATAGACGCATACCATATTTCCCGAATATAAGATGCATTTTTTATATTGGGAAGTAATGGCGCAACCTATACAATGGAGCGAACTAATAAATTTATGTGGTGGACCACACCCCTCAAACCACATATAAATACTCGTATCTGCGCTGTGGACAGTCTTTTTCCCTGGACTCTACGCTCTATGCCCAATGCTTGCAAACAGACCCTCCAGTCAGTAGACTGGTATAAACTTGGACTATAACCGAAAGTAGCATACCAGACGAATTTCAATTACAACACCACAAATCTTTTTAACCTCACAGAAAATGGTGACACCGAAGGCAAAGAACTCATACACTGTGGCATTCAAATTAAAAAAGTTATTCATTATGGAGAAGAACATGGCAACAGAGCCGCAGAGCAAAATATTGGGATAACTGAGAAATTAGTTAGAGAATGGAGGAAGACCCAGGGTTAACTAACCTTGATGAAGCGCAGCAAGAAGGCAAATCGCAGCCACAAAGCATGGTGACCTGAATTAGAAACACATCTGCTTCAGTTTGTCATATAGCAAAGGGCTCAGGACCATAGATTGTCCACTGTGCAGGCGAGATTCAAAGCAATTCATATTGCTATGGAAATGAATAAGGAGGGATTCAAGGCTGGTCATTCATGGTGCTACCGAGTTATAACAACAAATTAAGCATTAGACAAAATAACCACCATGTGAACATAAGAACATAAGATATGCCATCCTGGGTCAGACCAAGGTCCATCAAGCCCAGTATTCTGTTTCCAACAGTGGCCAATCTAGGTCATATGTACCTAGCAGTTTCCCCAAGGGAAACAGGTTCCACAATGCTTGTATTGGTTGAAGCATTGATATACTGAGTCCCTTCTTAATAATGGTTTATGGACCTTTCCAAACCTTTTTTAAACCCAGCTACACTAACAGCCTTTACTACATCCTCTGGTAACAAATTCCAGAGTTTGATTACACGTTGAGTGAAAAAATATTTTCTTTTATTAGTCTTAAATAGTTTACCCTGTAGCTTCATTGCATGTCCCCTAGTCTTTCTATATTCTGATAAGGTAAACAATCGATCTACGTTTACCCGTTCCACTCCGTTCATTAATTTATAGACTTCTATCATATCTCCCCTCAGCCGTCTCTTTTCCAGGTTAAAGAGCCCTAACCTTTTTAGCCTTTCTTCATAGGAGTATCCTTCCATCCCCTTTACCATTTTGGTGGCTCTTCTCTGAACCTTTTCTAAAATCGCTATATCCACCTATGATTATATTCAAAAGGAAGACAATGCCATGTGAAACTCTTTCCAACCAATGTTGTTGTTGATGTGAATGAGAAAGGATAGACGGACGGACGAGAGCATGATGCTGAAATGGCTGCAACGCTGCTTTAGTAGACAGTGGGAAAGATTTTTCAAGAGACAGAAAGCATTGCTCGTCATGGATAACAGGACAGCCCATTTCACTGAAGACATAGAAGAAAATTAAAATCTCTGAACACTGACCTGGATATTATACCTGGTGGTATGACAAAAATGCTTCAACGGCTGTGTTGCTCGCCTACAGGAAAACTAGATGTGCCACGGAGAACACAATTTCGTGGCTACTAGTCATATGTGCCACACCACTTTTGCGGACATCTCCAGGTGGGTTGCAACTGAGTGATAAAATAATAAAATCAGGTTTTGCGAAGGCTGAGATACTAGAGAGCCAAAATAATCGTGAAGATGAAGACAACCATGAACATGAACTGGCACCTGAAATTGCAGAACTATTTCATACCGAAACCGAAGATGTGGACTTCAACTGCTTTCTCGAAAAGCGATACAGAACAAATCTGATGTGTAATGAGCTGCTATGTGGTTATGCACTTTATTCAAGGGCATTATTGTTAAGTGAAAATGAAACAGAATAAATCAGATTTTTAACAAACAGCAGTGTTTGTCCTGCACTTTATTTTTAGTACCAGCGACATACAATGGGGCGACTTATACTATGATTTACCAATAAAATCCAAGGTTTGGTCTCTGTAACTTATACACAGGAGCAACTTATAGTCCAGGAAATATGGTACACACATTACACAAAGGGGCAAGTTTACTAAATGTTAGAAAGGAATGAAGTGGCAGCCCCTATGTTGCACTGCAGCATTTAACAGGCCTTAACTTTAGTAAACATGCCCAAAGTCGCTATTGCCCTTTGGAGACAAAGAATTTAACTACAGTTCAGACATGAAGACTGTACACCCCAGGAATTCATATTTACACTGCAGATAAAAAGAAGAATGTTTGGTCTGCCTAGTTTGCACCTTTGAATTTGTATATCTTTTAAAGCACTCCCATTCTATTGTCTATGCAAATATGTTATTACGAATTTTAAAAAGTTAAATAGAGGCCATTTACAAAAGCAGAGCAAGTTAAAACCCATGAGGACTGTGAAAAATTGCAAGAGGACCTTGATAAATTGGAAGACGGAGCATCCAAATGGCAGATGAAATTTACTTTGGACAAGTGCAAAGTTATGCACCTAGGAAAGAACAACCCAAACTATGGTTACACAATGCAAGGTTCCATATTAGGAACCACCACCCAGGAAAGAGATTTAGGCGTCATCGTAGATAACATGTTGAAACCCTCTGGCCAGAATGCAGCGGTGGCCAAGAATGCAAATAGAATGCTAGGAATCATAAGGAAAGGAATGGAGAATAAAACAAAAGGATATTATAATGCCTCTGTATCATTCCATGGTGCACACTTTGAATATTTGGTGTAATTCTGGTCATCATATTTTAATAAGGATATAGTGTTAATAGAAAAAGGTACAGAGAAGAGTCACCAAGTTGGTAAAGGAGATGGAAGGATACCCCTATGAGGAGAGACTAAAAAAGGTTAAGGTTCTTCAACCTGGAAAAGAGACGGCTGAGGGGAGATATGCTAGAGGTCTATAAATAATGAACGGAGTGGAACGGGTAAGCGTAGATCAATTTGTTTATGCCTTTAAAATATAGAATGACTAGGGGACATGCAATAAAGCTACAGTGTAACCTATTTAAGACTAATAAGAGAAAAATGGTAATTAGGCCTTACCTGCTAATTGCTGTTCCTGAAGGAACGACAGTCCAGTCCCTTACTTCTGGGTTGCGTAACCCTTCCAGCAGCTTGGAGGCTGAGCCCAACCTTTTTGGGGATGGAGCGGTATAAATACCACTGGGACCACCCCTAACTCCAGTATTCGAATGAAAAAGCAGACCTAACAAAACTTTCGTAACACACTATATAGTTTAAAAGATCTAAAGAAAAAGTGACCATAACTAAAACCTCTTTTTTTTTTTTTTTGGAATAGCATAGGGAGGATGGGAGGGATGGCCCCGGACGGAGGTGGTTTGCCGGGGCTAGTCGCCCCTGGCCTGGTTCGTTCCGATGCTTCAGACTAAACAATACTCTTTAATTCAGCCGGAAACTGGAGGGTTCAGGGACTGGACTGTCGTTCCTTCAGGAACAGCAATTAGCAGGTAAGGCCTATTTTCCATTTCCTTATCGTCACTCCAGTCCAGTCCCTTACTTCTGGGATGTACCAGAGCAGTCAAAGCTGGGTGGGATCCGGCATACCGGAACGAAGAACCGCCAGGCCAAACCGAGCGTCCGCTGCACTCTGGACTCCAACCTGTAGTGCTTGGTGAGGGTGTGGAGGGAGGACCAAGTCGCCGCCCTACAGATATCCAGTGGAGGAACTAGGCTGAACTCCGCCCAAGAGGTAGCCTGAGCCCTCGTGGAATGTGCCCGCAGGCCCATGGGAACTTGCTTCCCCTTCAGGATATAGGCGGAGGCGTTGCCTCCCTGATCCACCTAGAGATGGAGGCCTTGGCCGCCGCCTCCCCTTTGTGCGGACCCCCGAACTGAATGAATAGTCGCTCGGATTTTTCTGAAGGGCGCTGTGCGGGAGAGGTATCGCTTCAGGGTCCTGCGAATGTCTAGTAGGTGAAGCTTGTCAGCCCCACTTTCCTGCCCTTCCGTTGCGAAGGCCGGGAGGGTAATTGTCTGGTTCACATGGAAAGGGGAGGAGACTTTTGGGCAAGAAGGATGGAACCGTGCGCAGCACCACTTATCCCTGAGGAAGGACAGAAAGGGGGGCTGCGAGGACAGTGCTTGTAGTTCCCGAGATTCTTCTGGCCGAGCAGATGGCTATAAGGAAAACTGTCTTCAGGGTTAAATCCTTTAGGGAGGCATTCTTTAATGGCTCAAAGGGATTCCCTATCAACGCATTTAGTACAAGGTTAAGGTCCCAGGGGGGATGACTGACCTTCGTTGTGGTCGTAGCCGACTAACTGCCCTTAAGAACCTTGCGACGTCCGCGTGGGCCCCTAGGGGTTTTGCCTCGGACCTTGCCCCTGTAGCAAGCGATGGCCGCAAGCTGGACCCTTAAGGAACTGTGGGCCAGACCCTTGTCAAACCCTGCTGCAGGAATTCCAGGACCTCCGGAACAGAGGCCGAGAGTGGTTTCTTTCGGCGCTCCGCACACCAGGATTCGAAGATGCGCCAGACTCTCACGTAGGAAAGACAGGTCGCGAACGCTTCTTGGCCTGCAGCAGAGTTGAGACTACTGCCCCTGAGTAACCTCTTTTCAGAGCCGTGCCCTTTCAATAGCCAGGCCGTAAGCGAGAACCGCTCCACGTGTGGCATCAGTACCGGGCCTTGCCTTAGTAGATCCCTTTTGCAAGGGAGGCGCCACGGCTGGTCGGCGATCATCCTCACCAGATCCGCATACCAGGGTCGGCGAGGCCAATCTGGGGCTATGAGGATTACCAATCCCTGGTGAGACTCTATCCGCTGGAGCACTTTTTCCGATCAGAGCCCACGGCGGGAATACATAGAGAAGACCCTCCGAAGGCCACTTCTGGGACAGGGCATCCAAGCCCTCGGACATTCTTTCCCTCCGCCGACTGAAGAATCTGTCCACCTTGGCTGACGAGAACCGTGCCATGAGGTCCATGACTGGCACTCCCCACGAGCTTCTATTTGGTTGAAGGTCTCCTGTTCCAGTTCCCACTCCCCGTGGTCTATCTTGCATCTGCTGAGGAAATCGGCCGTGACGTTGTCCGTTCCGGCCACGTGCTGTGCTGATAGCGCCTGCAGATGGATCTCCGCCCACTGTAAGAGGGTGTCCGCCTCCTTTTCGAGAGCGGGGCTGCTGGTGCCTCCCTGGTGATTGATGTAGGCCACCGCGGTGACATTGTCGGAGAGGACGCGAATTGCTCTTCCTTGAACTAATGTCCCGAGAGCTTTGAGCGCCAGGTGACGGCCCGCAACTCCAGTCTGTTGATGGGCCACTGCGATTCCAACGGTGTCCAGCGACCCTGTGTGAAACTGATCTTGGCAGTGTGCCCCCCAGCCCGATAGGCTGGCATCCGTCGTCAACAGTAACCACCGAGGGGGTTCGAGAGGCATCCCGGGTCCAGGTTCCTTGGTTTTTCCACCAGTATAGTGCCTGTTTGGTCCGCGGACGCACGGTAACTGTCCGAGAGAGAGGATGATGCTGGGGGGGGACCACCGACGCAACAGAGAACGCTGCAATGGGCGCATGTGGGCCCTGGCCCATGGTACTACTTCTATTGCCGCCGCCATTGTTCCCAGAAGCTGAAGATAATGCCACGCCGAGGGGCTTCTTCTGGCTAGAAACTGCCGTGACAAGAAAACTCTTCCGCTGTTGGTGTCGAATCTTGCCCCGAGGTACTCGAGTTCCTGGGAGGGAGTCAGTCTGCTCTTTGTACGATTGATGACCCAACCCAAGTCCTCTAAAACCTGGATTACTCTGGCCATTGTCGAGAGACTTTCTTCTTCGGATTTTGCCGGATTAAGCCAATCGTCCAAGTAAGGATGAACTATATGCCCTCCTTCCGAAGGAAGGCCGCTACCACTACCCTGCCCTTGGTGAATGTTCTGGGAGCCGTAGCTAGACCGAATGGATGGGCCTGGAATTGTAAGTGGCGTCCTGGTACCGCGAATCTCAGGTACTGCTGATGGGACTTCCTGATTGGGATGTGCAGGTAGGCTTCTGTCAAGTCGAGGGATGTTAGGATCTCGCCTTCCCTTACGGCTGCTATGACTGATCGTTGAGTATCCATCCGGATGTGGGGTTCCCTGAGGCAGCGATTTACCTGTTTTTGATCCAGGATCGGTCGTAGGGAGTCTTCCTTCTTTGGTACCACAAAATAAATTGAGTACCGACCCGATCCTCGTGGTTTGGTGGAACGGGATTACTGCCCCGAGAGCTAATAGGCGGGCGAGAGTCGCCTCCACCGCCGCCCTCTTTGTAGCGGGAGCCGCAGGGAGAGCGGACAAAGGCCGAGGGGATTTGTTCTGCGAATTCGAGAGCATAGCCCTCTCTGATCACTTCTAGGACCCATTGATCGGACGTGACCTCGGGACCAGGAGGGAATGAAGAGCCTCAGGCGGCCTCCATCGGGTGCCTTCCCTCCTGGGCCCCCGGCCTCTCATTGTGTTTTCTGGAACCCGAGAAGGAGGAAGAGGCTGTTCCGAAACCTCGGCCAGCTCCCCGGAACCCTCGGAAACCTTGTCCCCTTGGGGGAAACGGGTCTTGGAAAAGGGAGCTGACCTGGCTGGACGAAACCTCCGTGGTTCCCTAGGCTGGGTACGTAAGGGGGGTAGGAGCGCCCCTGTTTTTTGCCTGTCTTCTGGGAGCCTGCCTCCCTTTGACTCCCCCAGGTCCTTAACTACTTTTCCAAATCTTCGCCAAACAACAGTTTGCCCTTAAAAGGAAGAACGGCTCAGGCGCGCCTTAGAGGAAGCATCTGCTGCCCAATTCCGTAGCCAAAGATAGCGTCTAGCCGCCACCACCGAGGCCATGTTCTTGGCTAGGCTTCTGATGAGATCATACTGGCTATCCGCCAAATAGGCTGCTCCAGATTCCACCTTAGCCGAGTTGGCTTGCGCTTCGGCCGTTGATCCCTCTGTTGACTGGATCTGTTGTGCCCACCTAAGCATGCCCGAGCCACCCAGGCTCCTGATACTGAGGCCTGCAAGGCAAGGGCGCTGATGTCAAAAGCTTGTTTCAGGAGCGTATCCAGTTTCCTGTCTTGAGCATCCCTTAGAGCCGTGGCTCCCTCCACTGGGATAGTGGTCTTCTTGGTGACTGCTGATACCGCCGCATCTACTCTGGGGGACTTCAGCAGTTCTTTATCTGACTCAGGGAGAGGGTAGAGGCGAGACATGGTTCGTACCCCTCGCAAAGCCTGATTCTGGTTGATCCCATTCCTCTTGTATCAACTGACGTACCACTCTGTGTAAAGGGAAGACATTCTGTGACCTTCTCACGCCCAGAAACAGGTGAACCACTAGAGCCTCCTCCTCTGTTGGGGAATCAGAGGTAACATTGAGGGCCTTTAGGGACTCATTGATTAGAGAAGAGAGCTCTTCACGGCGGAACACCCTGACAAGTGCGAGCATGGTCCTCTTCCGGGATCTCCCCTTCTTCCAGCTCCTCGTCTTCCTCCTCTAAGTCCCTTTCGGAACCCTCCTCCTCTGGAGTGCCCTGGGGACAGGGGAGGGAGGATCTCTTCACTTATTAGCCTGGTGCGCTTGTGGGGTATCCCTGAGTCCTGACCCGCTCGCTCTCCTAGGTTTGTCTAATCTGGCTTCTGCTGGCGGACCTGTATCGCCTGGGCCAAGCCCCTGCCTGCGCCCTGCAGTAAGCTTGGTGAAGCAAAAGGATGAAGTCTGGGGAGAAGAGCTCTCCGACCCCTTCCTCCAGCGTGGCACGGGATAGAGGGGGTGAGGGAACCTCTGTGCTAGTAGCCGGAGGTAACTGACCCCCCCCTTCCGCTACCAGGGATTCCCCAGGCACCTGAGGTGTTTGGGACATGGTCAAACTGATTTCCTGCTCTACAGAGGTAGACGCTGCCGCCGCATGGCCTGCAGATTCCCGTCTCAGTGGGGGTGCCCCTCCGTGTGCCACAGGATGGGCACTTTGCCTTGGTAGCCATGCTTTCCAGTCGGCTCGAAGGCCTGTGCTTAGTGGCAGGACTAATCAATTGGCTGTATGAGAGAAAAAACTGAAAAGCAAAACCCAAAGCAAAACTGAGGGCAAATCAGGGGTCCCACTCCAGGGAATTGCTGTGGGAAGAAACTAGTTAACCCCTGAGCCTTCCTCTGTCCTAAGAAAGGTCAGCAATTTTGTTGAAGAGATGTGATCCACAGCGAGCTATTTAATTTAAAATAACCTAAAAATAGCATATAAATAACTTTAAACTAAATAAAGGTAAAGTAAAACCGACAATGATAATACTTGCTGTTTGTTGAACCGGGAAAGCCGCGATTCCACTCCGTTGGCTCTACACGTGTTAGGCCGCGGCCACGTGGAGTCCGAAACGGAGGATCGCGCTTCTGCACGCTGCCCTGTTATGCAGGCCTGCTAGGAGGGAGCGTTCTCCGCGTCGCCGACTGCACGGGCTGCCGCCGCTAGAAATCCCCCCGGCGTCGGGTGGCTTCCGCTGCCGGACCCGTGAATCGCCGCCGCCCCCCGCTGCTCCCGGGGGGGGGGGGGGCGTCAATGTCCCGCTCGTGTCTCTGCCTCTAGCGCTCAGCCGCCTTTGGGGCTTCGGCGCGAGGCAGGGCTGCTCCTCGAGGGTGCTGAAAAAACAAGAAATCCCCCCAGCCGAGGAAGAGGAGATCTTTTTATCCCCCTGCAGCAGGCAGCTCCGGTGTCCCCTCCGGTCTCCGGCCGGTCGGAAAGGAGGGAGGAGGGGGAGGGAGAAGCAGAGGGATTGCAGAACTTAAAGGTACAGGCACTAAAGGAAAAAACGAGCACCTTAACTAAAGAAAGAAAATAAATAATTAAAGAATTCAGCAATTAAATAAAATTAAATAACATTAATTAAGAGAAGGCAGGACTCCAGTAAGCCCTAGGCTTACGGAAACCACCAACTGCTTGGAGGCTGAGCAATACAGGAGTTAGTGGGTGGTCCCAGTGGTATTTATACCGCTCCATCCCCAAAAAGGTTGGGCTCAGCCTCCAAGCTGCTGGAAGGGTTACGCAACCCAGAAGTAAGGGACTGGACTGGAGTGACGATAAGGAATATTTTTTTTTCACTCAATGCATAATCAAACGCTGGAATTCGTTACCGGAGGATGTAGTAAAAGCCGTTAGTGTAGCTGGGTTTAAAAAAAGGTATGGACAAGTTCCTGGAGGAAAGGTCTATAAACCATTAATTATAGGGGACCCGGGAAATCCACTGCTTGCCCCAATACAAGCATTGTGGAACCTGTGTCCTTTGGGGAACCTGACAGGTACTTGGGACCTAGATGGGCCACTGTTAGAAAAAGGATACTAGGCTTGATGGACCTTTGCAACTCAATGCCCTCTCTAACATAGAAAGCAACCCCTCCACCAATTTGATCTACTCTATTATCATAATATAGTTTGTACCCAGTTATCAGTGTCCCACTGGTTTTCCTCCTTCCACCATGTCTCTGAGATACCAAATCATCTCTCACCTCTCATTTAGTGCTATATATTCTAACTCTCCCATCTTATTTTTTATAGACATCTAGCATTTGCATACAAGTATTTTAGAGGCTGTATTTTATTTATATTAATCTGGTTATTGGTAGACAGGGGTAATTTGGAATCTTTAACCCTTTCCAGGCCGAGCCCAAAACTCTTGGGATCCAAAATTCTGACTAAATATACCTATCAAATGGTATATAATACATGACCATAGCAGAAGGAAAATCACTATTAGAACATATTGAATAAGACGGGTACAATTTTCCTGAAATATGCAAAAATTAACCCGGCTGCAGAATGTGGATAAAAAATTTAAAGTAGGCCTTCAAGCTCTGTCTGCTCTGTACTCAAGGGCATTTGAGTTACTTTTGTCTTTATTGGAACCTCTTATTTTCCCTTATCTTCAATTTTTTGCTAGTATCCTTCAAGGATACATTATTCTGAACCATGCGCACTTGGGAGACTATCGACTTTCCCCTCTTATCTAGTTTAAAAGCTGCTCTCTCTCCTTTTAAAGGTTAATGCCAGCAGCCTGGTTCCATTCCGGCTAAGGTGGAACCCATCCCTTTGGAAAAGTCCCTCATTTCCCCAGAACGCTGCCCAGTTCCTAATAAATCCAAATCCCTCTTCCTTGCACCATAGTCTCATCCATGCACTAAGACTCCGAAGTTCTGCCTGCCTTTTGAGTCCTGCTGGGGGAGCAGGAAGCATTTTGGAGAATGCTACCCTGGACGTTCTGGTTTTTAACTTCCTACCTAAAAGTCTAAACTTCGGCCTCCAAAATCTCCCTACTACACTTTCCTATGTCATTGGTACCATTGGTGGCGCATGAGGCCCTCTTCCTTCGCACTAGGTAAGCATGTTACCAGGCAATCCTCACGTCCACCAGCGACCCAGCTATCTACAACCTAATGACCTGAGTGCTCTTCTGCTGCTCCACTGGCAGGTGAGTACTTGAGACAAAGGCTGAGATGGGACCATCGATGGAACAATGCCCTCTGCAGCGGTCGCATGTGCACCCTTACCCATGGGACTAGCTCAGGAATGGCCACCATGGTCCCCAACACCTATAGATAAATGCCATGCCAACAGCCTTACCAGGTGCAAAAATCGCCGTATCAACCTCAGAAGCACTTGCATCCATCATTCTGGCAAGAAGACCCTGCCCATGCAGGTATCGAAACGCGCCCCCAAATACTCCAGCTCCTGGGCCATCCATAACTGACTCTTGGTCAGGATGACTACCCAGTCGAGACTTTGGAGGAACTCCATCACTTTTGCAGTTGCTCTTTCACTGTCAACCCTGGACTTCGCCCGGATCAGCCAATCGTTTAGATACATGGTGGACGAAAACGCCTTCCTTGCAGAGAGCAGCTGCCACCATCATGACCTAGGGAAGGTATGCGGGGCGTTGCCAGACTGAAGAGCAAAGCTCGAAACTGGAAATGGCCCCTTGGTACTGCAAAGCGAAGAAATTGCTGATGTTCTGGATGGATGGGGATATGCAAATGCGCCTCCATAAGACCGAGTGAAGTCAATAACTCCCTGGTCATTAGCATCACAATTACTGATCTCAGCATTTTCAGGTGAAAATGTAGCACCCAGAGACAGTGGTTCACACCCTCGAGACAGAATTGGACAAAAGGAACCTTCCTTTTTGGGCACCATGAAAAAAATGGAATAATCGACCGCAGCCGTATTGATCTCGGGAAACCAGTTCTACAGTTCTTAGCTGCAGGAGAGGATTCAAGGTCTCTTCTATTGCCACCGCTTTCCCCGGCACTTTGCAGGGGGACTGAACGAAGCATTGTTTCACTGGATAAACCCATTCGAAGGCATAGCCCTCTCCGATGACCTCCAGGACCCACCAGTCAGAAGAGATTTGGACCCAGACAGAGTAAAACTCCCATAGCTGGCCTCCCACGGGCTGCACCTCCACTTGGGCCCGCCTCACTTCATTGGGCTTTCTTGGGTCCCGAGGACGAGGCAGCCCTGAATCCCCTACCCACTCCTCGAAATCCACAGAACCCGTCCCAAGGGAAATATCTTCCCCTCTGGAAGGGGTTAAAGCAGGGGGTACAAAACCGCCTGGAGTCTGCGGCTGGCCCCAGACTGCAGTGGTGTTGAAACTCTGCCACTGCTTATCCTCAGGGAGACGCCCCCCTTTGGATTCCCCCAAGTCTGAGCAATTTGTCTATGTCCTCTCCAAAACATGAGCTTCCTCTTAAAGGGAAGCTTGCTGAGATGAGACTTAGAACTATCCGCCACCCAGTTTGAGCCAAAAAGTAGTTCTGAGCCGCTGCCAAGGAGGTCATGCTTTGGACAGTCCTCTAATGAGATCATAGTCAGTATCCGGCCCCTGACTCCAATTTGGCTGCCTCTGCCAATGAATCCAGCAAATTGACTCACCCATCTGTTGCGCTCGCTGTGACCAGCAGAGGCAGGCCCTGGTGACCCAGGCCCCACAAATGGACGCTTGCAGCAAAAGGGCATTGATATCAAAAGCTCGTTTCAACAGCATGTCCAACCGCCAAAACTGCCGTATCCACCTTAGAAGACCGAAACAGTTCACAGTCCTGATCCGGCAGTGGTACAGGCGAGTCACGGTCTGCACCCCCTTGAGACCAACCTCCAACATATCCCACTCATCTTGAATCATCTGCCTAACCACCCCATGTACCGGGAACACCTTCTGTGTCTTCTGGACCATCTGGAGCAGCAGGTCTTCTAATGCCTCGCCCTCCGCAGGAAGGGCTGTAGGCATATTAAGATCCTTCAAAGATTCCGTGATGAGCGCCGGCAATTCATGCCGGTGGAACACCTGAACAATTCTGGACTGCTCCTTTTCCAGGATCTCACCTTCCTCCAGCTCTTCACCTTTCAAGTCCAACTCCGTGTCCAGATCGTCCCCACCTAGTCCCTCCAACACTGGGGACTGCCCCTGCCACTCATCCCAAGAGCCTAGACCGCTTAGCCCTCCTTAAAATCTTTGCCTCTCTCTGTTCCGGCGCTGTGGAGCTGTCTGCTGAGTCCTGCTGGTGCATGCAGAATGCCCTATGCAAAAGCTGGCGAAAAACCACTGGGGCTACCTACCTTCCCCAGTGTCTGAGACGTGGAGGGTCCGGGCATGAGGCAGGCTCTGGCAAAAGTAGCAGAGAACTGGGCTTCTTGAGATGGAGAGGGAGACTTGTCCTATCTTGCCCTATCCTGCAGGTCCTGCTTCCCGTGTGCAGCCCCATCACATGCCTGCTTCTGAGATAGTTCCCCTCCTGGTCCTGCAAACCAGGCACTGCGGTCGAGATGGCATAGTGTGAGTATCCGTGGCCCGGCTATGGGAATACCCCCGCTCAAAAGGCAAATGGAGGGGGGGGGGGAGGGTGAAGCAGAAAAATGCCCCTTCTAGCTTCCACTAAATGAAAACCACCAGAAAGCAAGAAAAATGAAAGTAACAGAAACCCCCTACTCCTACTGTATTCCCATTAAACAGGCAGGCCAGGAATTAAACAAAAACAGGGACAAATTGGAGCCGCAAAACTGCAGGCCTGCCCAATGCACACGGAGGAGCCAGAGGAACAAAAACTGTTCTGCAGCAACACTGCTAGTCCTCTTCCATGCGGTGCAAGGCCACTGCCAACACAGTCAGGCCGGAAGCACCCACCACGCGCCTGAATGTCCAGTCACAGAGAACCTCGAAATACCGGAAATGAGGCTGCTCTCCTGTTCCATTCACCTCTTCGATTACACATTCAGCCACTCACACTCAGTCAAAAACTGAGGTCTTCGGCATCAAGGAGAACTGACCGGGGAGCTACCAGTGTTCTTTTCCTGCTGTACCGACTGCACTCTCAAGACTTCACCCACGACAGCTCCTCACCCGATTACAGGTACAGGAGCCACCAAGGCCCCCTCCCCTGAACAACCCACAAACTGCCTTGGAGTGGGGGGGGGAGAGGGATTCTCCCCAGTTTCCATTTGTTTGTTTTTAAGAATTTTGCCATAGAAAAAAAAATAAAAAATAAAAACAGTACAATGTGCAATAAGAAAGGGAATAAAATAAATCTAGCCTATCTCCTTAGTTGTCAGCAAGCCCAGCACCCTGCCTCTTGGAGACTGAGCATACTGGGGCTGGTAGGCGGTGCCAGCTGCACAAGTACACTAGTGTCATCAAAAAGATGGCATGCTCAGTTTCCAAGCTGCTGGAAGAGGTACACTACCCAGAGGTGTGGGACTGGAGGGATGAACAGGAGCCAACTTTTCTGGACTGGTCTAGCAGGACAATATCAAAGTACGGTTTCATCAACTTAGAGTAGGGGTTCTCAACCCAGACATTGAAATGCACCTAGCTAGTCAGATTTTCAGAATAATCGCAATGAATATGCACGAGAGAGATCTGCATATAATAGGGGCAATGCATGCAAATCTCTTGTGCATATTCATTGCGGTTATCCTGAAGACCTGACTGGCCAGGTGTGTCCTGAGGGTTGGTTTCAGAACCCCGACAGCAAAAAAAAAAAAAAAAAAAGCCAGAGTACACCATTTTAGAAGCCTTGCACAGCCTTCTACATGTGAAAATAGCAGCATTTGTATGTGCAGACTGGCTACATGTGCAAATGGAAATTTCATAATGCAGCCATTCCCACAAGCAGAAGACCAGAAAGTACAGATTTAAACATAGAAAATGACTGCAGATTTTAAAAAAATGCATACAAGCTATCCAGTCTGCCCATCCGTAAGAACAATTAAGTTCCACAGTCTCTGAGATTCCTCAGATATCTTCTGTACTTGTCCCATGCTTTCTTGAATTCAGATACAGTTCTTTTTCCACCTTTCCTCCAGAGTATACATATATTGAGATGTCTAAAATTATCCCCATGTGTCTTATGACAAAGACCAATGACCATTTTGATAACTGGATAGAAGACAACTTATATACTTCTGAAGATTTTAAGCTGTTTGTGTATGTTTTTTGCACTTGATATTGCAGTCTCCAGCCTTGTACACAGTACTTAAAATAACTTCTAGAATACAATACAAGCAAATCCTCACTGCTTTTAAGTTGTATAACGATATCTCCCCCTCTTACCTCTCCATTATAATAAAATCTCAAACTGACACCAGACACAAGCGAAAGCACGCTCAAAACCTTCTGCAAGTTCCAACCCTTAAACGCAAAACTAAACAGCACACAAGTAATAGGGCATTCAGATACACAGCCCCTATACTTTGGAACGCCCTCCCTGACCAAATCAGAGCTACCAAAGATCTCCTAACTTTCCGCAAGGAAATGAAAAACACACTTTTTTTCACAATATTATAATGCTTGCCTAATAAACAATACCTCCAATAACTCCGCCCCGCCTTCTACCCCGACAGTCTAACACCTCCCATTTCCCTCCCTTATTTCAATGTATATAGCTAAGAAAATCCAGCCACCACTATGCCTCTGTAATTTTTTTCTTGCTAGTCATTCCTCTCCCTATGTTCCCAAGCATCCTTCTGGCTTTTGCCATCACCTTTTCTACCTGTTTGGTCACTCTAAGATCACCTGTTATGATTACCCCCAAAGTCCCTCTCTTCTTTCATGCACTGAAGTAGGCACAATGTGAACATGGATTGGGTGGCCCAAAAAAAAAGAAAACAAAATCTACAAGTAGTTCTATTTTACAATGGGAATGAATGTATATTTTCAAAAATGTGCTCCTGTTGCTTTTGCAGAACCTCCCAGGCACGCACAGATTTTAATCCAAGTGCTCATTTCACCCAAGGCTTGAAAACAGCGATTGAGCGGTAACTGCTTAGTTCTCTTTTTTTTTCGGGAGGGGGGGGGCCTTCAAAACCTTAAAAAAAAATCAACTTTCGGAGACATCACTCTTTAATTGGCTCCACTTACACACATAAATTGTCTGAATTGGGGTTCCTATGTGTATAATTTGATGACACTATTCTTGAGTATGTGTAGGATTATGAAATGGTTGCACCCATTGAATGAGCTGGCAAATAACTATGTATAAGGATGACGGCAAATACATGTGTAACAAAAGTAAGAGCCTTTTGTAAATTACTAGGGGAACTGTGGACCGCCTAATATGACTATTCCAATTCCTATCTCAATGTTTATGTAAAATTAGGCTCAGATTCTGATCTATAGTCCTGACAAGCAACCAGCTAAATTTGCCACAGACTACCCAAACAACCCAGAAGTATACAAATGAAAGAATAAGCCAAATCGAGGGAAAACCACCACAAAAATCATGCAGCAGAAGGTGGCGTTAGGGATATAGGGCTATACTCACAGAGCACATACATAAAGAAGTGGTTGCTACTGCTCTATGAAAAACAAAAATTAAAAAAAAAAAAACACTACACAAAGATTTTTACTACACTTAAGATATTAATTCTAATATCTACACAAGATAAAGAAATAGATTTACATACCCAATGATGTGACATATTTAGTCACTTTAAGTGTACTTTTCTTCCACAGAATATGCACATGGAAAAGGATTGTAAACAATTTAGAAGGAACCTCACGACAATGTTTTCTGTCAGCTGTATGCAGTGCGAATAAAGCAGATTTGAGAATTTATTGACTTGGAATAATGTAAGAGAAGAAACTGATTATATGCTTGAGTAGTAACCATCAATACTCATAAACCACTAAGAAAGTTGACGTTGACAGTAAATACAAAAAAAAAAGTTAAGAAATAAATATGGTAGGATTTGTACTGTAGAATTGCACATCATGACAAAAACAAAACAAAAAAACCTGCATGCTGTAGATTTCAGCCAGGGAAAAACTGTGCCCACAACTTTACGCAACCTATAGAACAGTTAATAGAGGCACACGTTTAATGAAGTCATGATAGCATCATTGGAGTTAAGGCTAACTTCTATTGAGTTTGTAGGCTACAATTAAGAGAACTTTATCCTAACTAATATTGGCATGGTTCTACTCTCTTCAGCTTCACATATGACGATCCCTTTATTCTAGAGCTTTTCAATTTACAGAAAATGTCATTTTTATGAATATTCAGCTTTATGATAGGATTCATCTCATGTCTATTACTTGGTATTTAAACCCAAAGAGGTTAATATTGAAAAGTCCACTTAACTGGGTAAATTTACCTGGCTATCCAGTGACACTTTTCTGCCTAATCTGTACAAATTTGTGTGGGTAGATTTAGAACAGATATTTGTGCACATGGAGCTAATTTTAGAAATCCTTCCCTAGGAATGCTCAACTCAGCCCCATTCATGACCAGGCTAAAATTTTATGTGGACGGTGATTTCATCCATATAAATTTAGTTGGGTAAAAAGGAGGAAATTCTGAATGGATAAATCTTTAGGATGTGAACTTTAGTGTCATCAGCACTCCCCTTTCCTCGTACCTAATATTTACGTGCGTTTCCTTCAGCTCTCCATACTGTAAACATGACCTGCAATATACTAGAGATGTTTGAAGCACCTGAAAACCGATGGCTCTCACGCTCTCTTTAAAATATT